>JAPDNY010000007.1:143871707-144471707 GCA_029375565.1 Gekko gecko | reverse complement strand
TTATAGTCCGCCTGACTCACGGAGATTCCAGGCGGATTGCCCAGTAAGTGAATGCAATCGTCTTTTCGGCTTCCGTAAGACTTAAAAGGCTGACTGCATTGGTTGAAAGTCTGTGATCGGTCTGGAGTCTCAGTGAGAAAGGCGGACCCTGTTAGGTCTTTGAGGTGCTGCTTACTGGACCTCTCTTTTATTTATTAAAAAGACTTTTTTTGCCAGCTTTCCACACAAATGGGCCCCTCAGGGCAGTATATATCAAACATTAAAACCATTTTAAAATGGCCTTAATTCAAGAATAGCAGTATAGTAATCTGATAAAACAATAATGCAACACACACACAAAAAACCAGGCAGGAAGCCTGTAACAGTTATTAGGAATATGTCAAAAAGAGCAGCAGGAGGAGGAGATTGGATTTATACCCCCGCCCTTCTCTACTGGAAGGAGTTTCAGAGTAGCTTACCCTTTTCCCTCCCCACAACAGACACCTAGTGAGGTAGGTGGGGGTGAGAGACCGCTTTCCAGAACTGTCCTTGAGAGAACAGCTCTGAGAGAACTATGGCTTGCCCAAGGTCATCTAGCAGCTGCAAGTGGAGTGGGGAATCAAACCCAGTTCTCCCAGATTACAGTCCGCCCTTAACCACAACACCAAACTGGCTCTCAAATAGAACAAGAAAGTCTTCACTAGCTGGTGGAAGACTCTGAAGGAGGCAGACAAATCTCCCAGTTCCAACCTTTTGGTGCCGCTACCAAGAAGGCCCTTCCTCACATTGCCATTATCCTAGAAGATGACTCAGCCCTACCCCACCTTCTTGAGTAGATATAAATTACCTGCCTACCATTTTTCTTCTCACCTTGACACAGAAAGTACTCCATCTTTCTGTGTTATACCACTTGAGGATGACAGCTACTGGCGAAACGTCAGATCCTACAATGCCAAGACCACGGCCAGACAACCCGGTAGATCTACAGCAGCTAATGAACTCCAGCCGTGAAAGCCTTTGACAACATATAAAACTGTTTTTGTCCTGCATTATACTGTGCGATCCAGCCATTTTCTGTGGCAGACACAAAGGGAAGAACTTCCAGGCCTGCAACGACTGACAGTGTGGAAGGCGGGGCTGCAATGCTGGTGAGAACTTCCTAAATCCTGCCCTTGCTCGCTCTCCATGCGCGCATTCCTTTTAGGCTTCTTAATCTTCATGCTCAGGCTTTCAGCAGCTGTGCCAGAAGTCTGGCCACGTGCACAACTGCTTCAGTTCATGGCAGTACTATGAGAAATCACACACTAAAACCCACGGGCATCAGAGGATTAAGGGGCCCACGGGAGCGCTAATGCAGCTAGGGGAGCTTTAAGGAATTACAATAAAATCCTTACGCTGGAGAAACTAATGAGAAGGCCACCGTCCAACAGAAACCTCCCAGATGAGAGCTGAGCTATAAAGAAATTGTGGCCCTGACAAAGGGAACGATGATTTAATTTCCATATTAACTTGGTTTTATTTTGCATATAACTTTATACCTGTACCTCCATAGTTTGAATATTAGAAAGGATGTTCAATATTTAGAAAAGCTCCTCTTCTTCTTCTGATCAGAGTACAAGCCAGGTCTGTGTAGACAAAACAAGTAAACACTCCTTATCTGTGCCTTTAGCTATAGCATCTGTCCAGCAAAGCTAATAGAGACTGAATGTAGCACTAATAGAGCAGCTGAGGATGGGCTTGTATGAATGAATGGATCTGCCTAGCTTCTTGCTACACTTCTGGTGAAAGGTTCATGTGCTCTACCTATGTTTCGATAAAAGGCTTCAAGGTGCCTTGGTGACGGAGTGATTCTCACCCCTTATCCAAGAATGAATCTTTTTTCCTTGGTTATGAAAAGTCCTTGGTTTTGGTCAAAGAAGACCTCTTTGTTCCTTTGTCGAGTAAACAATTAAAATGCAATGTAACAGTACCCCTCATTGGGGTCAGCCAATAAATGTATGCCAATTCAAATGATGCCCCTTTACTTGTAACCAATGAACGTTTCTATACACTGTTGCCTCTGTCTATATCATTTTTGGTATATAACCTTCTGTCCTTCCTTATTAGAGCCAGAAAGCAGTTTGATTTTGCAGGCAATTCATAGCTTAGAACTGTTTTCCTGTTTATTGCGATAAACATTTTAGCTTTTCTTCTTCACTTGGACTTCACTCGTGGTGTTGTTTTGGGCCTGGGACACACGAGCCACCATTTGTGGAACAAAAATGACAGATTGCTCAAGAGGCCCACGGAGGAGACAGGGTATCCTTCAAAATTCACAAGAATCAGAATCCATTTAAGGCTTTACCTGCAGAGTCCTGCTGTGTTTCCTGAAACGAAATATACTACTTCAGTGATGTAAATCTGCATAATAAACAAGGACTGTGTTAGAAAACTGGGTTTACAATAGTTTCCGGCGACATCTTCACATAGTCCCACGACGAAAGGTTGCAATCCTACACGTTTTTACAGAAGTCAATCCTGCTGAAGCTAAAGTGGTTAAAAACTATTTGGTGAATCAGCCAATTAAACAGTGGCAGACAGAATGGCTAATCAGATTAATTTGTTAGTATTTTTTTTTATTCCGTCCCTCCTCTGTTTGACCCACACGGGGCCCTTATAGGACAGGCTGAGAGAAAACGACTGGTCCAGAGTCATTCAGTGAGTTTCAAGGCGAGCAGGGGTTTGAACCAGGGCCTCCCCAATCCTAGTCCAATACTCTAAACTAGGGGCCCCTGAGCTTGTCCAGCCGGCAGGCACCTATGGAATGCTAAAACAACAAAGGAAAGCTGTAATAAAGCACTAAGCAATCCCAAAGCAATAAATGTAATATATAATTACAATATTTGAACATTCAAATTGATATAGTGCAAAAGAGGTCCATATAAAATCATAGCAATGGTTGATGAAGTTCAAGGACAATTACATTAATCCATGCATAGCAAGATTCAATGGGTAGAAGTATGATGAAAAATTCCTGGTGAAAATGTACAGTTTGCATTCAGTGATGGATAAAAGACAGAAGAGTTTTGTAATTAATAGTCCTTGTTCGGATGAAGTCTTTGTGAACAAAACGAATACTTATTCCGGGGAACTTCGTCAACCATTGCTATGACTTTATATGGACCTCTTTTGCACGATATTTATATCAAATTGAATATTCAAATATTGTAATTATATATTACATTTATTACATTGGGATTGTTTAGTGCTTTATTACAGCTTTCCTTCGTTGTTTTGGTTTGGTGAAGCTGTGACTCTCTTGTTATTTGTAACCTATGGAATGCTGACATGACGTGGTGGGCGTTACCACAAAATATCTGCCACAACAGGAGCCAGCCACACAATGGCCGCTGAAGCTTCCCTTCCAGGCACAGTACGGATCCTTGCGCTGTGGTGCCAGCTACTGCCAAAGCAACGTTTTCAAAAATCTGCGTAGCCAATCAAACTGCTAGTGCCAAAACAAGCCTTGTCCCCAGCCCGAGAGACCCGGAGGTCCTCAACCAGGGTCAGGGCCGAAAACAAACTGGTGGAACTCTCTGCTGGAGAACATTCATGCCCTGTGGGATTTGCCACCTTTCCGCAGGGGGTTGTAAGGCAGAGATGTTCCACCAGGCATTTGGTTGAGGACAGCTGGGACACTAAATAGTCTGGCACTCTCGGGTCTCCCGCTCCCCCCCTCACTGGTCCCCAGGAGACTACGGGAGGCTGCGATTCTTGCCGAAATTTCTAGCCGCCTTGGAATAATCTGTTTTATCTAGTGTCTGTGCTATATTTTATTACCAGTTTTAATTTAGTCTAGATTATTTATTGTTCCATTCTAATGTAAACTGCCCTGAGCAGGGAAGGGCAGCCTAAAAGTCCAAATACTAAAAACATAAAAATAAATACATAAAAATAAATACATGAACTACATACATAAAAAATAATACATAAAAAATAAGCCCCACCTGTCCCTGTGTCCTTCCTAAACACACCTGGTGGGCCCCAGAAAGGTGTTGGCACTATGATGCTCATGGGCACCATGATAAGGGATCCCTGCTCTAACCATTATGCCCTGCTGGGCTACAATAAAGGTAAGCAGGGATGGGGGAATTGGATCCAAGGGAACTTTTGGGACGTTTCTGCAAGTATAATTTAAGTTCTATGGATCACTAGGCTACTGAGCTTTATGAGGAATTAACAGAAAGTTACTCGTCCAAAAACACAACCCTATGCAGGGTTACTCCAATGTAAGCCTATTGATTTCAGTGGGTTTAGACTGGAATAAGTCCGCACAGGACCACACTGTAGGTGAATGAAGTCCATCCCCACCACTCCCCAGCCTATCTCTGTCCATTCTCATGCAAAAAGGGGGAAAAGGCGGCCAGACGGAGATCGGGACACGGCGACTCACTTTCTTTTAAAGACATTCTTTATTTTTATATACAATATTCTTTTTTAAACCTTTAAAAATTACATATGCAGGATTGCCAGCTCAGAGAGAGCCGGACGCTTCCCAGTCCCCAAGGCTGACTTCTTGCCCTTTTAATGTTTCAGAAGAAAAAATAATTATAAATTTTAGGAAAGTGGACTAGAGGCCAGACGACAGGTCGACATCCCCCCTTATGAAGAACGACATTTAAAAGACAGATCGACTTAACCAGCCGAGTGACACCCCCACCCACCCCCGGCCAGTGGTTATCAGCAACCGCGCTGCTTACAGTCTTGGCATCCGGGCCATAATGATGAGCCAGGTCTCCTCCTCAATGAATTGTTTATGGCAACCCAGCATACACAGGTTAAAAACATCATCTGCCAGCACGATGCATGAGGAACTAGCTTTTGAACACTACCCAGGTACCTTCCCACTAAAACAACCATCCATGTGGTTTTTTTCCATAGCGGGGGGAAAGCTCTGACCCAGCAATAGGATTAGTGCCTGAGGCCACAGAGAGCCCCCACCAAATGCCTCTGCAGCGTGTAATGGAGTTCAACCAGCTGACAGTGATTGCCATTTTAAGGGCAAGTTTTGCTAGCCCCGGAAAAGGCAGAAAAGCAGTTTGGTCTCCATAAAGTGAGAACAGCAGTCCAAAAAGTGTGTATATAAATGCCCGGCCCAAAGCAGGAGTGGTAAGCGAAATGCAGTCTGTGCTCATTGGAACCCAGGTTTCTCTTGGAGGAGTGATGTCCAAGATACTTATGGCTTTTAAACGTGTAAGAAAGTTGCTGAAGGGGGTGTGTGTGCATGTATTATTTCAACTAGTTATATATTTTCAATGTCTAAGGAGAAGGGCATCCCTTTTAAGGCCATAAACATCTACATTTCCAAAGTGACATACTTTAACAGGATGAGATTAGAGAATTTGCTTTTGGTAGACTATTAAAACTGGAGCTCTGGTACTCCATGTGTTAAAAAGCATCTTTAAAAAAACCAAAAAACCACCCAACATTCTGCAGCTCAGTTTAAGTCATGTTTTGTTTTTGGGCTAACACAGAAAGGAGGCTGAAGCGCACTTCCCTTCCGCAGGGACTTTAAAGCCTGATTCACATAGGCATGGCTCAACATTTTATTACACCATCAAGTGATGACAAGCAGGTAACAGTGGCCCTCCACAGGAAGAGCTGGCATCTCACTTCCAACGCGAGGCTTTTCAACAGAGCCAGCTCAACCAATCAGCTGACAGTCCACAAGCGCACAGCAGTCAAGTGCAGGAATTGGATACCCGCATGTAGGTAAACGGGCTTCCACAGACGATGCTTTCTTGTGGATATCCCACATTAAGGTAATGCTAAGGAAATAAGTTTTTCATGGTTTTATTTGGAGGGGAAGTAGCCTTGCTGTAAAATTATGGGCCAGGACAGAACTGGGTTTTTGGTCAGAATGCAAGACTTGGAAATAACCAAAGATTCATTTTGAAACATTAACCCCCTGGGTAAAGACTACAAATGGCAGCAGCAGAATTTAAGGCAAAACTTCACTGTTTCTAATCTATCCTTGTTGCATCTTTAAACTCACACCCTGGTTTTTCTTCTTTAACCAAACACTCAACTCAGCAATTTATCCCTTCACACAGCCAGATTCTGGATGAGTTCCTAAATTATTTAAACAATTGTTATAATTGATCATATGTGCACCATTGCGCTAGGCTCCTGTGAATCTGTAGTGGCCAGTGCCAGTATTTTCACAGCTTTATGTTATCAAGTGATAACTGCAGTCAACATACAAGTAACAGTATGTGAATTCATCCCTCGCCTTATTCACATTTCGGAAATGCATCAGCTGAAGCCAGAAGAGCCATCCTTTGGGGCCATAATTTTGTTCTGGAACAACTGCTCAGCACTGTTGCCGCTGCTCTCTCCAGCCAAATTAAGGAATGAGCACAATTTCAGAGCGTTATTCTCTATAGGCAGTACATAGATTAAGCTGCAAGGAAGGAAATAGGGATGATATTCCGGCTGGGGAAAATTACTGTAATCAAACTCAATTAAGTACATGCTTATCTGTAGTTTATTACATAAGGGCCGAGCATCAACCCCCGGAGCCTTAGAGGGGAAATGAACGCAAACAACAGTTTCTCAATGCAATGTTAGCATTGTGGCACAAGTAGTCTGGATTTCCTCTTTCTGGCTCTGTGCAATGCTGCCTCAACTTCTCTCTCCTTCATCTCTGCCCTTCCTGGCTTCTCTCTGTAGAAGCAAAGCAGGTACCCCTGTGGGGTAATTTTTTTTTTTTTTTGGGGGGGGGGGTTTCCAGAGGAACACAAGAGAACTTGGAGACGCGCCCCGTGCTGTCCCTCAGCCCCCCCCCCCGATACAAACAGATAATCTCAGAGGAGCGAGGCAACCAAAGGCAAGGCTCAAATGACCCGCAATTATAACAAGAGCGGAAAATCTAATTTTAAACCACTCCTTTGGAATGGAACAGATGCAGTTGCGGTAAGTCATTAATTGGTAATCAGGTCATTAGTCTGAATGATGCTGGGAAAGCACTGCAGCCTGCGTCTCGTTCTCTCGGCAAATAAAAACACTCAGGTCGCCACTGACTTGAGCGGGGCACTAAGTTGTAATTCTGAACTTCAAGTTGTTGTTTTTGTTTTTTTTTGCGCTTATGTAAAACAGCAGCCAAGGATTCACCTGGACCGTAGGGAAAGCTCTCCACGGAAATTTCTCAGCCCCCCCCCCAATCAAGCTACACTTCTGGAGGCAAACGTCTCCTTCCGTTCGCTCTGACTACAGCCGTCTCTGGGTAGGGACGTTGCTGCAAGGGGCATCTCGCTGGGTGTGGCTTCTCTCCTCCTCTCTCACAAGGTGGACCAACACGCCCCCACCCCCCGCCGAGTCCTGATGGAATACCACCCCCCTTTCCTATCACTGTCTGCTGCCGAGGAGGTGGAGGATGGACACTCTTCACGAGCACATTCTGTTTCACTGTTCCGTGGGTTAGCTTTGCCTTCGCATTCAGCTCTGCCAGCCCCTCCAGTCTAACCCGACGGAACACTAAAACTAGTTCCACAATTGGCTCAATTGCAGCTTGCCCGGTTTTCAACCCTTCCCCCTCACTCCTTACCTATATGCACAGAGCACTGCACAAGCAAAAAAAAAAAGAAAAAAGAATCTTGTGGCGCAGTCCCATCTGTCACCTTGGAATTCTTTTCCTGTGCTGATCAGCACACCCATGTGCATCTTGCTATTGCATCTAGACTTCTTTTTACGCATGTTTTAATTAAGCCTTTGAGCATCAGTACTGGCGGGGGGTGGGGCGGGGGGGGGGAGAAGCAGCACGCATAAATTGTGGGGAATTGTGCCCGCACCGTGGTTTGAACAAAATATGAAAATAAATAACGGAGGACTGATGGGTCATCATCAGTGCTCTGGGGCTGGTTCTACAAAGAACATCGGGTCATTTGGAAGCCCCCAGGTGTCAGACGGGGAAGAGTTCTGTAAGCATCCCTAATCGTGACAGCGCCGTTAAGATATAGCTCTACTGAAACACAGGAAAGGACAGTTTAAGAAGAGAATTGAGCAGTAAGGTGGCACTTTTACATACAAGGATCCTGACTGTGGCACACGTTGCTTCCATGCCCAGAAGAGGCCGCTGGAAGCCCCGTTTCCAATTTAGTCTAGGCCCCATTTTTTCCCACCACCTTCCACACATCACTCTTTGGCAGAGCAGACACTTTGGACCGACGTCACACGCCACACACAGAGTTTTGCCACTGGTTTCAATGGTAACACGCAAAGGACAGCCGCCAAATCCAACACCGCTTCACAGACAGACCTATTCTAGACACAGCAGCTCAGATTTGGAATTTAAAATATCCCCCATTCTACAGCTGGGATGATACCACCTAAAATTGCACATATCCGTCCCCTGCGTACCTCGCTCGGAGATCTGGGTGGAGTCTGGAATTCTGCAATTGTTGAGGGAATGGGGAAATATGACATTTCCTGGAAAACAAGACTGCAGTTAAAAAAATAAAACAGACTGGATGCCCCAGGGAGAAAACGAGTGGCTAGACAGAGAAGACGGTCCCTTCCGGACACGCAGGGCAAATGTCTTCTTAACAACTGGCCAGCTGTTTCCAAGCTTCTCTGTGCTGCAGGTTGCTTTCCACAGGCCCTGCCTGCAGAGAGCGCACTGGTGCCAACGGGGGCTCTTTCAGCCCATTACCCAGAATTCCATCCTTCTCACTACAACTGGATCGTATGTTAACAGTTACCGATGACATGATTCGCTCGGCAGCAGATCTTGTGTGTCTTTGAAGCAAAGTGATGACCCCAAAGGGTGTAAAAAACCTTAGCCGACGTAATATTATTTCCCCCTAAGTCTTACGGATGCCGGCACTCCATTAAAAGGAATGAGTCCCGACAGAAAAATAAATAAATGCTTATTGGTATTTACCAGAAATCCAAATCCCAGCATATGTGTACATATTCACAAAAGACCTTTAAAGATCCAGCTTAGGAAAAAACGGATGGCTCTCATTAATCGAAGGGATGGGAAAGGGAGCTCACCTGTCAATTTTTAAGGAGTTAACAGAGCAGTTCTAAACCAAATTGTTACCAACGGCAAACTGGAATTAACGAGAGGAACACATTATAAATTAAAATTCTCTCCCAAATTCCGGTTTATCAGATCTCTACCAGAAGAGGCCAAGGGAGGTCTCATGTTGACCTTCATTTGGCTGGTCAAATGGTAGGACTTCGGAGTGCGCGTGTGAGAAAGCCGACAAACTTTTCCTTCTACACAAGATCCGAAAGCAAGCGCTGTTACATCCAGGTAAGAGTCGGATTCTCGGGGTTCACAACGAACACCCAATTTTATAACGCTGTACAAAGTAAAAAACAGTGAGAGCTGAATGAAACTCCAGGGTTCATAGACATATGCGCGTTATTGTAATCTTGTTGGAAGGGACTCTCAACTGTGGCGGGACTGTTGTGTGTGTGTGTGTGTGTGTGTGTGTGTGTGTGTGTGTGTGTGTGTGTGTGTGAGAGGGGGGAGTTTTGTCCAATGCGGTGCAGGAAGCAACTCTGCCGTGAAAGGAGCTCTCAATCCTAGAAGAGAGGATGCCGCCGATCCTTTCCGTAGCCTGTCGACAGGTGAACGACCCAGTACAGGGGCAAAAGTTTGATTGGTACCGTCGCTGTCCTGAAAAAGAGGCAAGGGGTCTGAGAGGCACTGGGAATGGCTGCCAGTCTGGACAGACTGACTGAAACGTCAAAAGTGGAGGAGAGGAACTTCACAGCTGGGTGCAAGTCGTGCGCTTCTGCCGCCTGCCACAGTTTTTTTTGCTCATGCCATCACCGAAAGAAAAAGGAAAATGACACCCCCCCCCCCAAATAAAAACCAGGAACCCCCACCCATCCTCAAAGCAGGAGACCGCTCCCTGCAAAGATCCCTTCCCGTAGCGGTTGCAGGTCCCTCCTGCCCCTGGGTTAGGAAACGCATTCCCAGGCTTCCGAATCCTTAAACACCATGCTCCACCTTCTCCGTCGCAGACACACGAGGTCTCTTCTTTCCGGCACGCGCTGCAGTAGATTGTTTTGGTCATGTATAAAATGGAATTACTTTCCCCACCCCCCACCCACCCCAGTTCATTTATCTACATGCTGAAGAGTGCAGTTTGGGTCCGCTCTTCGTTCGGAGGGCTCGATCCGTTAAACGGATGGCCGAGTCTTCTCTCGAGCCTCCGGAGTCCAAAGTGGTCCATGTAAACAAAACACCGCTAAAACGAAGTCTTTCGTCCTGGTCCTGGAACAGATTCTATCGATACACATGATTTCCTGAAAGTGTCGTGTTGGCTAGATGTAGGACAGGTAAGGGGTGAGCTTCTGTGTTAAAAACCCAGTGATCCAAAGGTAGGAGATCATCATTGGAAAATAGCAGGTACAGATACCTGGGGACATGGGAAAGAGAAGAACAGGTTGGAGTGACTTTCCTCCCCCCTTTCTGCCAAATGTGAAAGCAGCAAGAAGTCTCTCACCCCCCAATCGAGTTTAGCGCCATGCTCTCTGCCCAAGTTCACATGCCACAGGGCAGGATTTAAAGTAAAGGGCTATGATCTGATTAAAGAACTTTGCCTAGTTCATCAATTAAGCCAGCATGCATTTGCATATGCACAATTGTTCTGGGGGGGAAGGGGGATTTTTTTAAAAAAAGAGGATGGAGGCGTATCGTACAGCCAGGGTCACCAACCAAGAGGCGGCTGGAGATCTCCTGCTATTACAACTGATCTACAGGCGACAGAGACCAGCTTGCCTGGAGAAAATGGCTGCTTTGGAAGGTGGGCTCTGTGGCATGACCCTCCCCTCCCCAAACCCCGCCCTCCTCAGGCTCCGCCCCCCCCCCAAATCTCCAGGTATTTCCCAATCCTGGCAACCCTGACCACAGCCCAAAGGGAAATGGCTCCTCTAAGGTAGTGCTCACCAGCCAGGGCCACAGCTCTGGCACATGCTTGATGCCATACAAAATAAATCGGCGGCCCGATTAGTCAATTGAAAAAAAAATCAATTCAGCGAGAGTGGCAATATTCCAAGGATTAAACACAAGGGGGCTGGATTCCTTCTGGTGCCAGAACAAGGTGTTGGCGTGCGCGGGGGCGTTTCCTGCCTTCCCCCTTCCACCAGCAGCTCCCCCGGTGCCGTAGAAAAAGCAATACTAAGAGTTGGGAGCCCCACAGGGATAAAACACCATGCAACAAAGGCAGCTGCACTAAGAAAGTGTGTGGGGGGATCGCATACAAGCATACATCCGCCCCACCAGCTATGCTTCTTTTGGCATGGAAGGAGAAGAGGGGACGTTCCACTCACGTTCCTACGGCTCCTCATCCACAGGCCCCCCCCCCCAACTCTCAGCATCACAGTTCTGAGGTCCACAGGCTGCTGATGGGGAGAAGAGGCAGGAAGATCTGCCCCCAGCACAGAATCCAGCTCACAGCGTCACAACTTTAACCTGATCACTGGCTTGGACTGCAAAAACTGCCCCCTCCCCCCAGGCCTCATTGTGTAACCATAAGTATATACAGACAGCTAACGCTAGAGGCCCTGCCATCAGTTGAAGAGCCAGAAGGAAATGTGGACTTAAGCGTCCTCATTCCCTTGTTAACTCAATAGCTCCTCTGTCACAGCAGTTCTTAACTTGCTGTTTGGTACCACCCCTGGCCCATGATGGCCTTTGAGACGATGTCCAAGAACTTGATAAAAAAAACCAAACTCAGATGGCCCTTTGACATTACCACTGGAGACGCTGAAGATGCAGTCCCTTTCCCAGTTCAGATTCTTAAACTAAAACTAACATGGGAAAGTTACGGTAGGCATCTCCAAGAAACCTCACTATTCCCCATTGGTGAGCGCATGGGCTATTTGGATTGCCACCATAGCAGAAATGGCAGGTTTTTCATTTGAAAGCCTTTCAAGTGACTTTGTGGTGTCCATCAGATAAAGAACCAGAACAGTACCCCAGAGAATTTAACTATTACACCTGTATAACCAGACTATATTGAGGAGAAGGCCAGAGGTATTGAAAAGAAACACCTCCTTAGTTACAAAACTCAGAAACAGAGCTCCATTTTCCAAACAAGGCCCCATTTGCGGTAGGTTCTGCACTCCAGAAAGCTGGTTTTCAGCTGGTGATACTTCCTTTTATCACACATGAAATACTGGGAATATATTCATGACCCAAAGAGGTACTTCTGTAGTATTTTTTAAAGACAACAAACAGTTGTGTGACAAATTCTGCAAAATTACTGCATTTTAAGGTCAAGGAAGACAAATACAATAATCCCTCAGTTGGTCTTCCTTGTAGCCAAACAGTCGTACAGATCTATTTATTGTCTTTACTGTTTTTGCAACCAGAGATCAGAACCTGCATGCAAAGATTTAGTATTGCTGGTGCTACTGTGATGTGTGTATTCTGGCAGTCTATGGGACAGCCCTTCCCTCGGTGTATTTGTATTCACATCCTGCACTTGTGGCCTTCTCTGCTGGGAATGATCAACATGAATACAATCCACCAGTATTAATACAAGCTGTCAGCTCACTGATGGTGCAAAACCACTCTTACAGAGACACGTAATCCTTCTACGACCACCATTTCCCTCAGACAGACACCCAAGAAGAAAAGTTTGCTTACTTTAGTGTTTCAGCAAGAAAGAAGCTCTGCTGCACGTCATCGTACGTGGGAGCCGAGGAATAGACGTCCTTGACCCCGGAAAATCCACCACTCACTCGGCAGTATTTGTCTATGGCCTGCGGGAGACAGGGAAAGCCCACCGTGAACACTGGCCCCCAGGCAGCTCTAGCCGGGGTCCCATGGACACGCTTTCAATTTAATTACAACCTGGAACCTGACGTAGCCACAGAGGCAGTGGGTGAAAAAACAAGAGCCAGCTTCAGACATCTGCCACTGTGTGGAAAGGAAGCCGTTCAGTAATTGCTGCAGAAATTATTTCCGAGATACGAGCTTGTTCTAGCTACTCTTGTAATAAAGCCCCAAATAACTAATTCATTTTTATGAACTGAATGTGGAACTCAGTTCCCAAAACTCCTGAATTTCTTGGAAGAAGGCATTTACCAACAGTTCTAAATAATACGTTGTCAAAGGCTTTCACGGCCAGAGTTCATCAGTTATTGTAGATTTTCCGGGCTGTCTGACCGCGGTCTTGGCATCGTAGTACCTGATGTTTTGCCAGCAGCTGTGACTGGCATCCACAGAGGTATAACAACCTGAAAAATCAGCAGTGGCTGAACATAGCCTAACTCAAACAGGACACAGTATCTTACTCCAAGACACTGAAATGCTGGACAACACATCGAGTTACCATGCCAGATTACACAGGGAAGCCATTGAAATTCATAAACACAATTTAAACAGGAAAGAAGAGAGTTTAAAAATAAATAGGGCATGGTTTCCAGTCCTGAGAAACACAAAATGCTCTACATCTTACAACAGCACTACAGATAAAATTAGAATTTCAACAGCCAATCCATATGCAAAAGAACCTCCTCAAGAAAGCTCCTCTATTAGCATGTCACAGCCTGGGGAACTCCTACAAGATAAAGACTCAGCCCTACCCCACCTTCCTGAGTAGATATAGATTACCTACCAACCATTTTTCTTCTCACCTTGACACAGACAGTAGCCCATCTTTCTGTATTATACCTCTGAGGATGCCAGTCACAGCTCCTGGCAAAACGTCAGGTACTACAATGCCAAGACCATGGCCATACAGCCCAAAAAATCTACAACAACTAAAGTTCTAAATAAATTGTACCTTATCTATTTAGCTGCTGTATATACCACCTTTCTGTCTTCAAGGGGGCTTGCAAAAAAACAGGAACACGGTCTATAGCCAAAGCAGGGGCAGGCTTCCATGTGGCGATCTCACAAGATGGACCAAACAGATCCCCTTGCCTGATGGGCAAATACACCATAAGGCAGGTGCCACAGAAGGGTCCTAGGTGGTAGTGGGGCAAGGAGACAGCCCTCTCCAGAAATCACAGATCCTTGGACCAGTCTGGAAGCCGAGCAGATGACAACATTTAGTTTGGAAGGGGGGTGGGGTGCTCTGTTTGCCTGGGATGTAGGCTGACCGAGGGTGACTGTCCCAAGGCCATCCCGTGAGTTCCCCAAGTGGGGATTTGAACTGGGTCTCCCCAGTCCTAGCCCAACTGAGCCAGAGCTGCGACATCACACAGACTCTCAGCTCAGCCTTGATAACATAATAGCAACTCTTCCAGCAGAAGTGGGCTTGTCTGGGCAACAGGTTCGATGTCAATGTGGGAGTCCTGTAGTTTATTCAACAGCCACTACATGGGGGTCTACACACAACCCAAACAACAATGCTTAGAAATGGACCATATAATCAGGAAAATCACATGGTGTAGTTCTGGGCTATTCCATTTCAGCCTGCTTGGGGATACTGATACATTTCCCTGTTTTAAAAAAATATTGTTTCGCCACATGCCAGCTGAACCTACACTTTCAATCTAAATACTGCAACCTGGGAGGGTCAGAGTTGCATTCCAGCTCTTAAGGCAGTGGTACTCACTCAGTGGCTCAGGAACCACCTGTGGCTCTTTCGCATACCACCTGTGGCTCTCGTGAGAACCGCCCCCCCCTCCATGTGGCACCGGCCGCGTTTACCTCCATTAAGCGGGTAAGGCCATTCGAAAGGGATCGCTGAAATGGCCTGCATCTATTTCAGCATAACAGGCTGAAATGGATGCAAGCCACTTCACCAATCCCTCTCGCTCCCCCTCCCCCAAAATGGCTTGCAAAATCCATTTAAAGGGAACATTCCCTTTTGGGGGGAGGGTTGTGTGTGTGTGCGCATGTCCTTGCGTGCCTGGAAGTCATGGCATCTTCTGATTACCCCGCTGGGGGCTTGGATGTTTTTCAGAGAGGTGCTTGATAGCTTGCCTCTGTGTCCTGAGCCCCGGTATTCCTTGGAATACCTTCCAATTACTTGCCAGGGTCGGCCCTGCTTAGCTTCCGAGATCTGATGAGATTGGCCTTGCCTGGGCTATCCAGGTCAGGACTGGGAACATTCCCTTTAAATGGCTTTTGCAAGATCTCTCCCTACCCCACCCCACCCCACCCTCGGCCGCCTCCATTTTGCTGGCCTCGGGGAGCCACCACCAGCAAAAAGGAGGGAAGGAAGATCCGTGAACCGAACCAGTTTGTGAAGCAGGGGAGGTTCATCCTGATTCGTGGGGCCTCACGAACTCGGACAAACCTCCATTTCCCAGGTTCACGCCCATCCCTAATGCTGGACACAGTTGGGGTGGCAGTGCTTTATTCCCCTTTCCTCCACGGCCAGGATGCTCTCCTCCAGCCACCTCGACAATCTCACTCTCTTGCCTGAGCTGCTGTGTCTCCTGCTGGGAAAGAGAGTGAGAAGATGGAAAGGGGAATGGAAGGCGCACAGCCTTCTTGTGAGGCCGGGCCTCACAATGCGGCTGGGCGGGCTGGCTCACAGCGGGCTCCTGTAGTGGGAAACCCGAGCACTCTTCTTGCCCTCTCTCCCTGGCATGAAGCAACGTAGCCTTGGCATCTCACCTCAGCTGTAGGCGTCTTGCCAGGGAGCGAGCAAGATGACAGCAAATGAAGTAAAGCTCAAAGATATGCCGGTAATTTAAAAGGTTAGACATTCAATAGTAATAGTTGCATCTTATTTTATTGTAAAGTGGGTGTTTGGGGAGGTGGCACACATGGAACACAGCAGTCGTGCAGTTCTGTCAGCTGATGGCATGAGTGAAGTTTGCTCTCCACAAGCCGCAGACTTGAGTTCCACTGTGTCACAATATCTCCTAGCTGGCACTGACAGAAAGAAGCTTGATACAGAACAGCCAAGTCTTAGGCTGCATGAATGTACTCTACACTTTCACGACAACACCTGTTTTCTAATTCTGTTACTTGGAGAATTTTTAAAAACATCAGTGTACTTTTCTAGCATAGTTTCAGGTGGGCAGCCATGTCTGCCTGCGGTCCAGCAGCCCCTTAAAGACCGACAAGTTTTCCAGGGCTATAAGCTGTTGAGAGTCAAAGTTTTCAGGGGTTTTCACTGGACTCTTTCTAATAAAGGTGAAAGTTTTGTGACATCTGGCCCATTGACACGGGAGAGGAAGACAGGAACCGAGCCTTCCTTCCTCAGTTCGGTGTAGTGGTTAAGAGCGCGGACTCTAATCTGGGAGAACTGGGTTCAGTTCCCCACTCCTCCACTCGCAGCTGCTGGATGATCTTGGGCAAGCCATAGTTCTGTCAGAGGTGTTCTTGAAAAGGGCAGTTCTCAGTTAGAGCTCTCTCAGCCCCACCTACCTCACAGGGTGTCTGTTGTGGGGAGGGGAAGGCAAAGCTGAGATTGCAAGCTGCTCTGAGACTCTGAGTGAAAGGTGGGGTATAAATCCAGTCTCTTCTTCTCTCCTTCCAGTTCCGCCACCTGTTTGATATTACAGTAAAGCCATTTTCCCTGCATGTTCTTCTGGTTTCTTCCTGTATGAAACAGGCCACGCACTCTCCAAGGCTAGTCCCCGGCAATCCAATGCTCAGCGTCCCTCACATACGGTTTGATTGTAAACCTTTGGACCGGTTCGATTGTAAATCTTTAGACCTTTTTGTAGAGAAAACACTTACCTGTGCTGCTTCCCAGCCCCACTGCCTGTATTTGGGGTCGTGCGTGAACCGCCACATGTACCAATAGGTTTCTATCACCTCCGGCCTTAAAATATAGTATTTTTCGTTCTGCCGCACGGCTACTGCCTCCACGCCACCGTCAAATTTGAAAGCTTCTGGACCCAATTTTAATGCTGTGGGGGCGGGGGGGGGGATAAAACAAGAAAAAGAACCCTTTTTTAACCTCTCAAACTTATTTGGAATTGCTGTATCAAACACACTTTGTGAAATAGAAACCTAGATTTCTTTCCAATGAGCGCAAATGCTTTCTGATGCATCTGCAGCTGTTCTGTCAAATCTGGCCAGTCCTTCCCTAGCCTAATATCTAAAAGAACCAATGCAAACAACCCAGCACTAAAACTGCACTGAGATATTTAACATCTTAAAAATGCCCCCCTTGAGAATACAGAACACAGAGAAGGGGACTGAAGTGGATATAACTGCTGTGTGCAAAACTGGAAGTGCAACCCGCCCCCCAAATGAACAGATACTCATTCATCGCTATATACTCAAATCACAAATACGTGCTGCCATGGGTACCAAAACCAGACACAACAATATGAACACGCAGCACTTTACTAAGCAATTCTATGCAGACTTACTCCAGCCTGAGCCCATTGGTTCCACTGGGCTTAAATTGCAGTAACTGTGCAAAGGATTGCATTCCTAGGAGTATTAGAATTCCTTTGTATAAATTATCACAGTACTCTGGACAACATTCCTGGATGGCATATCTGTTGTTAGTATTACCACTCCCTCCCTCTCTCATGCCACAGATGAGAAGGACAATGGAGATTTGCCTCAGGCTGCTGAACGCATTCCTGGCCAAGGCAAGATTTGCACAAAGGCACTTCCTGGC
The DNA here is from genome assembly GCA_029375565.1 of Gekko gecko. Lineage (NCBI taxonomy): Eukaryota > Metazoa > Chordata > Lepidosauria > Squamata > Gekkonidae > Gekko > Gekko gecko. The sequence continues at coordinate 144,454,179 of JAPDNY010000007.1, read as the reverse complement.
CCACGGCTTGCATTCCTGTCCCACCACACTGGCTCCCGTACAAAAGTGATGGCTGTTTATAAAATCGCTGTTGCGTGAAGCGGCCTGAATGTGGGAAACCAATCTTATTTATTGAGGGGGTTAAGATCCCACAACTCTCAATCAAAACGCCTATCGAGGCAGCCATCTTGGCCACAAAGGTACGGCAGAGATACGGCACCACCCTGCCCTCTCTCTTGCCGGCGTTGAGATTCTCGGCACTTAAGTGTCAACACGCCAGCAAGGGGAGACAAAAAGGCCCAGCGGCGTTTGGACATAGATGATTCCGCTTCACCTCACCTGAAAGTTGAAAAATTATCTACAAGATGTTTAACCTGCAGTTTTCTGTTTATCATCTAGTTGGTGATGTTTTAAAGCTGACAGGAAGAATCCTGTGTTGCGTGGGGGGTTTGTTTTCTTTTTTTGCCGTTAAGTTACAGCTGACTTATGGCAACTCTCTAAGGTGTTCCAGGCAAGAGTGATTCAGAGGTGGTTTACCACTGCCCCTACGTAGCAACCCTGGGCTGCCCTGGGGGTCTCCCACCCAAATACTAACCAGGGCCGACCCTGCTTAGCTTCCAGGATCTGATGAGGGCTACCCTGGTCTACCCTGGTCAGGGCAGACAAGATATACCCGTGGGATTTAATAGCCTTGTTTCAAAGAACTCTTGTCGGATCAAGTCTTATTTTAGAAATCCACACACCATGTCCTCCCTTCAAGTCCAAATATCCAGCTCTAAACCCATCTCTTACAAAGCTGGTACCTGCTCTAACCATTTTCCGGGGCTCTCAGTTCCTGCCAGCTGGCCCCAGCAAAAAGGGGTCGGGGGGCAAGGATTCCTGGAGCGGAAAGGCGAAGGCACGCCCGGGTTCTTACTTGTCCTGTCATACGACTCGTGGCAGGTGTGTGCGATCTCCGCTCCCAGTTGCAGGTAATGCCCAGCCTTGTCGTCTCGGGAGCCGTCTGCTCCGAGGGCAAACATCCCCCCGGCAAAGCACGTGAGGTGGCCCATCTTCCTCTCCAGGTGCCCATTCTTCCACTCCCCAATGAAAGTGAGGCCTCCGTTGGACTTTCGGATAAGATGCTTCTCTATGGCCTGTGGGGAACAAAGGGGCAAGCTCCTGTCACTGGCAGGGGTCGAGACCTCCCATCCCTGCAGGCGCATCTTATAAGGAAAGAAAATGCTTTCCTGAGCCGGATTTCCCTCTCCTGTAAAACATCCTCCCAAACCCTAAGGCGCTTGCATACTGGAAGAGGTAGACAGCCACGAAACAAAGAGAAAAGAGCCGAGTCCTCCGAATGAGATGGGGCTGCTTCCCTTCTTCTCTTGCTGCGGGAGGAGTAGGGGGGGGAAGTGGTGTCACTCCACTTGGTCTTGAGGAAGATGGGAGTCCACCAAATAAGGCCTTTCCATTCATCCTCTTTCCCCCCCATCCAGTTGCAGCTGACTGAGGGTGACCCCGTAGGGGTTTTCAAGGCAAGAGACGTTCAGAGGTGGTTTGCCCTTCCCTGGACTTCCCTGGTGGCCACCCATCCAAATACTCAACCAGGACCAACCCTGCTTGGCGTCTGAGAGCAGGCCAGCCTGGTGCATCCAGGTCCACCCTTCACAGAGAAGAGGAGATGAGGCTACACAAAGGTACTGCGGAGGGGGGGGGAGGTAGTACCCAAAGGGGTGAGACTAGTCTGGACGCAGCTCTTTTCTCAAGAGATGCAGCGCTCGTCTATCAGGCCAGGGCATCCTGCCCCCAGCTCCCAACCTGCCTAGCATTGCTGTGAGGGTGCTCCTTTTCAGCTTGTCTGAACCCTGTTCTCACAGTCCTTCTCGCCAGGGGCCCTTTGGCCCAACGTGCTCAGCTCCTTACGGTTAAGATGGGCTGGCTATGGGAGATGATTTACAACACAAGAGAATCCACAGATCTGTCCTCTGAGCCTCTGTGAACTGGGAGCAGAGTCAACTTGGGTGAGCCCACAAACAGTTCTCAAGGACTGCATTCGCTGAAGATTCCTCCCTGCCTATCCTCCCCCTCCCCCCCCAAATAAGATGTTCTGGGTTTTTTACCAACCTATGACACTGTTTGTTTTGTTTACTGGCATCTCATTCGTCTCACTACAACAGCAAGGACTGTGGCAGAAGTTTTCTAATCTGCATTGCTTAGGAAACATCCACATGAAGCTACTGGGATTTGAAGGGTCAAATAACACATGGGGAGGCAAGTGTATTGCTTGTTCACATCTGCTTTTTTGTACATTATGTGTATTTTTAAAAATATGTGCAAAGGGGATTTCCAGGCTCTCCTCCTTGAAAATATTTGTACCCTGATTTTCTCCAAGGACTGGATTTCAAGTGGCCCATTGCCCCCCAGGCTTGGCTGTGAGCAATGCTCCTTGTAAGCTGTGGAGTCTTGTGAGCAAAAATTCTACTTTGTGAGCTGCTGGCATTAAAGTTGTGAGCGAGCAATTTGGCTGCTGCATACATTAGTTTGCTCTGGAGCCACCCTTCCTGAGTTGAGACAGAAATGTGTGAGCTGGAGGCTGGAAAACTGTGAGCTGGCTCACACTAACTCAGGGGTACATTGGCTGCAATGTTCCCTCTAAGCTGTGGAGTCTCCTGAGCAAGAATTCTACTTCGTGAGCTACTGGCATTGAAGCTGTGAGCGAGCGATTTAGCTACTGCATAAATTAGTTTGCTCTGGAGCCCCTTTCCTGAGCGAAGACAAAAATGTGTGAGCGGGAGGCTAAAAAAATGTAAGCTAGCTCACACTTAGTTTAGAGGGAACACTGATTGGCTGTGATACCACAAAAGTTACCCAGCTGGGGAGAACGTTTGAAGCAACAGAGTGTAGGAAGGGAAGGGGGTTTCTTGCTCCTCTCACACATGTGCCCCTTCTCATGTAAAAGACAGACCCCCCCAAAAAAAGCTCCTGCCCGCTATTTATGTCAAGATGGGAAGCCATGTTAGTCTGTCTGTAGCAGTAGAATAAGAGTCCAGGAGCACCTTAAAGACTAACAGAATTTGCGGTAGGGTGTAAGCTTTCGGGAGCTGTGACTCACAAAAGCTCCTCCCCTGCCACAAATTTTGTTAGTCTTTAAGGTGCTATTGAACTCTTGCTCTTTTCCACTTTTTATGTGAAAGGAGTAGATGTGCAAATAAAGACCCCATCTTCTGCTTAGACCGATGTTATACGAGGTATCTATAAATAAAAGGGTGTGCGTGGTGACTAAATTCACCAGCAACAGTATTGCAAACCATTTGCACTTCAATAAAGAGTTTGCAATAGCTCAGGAGCTGAAGTCAGACTGTCCCCTTTCTGAACATTTCAGAACCCCAAAATCACAGCAATGCAAGCCAGGGGATGGTGCTCTTGGCTTTAAAAGTGTAGGCCTTCCCGTGGTGCCCGTTTGGAATTATGCTGGAACTGCTAAACTGAACCTTGAAAAGAATCCATCATAGCGCAGTAACGGGTAAACGGTGAATTCTGCAGGGTGTTGATCAGAACCGCCAAGGGGGGAAATATTTGGGGAGGGATTGGTCTTTTAGTGCTGGTCTCTAGTGAAGGCAGTGAATTTGGGAAACGTGAAATACAACACCCCCGCTCCAGATCCATACCCCTAACTTGCAATGACCTTGCAGGCTCACTGGAACTAGGAAAGGCCAGGCTGCCCCCAAGCATTCTCAGAAGCCACATGTCCTGCTGGGGGAAGGGATGGAATCTCCCCTGTGCATCTCAGCTTAAAGCACCAAACTGGGACGCAGAGGAAGCCACAAGTCCCAGGTACTCTGGCAGGACATTATGCTCCCAAGTATGGTGTTCAAAAGCATCCAGAATGAGGCCTGAAAGACCTCTCTCATCTCAAGTAGAATGGTGCCATTGCTGGTCTAGTACACCACAGATTCCCCAGGCCTAGCTTAATAGGTTTATTCAGAAGACCAGCTTCAAAACCCCGTCGACACCGAGGCCCTGAAAAGCAGCTAACCCCAGGCAGAGAGCTCGTAAGAAAACATCCACGGCAAAGCCAAAAGCATTTCGGTGGTGGGATATCAAGGCACTGTAATCACCTCAATAGCATCATCATACATTTTCCTTGCCTCCGTGTCCATCTTATCTGACATCAGCCAGGCCTTCAGCAAGTACTCGTAGAAACTGTCTCCCAAGCCGCCCATGGAGGTGTGATCTGGAACAGAGAATGGGAGCACATCAGCACTCACCTGCAAGCCAGGCCAGCCAAATTTCCCAAGGCAAAACTTTCTGCTTGTTCAAAGCAAGACATGCTATGGAATATTTTGAGCCAATTTAGCAATACGTCCAATACGACTGAAGTCCCCCCTGGGAGCTGTTTCCCTGGAACCTGCTTCCATAAACGCTGCTGTTTACGTATTCAGTACGTTGGACGCATCGCATTTTACTTTCGCTGCTACCAAAGAACAATTCCTTCTCCTCTCTCAATATAATTAACAAAGCTTTGGCTGTCTAAGGCAAAAATGACTACTCTTAGAAACATGCTGAAACAGCTCAAGAAGATTCAACACATACATTCTCCAATCTTTGAATGTAGCTTTCCAAATAATTGCTGAGATTAAATCTTTCACCATAAAAACAAAGAATAACCTCTTCCTTTATTTTTTATATACATTCAAGCCTATGGCACCCCCCCCCCCGACTAGGGCTACAACACCAAGAGAGAAAGAGACATTTCTATGCTATTCCTTCAAAATGGGAAATTTCCCACCAATTGTTATGGTGCTTCTGTACTCTTATTTATTTAGTTTATTTTGAAAACCTACATCCGGCAATCATCAGCTAATGCAAGCATAGAACATAGACATCCTTAGAACACACACACACACTACATTACAGAGTATCTTGTCTCGGTAGAGAATTAACTAAAACCAGAGAAGAACAAGACAACACAGCCAGCGTGGTGTAGCGGGTTAGGGATCATCAGACTGAGATATGAGAGACCCAGGTTCGAATCCCTACTGCACCATGGAAGCTTGCAGGGTGACTGTGGGCCAGTCAAACGATCGCAAGCTGAACCTACCGCACAGGGCAGGGCTTGGGAGGATAAAATGGATGAGAAGATGCTGTGGTAAGCTGCAAGCAGGGCATAAATAATAAAAATCAACAGCAATGCTGAACTCCTTATAAGGTCTTTGAAACTGGCAGGCTAATTAAAGTAGTAATGGCGTATCCTGAAGTTCATTGCAACAGGATTGGGTCACACACTGTATCTTTTCTCCCAGGAGCCATTTCCTTCCTTCCTTCCTTCCTTCCTTCCTTCCTTCCTTCCTTCCTTCCTTCCTTCCTTCCTTCCTTCCTTCCTTCCTTCGGACAGAGACTCTTACACTTCTGTGCTGACGTGACATTGTGAGGATAAGCATGTTCAGAATCCTCCAAAGTACATGAGTGGCACAGAAGGCACATTAGGTAGAATGTTGCTTCATAAAAGGTATTTCTCCTCTTTTAAGGGTCTCGTGCAGATGTGCGCTTTAGGATCTCAGATTCTCAGACTTCAGGAACAATCAGGATGCCCGGGGCTAACTACGCTTGTACCGAATTTCACCCATGGAAATCTGATACAAGTCATCTGTCGAGGTACCCTGAGCCTAAACGACACTGATACCCCACAATCAGACCCAAGGTGTCTCACACACCTAACGTGACCTGCCGTAAATGTGAAGAAAATACTCACGCTGTCCCCAGCGCCCGGTCCTTGGATTCAAGTAATTTGGATAAAGCCCATTAGGGCGGTCCATCTTTTGAAGCAGTTTACGAATATGCATGACCTAAAGCAAAACAGAAGTCATTGACAGTTTCTTCTCGATGGAAAAGGGAAATCAGGAATTTCTACAGCAACGGTCTTATGCCTGAGGGCACCTTTGGAATTCTGACACGGCACGGTGGGCTCAGCCACTAAATGGATGCCGATGGAAGCAAAGCCAGCCCCAAGTGATTGCTGCAGCTTGACTTCAGTCACGCAGTGAAATCCTTGTGCTGTGTTGGGCAGCTGCTGCCAAAGCAAAGTTTTCAAAAATCTGCACAGCTGACCAAATTTCCAAAGCCATGAAGAAGAACGAGGAGGAGGAAGAGGAGGAGGAGATTAGATTTATACTCCGCCTTTCACTCGGAGTCTCAGAGTGGCTTACAGTCTCCTTTCCCTTCCCCTCCCCACAACAGACACCCTGTGAGGTAGGTGGGGCTGAGAGAACTAACACAAACTGCTCTTTTCAGGAACAGCTGTGCCAGAGCTTGTGACTGACCCAAGGTCACATCAGCAGGTGCAAGTGGAGGAGTGGGGAATCAAACCCGGTTCTCCCAGATTAGAGTCCACACACTTAACCACTACACCAAACTGGCTCCTTGCTGGGCACCCCCACTTTCTAAAAATGCTTGGCAGGTGTCAGAAAATGTGTATGGGGACACCATGGCACCCACAAAGGACAGTTGCCTCCAACATGTTTTGAAAAACTCAATATTCCTTTTAATATGAAACTTATGTTCCAGGTAATGCTTTACCAATTCTACTTAAAACCAAATTTCATGGAAACATGTCTTAATGGGAGCATGTTATTTCCTTGTAACGTTCAGTCAGGCAGTGTTGGGGAAGCTCTTAAGGCATGCCACGTGACAAAAGGAGCCAAACCTTGTCATAGTAAACTGGGTTGCCGGTCAGGTAACTCAGGTGTACGAATTCCATATGAAGGGTCCCAAACTCAGACAGGATGCTGCTGCCGGCGGAAGCCCAGCCCCAGTTGCGCCCTACACCACTGCAAAGGAACAGAAAGAATCCTCAGAATAAGAGACAAGGGTAAACATGTGGATTTCCCCCCCCTCAGTGTCGTACAGCCAAAGGCAAAAGGCAGCATAACCGCCTGGGTTAAAAGGCAAATGCCCAAGCGGGCCACCAAGCAGTAGGGATGATAGAGGCAGTGGGTCAGCTTAAGTAACCTGGAGCAAAGTGCAGAAAATCTAAGAGGAAATAGGAATATGCAACATCCTGAACTTGAGCTTTGCATAAAATGTTAGCACAACTTACAGTGCAGTGGGGAAGGAAGACACTGCATGCAGACTTTGGAAATTCACCGTGCCCGCCCCCCCAAGCCCTTGAGCTGCCCAAATGTCCCCAAAAAGGTCAAAGTATTTTTGCACTGCTGATTCCCAGTGGGATGCCACACACACACACACACACCGAGTCCCACACCTTTTCAAATTCACCATGGCCCAAGGAATCCCTGTGGGTGTATTGAAGGCAGGAAGAAGCTTCCCTGCTAGCTGCACTGCTTTTATCTTGAACACCTGCAACGGAGGAAGGATGAACGGTTATCCATTATATAATGCACTATTTCACACAATCTATATGACGGAAAGGTCTGCACCACAACGTAAGCCCGTGTAGGAGGATCGCAAGGGGTGAAGGAAAGGTGATATATAAATAGATCAGAGGCACCGTAAGGCCTGATTCTCAAGATCACTGCAATAGATTCAGGCTCTCGTTAAAACGAAAAGCTCTAAGGGATCACTTCTAAGAATAATTTCCCCCCAAAGTAGAAGACTTTTAAGTCTCCTGGTGTAGTTAATACTGCCCCCTTCTGGCGTACTTCAGAATCCTGAGTCACCTTATGCTCAAATGAAGCTCTGTAGAGAAAGATGTCTTGATCTCAGCTGCAAAACCCTGGATAATTACAATTAGCTAGAGCACAAGGGGAAGTGCCAGCCTGCTAGATAAAAAGGGGTGGATGTACACACAAACATCGCTCCCCTCCCTGCTTCTCTAACTTATCTCTTCCTGAAAGATAGGAAGAGGACACTGGAAGAAGAAGAACAGACACCATTAAAGCTATAAACCCAAATCTGTGGCACTAGATCCCAAGGTTCAGCAGCGCCCTAGGTGAGCTGCATGCTTCCTTTAGAGCAGGAATGCCTTTCCAATACTGCCCCCCTCATCATAGGAAACAATGCCTTCTGACTATCCAAAAGGCCACACTAGGAATCGTGGACGAAAGCCAGGTAGGACAGTGGCTGCAGTGAAGAAAGAAAATTAGATGAGATCAAGTGGGAAAGCTGATAGGATCCTACCCAAATCCATTAGCAGTCACATTCGGCCACGCACCGTCAGCAAAGCCGATAAGCTACATCCAAAAGGCCGTGTGTATTTTGCATGGAGCACCCCCACCTCAGATGCCGCACAGAGAACAACTGTCTCTGGCAGCCTGGGTAAACGATAGAAACCAAACAAGTCAATGCAGATTTTCTTCATTTGCATGGGGAGGGATGAGGAGTTTCCAAGACACCAAAGCCCGGCTCCAAATGTTAAAGCACTCCTCTCTAACTTTATACTTTAAAGCTACCCCCCCCGCTCCTAATGAATGCAGAGATGCTAAATTCTTTAGCCAGTGCCAAAGTCCTGTAACATTTCTGCGCTTGCACGGAATCACACAGCCTCGGTTATATCCACGGGGTGATGATTACTTCCATTAACAACCAATGAAATAGAAGGGAAACAGCATAGTCTGTAACGATGTATGCGCATCACCATAAACAAATATATTAGCTTGCCTCTTGTCCTGAAAGGTAATAGGCTGCCAGCAGGCCACCAATGAAGCGGATGTTGACTTCAAAGACAGATACTTCTGAATTCTTGGAACAGGGGAGGAAAAAAAAGATTATTCAGAGACCAGCTAGATACTTGGATAGTATGTTTATGTTCAATACATATATTTACGGTGGAAATTCATGTTTCCTTGATCCTTTCATAAGTAGTTTTGGCTTTGCAGAAAGTAGCCATTGGAGCTGCCATTTATGAGGGCCAAAGCAGTAAAACAGGGGCCCAAGGCCATTTTCCAGACAAAAAGTCAGCGCCAAGTTGTTTTCAGTTCCACTGAAGAAAACTGAAGGGTCTCCCTATTCCCCACCACCACGGGTCCAGAAAGCAGCTGGGGGACTGTGATTTTAGTGATGAAACAGTCTTAAGGGGAAAGAGACAAAAAGCCTCACCTCTCCTGAACTGGTACCCCCCCCCCACACACACACAAATAAAAAGTGCTGCCAGCCAGTGTTCCAAAAATGCCTCCTCTAGCCACAAACACGCATCTCATCCCCTGGCCCTGCCCAGAAGTACTCCTGTGCTTCTGAGGGCAGCAAAAGGAGATGACTTCTCTGCCTATATCACATCTATTCAGTAATGTCCAGCAGGGGTTTGCTGAGTGCTGAAAGGGCTTATGCAGTCCCAAGACGACTATCAGTACCCATCTGACATTTGTTTACGAAGCACTTGCAGATTAAAGTCATTTGCACCCATTCTGATCCAGACTCCATGACGGATATATAGCACTAATGCAGGAGATTCCCAGGAGAGTCTTTCACCAAGTTTTTGGAAAGGAGTTGAGTTAATGCAGCCTGAGGATGCTGATAAGGGGCCTGCCACCTGGGCACTCAACCTTCATCCTTGGCGTTATTAGAGGGGAGGGGGCGTGGCTGGAGGAGGTTGGAACCCGGGATGGTAAATGCCTCCTCCTTGTGGTTCCAGCTCCTCCGAACCCTGGCAAACTAATTATAGCCTGGAGGGGTAATCTCCCCCTTTTTGAGCAGGTGGTGGATGTGCAACTCCAGACGCTCCTGGGATGATGCCAATTTATTTTCTAAATCCTTTTCAATCTGGCTTCCGACACAGTTTTGGAATTAAGGCAGGTTTCATTGCCCTGATAGACTGCCTGTATCACAATAGGAGGTGTGACCTTGTTGATTCTCTCTGTTCTCTCAGCAGCTCTTGGGCGACAGTATCCTTCCGAACTGCTTTGTCAGAGATGAGAACTGGTGGCACTCAGTTCGAGAAGTTCAATCCCTACATCTTGGGCAGATTCCAGAAGGCAGTGCTGGAGGACAACTGTCTGTCCCCACAACATCCGGCGCTTCTTAGTTTAGAAAAGAGATGATCGGGGGATGGGGGGATGGGACATGATACAGATTTATAAAATTATGCACAGTGTATAGAGAGTGAACCGAGGACTTTTTCTCCCTTTCCCAAAATATTAGAACGGGGGGGGGGGGGGGCATCCAATGAAACTGCTGGGCATCAGATTCTGGATGAGCTAAAGGAAACAGTTATTCACACAACAAGTGATCAAAATGTGGAATTCGATGCCAGAGGAAGTTGTGATAGCCACAGGCATACACAGCTTTAAAAGGGAATGAGACAGATTCATGCAGGAGAGGCCCATCAGTGGCTACTAGCCATAGTGACTGAAGGGAACCTCCACATCCAGAGGTAGTAAGCCTTCAAATACCAGACTCCGGAGGCAACACTGTCAGACCCAGAGTAACTGGCTGGCTACTGTGTAAGGCAGCACACTAGACTAAACGGACCACTGGTCTGACCCAGCAAGGCTCTTCCCTATGTTCTTAACCAAAGCTGTTGATATTCTAAACAGATAGACAGGACTGGCAATGGGTTAGATGAGGACACTTAATTCAGAGAAGACATGTTCTGAGGGTAAGCAGAAGTCCTTCCATTCTGGAAGGGGATTGCACTCTGATATGCAACTTTGGGAGTGCTCCTAGATCTCGCCTTGTCCAAGAATTTCCAAGAGTTCTAAGTTCTCTGAAGCTTAATTCTATATCCAAATGTGCACAGCTATTTCTATTGTGGCTGACAGACTGTTCTAGAGTGCCAGTCTCTTGCAGAGAAAACAAACAGCACTCTCGTGGCACCATAAAGATTAAGAAACGTTTACTGCAGCGTAAGCTTTCATGAACTAGAGCCTACTTCTTCAGATGCTATGAGGGAACACCACTTTGCATTCATTTAATATGTAGGATAGGTTGATACCTCTCCCCGCAACCGAGCAGGTTCAAGAGGTCATAAAATGCGAGGAGAAGGAAATGGAAATTCAAATTTAATCAGGAAGAAATACAGAGACTATGCCCTCGTTAGGCTAAGCCAGTTAACAGCTGTGTGATGGGTGGGGAGTCAAAAGCTTTATTATTACAGTCCAGAGATAAAGAGTTCCACTTCAGCTGGAGGTGGGGGAGTGTGAAAGTATGAACAAAGGCTTATTGTTATTTTTCTATAAATATGCACAACTGTGATAAGCAAATCAGATTTCTCTGGTTCCAAGTCTTAGAAGACTAGGTGAGACTTCTGGGAGTATAACTTGGGCTGTATGATAATCCCTAGAAGCAGTGAGACAAAAACCTGAAACCTGGTTTGCTTTTTAAAGTATGGCTTCCTATAATATAATGAAGCAATGCTAGGAACTTTGATAATTTTAGCACTTAATTTTACAGTAATTGTAGGGTTGATTTTTACATGCTTATATTTCCTACTGTCTTGCATACTATAAAGAACGATTTCTTTTCACAATAAAAAAGTCTCTACAGGTTTTCGGTCTGGTTTTGCTGGTTATAGTTCAAAGAACTGAGCTCATCCCTTATTTATTGGCGTTATCAGATTTAAAGGCTGATAATCATCCTTTAATAGATAAATCCTGGAGAACTCTGCAGCTAAATGGTTTGCATAGGCAAAGACTTTTGAAATTGTTTAGTACAGATCCTTTAATTGGATGCAGGAGGGGAACCTTTCCTTACAAAGCAGCATCAGATTTCTTAGAGGAACTCCAGGAGGGGCACCAAATACATAACATACTAGAGGAAGTTACACTCACCACGCTGAAGTCGAGATGGTTGTCAATCCAGTCCTGCCCTTCTTTGAATTCATCATGAAGGCCCATAATGTAGAGCGTATCCAAGGCATCTACTATAGTAGCACCCAGCTGTGAATTTCCTAGAGGCCAAAAAAGCAGAACTTCTATCATAAGTAACTGTTCCACTGACAGGAAACATTTTCCCTTTGATGTCATCGTTATTACCAATTAGCTGGAGATGCCCTTTGCAACTAGTCAGTTCCCCCTGCTATAAATCAAAATGACAACTCAGCAAAGAATAGGGGATGCAACGGAAATCACAACTTATTTTTCACTTTACTTTTTGCATTCTTTTCGAACAATCCTCTTCCAGCAAGTGACCCTGCCATTTCATGTGACTTCTTATTCCGCAGTGAAAACTCCAAATGTCCTATATAATATGCTGCCTTAATCAAGTTCATGACAGTTAAAGTGACAAAATGAAAGAAGGAAGCCATTTGCTCGTATCACAGCCTCTAAGCCATGGGTGTCAACAGCCTGCGGGCCAGAAGTGGCCCACTCAGGGCTGTTATCCAGCCTGCAAGCAGCTGCTGCAAGGGAGGGAAGGCAGGAGGCTGCTGGGGTGGGGAGTGGGAAGCAGGTATATGCAGTGAGGTGTGTGTGGTCAAAGCTGTCAAGAAATAGAAAGGAAATTGCTAGGGGGCAGGACCACGAGGCTGAGGTAAAATAGTGTGGGGGGAATGGCAGTGAAGGTGGAGAAAGAGGAGATGTGGTATTTTCCCCCCTCCTCCAACGGCAGCTCAGTGAGGATTAGAGGAGCTATATGGAGGGGTGCAGCTGAGTGGCCAGCACTGCCACCACGGCACCAAACAGTGACCGTGAGGAGGGTTGGTGAGAGCAAGCATGTGGACTGGTGGTTTGCTGATGAAGGAACGGGGCTGGCAGGGGAGAGAGGAGGAGGGCCGGCACATGGATTGGGAGGCAACTGGGCTGTCTTGAGCAAGCCTCTCTGATGGGAAAGACATCCCAGTCCCAGGAGCAAATGGAGGAGCAAAGGGGAAAAAGGGCACTGCTGTTGTGAGCTGGGAGGTAGTGGGGGGAAACCCTCCCTGCTCCCCCCCATCTGTTCTCAGCCCACAAAGGAAAAAGGGTCATGGGAGGACAAAAAACACTCCTTGGAAGTTTCAGAAACAGCCTTGCCATCAGGCCTTCCCCTCAGCCCCACCACTTCTGTGGGAAGAGCAGGAGGGATGAGAACTAGGGATAGGAGGATCTAGGAGAGCCAGGTTCAGCCTCCCCTCCTCCTGAGCCCGGACCCTGCCGTCTGGGTCACCCAGGGCCGGTCACTCAGCCTGGACCACCTCACAGGGTTGGTGGAGGTGGTGGAGGGTAAAGTCCAGTGTGCCTCCTCGAAATCCTCAAGGATCAGATGGGGGAAATGAGGAAACAAAGAGCAAGAGACAGATCATAGCAGTGCTCAGCTGCTGAGGCTGGGTGTATGGGGGGGGTGGAATGCTGAAAAACTACCTTATTTAGTTGCAAGGAAGATAACTTGTCTCCTAAAAAATGCTATATATACAAAAAGTAATTTGTATGGAAATGTAAGATACCCCTCCTTTTATGATATCCCTTGGAAAAAACTAGTCTCGCATACGATTAAATACATTTATTGGGGCCTTTGTGGGTTCCTCAGTAAATCAATTGCTTTCACCCCTAGGAATCAATTGCTTTCGTATTTTGAGCAAAAATAATATTGTTAATTGGGTTTGCCTGTGTCATTTACAAAGTTTATATCTGAGGGTACCTGGCATTACATTTGATGGCACCCATGGCCTGGCCTGACAAAGTAACATTCATGTCCGATATGGCCCTTGTAACAAATGAATTCGACACCTCTGCTCCAAGCAAACAGCGCAGCACATTTCCTTCTAACCAGGGAATACTGAATATATTTTTTCAAAATCAAGACATTACTACAGTTCTAGAGAATCCCTTGGCTACACAGTCTCCACACACACTGCCAATAAGTGACTGGACAACAAGAAAAACACACCATTAAAAATGACAAAGTTATACAACCTCATTATTCATCACTCAGTTGCAAAGGAGCAGAACTTTATTGTTATTAAAGGCTGGAATACTGAATAGTAAAACGAAACACACCATACCATTTTATACTTTATCAGTCAAATGGGAGGAACTATTGCGTTGTAATCCAAACTGCTGAAAGGCTTTACTTTTCTCAACAGAACATTTAATTGTTGCAAGGAGATCCTGACGACTTGGACTATCTTTTTCTCAAGCAGCAGGGCAGAGGCAAGTGCACCCCTTTCCCCAGCTACATCGAGGTACTCAGTGCTACTCAGGACAGGCTTTAGTCCTCCTCCCTGTAGAATTTTACCCCCGACCAACAGTACTGCCGTCTCGTCTGGATTAAGTGTCAGTTTGTCTGCTGACATCCAGCTGTTCATCATCTCCAGATACCAATTTAAAGTCATCACAGCCTCCCTTGGACTGCGGTGAAACATGGATGGCATCGTTCGGGATATCTTGCTGATGACCTCTCAGCCATTTCATATAGATGTTAAAAAGGCATGGAAGAGAAGATAGAACTTTGTCACTGCCCCCCGCCCCCAATAAGCCAAAAACAAAACAGTAGCATCCTAGCACCACCTTCTGACAGCTGTAAACCAGGTAGGACTGAAGCCATTAACTCCCCTGCCCAGGCACGCATCCCAGGAGGACATAATAGTCAATAGTACTGAAGGCCACCAAGAGGCCTAAAAGCACTGCTCCCGCTGAGCTATGTATGTGAGCGGCCACTCATGAACACAGGAAGCCCCGCTCAGCAGCAATCTGGAGCAGCGCAGGGTCTTGCACTGCCCATTGCCCATTTTAAGATTACAGCATTTATATTCTGCCCAGGATGTGGACTGTTCCACTCAATGGGGGGGGGGGAATTGGAGGGAACATTGCCCAAAAGGTTGCACTGCTGCCTTGCAAAGGTAATCTGGCAGAGTCACCAAGATAGCTTATAAATGCCCTCCCTTCCTCTCCCTGTGAGGTAGGTTGAGAGTGTTCTAAGAGAACTGGGACTGGCCCAAGGTCACCCAGCTGGCTTCATGTGGAAGAGTGGGGAATCAAACCCAGTTCTCCAGATTAGAGTCCACCGCTCTTAACCACTACACCATGCTGGCTATCCTAGTTAACAGAGGGGCTGTTCCCTCCGGATACAGAGTGGAAGTCTTTTCCTTTCCATTCTCCAGGCTTGATCGCCAGCTTCCAAAACTGATTCGGTTTGTGAGGCTGCACCTGACCCTGCCTGCCTCCACACTGACCCTGAAGAGACAGTACTGGTTGCCACAGGACAACTCTTGTGTGCTCCATGGGACTTATGGGAAGCCCTTGATGATGTTCTAAAAATGCCTCCCAGCCAGTTCCAGTGTAGCCTCCAAAAGATACATTTCCCTGTATACTCTTCCCCCTCTCCCCAGTCCTCATTACTGAGCTGAATCACGCATGATTCCAAAGCAGAGGGTATTTGACATTACATCATAAAATGGTGGGCAACAATTACCTATACAGGGTGACACTGCTCATGTAACAGCTTTCTGACAGCACAAGCAGATTAAATGACATCTGAAGTCACAACACAGCAGTGACTGTCAACTGTGTCTCAAAATCCAGCAGGAGGAAAAGGAAGGGCTTGTCATGGGATAAACAGCCTTGAATAGGGATGGGCATGAACCTAAACATTCCGGTTTTGGGGGGCTCCTGAACAGAACCAGAAATGCCCCAAACCGAACTGGGACCCCCTTTTTCCTGGCTGCAGCAAGCCATGACCAGAAGAAGGGGCGGGGGGACATCCGGGAAAGGTTAAATAACTGGCAGCCATTTAAACCTAACAGCTGACAGATGGACCTGCCCCACTGTTAGGTTTAAATGGCTGGCAGCCATTTCAGCCTCACAGAGGGGTTGGTGTGCCCATCCGCTGTTAGGCTGGGATGGCTGGCAGCCATTTAAACTTAAGAGGTGTGCTGCAAACCTGCGCAGCTCAGCTGTTAGGTTTAAATGGCCCAAACAGCCGAACTGGACAGAAGTTTGGGGGCTCTGAAACACTGAAGTTTGTGTCGGATTTTGGCTCGTGAACTGGTTCATGCGGGATAAACAATCTGCGGAGGTGCTGTGGCTCAGTAGTAAAGCAGCTGCTTGGCATGCAGAAGGCCCCAGGTTCAATCCCTAGCATCTCCAGTTAAAAGGACCAGGCAGTAGGAGATGCAAAAGACCCCTCGCCTGAAGCCCTGAAGAGCCGCTGTCAGTCTGAGTAGACAGTACTGACTTTAATAGACCCATGGTCTAATTCAGTATAAGGCAGCTTCAGGTGTTCAACCAGGAAACAGCCTGCATAATGGCAGGAAGGGGTGGAGCTTGTCTCCATGGTTAAGTGGGTTGGGCTTATTATATAACAAAGAAGGTTGGGGGTGACATCCTCAGTGAGGTAAAGCAAGGCTAGCAGGAAGCACCTGCCATGTAGTGAGCAGAGTTTGGGCCCTAAGGGCCTAAGCCTCATGCACATAAGAGCGAAAGACAGAATCTTTTTTCCATCAAGTGAAGGAGGGAGAACCCGATGACATTTGCTAATAAAGATGAATGGAGACTGGCGAAGACCAACGGCAGTGCTGAAGCTGGCAAGCTTGCTCCTCCTCCTCATTAACACATATACATTTTCTGTGAACCCTGGAATCATCCACGTCAACTCTGAAAAAGGAGGGGATTACTGCTTCCTCTTCCCTTCACAGTGGATAACACTGAGCAACAAGGATAATGCCCAATGGCTTGACCTTGAGCTGTCAACTCAGAACCTCACTTATTCAGCCCTATGTTGCCTTCCATCTTTCTTGGGGGAGGCCGACTCTGACGGCGGTGGATTCAGCACCAGAATTGCATCCGTGAGGGAGGGCAACTGCAATCTTTACGAAAATGCCAGACTCCAAGAAATCAATAGGACCCAAGGGCTGCTGACCCTGGGTGGAGACGCTCCATCTCTCATGACAGACCAGAGATCTGGATATAACTGGGGTCACTGTGAGGAGATCACTCTCCCAGGAATTCTGCTCAGTGATGAGGAGGTTCTCTATTTATTGTTCAAGAACTTACTCAGGGACTTACTGAACAAAGCTGGGGTCATCTATCTACTGTCAATGGCCACAGTGACCATAGGAAGCTATTGGGCAGGAAGCACAGAGAGGACAAAAACAGAAGACAGTGTTGGCGAGATAACAATTGACAATTATGTCCACTTCACATGTACTTGCACGGTATTGGCCACTTTCACGCTTCTTGCTCTCTACTGCTTCTATGATTACTTAGCGCATGTATTGATGGGGATTTTCTGCCTATATGCATCTTTCAGCCTATACAGCTGTTTGACTCCATGTGTGAACCAACTCCCATTTGGAAAACATGCACTTTGTGTGCCATATTTTCACAGACGTCTAGAGATCAGAAGACTGCTGCAGGCAGGGCTTTGTCTGACTGTCACTGCAACCTGGGTTATCTTCCAAAAGGAAGATAAGTGGAGCTGGGTTTTGCAAGACGTGCTAGGGATCACTATCGGCATTTACGTTCTGAAGACAGTTCATCTGCCCACCTTGCAGGCCTGCAGCTTGTTTTTATTTGCGCACTTGTTGATCAACGTGTTCAGCATGTTTCTCACTCCTTTCCTAACTAAAATGGGAAGGAGTGGCACAGACGTGGCAGCTTTTGCATCCCCTGACTTGGAAGAGATCCCCTTTCTGCTGAAGGTGCCAACAATATCCTCAACATCGGATCCGGAGGGCAGCTCTTTTACTGCTCTAAGCCTTGGAGACATTGTCCTTCCAGGTTTGCTAGTTGCCTACTGCCACAGATTTGATGTTCAAGTTGAATCCTCGGGCATCTACTTTCTAGCTTCTACCCTGGCCTATAGCTACGGACTGCTGGCAATGTTTACAGTGGCAACATTCTTGAAGGCAAGTCAGTCAGCGCTTCCATACTTGGTGCCCTGTATACTTGTCACGAGCCTGACGGTTGCTGCTTGTCGCAAGGAGGTGATTCTCTTCTGGACAGGTGTGGGCTCTGCAGATGACATATCTCAACCTTCCTCACCAAGAGTCATCAGCTACACATCAGAGACACAGCTCCGTCAACAAGGAGGGGAAAAACAAATCAACATTCCACTGGATGAGGAAGACCTTAACAGCTCTGGCTCATACAGAGAGGAGTTATCCGAAGAGACGCTCCAGAGAGGTGACTAATTGATCAACATTGATCAAATGCAAGGACATTAAACCTCATTTGGAAATTAAGTTGCATTGTCCATCTTATTGGGAAGTGCAGTAATTTAGAATAACCCATTCATGTCAGCCATGTCCATCACACTCTAATGTGACGGGTACTTCATGCAGATGAGGAGTGGAGATATAGAGCAAAGATAGACTTGATAGAAAGGGTGGGTTCGCCAAGGGTAGCAAGCAGATTTAATGTACAGCTAATGCACCATACACTTTCTCCCATTGTGAATGGCTGTCACTCACCCCGTGAGAAAAAATAAACACTGATGACTCAGAGTTGGACTTAAAGTTTGGCATCCTTGAGGGTTCAGTCTTCTCACCAAGCCTCTAACGTCTATCTCAAACCACTGAATCATTTGTAGCTTCAGAATTGGGCATTAATAGGCAGATGACAACCAGATATGCTTGTCTTTCCAAGTCTCCCAAAGCAGTTGTCTTGCCCTTATGCCAACATATGAAGACTGTACTCACTGAGGGTGAACAAGATGAAACTGAAAGCAGCCAAAATGGAGGTATTATAGGCTAGAAACTGGTTGAGCTCTTTGAGATGTCGGCTGGGGCAGCAGCTAGGAGTGCTTTCTTCCAGCTTGTCCACAGAGCATTTTTTAAAAATTATTTCACTTAAAACCTTTGTGGGCTGCTTTTCCACTCAGCTTAGAATGCCCGAGGTGAAGAGCAATGACAACATGAAAACAAGCTTTGAAATACAAACGACTACATAAAAACTTGTTAAAACAATTAACAAGACATGTAAACACATGGTGTCATGTGGGTAGCCATGTTCGTCAGTGGTAATACAGCGAAATCTGAGTCCAGTAGTTCCTCAGAGACCCGGATGTTTTCCCCAGGGTATAAATTTTTGTGAGTCAATTAGGCTTTGACTCATGAAGGCTTATAACCCAGGGAAAATCTATAAGGTCTTACTGGACTCGTCACTTACTCATGTAAACTTACAGAGGCACATGAACAGGAAAGAAAAGCCACTGCTAGTGAGTGAAGGAATGCCAAACAAAACATAAAAGTCTTCACTAGCTGGTGGAAGACAATGATAGAGGGGGAGAGACAAATCTCACTAGGGAGGCAGCTACACAGTTTTGGCATTACAACTGAGAATGCCCTTTCTCGCGTGGCCGCCCATCTAGGCTTAGATGTTGGCTGATGGGGGGGGGGCAGGGGTCCCCCGAAAGCAGAGTCTCTGATGATGGTTGGAATGATAGGGTTAAGTTCATATGGGAGTAGGCAGTCCTTAAAGTATGCTGGCCTCAAGCCACAGAAGGCTTTGATGGTTAACAACAGCACTTTGAATTGAGCCCGGAAGCAAATTGGCAGCCAGTGTAGACAGAACAAGACTGGAGTTACGCTGTGCCTACGACCCACTCCAGTCAACATCCTGGCCACAGCACCAACTGTAGCTTCTGGACAGTCTTCAAGGGTGGCCCGTATGAGACAAAATCAGAGTCAAACCAGCGTACTCCTCTCTGAAATTCTGTTGCTGCGGGAACTACTTGATACAATTGAAGAAGCACAGGTGAAACACACAGGTATAGTGTATCCGAATAAAACAACTCTTTTCCACTGCACCATTTTTTTTTCTTTTGCTGCCTCTTTGGTGCATCCCTCTTCTCTTGCATTTCACTTCACCTCTAAAGCCCTTCTCTCATCTTAGGATCCACACAGCAGAAAGACCACATTTCCCCATAGGAATCCACAAGATGCCTTTGTTCAGCCCAGCAATGCCTCCTCACTCAAGGCAAAACATTCCGCTGTGGCTCATGCAGCCAGAGCTTTTCAACTCCTATTTTTGCTTTGTCTAAGAGACTCCTGTAATGTCCAGAAGGCTTCACTCCTCTGTGACAGACTGCACTTTTAAAAGCTTAGAGATGCTGTGTAAACAGATAAAGAACCATGAAAGGTTAATTTTTCACAGAAGCCAGAGAGCCTTAAGTGACAGGCTGTTCCAAACAATCTGATTGGTTAGCATCAGCAGAGCAGAGAAAGTCTAAAGAGAGCTGCATGCTGAAGAGAGATTCAAGTAGATTTCTGCCCTGACTGAGTTGAGTACTGACAAGTCTGATCTCAGCCC
Source organism: Gekko gecko (assembly GCA_029375565.1). Lineage (NCBI taxonomy): Eukaryota > Metazoa > Chordata > Lepidosauria > Squamata > Gekkonidae > Gekko > Gekko gecko. The sequence continues at coordinate 144,434,104 of JAPDNY010000007.1, read as the reverse complement.
TAGCTGAGAAGAGTCAGGTGCTGACAGTTTCGGAATTCAGCCTTAGCTGACAACAGTTTAATACAGACAGGAGAACTGGGGGGAAAGTTGGCAAGGAAGCTTGGGAAGTAGGTGAAGACTCCCATTAAGGCCAAGGAAAGAGGATAGATCTTTTAAAAGAAGCTCTGAAGAGTGTAGAGATCCCTGGTCTGATGTGGTTAGAAATTGCCTTTAGAGGCCTTAAGAGCCAGTTAAAAACTCAAAACGGGTACTGGTGTTTCAAGAGAAGGATTTGGGTACTGGAAAGAGTGTACTAGCCTACTGGAAACCAAAAGAGCCAGAGAATACTCAAAGTATACTGCAGTGTTTGGGGAAAACAAATCTTAATGTTGAGAGGCTTTTGTTCAAGTCACTGTGAAAAGCTTAAGAAACTCTCATTAGCCTGAAACATAAGAACTAAAGTCTGTGCATGTACTGGTTTTACCTCAGACATTTCAACCCCTGATTTCACCTGACCTTTCCCCTCTATGTTAAATAAAATATGTTATTTTTGAGTTTCAAAACTCCTCAAGTGCCATTTAAATTGTTTAAGTTAAAGTGGGCTCCCATTCCTTCCCTCAGGTTCTGGGGCTGAGCCAACAGCCAAAATATAATACTGTGACAGGATGGGACAGCCAGAATTCTTCAGGAAAGAAAAAAATCAGATTAGGGCAGCTCAGTCACAAAAGGGAAAGAAAAACGGAGGGAAAAATCTTGCCTCTGATGGAGGGAAGAGGACAGGGCCGTCATACCCTCTCAGATTTTCAGAAGGCATATAGGGCTGCCTCATTTGAGAAGAGCTTTTATTGAGGCTAGGGACTGAACCTAGCTTTTGAGGGCTGAAAAGAGTCAAACATACATATATATGTTTCATTTAAGACTTTATGATGAAATATACTTGTTATGACATGGAATTTGTTGTGCAAACCCTTTAGGTGATTTAATTGCTTTGTAAACTGACCTGACCGGAAGAACTGGGTCCTGGTTTGTTCATTTACTTAGTAAAATTTATAACCCACCTGTATGCCCTTATCAGGGCCACCACGACAGCTTGCAGATTAAGAACATCTTTAAAACCATTAAAACCAAAGCTAGAATGCACATATGAAAAGATTAAGCAACAATTAAAATATAAAGCAGGAAGGAGGGATCACCGAGGGGGGTGCCAGACACCCTTCGCTGCCCTGGTGGAAGACAGCAACAGAGGGGGACTGGAGAGTCTCCTTGGGGACAGAATTCCAGAATTTTGGCACCATGCCCGAATTTTGGCGCTATGCCACCCCCAGGTTGCCACCCCCCCATCACAGAAGGCAGGGGCATCGAAAGCTGGGCCTCTGAAGCTGACCACAAATTATATCAGGATCATTACTGTCATTGCTACTTGTTATGCACCCAAGAGGCAAGTGTGCAATTTCAGGTCGAGGAGCAGGCAAAAGGTTTTCAGAAGAAGGCAGGAGATTTGCAGCAAGGTCAAAGGCCTGCTGTTGGAAATTCCAGTGTGAAATTCTGAAAAATCAACAGTTTAATTGCAAGAGGGTTTCTTCTTACTTTCCACACCTCGCCGACAGCCAGTGACTTGGCTGAGCAGTGTGATATGTTACAAAAGCTTAAGCGTGGAGCCTTCCACCAGTGGAAGCAGCTTGCCTCTGGAGGAAGACTCTACATTTTGCCCAACAGGGTGGCAGAACAGAAGCCCACTCACTGATTCTCCTGGAGAATGGAAGTAGAGGGTCTGAAGCACACAGGCGTTGATTGCCTGCCTGCCTTCCCTTAAACGACTCTCCTGCGAAACAACTGCAGTACTGCATAATCAAATCCATGATCTACCCTGAAGCCCACTAGCTGGGGGGTGGGGGGCTGAACAATCAATCCAGTTGCACCGTGCCCCTCCTCCAAGGGGCTCAGAGTAGCATACGTTATTCTACCCCTCAGTTCTCTTCTCACGGCAACCCTGTGAGATAGGTTCTACAGGGCGAGTGGCCCAAGGATAACCAGTGGGAAGGGATTTGAACCCAAGCCTTCTACGTCCCAATCTGTCATCCTAACGACAACACCACACCGGTTTCCCAGTGGGCAAGTCTTTCTTCCAAACCAACTACCACAGAAAGTTACTGTCAGCAAAAAAGACTGCTTGAGAGAAAGGGGAGGCCGATGGCATGTCCTTTTTCATCATAACATTTCTATGTCTGTCTCCTTTCCCTCCTGCCCCATGCGATGTGCAAGATGTTCAGAGATTCTTATATAGGTAGAAAACTGCATGGAATGAAGCCTGGCAGCAGATTTAATGTATCTGTAGAATGTCGACTCAAAGAGTCGACTGCCAAAACAGCAGACTCTAAAGGTGCAGGGAGTTCCTCCCTCCCCGTGCTCCAAAATTTGCATCTGAAGTGACTGGAAGAAAGTGGGGAGCAATAACTATTCACCATCAAGCGGCAAAAAAGATTCCTGTCTGCAACTTGAGGACAATTCCTAAAAGCTCCCAATGCCTTACTGTATAAGCTTCATGGCATTGTGAAAACCGCCCCTAACAGAAAATCCAGGAAGGTGTGCGCACCTGACTTACTGGCCTGTAATATGTTACGAGAACCTTTGCTTCCAAGTCAGCACCTGCTTCCCTCACCCAAATGTGTTTCGACTGCTGCACTCAGAATCCTCATTCTGTCTTCTAACTGTCAAATGCCCTATTCACTCTGAGCTTCAGTCACTGCTGGCCTAGATTATTCCTCTCCCCCAGTCAAAGGAAGAGAAGAGATTAGATTTATACCCCGCCCTTCACTACACAGAGTGGCTTACAAATTCCTCTCCCTTCCCCTCCCCACAACAGACACCCTGTGAGGTACGGTGGGGCTGAGAAAGCTCTGACAGAAACTGCTCTTTTTCAAGAACAGCTGTGCCAGAACTATGGCTTGCCCAAGGTCATTCAGCAGGTGCAAGTGGAGGAGTGGGGAATCAAACCCGGTTCTCCCAGATTAGAGTCCGTGCACTTAACCACTACACCAAACTGGCTCTCAGAATCTGCTAGGTGAGTCTCAGAATCCTTGTCTGCCCCTCTGAAGCAGCAGCAGGGGGAATGTGAGTGAACCATGCTTCTTCCCTAGTTGTGATTCTCACATGAAGGGGGAATGGCTATATGGCATCACCCACGAGGAAGTGTGCATTCCCCTCACATAGCCACAGAAACATGGGGAAAGAGAGGAAGTGCAACTCAGCCACATTTGGTCACCTGCTATCTCTCTGGAAGCAGCAATGCAAAGAGGTCCATGGAATGGCTTCAAAGCCCATGAAGTAGTTGCGTGCTAGCTTTTCAGCTTTTTAAGTCTATGCCATAGGTGTGCTGAGAGTGGCTGTTCCCATGAATGCAGACTTGTCAAAATGTTTTATTAAACTATGAATTGGGCTTGCACTATGTTCTTCTGCTCAACTTTAAGCAAGCTAAGCATTTAAAGCTGCAAGCGGTGACTAAAATTACAGCGGATTCCTGCAGCTTGTCAGAGACGTAGCTAAAAGGAACGACTGTGCACATTATCCACCTCCAATTTAGTGAAGGGAATTGGTGAATGTGAACCTAGGGAGCCCTGGTTTCCCAATGCAACTGCGGCACGAAATCAAGAATATGGTTTGACTTAGGATGAATGGCTTCAGTTCTCCACTGATTCAAATTAGAATAAAAACGAGCCTCTAGGACTGGCATGTGAACAAAGATGACTGAAAAACAACTGGCGTTCAAAGTCTTATATAACTGAATAATTATGATGATTTCGATATGGCCCTTGTTAGAAACAGATTTATTTTGCACATCCAAGTTAAATTTAAAGAAAATTAACAGCAAACAAAGGTTAAAATGGTTGCTGATTGTCCACAACAAGTGAGAAAGTGAGGGAAACAGCTAACTTTGACCAAGCTGACATTGAGCCTGTATGTATAGCATCAACAACATAGTGTCCTGATACTACCAAACTTACAGCATGTACCACCAGTCCTAGCTAGCCTCACCCACCTTGTTACTCAGAGCAGGGCCTACCTCATCTAGCAGGCAAATATCAATGGATTTCCCAAATCAAACTGGAAACCAGTGGGTTTATTTTACTCTAGTTCTTTGCTCGATCCCTCTATCTGCATCCAAACCCAGTCCTGAACCTCAAAACCATCTCTCTCTCTCTCTCTCTCTCTCTCTCTCTCTCTCTCTCTCTCTCTCTCTCTCTCTCTCTCTCTCTCTCTCTCTCTCTCTAGTAGCCAAGTTAGCATAGACAAGGCATCTAAGGAACTATACCACCACGGCCATAGCCAACACAGGGCATATGGGTCGCCCCCTCCCAAATCCCCACCCACCCCACAGCAGGTTCTCACACACCCCTCTGCCAGTCCTTGGGAGAAGGCCGTGCACAGAGCAGCTGAGGAGAGAGCCAGCTGGCCATCCCTGGCTGCCTTCCACCCGAGAGCCCCTCGCCTGCTGCCTGCCTGAGCAGAGGCAAGAGCGGAGCTTTTCCTGGCAGAGCCTGGAGGGGAGAGGATAGGTAGGTGTGGTGGTAGCGCTTTAGCCCAGCCCCGTGTAGTCCAGCCAGTCTTCCCCTAGCTGCACAGCAGCCCCTTAGGCAGGAGAAAGAAGCCGAGTCCGGCAGGCGGCTGCCTGGTCCTGTGGCAGCTGCTGTTGCTCCTCCTGCTGGGACTTTGGGGCACTCCACTCTGCCTTCCCGGGGGGAGGCAAAAGGCTAAGCTGGGGAAGGAGAGGAAGGAAAGGAGGGGGGAACTGGCCCTCCTGCTCTCAGCCGCCACAACTGCTTCCCCCTCGCCCTCCTCCTCCACCACACTGTTGGCACTACGGCTCATCCTACCTTGAGCGGGCTCAGACTGCAAGCTGCTCCTGCCAGCCATACAGCCTTTGTCGCAGAGGGACAGAGGGAGAAGGAGGAAGAAACTCTGCTCCCTGCGCCTGCCAAAGTATCCCATAGCTAGAAGGGCAACGGGTGTGTGTGTGTGTGTGTGTGTGTGTGTGTGTGTGTGTGTGTGTGGGACGACTCTGTTATTTTTATTTTATTATGTGATGTCAGAAGTGACGTCATGCCCCCCCCAGTGCACACAACCCCACCCCCATCATAAACAGTCTAGCTATGGGCTGTACACCTCCCAGTTTTGTTCAGCTTTTGCGTCGCAATGGAGTAAATGAGCTTCCTGGTACACCACTAACTTAAAGAGTAACCCTACTCCCATGAGTGTTCCTAATCTTCTAGAAATTCCTCACATATGGAGTTATATATTTGTACACAGAACGGCACCAAACCCACAAAGAACAGCGATTTAGACCCAAGCATGCCATATCCCAATTTAAAAATCCATAACTTCCAAGGAATCCAGCATGGAATAGTGGTTAAAATGTTAGATTAGGATCTGGGAAACCAAGGTCTGAACCCCCACTTTGCCATGTAAGCTTACTGGGTGACCTTGGGCAAATCACATACTTTTCAGCCTAACCTACCTCACAGGGCTGTTGTGAGGGTAAACTGGAGGAGATTGATGCAAGCCACTTTGGGTTCCCGCTGGGGACAGAAGTGGAATATATATAAAATACATAAATAAAACTGTTGAGTAATAGTTCCTTAAATGAATCAATGGTACCCTCTTAATTTGCTTTGTTTCAGAGATATTCATGGTTCTATGGTATGAACAAAGGATCTTAATGCAGAACTTTCAAGAATAGCTTTTGGAACAACCAACCTACCAAATATGTTTGTGGAATGTCCTTTCCTAGCAATGGGTTTCAGTTCATTATGTCCCCATCCATACTGTCGGTAATTTTCCCAGGCATGTTTCATCATCTAGGGAACAGAAAACAAACAAAAATTGGGATCGTTCAACAGATTACCAATGCTGTGTATCCTCCATCAATATTTTCAGTCCAGTCCTTTGATTCAGACACCCACCCTAACAGACTCATGGGCTTCTGCCTCTTGTCAGCACAGGCAAGCAACACAGTGCCAGCTTTCTGGCTACTGAAATGGATCTTGAGAGTCTAGAAGTGTTTCAAATTCATATGAACACAGTCTTGCAAAATGTTCTATGTTGTCCTATTAAATAACTGTGGTCCTTTTTAACAGGGGACAGAGGATGAGAGGTAGTTAATCTAAATGGCTGCCAGCCCAATAAATTCCAGCAGGTGGGCAGAAACACCTGTGTGGATCATTTCTGACATTCAATCCTAAGTATAGGTAGAGCCTTCTTTTATCAGACTTCAAAAAATATGCCTGTGGGTGGTTCATTTACTTTGAGCAGCTTTGTACCTTCTGTTTGATTTTGGCTCAAACTGTAATTTAAAAAATGTACTCACAGACCAAAGGTGCATGCTACAAGAAGGCTGGTGTAATAATAAGTGCACACAGAGAATAATTAAAACTAAAAAAAGACATTTTAGGCAGATGAACCTACCCTGATCCCAACAAACATACCTTCCTCTCAAAAGGAGATGTAAAACTGAACGAGCATCAGGAACAAAACTAATTTAGCCGAACATATTTTAATGCCATTATTTTAATAATATTTTCACTAAATATTTTAAAAGCTTTGTTTTTTCCCCCAAAGCCCAGCTCCCCCCCAGTGCTATTTCATATTGTACAAAAATCACAACACAACAGACTGAAGAAAAATGCCACATGGCTGTAAAGAAACAGATGTAATTGACAAGGCAATCCACCCACAACTGCCATCTTGTCTACAACTCTGTTATGAAATCAGGTGGGATTCACTTGAATTTTCATGTACAAGATTGCTTTCGTGGCTAGTCCATCAACATTCTCAGATGACCTACCGCCACTTTCAAGAAAAGATCCATGAGTTCAGAATTTATATATCACTTTCAAGAAAAGATCCATGAGTTCAGAATTTATATATCTTTCTATATTTCCTTGTAACGTATTTTGAGTACAAGTAACAACAACAAAAGACAAATTTGGAGATTCTTCCAGATATGTCAGCTATCAGTAAGTATTTCCTCTATTTGCCTGCAGATTTCAGACCCCTTTTTCATTTTTAGTGCAATGGGCTGCTACGCTTTATTTAGTGCTGGATTTTGCAGCCTGACATTGTATAAATCAGACTGCTGATCTATCATCACCACATGGGGCACTAAATAATCTGGTGCACGCCACAAATTCTTGTGAGACGGGAGATACGGTTTTCTCTCAGTCTCTCTTTAATAAAAACACACACACAGTAGGAGAAACATTATCCCAAAATAAATATAAAATTAAAATAAATTTACTGCAATCATTAACCATCTAAATTAAGGGAGGCCTTTAGTTTACTTTGACCATTACACAGCCCACATATTGGTAAGGTAATGCCACTGAACACCAAACTCAAATCAGACAAATTGAATGGTTCCAGAAAAGGCAGGAGATAAAATGATCCAGTTGTAACAGAGGAAAACAGAGAAAAAGGGTGGATTTAGCTAAGTTGGCTAGTATCCTACCACACTGCTCAACCAAGTTTGAAACCTTCCTCCAATGGAAGAGGCCCTACAATCGTGGCTTAGCACAAAGGAAGGATTCAAACTGTTGTACCTACAGAAGTGACATAATTTGGCAACAGATTGAATACAGGAGGAGTCAAATCATCTATCTAATACAATGATCAAATAAAAATAGCAGATTCACCTACACAAGCTGCATATGGCCTTCTGTTATCAGCTTACCATATACACAGTTCTGAAATGAGCCACAGTGTGGATCAAAAAATCCACACAATGGAGGCAGGCTTGGGGGATTTCTCTATAAACCTGCAGGAAGCCTCAGATTTGCAGAAAAATCAGAAATATAAATAAAATATGTTGGAGGATTAAAAATCCCCTGAAATAATACAAACAGTGCCTGCAGCTTTAAGATATGAATGCTCACTGAGCTCCCACTAGACTAGGTTCTGAGATCTCCGTGGCCATTTTGGGGGTCTCGCTAGGTAACCACAACAATATTTTTTTCTTTTATTTAAACAAATGTAACACTACTAAACCAATTAATCAACAGTTATTACCTTAAAAGTAACCATTCCATCCTTAGTCTAGACTAGCTTACTCCCGACTCTAACACAACTCAAAGAACTCTAATTGACACAACAATATTTCTGAGCTTTCCAGACTTTGGTTTCTGTTGATCAAAAGCAGTAGGGGAATGGGGAGGCCAGAACAGCCCTGGAGAGGGCCCTGCGCTCTCTTTGGTGGAGGAAGGACTTGCTAGGGCCAGATGCCAATTCCTGGGAGACTCAAGACCACACAACTCACATGACTCAACCAGGCCCAGTGGCAGCTGCTGGGCAATTTGCCACTGTTCATCTTGCACAAATTTGGCCAAGGCCTGGAGAGGGCCACCTCTCAGCTTACCCAAGCACAACTGCACAACTATCACAGCTTGGCCAGACTTTCCCTTGGGAAGAGAAGGAGGAAAAGCTGAATTGGGGGGGGGGGATGGAGAGTAGGAAGGAGAGAAGGAAGCAGGAAAAGAGGAGAGGCTTTGAGTGTTGCCAGTGAGAAGTGGGTACGGGGGAAAACTAGATACCCCCCATGAGTCTTTGTGGGTTTCCCTGCTTATTACAGAAAAAGCCTGCAGTCAACAAGAAGTTAGGTTAGACCACTTAATAGAAAACTGGAATTTAGGGAGTTCCAGTTACTGGATTTGCACATATTGGAGACCCACCTCAGGCAGAATTGCCATCACAGAGCTTGAGTCCAGTGGCAACTTTAAGACCAACATGGCTACCCACCTGAACCAGGCATACAGTTTGTATGACAAGTCACACATTTTATGATCCAGCACTTCCTATCTCTCTTACCATCCAGACGGCAGAATAAAGCACCAGTGTTTATGGAGGCTTTATTTGGTTTGAATTGTTATCTTTTGGGTCCTGCTTTTAATTTGAAGTCTTAACGGCTGATTCGACTGTTAAAATCCGTTTGATGTTGGTTTATGTTTGGAAAAGTGCTTTCAGCATCACAGGAAAAAAAATATAAAACATGTTCAATAAATAAATAAAGCAAACAAACCACGAGGCCCCAAAAATGATTTGTGTGATTTTTAAATACTGCAATATTAAAAAAATAAAGCTGATCTTTAATCAGAGGGTTTAATCCAGGGGAAATGAAGTACAGATGGCCAAGCTTTATTTATTACATCAAATGTCTATGTATTGATGCCCTCCTATCTGCACACTGCATATTTTTCCAATTACGGCTAGATAAAGCAAGTGCTGAAGAGGTGGTGCCTTGTTAAGTGAACACAGACCATTCTGTGCTTGCAAGAATGCTTCCGCTGTTGTGGCCTGTGCAGATGCCAGCCAACTGTAGGACTGCTTTAAGACCCCGAAGACCACCACGCTTGCAGCAAGAGAAGGCAAGAGGCAACTCTGAATTTACCTCTCTCATCATTCTCACCATGCCTTTGCAGTGGCTGGAATTCAGCACCCCACACTTCTTCACCAGCCAGGCTGGCATGTTCCTCATGGCTTGCTCTTGCTTTTACCACAAACAAAAGCAAAGACACACAACACAGCAAGTCACAATTTACAGCTGCCAGACGGCATGAGAGGTCTACAGCAGAACACATATGTCAGGAACCATGGCACGATCTGTTACCTCTTTAATTTTGTCCCTTTTTTCTCTAACGTCTGGGTCCGTGGGATCGCCGCTCTTGATCCCTACAAGGTTCGGCACAGGGACTGGGGGCAAAGGCTTGCTGCCTTTGTTCTTCAAGCTCTGGATTATCTTGTTCTTCTCAGTCTGAATTTCTGCTTGGATCTCATCGCGCGACTTCTGCAGTTTCTCTTTTGCTTCCTCAAGAGCTTTCTCGTGATCTGCACGGATTTTATTTCTCAAACGTTCTTCTTCTTCCCTATTTAAAAACAACAACAAAGGAGTCAGAAGATTAAAAGGAAATCAAAGTCCTGCTTTTGGAAAATATTATGGAAGGTATCAAAGTAGCAGGTGACAAAGATTACTATAAAGCAATAGTATATGTTTTATTTGGACTGCAATTTTACAGTTTCTGCCAAGTATCTACCAACAGTACATCAGCTGGCCTCTTAGCTCTATGCGGTTGCACCCCAGACAGAAGTGGCTTATATCAGAATACTCAGGAAATGCCCATGGTTCAGAGAACGATTTCACAAATGCAAGAAGTTCATTTCATTAGTCAGTACTCACAGCTCAATGCTGAGACCATCCACTGAAAAAACCACGTTCCAGATGACGTGAGGCTATACAAAAGCTACGCAGTGACAATGGACAACCTTTCTATCTGCTGTACATTTGCAGATCTACTGATCTGTGCACGGATCTCTGTACCAGAACAGAAAAGCATCCAAATATCATTATGCATCATTCATGCTAGCTTCTTTAACCAATTGCATAAAACACAATTTTTACACCTCCAAAAAAAAGACTCTTTCATCATCACCCCTTCCAGTAGCAAACCGATGGTTCCAAGCCTATCAACAGAGCAGTGAAATGAAGCCGCAACCAAGACGGGCAATTCTGCATAACAAATATTATTTTATAAACTCTTTTTTTTAAGTGGGAGAAAACCAGACAATGGCCTAGTGAGGATGGAGTATGCTCACTATCTTCCAGGAGGTGCTGAAAGCAGTGTGTCGTGGTGGGAACAGAGTGAGAAAGCCCATGCTCAAACACTTAAGAATTTATAGCATTCAGCAAGGGAAGAGGAAGAGGCAGAAGACAGAACACACACCTCATGAAACTAATCCCCCCCCCCTCATTCCTCCAAGATGCTGTAAGCTTTGAGCACTTAGAACTTAAAAGAGCCCCGGAGAGCAAGGGCTGGGCGGAATATGAGAAAAAAACACTTCCTCCAATGCCAATTAACGCACTCTTGTAAGGATTCTTTAAACTGCACAGAGAACAGAGCCCCTAGCAGCTCATAGTATCTTGAAATGATTGCGTGAGAAATTAGCATCATGCAGTGCTTGCCATGAGCTGTATACTTGCCAACCCTAATTTTTATTCTTCCAGCAGCTTTTCCAGGCAGCACACGAAGAGGGGAGATAGAAACACCCCCTCCATTGTTAAGGGGTGGGGAGAATCCCTGCTAATGAGAACAATGCAGGCAAATAGCTGTACCGTGGAAACAAAACACTAGGAACAGTTTGAAGTTCCAGAAGTGATTTGTGTGTGTGCGTGTGTGTGTGTGTGTAGATTGGTTACATAAGAGAAGCCATGTTGGATCAGGCCAATGACCCATTCAGTCCAACACTCTGTGTTACACAGTGGCCAAAACCCAAGTGCCATCAGGTCCACCAGTGGGGCCAGAATGCCAGAAGCCCTTCCACTGTTGCCCCCCACAAGCACCAAGAACGCAGAGCATCACTGCCCTAGACATAATGTTCCATCAATAAAAAGGTAAAGGTTTCCCTTGCTCGAAAACCAGTCGAATCCAACTCTAGGGGGCGGTGCTCATCTCCGTTTCCAAGTCGAAGAGCCAGCACTGTCTGAAGACTTCTCTGTGGTCACGTGGCCAGCATGACTAAACGCTGATGTGCATGGAACGATGTTACCTTCCCACTGAAGCGGTACCTATTTATCTACTTGCAATTGCTTGCTTTTGAACTGCTACGTTGGCAGGAGCTGGGGCCAGAGACGGGTGCTCACTCCATCACATGGTGCTAGGGTCTCGAACTGCCGAGCTATCAACCTCAGCTAATAGCTACTGATGGACCTTTGCTCCATATAGCCACCACCACTTCCTATGGTAGTGAATTCCACCTGTCAATTACTCTTTGGGTGAAGGAAGTACTTCCTTTTATTTGTTTTAAGCCAACTGCTCATTAATTTCACCGAGTGCCCACAAGTTCTTGTATTGTGAGAAAGGGAGAAAAGTACTTGTTTCTTTACCTTCGCTATCCCTTGCATAATTTCGTAAACCTCTTTAATCTTTCTTCATAGGGAAGTTGTCCCATCCCCTTAATCGTTTTAGTTGCACTTTTCCACACCTTTTCCAATGCTATATCTTTTTTTGAGATATGGTGACTAGAATTGTACACAGTATTCCAAATGAGGCTGCACCATAGATTTATACAGAGGCATTATGATACTGGCTGGTTTGTTTTCACCCCCTTCTTAATAATTCCCAGCATAGTATTTGCCTTCTTTATTGCAGTTGCACACTTAGTCAACACGTTCAGTGAGTTATCTATGATGACTCCAAAGATCTCCTAGTCAGTTACCGCCAGTTTGGACCCCGTCAACATACATTTATAGTTTGATTTTTGGCTCCAATGTACATTACTTTGCACTTGCCCATGTTGAACCTCATTTGCCACGTTGATGCCCACTCGCCTAGCTTTGGCAGATCCCTCCGGAGCACCTCACAGCCCTCCCTGGTTCTCACTGCCCTGAACAACTTCTTGTCATCCGCAAACTTAGCCACTTCACTGCTTACGGCCAACTCCAAATCATTAATGGACAAGTTAAAAAGCACTAGACCTAGTACTGAGCTCTACGGTACCCCACTGCTTACCACCTTCCACTGTAAAAATTGCCCATTTATACTCACTCTCTGTTTCCTGTTAATTGACCAGTTTTTAATCCACAAAACGACTTGTCCTCTTATCCCAGAAATGCTGGATTTACTTAGGAGCCTTTGATGAAGAACATTATCAGAAACTTTCTGGAAATCTAGGTAAACAACATCTACTAGTTCCCCCTCCCCTCCTGCCAAGCACATGTCTGTTCACCCTGCTCAAAGAACTCTAAATAAAATTGATGAGATAAGATTCCTTACAGAATCCATGCTGATTCTTCCTCAAGAGCTTTTGTTCATCAATGTGCTACTAATTCTATCTCTAATAATGGATTCCACCAACTTACTCAGTATCTACATTAAGCTGAATGGCCTGTAATTTCCCAAATCTCCTCTGGATCCTTTTTTAAAGTTTGTGTTTACGCTAGCTACCTTCCAGTCATTGGGAATGGAGGCAGATTTTAGTGATAGATTGCATATTTTTGTCAGAAGAGCCACGAGGTCACATTTGAGTTCTTTCAGAACTCTTGGATGTGTGCCATCTAGGCCTGACGATTTGTCAGTTTTTCATTTGCCCATCAATCTTAGGATCTCCTCTCTCATCACCTCAATCTAACGCAGGTCTTTCAACACCCCTCCTGAAATTGGCAGTTCTGGAGCGGGGAAGCACCTCCCATCTTCCACAGTGAAGTCAGAGGCAAAAAATGCATTCAGCTTCTCTGCCATTTCCTGTCATCCTTCAGTAACCCTTTCATCCCTTGATCATTCAAAGGCCCCACTGCCTCCCTGGCTGGGTTTCTGCTTCTAATGTATTTGAAGAATTTTTTTTATTGTTGGTCTTTATTTTTTGTAATATGTTCTTCATAGTCCCTTTTTGCCTGTCTGATCACTGGTTTGCATTTTATTTGCCGACCCCTGTGCTCCCTTTTATTGATCTCACTTGGACTAGCCTTCACCGCTTAGAGCACGGGTGTCAAACATGATGCCCAGGGGCCAGATCAGGCTCCCAGAGGGCTTCTATCAGGCCCATAGGGGAACTGGCCATCTCCTGCTTCCAGTTCTGCTGCTGCATCATACCTTGCTTCTCCAGACTCAATCGTTCAGCCATTTCATGTTTTCCCCTGGGTCCTAGGCTCAGAACTCTGAGCATAAGATTTCTGTGGTGAATGTCAATAAATTAAAAGTAAGTTTGCAGCTTACAGATACACACTTGAACAGCATAATCAAGACTGCAACAGCACAGACATTTTGATGCAATAATTCAGAGCAAGAGGTGTCAATTATCAGATACTGTTAAATAAACAAAATATTGCAAGGCTGCTAATGTTTTACGCATGTTTTTATTTTAAGTAAAAAAAAATCTTTGTGTTTGTGTCCTTTATAAAGTTTAAAGTCTTGGAGTCATAGTGGATAACTCGATGAAAATGTCTAGACGGTGTGTAGCTGCAATAAAGAAGGCCAACACTATGCTGGGGATTATTAGGAAGGGAACTGAAAACAAATCAGCCAGTATCATCATGCCCCCGTATAAATCATTGGTGCGACCTCATTTGGAATACTGTGTACAGTTCTGGTCACCACATCTCAAAAAGGATATTATAGCACTGGAAAAAGTGCAGAGAAGGGCAACTAGAATGATAAAAGGGTTGGAACACCTTCCCTATGAAGAAAGGTTAAAATACTTGGGGCTCTTTAGCTTGGAGAAACGACGGCTGAGGGGTGACATGATCGAGGTTTATAAGATTATGAATGGGATTGAGCAGGTTGAGAAAGAAGTCCTTTTCTCCCTTTCTCACAATACAAGAACTCGTGGGCACTCCATGAAATTGCTGAGTAGTCGGGTTAGAACAGATAAAAGGAAATACTTCTTCACCCAAAGAGTGATTAACTTATGGAATTCACTGCCACAGGAGGTGGTGGCAGCTGCAAGCATGGACAGTTTCAAGAGGGAATTAGATAAACATATGGAGCAGAAGTCCATCAGTGGCTATTAGCCACAGGGTATAGATGGGAACTCTCAGTCTGGGGCAGGTGATGCACTCTATCCTTGGTGCTGGAGGGGGCAGCAGTGGGAGGGCTTCTGGTGCCCTGGCCTCACTGCTGGACCTCCTGATGGCACCTGGTATATTTTGGCCGCTGTGTGACAGAGTGTTGGACTAGATGGGCCATTGGCCTGATTCAACATTGGCTTCTCTTATGTTCTTATGTATGTTCTTATATCTCCACTACCTGGCATTACATTTTATGACACACACACGGCCCGGCCCAACAAGGTCTCATTTATGTCAGATCTGGTCCTCATACCAAATGAGTTTGACACCCCTGGCTTAGAGGAATCCTCTTTACCTCTTACTGCTTCCATAACTTTGTTAGTTAACCATGCAGCGGCCTTTTTAAATACCTATTCATACCTTTCCTAATCTGCAGTATACATTTTATCAGCGCTTCCAGGATTGCAGTTTTACATAGTCGCCAAGCTACCCAAAGGGATTTGACCCTCCTTACATTTCCTTTCAGTTTCTTCTTCACAAGCCCCCTCATTTGAGAGAAGTTACCCCTTCTAAAGGTAAATGTGGTTGTGTTGGTCTTTTGGGGGGCAACTCTCTATTTGCATAAATACTAAACTTAATAGCACTGTGATCACTGCTCCCAACTGGTGCTATCACATTTACAGCTCTCACCGGGTCTTGAGCATTACTTAGGACCAAGTCCAGGAATGCCTCCCCCCGGTAAGTTCTGTGACCATCTACTCTATGGCACAGTCACTGAGAGTATCTGGAAACCCAATCTCTTTCTCCTAATTTGAACACATATTAACCCAATCAATGTGTGGCTAGTTAAAACCACCTGTTGTGACAGTTATTTTGTCTAGCTGCTTTCCTTAATTCTTTTGCTGTTTTTAAATCATCCTCGAATCTTTGATCTGTTGGGCGATAAACTCCCAGAGTCAAGCTTCCTTTTGGGCCCCCTATTTCTACTCATAGTGTTTCTGTAAGTGAATCTATTTCTCTTCCAGTCTCAATTTTACTGGACTGTATACCCCCCTCTGACATACAGAGCCACTCCACCTCTGATCCCTTCCTCCCTGTCTATCCAACATAATTTATACCCAGGAATCCTCATCCCACCAAGTTTTTGAAATGCTCACAATGTCTATCTTCTCCTCTGACACTAAGCATTCCAGCTCCCCCATTTAACCTCAGACACTTCTAGCCTTTGCATATAAACATCTATAATTCCCCAGACATCATTGGGCCTGCAACCTTCATCCTGTGGCCCCTAGATCTTGTCAGTCAATATTGTCTGTCATCCTCTCAGTGGCCAGTCCTAACCCATTTCCCTCTAGAACAATAACAGCTACTTCTCCATCTCTTAGAGATGAGCTATCCCCAACCAGAGACATTTCATCTCCTGTCAGCTTTCCCCCAGGATTTAGTTGAAAAACTGCTCTGCCACCTTTTTGATTTTAAGTGGCAGCAGCCTGATTCCTTCTTGGGGCAAGTGGAGGCTATTTCTTCTGTACAAGTCCTGTTCATTTCCAAAAAGCATCCCAGTGCCTAATGAACTTAAACCCTTCCTCACTACATCAGTGTCTCATCCACACATTGAAACTTTCAACTTGTGCCTGTCTAGCTGGCCCTGCATGTGGAACAGGAAGCATTTCTGAGAAGGCTATCTTGGAGGTCCTAACCTTGAGTCTCCTGCCTTTTTGTTGTTCAGTCGCACAGTCGAGTCCGACTCTTCGCGACCCCATGGACCAGATTATGCCAGGCCCTCCTGTCTTCCACTGTCCGCTGAAGTTTGCTCCATTTCATGTTTGTTGCATCGATGACACTGTCTAACCATCTCATCCTTTGCCGTCCCCTTCTTCTTTGACCTTCAATCTTTCCCAGCAACCTCCTGCCTAGCAGCCTAAATTTTTCCTCCAGGACCACAAAACTGCATTTCCCTACATCGTTGGTGCCAACATGTACCACGACCACTGGCACCTCCACAGCACTGCCCACCAGCCAAACTAGATCAGTCTGCTACTTTTGCACCTGGCAGACAAGTCACCATGTGGTCATTACACAGCTTCACAACCCATCTATCTACATGTCTATGGATTGAATCACTAATTACCAAGAGCTCCCCTCCCTCCCTGCACAGATATGGTTCCTTGGCATGAAAGGATACCTGTACACCAACTGTAAAAGGGGTCCCTTCTGAGGGAACATTCCCTTTTCTTCAGCATGGTGTCCCATCTGCCCTTGATCCTCATGCTCCCTAACAGCAGTGGGGTTGCCATTCTTGGGAGTGGGATACATCTAACAAGTCCCTGAGAGTCTTGTCTGTGTACCTGACTGTCTCTGCTTCTCCAGGTCAGCCACCTTGGCCTCAAGGACCAGGAGCTCCTTGCACCAAGCACACACCCATGACTTCTGTCCAGCTGCCAGACAGTCATACGTGTTGCACTCAGTGCATTACACTGGTTGGCCCCCTCCCCTGCTGGCATTCTAACCTTCACAATTGCTTTTCTCCCCCTCCTTTTTTTTGATAAACTTCCTATTTATGTAGATCTGTTTGTGGAAAGTGTGCTTACCCTTTTAGGGACGGGGAGAGACTAATGCCTTGGGAGGGCTCAGTGTCCTCCTGCTTTCAACCAGGAAAAAAAGAATGCTTCAGGATAGCATGGACAGAAGGGGCAACCCCACTGCCAGCTGGACTGCTCAGATTAGGGGCTGGGTGTGCAGTTCTCTGAGAAGCCCCTAGAACTGTGTACGAGTGGGAGGAGAGACCCTCATTTCCATGCCCCATATGATTCAGACTCAAAACCACCCTCAATACCCCCTTCCTTCCTGGCAATCATTTCAGGGGAGAAGGGGGGCTCATATGCTACTGATTTATACTGCTTTGAATTCACTGATTGGAACTGATAATTTTATTTTAAGAATATATACTACAGAAAAAAGCAATGTCAATTATTACTATCTTAACAGTATAAGGCACACAAAAGAAGCATACAAGGATAAATAAACAACAACCAAACCGTGATTCAAATACAAGTCCCCCCCCCCAGTGTTCATAGGGCACAATTCCAAACAAACCGGCCTTATGGCAACCCTGTAGGGTTTTCCAGGCAAGAGATGAACAGAGGTGGTTTGCCATCACCTGCCTCTGCATAGCAACCCTGGACTTCCTTGGTCGTCTCCCATTCAAGTACCAACCAGGGCCAACTGCACACAACTTCCAAGATCCAACTAGAGCGGCCCATCCAGATCAGGGCGAGACTATGAAACTATCCATCCCGAAAGGACCAAATGGTGCTTCAGATACTTGTATCACATGACCTGCTAGAAACTGGCTTCTAAAATCTCTCCAAACCACTCAGGCATCATCAGCAAACGATTCATGCAAAAAGTATCAAAGCTAATGGCCAAATCACTATCTTTTGGGGACTCCTACCTTTAGGAATCAGCTTTCTCTGACATGCAGTTGCTCAGGACCTATAGACTGTCCTCAAACTTTGGAACTCCCTCCCTCTAGAATCAATAGTGACATGTCCCTAGAGTCCTTCAGACTAAGATAAAGACATTAGTTGCTGTAGATTTTCCGAGTTGTAAAGACACTTCTGTTCAGGACTCTTCTGTTCAGGAATGACCTTGGAGCTGAACTGACCAACCGTGAGACGGCACTCAGCGATTTTTAATGGACTAGATATTTTAAAACTTTGATTTTATCGCTAACTTCCTCGGGAAGTTGGGGGCCTTTCCGACTGAAAGGCAGCATTTTTTTTTTTAAATGCTTATATAAAACAAGTCAGCAAGGATTCCTGAGCCAGGATTTCAAGATCAGAGGCAAGCACAGTCCCTTTACCTCAAAAGGATCTAAAACAGTGTCACGGGAAGAAAACCTAGCTACCAGCACACATTTGCAAAGGGTCGTCCCAGCATTAGCAGAAGGGTTCACAAGAGTGCTACAATCTCTTATCAGGCACTGACAGGAGACAGACAAGGGTCCAGTCTCACTTTCCCCAACACTCTTGCACACAGTGTAAGAGAGCCCTTCCACATGAGGAAGACAACAACATCCATATTCAGAAAGGTGCCTTTGGAACCAACCAACCGGTGGTCTGTGTGCATGCTTACATACGGGCACGGGTGCACACACACACACATTCAGAAAAGAGCCTCAGAACCTGCATGGGAGCTTCCACTGCTCCAGAAAATTCAAAGGATTCCGAGAATTGGGAAAGGTGATTGATCTGTTACCAGAATACAAGACTTTAACAAGCCAATGTTCTTGGGCTTCCAAGAGCATGAGAGATACAATTTCTGAAAGGCATGAAAATTTTTAGAAAGGCCCCAAAGGGGGGGAAGGGACACAGAATGCTCTGATTCTCAGTTCACATTTGCTTTGGTTCCTTGCTAAAAAGAATACGTTGAATTACCCTTTGATTTCTAACTTTTCCGTAAAATTAAACGTATTTTCTGACGATAAACCTGGGCAACAAGCCAAATCAAAAGCTTTATATCTGTAAACTGCTCTTTGTTTCACTGCTAACAAAGAACAGAAGTAGAAAAACAGGTTCTAATATAACAGTGGTGTGTTCCTTTACACAACAGACTTTTGTACACTCTGGCAATAAGCCAATTTCAAGTTCTCAGGCCTTCTGCTGGAAGATGCTATATCTGGTGAGATTGCTACCACATATACAATATAATTGGGTTTTCTCTGGATCTGACCTCAAACAGTTCTGTCAAATTTAGCATATGGTACGCAGGGGAAATGCCATTTGTAAATGAAAGCCAGCACCTATGCCTTTTCTTAATGCAAGTTCATGGAGCACTCAGTAGTTGCTTCAGTCCCCTACAGTTAAGGGCACAATCCAATCTGGGCCCTACATGCGGCAGTTCACATTGAGCCCTTGTGTAAAAACTTGCACCTACGTTCATGACAGATTTGGCTAACAGGGAATTTGGTGTGCAGAATCTGATGTCTGAGGTGCAGCAGAGAGTGAAGAACTACACTACACTTCCCGTGAAATATGAAAGGTTATCAAGTGAATGCATTTTAGACGAGTTCTAAGGCAGGCCTCAATAAGTTTTCTTCAGATCCAAGAAGCAACCCAAAAATTTAGGAACCAGCTCTGCCCCAATCTCCAACTGGGAAAAAAAGTTTTCAAAAACTTTTGGAGACCTTCTAGTTATGACAGTGTTCCCTCTGAGTTAATTTGAGTTCAGTTTTTTAGCCTCCAGCTCACACATTTTTTTGTCTTAGCTCAGGAAGGATGGCTCCAGAGCAAACTAATTTATGCAGCAGCCAAATCACAACTTTAACGCCACTAGCACGCAAAGTAGAATTTTTGCTCCCAGGACTCCACAGCTTAGAGGGAGTATTAGTTATGATTAGGGAAAGCAAGTGAAGAACTTTTGAGGGCGGTGGCAGGCAGTCTAAGAGACGAGAGAGTTGTGTTTGTTGAAAATACCAGGTACCTCAAGTTAAATTCCTAGGCACCATGGCACGCTGGTACCTGGTATTCGTCAAGCCTTCTTATAAAGGCAGCTCTTCTCAGATTATTTCCATGTGCCAGTGAGCTAAGAACAAATTTGAATTCTTTCTCTCAGGGAAGAATAAAATCAACAAGACTCTGTTTCACAAAATGTTGCTGTGTTTGGCAAACACAGAATGATGACTACATTAGAGTATGCACCTTGATATAGGTACTTTGCTATGCAACAATGTCTGAGTAACAATTGAAGGAATTAAATATCTGCATAGAGTTTTAAACGGTTTAGAATAAATGTGGAAACAACAAGCAGAACACCAAGAGATTACAGATCCAATTTAAAAGGTCTCCTAGCCAATTTGGTGCAGTGGTTAGCGAGATGAACTCAAAGAGACATGAATTCAAAAACCCTCTAAAAAAACTTACTGGGTGACTTTGCAAACAACCTGGTTATGAAGATAAACTGAAGGAGGACGGAACCACATACCATCTTGAGCTCCAGGGAGGCACAATAAGATAAAAACGTGATAATACAACTCTTGTTTACCTGCACGTTTAAGTGATATGATATGGTTACACAGCCTTTCAGGTACACTGGGCACAGCTTTTTCTCTGGCTTTCCTACCTGAGCAGGATGAAACAGCATCAGAATAGCCTTCCCAGGGCTTTCAGATCCAGAAACAGTCTGACAAATAATTTCTAGCAATCAGCAGTACTTAATATAACATTTATTTTTGCTGAGTACTTGCCACTGCATAAGACCCAAGCCCTCCATGGGTAAGCACAGTACAAAATTATTAGAAACTGGAGAAGAGAACCAAAATTAAAAGCAACAACTTACACCCTAGCCTAGCTGAAACAGGAGTTTTGAAAGGGAGAAAATCAACTCTGTGTATTCTTGTGATGCCGGTCGAACACATCCTGTACTCAAATTCCTTTTTTCCATTTTAACTAAGATAAAGCAGCTTATCTATGTAACCAAATCAGGAGCTGAGAGGGAGAAGCCGTAACAGCCTGGAGAGGTTGCCAAGTCTGGCAGCTGTGCTCACCAGACAATTTAGCAATGTGAACTGGTCTCCCCAAACATTCTCAGTTGAGTAGGCATGCACATGGACACACACACACATGAATGTTGAGATGAAAGGAGATGAGCCCCAGTTTTCCACTGAAGATTAAGCCAACAGGGGGACCTTGGCACCAAGTATCAGTTTTCGACATAGAGAATCCCCATGTCAACTTTTTCGTTGTTCCTGACCATCACAGATGGAGAAGAGAGGGCATTTCAAAAGGCGCTCACAATCAAATCTGGACTTATTCCAAGTCTCCACTTTTTTTTTGTCCTAACTCTTTTCCACGTACCTATGCACCTTACTTTTTACTTAGTATAAGCATGCTACATTTCCCTTTCCTTTGGGATCTGACACACTTCCTGAAAAACTCTTGGACAAGCTACTCAGAACTCCAGAGAAAGGGATAATTCCTCATGTCAAAGGGATCTTTTTTTTTTTTTTACTTCCTCCTTTCTGGGACTGGCATAGGTCACTGCTCTGGAACTGGTCAGCTGGTAGTGGTAAAAATACACAATTAATCCCCCCACACACACACACACACATTTGATAACAACCAAATACACTCTGTTTCTCCTACTTGGGGAACCCCATCCCAGTTTTATTTTTATTTATTTATTTTTTCAATTTATATCCTGCCCTTTCCGCAAGCGGGCTGAGGGCCGCTCACAACAATGAATTTAATACAATCTTAAAATAATTCAAACTGGCAATAAGAACCATATTAAAACAGTACAATAAAACCAACTTAAAACATTTAAAGTGGGCAGTGCAACAGATTCAGTTTCAGTTCCTACAGCTGGGAAATGAGGGGGCCAGCGCCGAGCCACGGGGGTCTCGTGCAACAGCAGTTAGGGAGGCCAGCTGCTAGATGCCCGCTGCACCCTTCATCACCACCTGAAGAAAGAGCAACTTCCCCAGGCCACTGCAGCTAGCTGGGCTTATTTTATTCATTTAACAATATTTATACCCCGTCTTTCTGCACCACGGCAGCTAACAAATTAAAACAAACATAATGACCTTGACCCGGATAGTCCTGGCAAGCCTGATCTCATCAGATCTCGGAAGCTATGCAGGGCCGACCATGGCAAGTATTTGGAAGGGAGACCTCCAAGGAATACCAGGGCTCAGGAGGCAGAGGCAGACAATCAAGCCACCTCTCTAAAACGTCCAAACCCCAGTAGGGGTCACCAGAAGTCACCATGACTTCCAAGAACACAAGCGCGCACACACACAAATACTAAAATAAAAATAAAAATAGAACCACATCTTAGCACCATTAAAACCAACAAAAGACGTCATTAAAAATTAAAACCAGAGTTAAAATGCATTCAAAAATATTACAAACAATTAACATGTTGAGCAGGATATGAAACAGAAGAAAATATTGAACAATTAAGAACTAGCAGAATTCAAACTTAGAGGAAGCAAAATGAAGGCTAACCAGAAGCTAAAGCACAGGAAAGATTAGCACAAGCAATACAAAAATAAGTGTGGTTAGAATCATCAGAAGAGAACCAGTTTCATGACATTTAACAACTGAAAATGACGGGCATTTATGAAATCTGAAAATGAGAAACCTAGCTTGACAGGAAAGAGCATCATCCACCTCTATCTGCTTTCCCTATTAAACACAGGGGCCAGGGGATCTCATAAACATTTTACAAATCCAAAGGGTAACCTTTGCACCTATTTTGAAGCTTCAGCATTTGTGTGGGTATAGAGGAAGCATACAAATGGGGAGGACACCTAGTAATGACTCTTGTAGAAAAATAGTGAGGGGGCAAACACAGCTCCCCTGGTTTACAGAACAGTGGTCTTCATTCTTTCCAGAGCCCCACAGTTGGCCACAGGCACACAGTAGCATGGAATCCAAAGAGTAGCAAGTGCACAGCGCCACAATAATTTGCATGACAGGAGCAGGAAGAGCCAGTGTCTCTGAACCTGCCTGCACCAAAAGGAATCCTCATTATCCTGCAGCTCTTTCACAGCAAGAGAAGCAGGAACAATAGAACCTTTGCTCTTTCTGTACGCACACGAACAGCAGATCCTTCTAAAAAGCAGCCAGAAATGGCACCTCAATAGAGGCTCCCAACCCAGCAGGCAGGGCTCTGCAATTCACTGGAGGTCTTGACCATGAGTTGAAGACTATGGGCACAGCATATAAGTAAGTAGTGTTCTACAGAGTTCCACTGGTATTCTTATATCCCAAGGCACCGGGGGACGGGACGGGACACAAGATTCACAGGAAGATTCAAATGCCTGGTCTTATATAGATATATATTCCAGATTAAATGGCAAAAGACACTTTCAGATCATAAATTGTGGAGGTGTGTTTTTTTTTTTAATGTTGCACCTACATACTACTATAAATGCTCCAGAGGAATAATTTTTTGTGGCCCGAAACATGGGGGGAGGCATGACATCACCACTGAAAACTGAGTCAAATTGACTCCTGTCAGAAATCTTTCATGCTTTCCAATCCATTCAGATCCTTAAAACAATAATCAATGACATAAGACAACAACAGAGTAAAACTGCAACATTAAAGAGTTCAGCAAGTTTGTTCGACACACTAGCTGTAGTCCCTTGTTTCACGGTCAGATACACAGCTCCGCAACAATTAACTGAACTACTGTCTGGACTTGGCAAAAGAATTTTTTAAAAAGCACCAGACACTTCAGCTACATTTCGAAGAAAATGCACACAGAATAAGGCTGAATGCAGGCAACCAGTTAGCAGAAGGGAAAGTCTACTCACTGCTTAAATGTGTGCTGAAGTACAGCAATACAGATTATTGTGGCTCCCTGGGCAATATTCCATGGTTTTTCTGGCCAAGTCATCTGTTGCAATGATAATTTGACCAATTCCTCCCTGTGTTGTGGCAGAGCATTTTGCCACTACTTCCTAGTCCTTTCGTCCAAAATGTACGATTACTTATATTATATGTAGCCTCCCTCTCTATAATATAGATCTGAAGCAGGCTCACAAAGTCAATACACGCTCAAAGAAATTACATTCAGATCTCTAACAGTAATACAATAAAACAGTGGGATAAAGGAAAAGTTCAGCGAGGAAGTTAAGAACACTAGTTTTAGCAATGACATGGCTTCCATTTGTCTTTGACAGGTCAGCTGGGGGGGGGTAGTCAGGCTCCACCATCTTGTGCACAGATCCAGCCGAGAGAAGGGGGAAAAGACAGGGAAGGATGGGAAACTGCCAGGCATCCCTCCACTGCGCCAAGATCACGATCTGCTGAGAATCCCCTCCCGATGGAACAGTTGCACTCAAATTTGGGTTTTTTTAAAAAAAATTCTACCAACTGCTCTGGGAGCCAATTCTGGCTGAAAAGTTAAACAAAAATATAAGTAAGTAGCCCTGACCTGGATAGCCCAGGTAAGCCCAATCTTGTCAGATCTCGGAAGCTTAAGCAGGGTTGACTGTGGTTAGGACTTGGATGAGAGACTTCCTTGGAATACCAAGTCGGGAGGACAGAGGCAGGCTTCATTCAGCCACCACTCTCAATGTCCTCCAGGCCCCCAGTAGGGGTCAGTCACCAGAGATCAACCTGACTTTCAGGTGCAGACACATGCACACACACAAATACCAAAATATAATATATATAATTAAACAACCAGCAGGGTCTTCCAAACAACAGACAAGATGTCTGGGCAAACAAGCACATTTTCATGAAGTTGATAAAATGTAAAAGCCCAAACAGTAGGCAAAACCTCCAGGGAAGGCATTTCTTTGCCATTGCTGGGAAAAAAGAAAACCCTGTCTCCTGGTTGCCTTACTTATGCAGAGCTGAACTGGTGGGCAAACTGATATAGGTGAAGGTGATTGGTCCTTTAAAAGCGCCTGGGACCAGGAAACAAACTAATGCTTTGTGCTTGGAAAAATTGGCTGCCAGTACAGTTCTTTTAGGGCTGGCACGATGCAGTCTTTGTGGCGCAACCAGGTGCATTTTGAACGCAGCTGAAGTTTCTTGCCCTGTCTTTGAAGGCAGCCCATGTAAAGTACACAGCAGTAACTTAACTGTGATCAGAGTATGGCTAACAGCCACATCAGGGGCAAGCTGGTACACCGCACCGCACACAATGCAAACGGGCTCTCCATGACACAGAGGAGGACCTGAACCTCCAACATCAGGCACAAATCTAATATCACTTCAGAGCTATTAACCTGCTTTTGGTGTAGTGGTTAAGTGTGCGGACTCTAATCTGGGAGAACTGAGTTTGATTCCCCACTCCTCCACTTGCACCTGCTGATGTGACCTTGGGTCAGTCACAAGCTCTGGCACAGTCTCAGGGTATCTTTGAATTATATCAGAAACAAAATCATCCAGTTTTAACCAGATACTATCTAAGGAATTATCGTCACCAGAAGAGGGAGATACACATTAATCAGAATAAAACATAAAGAAGGATTGGTCACTAAGACCGCATGAGCAATGTTATTACAGCTTCCAAGTGGCACAATCCTGGAAAATATTTTTTGTTTGATAAGTATTGCTAGTCCTGCTTTACAACGACCCCTCAACTTTTCACGGTAAGCTGGTATAGAGTAAATGTCAAAACCCTTAACATTCAAATTTCCAGACATCCAAGTCTCCTGTAAACATATACAGTCAATGGTCCCTAAATAATTAATAAAATCTGGATCATCTTTTTTCTTGTTCCAGCCCGAGATGTTCCAGGAAGCTAATTGTACATAACAAACAGAATATAAGTTAGGTAGTCAATCAATTTCTTCAATTATATCGAGCCTCTTATGGGAGTCCTGGAAGATGCACCCATTTGCACCAGGCGAGGACTCAGGGGCAGCTGGAAGGCTAGGGGGATCTGAAGGTACCAAAGGAATATGACTCAAAGAGGAAATGGCCGATTGATCCTCATTAGAAAGAGACAGAGATGCTTGGGTGGATGGAAGAGACCCTGTAGTTGATCCAGACAGGGTGTTAGGCTTAGGCAAAAAGGTTTTATAGGCTTGAAGGCGCTGCACAGTATTTTCCAATCTGGCAATTACATCCTGCTGTTCCACGTAGGGAAGATTGCCAAAAGTAAGGAGGAAAGAGTCTTCCATGGAATCACAGTCCCTCGGTAGCGTTGAATCCTTTGGCATCTCAGACTGCGCTGAGGACAGAGAAGCTAATTTGGCTTTAGAAGGTACACTTGGAGGAAGCTGAGAGTAAACAGAGATGTCTGTTACAGGCCTAGAATTGTCTATTTCCATTGGATCAGTCCGGTTACTGTCTGCCAATATCGAAGGGCTCAGGTTCGATACAGGGGCCAACTTTTTCCTAAAAGTTTTTAAAAGTGGTTGTATCACTGGATCATAAAAAACTCTTGAGAGCTGGATTCCAAATTTAGCCAAGAACTGTCTCCGAGAGAGAAGTTTTTCTGGAATACCACAAGTTCCTGAAAGAGCAGTTTGTGTTAGAGTTCTCTCAGCCCCATCTACCTCACAGGGTGTCTGTTGTGGGGACGCTCCAAGTGAAGGGCGGGGTATAACTCCAATCTCTTCCTCCTCCTCCTCCTCCTCCTCCTCCTCTTCTTCTCATGGGGGGGAGGAGAAGATTGCAATCCTGATCTAAACAGGCTGAGTATTTAATTCATGGTCAACAGCGCTTCAGTCTTGCTTGGATTCAGCTTCAGTTTATCACTGAATCCAAAACATTACTGCCTCCAAATATTTGTTCAAGACACCCCATGACTTACCTAATTCTGTTGTTCAGGAGAAAGAGCACTGTGTGTCACCAGTATACTATGGCTCTCCAAAGCCCTGGATTACCTCTCCAAGCAGGTTAAAATGCTAAACACCACTGAACCCTGCAGGGTTCCTTAATGAAGGTAGCCCAGAACTGACCAACATCCCTCCCCCCACAACACACACCACCTCCTGGAACAGATCAGCCAGATAGGAACAGAACACAGTGCCTGCAACTCCCACCTTCACCAGCTGTTCCAGAAGAATACCAAGGCTGATGGCACTAAAAGCTGCTAAGAGACCAATGAGGATCAACATAGACATATACCCCTGGCTGTCCTTCTCCCCCACAGCAGGGTGACCAAGGCAGTTTCAGTCCCAAAACCCAACCCAGGAGCCAGACTGAAACGGGTCTAGATAACAGTGGGATGGGAGATTTAAACAGGTATATCTTTTTTCCTAACTCAAGTGGATTTGCTTTTGTTTTTAAAGTGTCTTTATATTTCAGATTACAAACTATTTCCAGAAGGCCCAAGATCAGGACAAACTACTCTCCCCCGTCCCAAAATAAATATACTAGAAAGGACTTCCTGTGTAGCTCCCACTCGTTTCAGAGAGTTTCAAATAGAAATTCCCCAGTAATTTCCCCTAATGTTGTTACTTTAAGACAAGAGAAAGGACTTAAGAGCATCTACTCTGCTCCTAGAAAGAATTTTCTGACAACCTGACAACAATGAATGAGACCAACCTCTGATGGACCAAACCAGTTGTATAAAAATATATTTTAAAAGAGTGTACATGCGCATGCATAATCGAGTTACACCCTCGTGTTCGCAGCAGGGATAGATACCATCTCTCCAATGGCAACCCTTAATGAAACCACTTCCATCCTTTTTTTTGGCAATGTTTGGCATAAGGCCCCAGAAGTTCAGAAGATTAAGCCTGATACATGTTTCTGTGTAGCATCCCTTGTAAGCAAATTCTCCTTCATGCAAGGAGAGAAAAAGTAGTAACCGTTGCATCTGCTAGTACATCAGGGACAATTCAAGTACGATTCAATGGAGCTCTTCAAACCGCCAGTTAGGTGTAACATAAAAGCAGGAGAAGACAGATTGACTGACAGGAGAATCAGATTGACAGGAGAATCAGGGAAGCCATGTAGTGGCATAAATAACTTTACTTTGCAAATTCATCACCAGTCTGTAGTGCTCCACAAACAGACTCTGAGTTGAAAGTTCACTCTTTTGACTCACCCTTGTTTCTATCTGTGCTCTGCAAAGTAAAGCAGTGCATTTCACTTGGGACATGGATTGCTCAATCTTCTGGCCTCATTTTGAAATAACAACCCTGCTCTTCTACTGCTTTTACCAATGGCTTAGAGCACAAACCTCATTTTCACCATTTTCTGAAGGCCCTTCTCAGCACTGTTCCTGGGCTTCCCAAAGGGCACGGTGGGAAAGGGGAGGCAGGAAACTCTTTGCTCTTGCTGAACTCCGCTTGCATAATTTTGAACCCCAAATCCATATGCATAGATCCACTTCTGTCCACTGACTGTAACACCTCAGGCATTTGAAGAAATGGCTTGCAGATATGCTGAAATAAATTTATTAATCTTTAAGCCTCTGCAAGACTCTTTGTTCAGCTGAAAACGGATTAACATGCCTATCCTCCAGAATATGTTATTAAGTAGTAAACTCTCCGCAAACAATTTACAAGCACTATCCCGTCCCAAGAGCGAGGTGAACAAAATGATTCAGCAGGGATACGGCTAATATCATTCCCAGCTCATCAACCCAAGCGCTTTCTCCCTTCTGCCTGATCAAGATTCTTATTTGTTTGTCCCAGAATGCAAAAAGCTTAGTTTCCTTAGATGTCCTGTGTTCTTTGTATTACAGTCTCTGGTATTTGTAGAAAAGATCATATATTTTTAAAAACAAAAACAAGGGGTGTCCTTTATGGGAGAAGACCATTTTTCTTCGGCGTCAGAATTTGTGTAAAATCCCATAATAAAACCATTCATGTAATAATCAGTTTGCGGTGTTCTTATTAAAACAGATGCCAACATTAGTAGCTAACCTTCACAGATGCCAACTAGTAAAACTCATGATATGCACCAATCACAGGATTTGAATTTTGGCTGGAAGAAGACTGTGAACCATGCACTGTCACATATGGTGAGTAGGAGTAGGTTGAGTGCTGGGAACAATTATGTCAAAAAAGCTTACCAGACAGTGCTCCCCCGTGTGACTCTGGACACATGAATCTGCCTTATACTGAATCCTCTGAAGGTCAGATTGTCAGTGGCTCTCCAGGGTCTCAGGTACAGGTCTGCCATATCACCTGCTACCTGGCCCTTTTAAGGGGAGATGCCAGGGATTGAATCTAGGACCTTGTGCATGCTAAGCAGGTGCTGTACCACACAGCCACAGCCCCTCCCATATGCCCAACCAAGAGCTGCAGCAGGGTATCTGTTACATATGTAAACATGCAGCTTGTACTGCTATGCCTGTCAATATTCAACAGGAGAAATAACATTTCCTGCGCACTTAGAACTGATCAGGATAATCACTGCTCTGCCACAATCCTCACGGTCTCTGGCTCGGAGAAAAAGGTCAGCTGCATATCAACTAAACTTTATTTTTTGGCAGTGCTTTTTGGGTTTATCAACCCTGCAGCTCCAGCAACAAACCGGTCCCCATTTAAGAATCTAAATGACATTGTGCTTGGGGTGGTGATGCCTCTGACAGTTTGGTGTAGTGGTTAAGTGCGCGGACTCTAATCTGGGAGAACCAGGTTTGATTTCCCACTCCTCCACTTGCACCTGCTGGATGACCTTGGGCAAGCCATAGTTCTGGCACAGCTGTTCTTGAGAAAGAGCAGTTTCTGTCAGAGCTCTCTCAGCCCCACCTGCCTCACAGGGTGCCTATTGTGGGGAGGGGAAGGGAAGGGAGTTTGTAAGCCGCTCTGAGACTCCTTCGGGTAGTGAAGGGTGGGGTATAAATCCAGTCTCCTCCTCCTCCTCCTCCTGAACTGGCATGAGGGCTAGGAATACTAAGTTGTCCATAAAATAACCAGTTTGCAACCCAGTTTCTGTGGGGGAAAGGACACCTGTCCATCTGAATGGTTTAAAATTTTCCACACAAACAGGGTAGAGGAGCTGGAAGCGGTTCCAGGATGCAGGGAAGCGAAAGGGGAATCTGAAGGAAAGTAGGTGAAGAACAAAGAAAGGGGGGGAGAGACAAGCTAGTGAGGCAAAAGAGCACTCTCCTCAAAGGATCAGAAATACCAAAAGTACAAGATCAACAGAAGCTACGTGCAGCAGCCAGGAGGAGGAAGGAAGTGCTAAGGAGCCTGATGTGACTAACTGGGTGTTGCCTTGAAAAGCAAGAACCTGTGAAAATAATGGGTGGCAGAAAGGTGGAACTGGGGAAAGGGGACAGCAGCTGACCTCTCACAAAGCCTAGAGGCAGGAGGGGCTGGGTGCCAACAGTAGGAAAGAGAGGGCAGGCAAAGGGAACAGGGAGGACCTGGGACTGTCTAACCAGGGATCCAGAACAGTACAGGGTTGCTGGGTCTGCAGCCTACACACTATTAGGGGAAACTCTGCCAGTTGTGATCCGACAAACTCAAGGAGGTGAAAAGAAGCAGTGCAAGGTTATGGATATATTTCAAACACATGCATTTCAACTGGCCAGCCAGTTCTTTAGATTCAGACTTCTAGGTGTTATTAACAGGATGATAAATCCGAAAGCAAGTTAAATGAATTCTTGATAGTATGATTCACTGCTCAGTATACTGATTATGGACACCACCAGAGCTGGCAAAGCGCAGGGGCTATTTGAGAAGAAGGAAATCCTCTCTTCAAATTTTGATCTCAGCCATAAATTGTTTTCAGTAGCCCTAGCCATAGTGTGCTCAAATCCTCCAATGGTGATAGGGGGATAATACTCAGCTACCTTTTAAGCCTTTTGTAAGAACTACCAAGACATATGTGAAACACAGTGAAGATCTGAAATGTGCTACATAAACATGAATCAGCACAGAATCCACATGTAATTAATACATACAATTCAGCCGTGGTCCCATTCCCAATGTGGCCTCAGGAAGTTGCTTAACATGCACAATTGTTACATGGCAAAACCTCTCTTGATATGCTGAGCTTAGTCCCCATCACTATGTTCACTGAAATGTGTAGAAAAGTTTTTATTTTATTAGGCTTTTAGCCCTCCCTCCCTCCCTCCCTCCCTGGAAGCAGGCTCGGGGTGGGTTACAACAGCTTGAGTGCAACATAAGTATAATGCAATTTAAAATCAGTTTAAACGACTGGTAACCCACTATCAATGGTGCCAATAACACATCTACTCCGGGGCTCCCTATATGCATACAGGTAGATGCAACTAATCTGAGAGGTGGTGGGCAGAGGAGATTAGTGCCAGATGGAACAATGCAGATGGAATAATGCAAGCAAAAAGCAAACTAGAGCAGGGGAGGCCAATACAAACTAGGTGCCTGCTGCCCCAACCAGAGGCCTGGTGGAGCATCCCCATTTTACAGGCCCTGCAGAACTACATTATGCAATGCATATGTCCAAAAAGTTGGAGGTTCTTTTCTTCCAAATGTAGAGAATAAGGTTAGGGATGACAACCTATGGAGGAGGCTGGGAGTTCTCCCAGAATTACAGCTTATCTCCACAGACCAATTCCCCTGGAGGAAATGGCTGCTTTGGAAGGTGGATTTGTGGCATTGGACCTTGCTGAGGTTTCTCCCCAAACCCCACCCTATCCCCAGGCTCCACCCCACCCAAATCTCCAGGAATTTCCCAGCTCAGAGTTGGCAACCCTACATGGGGTTGAGTGGTAACAATCAAGTAACAACTGAAAGTATCAGACAACTGATGTAGTGTTCTGAGAGTTTTTAGATTTGATCAGAGTGAGAAATACTTCTGGACCTCCGACTCCATTACTAGGCCCATGCCAGAATCTAGAATGCTACTGGTTGCCACTGTCATGCTTACAATAGGGAGAAAAATCAGATTGTGTTATTTTAATAATCACAGTGAAAAGAACTGGACACCTCATTAACCTAAGGCACATTGTAAATGTAGGATTCTGGTCAAGTTTCCTTTGTTTAAAAAAAGGAAATCACACATGTACCCAGCTTTTATACGAGCTAATTATTTCTCCACCAAACAGTCACATGCATTTTTTAAAGACACTCAACAGGTAAGAAATGTATTTTAGTTTGCCTCCCCCCATCTCCCAAATAGGCTCATCGATGTTCAAATGTTTAAAAATTCAGTAAGGATGCAAATTCACAGCTTGTTGACCAAGCAAAGCGAGGCCTCCAGTTCAGCTACCTAATTCAGCATTCTCTCACGTCAAACAGGATAACTTTCATGATGTCAGAATTAAATTCAGTCTATTGGCAGGATCAAATGAAGCGCCCCACTTGGAGGGGTCAGAAGGGAAAGGACAATACAGTCATCAAGGGCACTGCTGTACCCATCAAGTTTGCCCAAAGCTGCAGCCACTCGAGAGAGAGAAAGCAGTGCTGTTGTTTTGCACCAAAAATAACACTGCCTGCAACAATCCAGTTACCAGAGCAGTGGCAACGCTGTGACAACACCAAGAACACCAAGACATTTTGTGAGAGTTCCAGACCAGACAGAAGGGCCAGTCTAGCCTCTGCAAGGTTGCTTAGAGCAGGCTGGGGAGAAGCCGCTGGCCAAGTGAACAGGCTATGGAGCTCACAACCAGCAGGGAGGCTGATGGTTTCAAAGGCTTCACTGAGAGCTTGGAGCAGCATGTGTGAACAGGATCTTGGAGGTCTTGCCAAACTACATATTGAGTATGAGTAGCCAGTGTGATGCGGCAGCAAAGGCAGCAAATTCAATCTTAGGGTGTATCAATAGATGCACAGCGTTTAAGACATGAGAGATAATACCAGGTTTGGGTTAATTTCCAGTTGTCTCCTTAAATTCTGAACTGGTACCCCACATATAAGCTTCTGTAAACAACTGCCAGATTATTGTTGGAATAATGTCATCTTATTGACATTTATATATGTTGAAGAAAATAAGTGTTAAGACACTTATATTGGTTTCGCTGAAGAAGTTTAGCGAAGCAAGTGAATTTGTTACCAGGGATCCTTCTTGAAATGTTTTGTTGATTCTCCTAGACTGATGACTTTGATGATTCTTCTTACAATGACTTGTTGATTCTATGTGATGACTCTTGACTACTGATGCAATGTTTCAAAACTGTGTTTCTACACTGTATTTATAACTGTAATTGAATATATAGTTTTGTATTGAAATAACGGCACACAATAGACAAATATAATAACTACACATAACTTTAATTTACTATAAGTTTGATTTATTTAGTGTCTTATTACAGTGTATTTGTAGTCTTTTGACATTATAAAGAAAGGCAGCAGGAACTGGGTATGTTCAACCTAGAGAAGAGGAGGTTGAGGGAAGACATAATTATTCTTTTTAAGAGTTTGAAGGGCTGTCAGTGAGAGAAGGCTAGGGCTCTATTTTCGTTGGTAGTGGAGGACAGAAGGCGCAATAATGGGTTTAAATGATGGTGGGGAGATATATATGGGAAATTAGGAAAAAATATTTAACAATAAGGGCAGTTCAATGGTGGAATCAGATACCCAAGGATGTTGTGGGTTCTCCCTCCTTAGAAGTGTTTAAGCAAAGTTTGGATGATAATTTGGTCATGGCTGCAGGGGTTGGGCTAGATGGTCTTTAGGCTCCTTCCAGCTTTTTAATTGTATCAGAGTGCTAGTGGGGCCAACAAGGTTGCAGGATACAGGTATCAAGCTGCAAAATATAGATATACATATTGACACAGTTATACTTTAAGGGCAAACACCAGCTCAGTCCTTGCACCTGGTCTTTATACAGTGGAGAAAAATGCAAAATGCACTGTAAAGAAATTGTCTTCAAAGACTGAGGAGTCAGAATGAATACTGGTGAGCATATTCAGCGCACCATTCTACATTTCAAGTTGAAGCCCCAGATGGAACCCCATGCATGTTCTGAAAGATGAAAAATACACTTTAATGTAAATGCAGTATCTTTGACCATAAGAGATACCTGACTGAAAAACAGTGTTTATGTTTGACATCACTCACTCTCCATCTGAATTCAATCCTCACCCCCATCTTCAAGGACAGGAGAAAGAAATATGCAAAATATGACACAACTCCTGAAGTAAGCCTCAAACACAGCTTTCCTACTGCCAATTTTCTACCACAGTTTCATTGCAAGATGTATTTCTTAATTCAGTACTGTGCAGCTTTCACATTTTATCACAGGGGTGGACAATATAATTTTATGCACTGTGAAAAACCCACTGGGATCAGCAAGACCTTAAGTACAGCCCATCACTTTTGTTGCAATGTGGGAGGGTCCAGCAACATTCTTGAAAGACAACCTATCATTGTAGTTTGTGCACTCAAAAAGCAAGAAAGGAATGCCACCAGAAAGCTTCTGCATAATAACAGAGACTTATAAAAGGACTGAGCTGCCCTAACATGTTCTAATATCAAGTGTTCATTATACAATTTATCCTTAAATAATATTTATGGTCTTTTTTGAGAATTCAGAATATGACCTAATCCACGTATACTATAGCACATAGCTTTCTTACCAAAGGTAAGGAGCAGAAGAGAACTAACAATGCAGTTCTAAGCAGAGTTACATCCTTCTAAGCCCATTGACTTCAACAGAAAAGAAAGGGTGTAACTCTACCTAGGACTGCACTGTAGAGGAACAATCCTAATTCTATGAGAATGTAAAGTTAAAGCTTAACCGGGACTTGTGATCAACTGGACAAGCCAAAACCAGAAGCTATAGTTTAGTAACCCCACCCCGCAAAAAAAACATTAATGGCAGCCAGCACTTTGGGCCCATAACTCACAGGGAGCTCAATGATTGATCCACCTCTACAAATTAAACACAACCACATAATCCTAATTTACATGTTACTAGTAGGAGAGGACAAGGGTAAAGTGAGAGATGGGAAGAAGCCAAGGTTGATACAGTACTGGCCAGTGTCCCAGCCTGACTTTTTTTCCCCCTTCTCCTTAAAACAGTTGGCATTGTTAGGAGTACAAAAAGGGATAGAGATGGAGAAATTGGCACAGGGAGGCTCAACAGGTAAGCCGATGAGGTCTGCAGAAAATATGGACTATGGTGCCACAGGAGTTAGAATACAAGGGCCAAGTGCAAAGACAGGTGGGCTTTTTTCTGAGATACTCCAAGATCTGTATATGTAGAGTAGTGAAACGTTCCATCTAATGAGGAAGCATGGCAAACTGGAATTCAGCAAATATCATTATCAGTTTACAGATCTTGCATTACAACAGCAGTCAGTAGCTCAGCCATATACCACTGATCAAAGCAGGGTGCTGCAATGGCAGTCCCAACCACGATTGGGAAATGTACACTGATGGTTCAGGAAGTTAATTTTCCTGATAAACCTGATCTAAAAGGGATTTAAAACTCATCAGAAACTTGGCAAGATGGATCCCAGCTTCCTGCTTATCCCACAAGCTTTAACAACAACTCAGACCTATTTTTTAAAAAGTCACAAAATGTGTGGTGTGAAAATAAAAAAGGCCAGTTACCTGAAGTATGTAACTTCTACCACTGGCATTTTAATGCATAAAATAGGACCAAAATCATTTAGCCTTTACAAACAAGTTGGTGAGTTAGCACTTAGGTTGTTTCCAACTCTGAACATCCAATGACTTTAAGCTGTTCGCCCACAATGCTATGTAGCACTGTCACCGACACCTACTGCTGGAAAGACCTTAGACTGGCACCGGGCTTCACTCCTCAAGGATAGGAAAGCTGTAGCAAGACTGGCCTGTTCCTGGAAGCGAGAGCAGGCAGTTCTCGGTTATGTAGAACAACTGGCCAAGCATGCCTCATAAACATTTACAAAGATATACTAACTGAGAAAGGAATTGAGAGGGAAATCCTTAAGAGCATGGCTCTCCGTTACTCTATGATTTGACTGATGTCACACTACAGTTTCAACTCCCAGCTATATTTTATAAGCTTCCTGTGGTGGATTTGTCTGTCTGACAGTCATTGGTGTACAGTGAGTGTTGGACTAGGATCTGGGGGGGCCCAACATCAAAAGCCCACCCTGCCACGGAAGCTTGCTAGGTGACCCTGGGCCAGTCACACACTCTCAGCCCAAACTACCTGACAGGGTTGTTATGAGGAGGAAATAGAGAGGAGAGTGATGCAAGCTGCTTTGGATTTCCACTGGAGAGAAAGCTGGCAGACAACGATGTAAATAATAATTACGCTTTGATTATACGTCTAAATGTAGTTTTTGGTTGGAATTAATCTGAACCACAGGACCTCAAAGAGTTATTCCAGTCCAATGCTATTAATAAGATGGAACACTCAACTGTTTGCAGGCTTAAGTTCTCGAATCTGCTTTCAGCCCTCAAGGACAAAGGAAGCTACAAGTGGAAGTATACCGTCCAGGTCCATACTCCTCTTTGCTTATTTGTGAATGTATTCTTAGATGGACACAGGTACTCCCCCCCCAATTCTTAATGTGATCTATTTAAATGAACAAAGAAGACAGCCATTCTCATGCTCTCTGAATGTTTTCCAGTCAGGTATCTGGACATCACTGATGAGAGAGCATGCACCACTTTCAAAGATCTCAACTACCACATTAAAAAACAAAAGAAAACAAAACAAAACCACGGAACAAAACAACAACAAAACACCACCAGGTAATAACAAGGCAGACCCTTCCATTCAGGCTTTAGGAGAAGAGGAACAGTTAACTGAGAATTTTCCAGATTTACATGTTACTTATAGTTTGCTTTTCAAAATTTTAGTTAGACAGGGGATTATTATTTTACACTTCTGATTGTTCACAACCTAGGTTCCCTGTCCCTTTGTCATAAACTAGCTGGAGCAAACGAAAAATGGAATAAAATATTTTAAAACAAATCAGGATCCAGATTACATAAGCCACTTTTATCATTGCCTGTTGCAATTTTGCTATGTGCCTTTGCTTCCAGTATTCTATATACCTTGGCCAATACTTTTAAATCAGTGTAACTTTTCAGTACTATTTGCTAGGAACATTGTACAAATGTACTTCTTATAACACACTTTTAAAGAGGGCTATTCAATGTATGAGGCACTTCCTATGGTCATTGAAGTAACAAACTAAGATACCTGGCAAACTCTTTCCTCCAAGCCAAGTTACTCGGTCCATATAGCTTTCATTCAAGGACACTACTCCAGATTCTCAGAATCCATACTTCTGAACAATTTCATTCACATAAGAACAGTCAGAGGACCACCCCCAACCGGGCAGACCTCACCACTTCCGTTCTTAAACACCAACCACAGATAACATTCCAAGTAGAAAAGCACCTCCCTTCTGCGCAGAGCATTTCTTCAGCACAAGGTTGGAACGTATAGTCTTCTGATCCCCTAATACCTGGTTTATCAGGAGTGAGAAAGATTGCCTATCAACCATAGCAGGTGCTTGACAACTCACGGCTCATCTACGGAACAGCCACGTCATTGAACAGGATAAATTATTCCTTTCTCCAACTACTCCTAGTTATGGCCCAAGATTTAGCAGAGGAGCCATAGCTCAATGGTAGAGAACACAGAAGGTACCGGGTTTAATCCCTGTCATCTGCAGTCAATATAACTGAGCGAAAGAGCACTTTCTGAGTCTCAGGAGAGCTGCTGTCAGAGAAAACAAGACTAACCAGTGTTCTCACTCAGTTATAAGGCAGCTTCATGCACTGCACTGGGGAGACATCACCACAGGTGAAAGCACCACATAGCATCTGCTCAGCATACAGAAAGCCCCAGGTTCAAGGGCCTGCACCTCTCTGTAGAAGAAGCAGACCGTAAGTGTGACGACTTATCTTTACCTGAGAGCAATTTTTCAGTCAAAGCACTCAACACTAAACCTGACAGACCTATGGTGTGACTCAGTATATGGAAGCTGCATTTAGGGAGGATCTTTCTCATTGCTAGGGGCTCCTGCTTTGCAGGCAGAAGGTCCCAGGTTCAATCTCTTGTGCCTCCAGTTAACACAGCCAGGTAGCAGGGGCTGCAAGAGACCTCTGCCTGAAACTCTGAAGAGCCATCACCAGCTATGGTAGGCAATAATGAGCTTGTTAAGTTGACTCAGTAGAAGGGGCTTTTGTGCATTCACATGTGCCCAAGATCCAGCATCACACAGCGATTCTTCAAGCGGCTCAAGCCCTTCCTGAGCAGGTGGGGCTTACCTGTGCCTGTGCTGGTCGTGCCCTTGCCCGTGGATGAGATAGCCGCCCACGTTCTTCCCCCCTTTGCTGGTGTCCACATGGGGGATCAAGACGTCCTCCAGGCCCAGGTCGAAGCGCTTGTGCTTGGAAGAGTCCGGCAGGAAGAAGAAGGCCCCGAAGCACAGCGTGATGAAGGCACTGAGAATCAGCAGCAGGATGAACTTCTCCGAGAGTCTCAAGGTAGCCCGATGGTGCGGGAAGGAAGAGGACGACGAGGGCCCCAGGTTGCGAGGCGGGATGCGGCGCCCAGACAGCGGCAGCAGGGCAGGGGTGGTCATGGCGGTGGCGGGGGGCGAGGAGGAGGAGGGCGAAGGCGGCGGCAGCAGCAGCAGCGACGAAGGGGATCCCGGAGCCGGCCCCACCAGCACGGCCGCGCCCGCCGACGTGTCCCGGCTCAGCAGCAGGGCCGCCTGGCGCCGCGCACGCGGGCCGTCATCGCAGCGCCTTCCCCCCGGCAGGGAGACCCCCCGGCCCGCCCAGCCGCGTACTCATGGGCAGCGGAGGAGTACGCGGCTCCTAGGCCCGGGAGGGCCGAGCCCCGCTGGGCGGGAAGGGCTGCGGAGGCGTTGAGGCTGGGCAGGGGCCGGGCCGCTGCCACATGCCTGGCCGGGGGCGGGGGGGCGCCTCAGGCACCGAGCGGGCCCCTCTTCGGCCGGGCGGCTGGGCGGGCAAGCAGTTGGGCCGGCGGCTGAGGCCCCCTCTCTCCGGGCGGCGGCGGCTTCTTCCCCCGGCCGCTCCTTCTCCGCCTCCGACGGCCGCGCCTCCGTCGTCCCCGGCGATCAACAACCGGGCCAGGCGGCAAAAGCGGCTCTGTGGGTCTCTCCTCAGGCAGGAGAGCGCCGCCCCTGGTGCGCCTGCGCGCGCTCGCCAAACGGAAGCGGGCTCGCCACATCCTCCCCCGGCTCGAGGCGAGGAGGGCCATAGAGACAAGCGGATAGACCGGCGTCTCTGGTGTTGAGTCTATGATCAGGCGGGGGGCGTTTCTAGGCTGCGTTTGCCGGTGGGATTTTTTGGGAGTTATTTGGAAAAGAAGAAGGGGTTTTTTATCTGATAGTATACACAAAAGACCGCTTAAGATCTGTCATCTGTCTGTCTATCATCTGTCTATCTATCAATCTCCCTGTCTGTCATCTGTCTATCTATCATCTATCTAGCTATCTATTATCTATCATTTTTATTTATTTAGTTCGATTTATATCCCGCCCTTCCCGCCGAAGCAGGCTCAGGGCGGTTTACATCTGCCTGTCTTATCTGTCATCTGTCTATCATCTGTCTGTCTGTATCTATCTACCTATCATCTATCTATCTGTCTATCATCTTATCAATCATCTGTCTATCATCTATCTACAGTTTGGTGCAGTGGTTAAGTGCACAGACT
The DNA here is from genome assembly GCA_029375565.1 of Gekko gecko. Taxonomy (NCBI): domain Eukaryota; kingdom Metazoa; phylum Chordata; class Lepidosauria; order Squamata; family Gekkonidae; genus Gekko; species Gekko gecko. The sequence continues at coordinate 144,394,585 of JAPDNY010000007.1, read as the reverse complement.
CTAATCTAGGAGAACCGGGTTTGATTCCTCACTCCTTCACTTGCACTTGCTGGATGACCTTGGGCAAGCCATAGTTCTGTCAAATCAGTTCTTGAAAAAGAGCAATTTCTGTCAGAGCTCTCTCAGACCCACCTACCTCACAGGGTGTCTGTTATGGGGAGAGGAAGGGAAAGGAGTTTGTAAGTCGCTCTGAGACTCCCTTGGATAGTGAAGGACAGGGTATAAATCCAATCTCTTCTTCTTCTTCTATCTGTCTGTCTGTCATATGTCTATCAATCACCTTTTTATCATCTGTCTATCCTGTCTATCATCATCATCTGCCTGCCTATCTATCATCTGTCTATCTATCTGTCTATCAATCATCTATCTATCAATCATCTGTCTGTCGCTGTCCTCCAACCTGGAAAAAGGATCTAGGGATGCTAGCCTCCATGTGAGATTTGGGATCCCCTGGAATCACAGCTCATCTCCAGACTCCAGAGATCAGTTCCCCTGGAGAAAGTGGATGCTTTGGAGGGTGCCCTCTATGGCATTGTACCCCTCATAGGGTTGCCAGGTTCCCCCTGGCCGCTGGCAGGGGATTGGGTGGTAGGGTTGCCAAATCCACGCTGGGAAACTTCTGGAAATTTGGAGATGGTGCCTGGGGACAACAGGAACCTCAATAGGATGCAGTGCCACAGAGTCTGCCCCCCGAAGCATCCATTTTCTCCAGGGGAACTGACCTCTGCAGTCTGGAGATGAGCTGTAGTTCTGGGGGATCCCCAGGTCCCACCTGGAGGCTGGCATCTCTACAAAGTCTCTATCCTCTCCAGGCTCCACCTCCAAATCTCCAGGAGTTTCCCAACCTGGATCTGGCAACTCTACCCCCCCATCCCCCGCCAGTGGCCAGTGGGGACCTGGGAACTCTAGGAAAAACAGACAAAAAACAGGTGAGAAGCATCCTGCAGGCCAGGATAGGCGAGGAGGTAGTCACAACAATTACATCCAAATTTTATTGCATACAGAAGGGAATTGCAGATACTATCGGACAGCCTCTGCTTCTAATCTTGGAGAATATATCAGAGGATGGGCCAGAAGTACAAATGTTGTCCTGAACTTCAGAAACGGGGAGAAGATGGAGATGGACTCAGGAAGCTACAGACTAGTCAGCTGAAGGTCAACTGATACCTGGTTAAAGTCTATAGCATAGGGGCCCCCATTGTGGGGCCTGTGGGTACCCTGGCACCGCTGACCCTTTACCTGGTGCCCGCCAAGTCTTTTCAGAAAGTGGGTAGGGCCAGGTACGGTTCTGGCCCAGCTTGGCTTTTGATTGGCTCTTGGAAATCTGATTGGCTGTGGAGATAAAAATGACATTGCTTTGGAGGCTGCTGCCAGTGTTGGTTTTATTCACCTGTTCACTCCTCTTTCCCGGTGCATTTTTTAAATTAATAATTTTTAACTTTTCAACATACCAACTGTACAATGTCCAACCAAACAGTGTTTTACAAGCATGTAAATAAACTATCAAACAATCCTTGTTTTCAGTGTTACAATGATTTAAAATTGTGTCATATATTGTTAGGCATGACAATATATTCTGTTACACATTAAAAATAAATCATATCTTGGTCCAGGGTTTTTTCTTGGCAGAATATCGTTTTCTATCATATAACTTATCACTAGAAACCAAACTGCTACTATTTTTTTCCTTATAATTCACTGGAGATGCACTGGAGGTTTTAAAAGTTATTTTGCTTAAAATAAAATGCTCCCATACCTGATTATACCACAATTGTAAGGAGGGAGGGGTTTTATCTATCCATTTCTTTGCTATGAGTATACAAGCTATTGAAATTAAAATTGCAATTAAATCTTTATGTTTTCTTTCTTCTGCAGTATCAGGCCGTTTTTCTAAAAGGAAGAATTCTGAAGTGTCAGGTTTTCCCAGTGCATTGTTTAAATTACCTCTCTTCTCCCCACCAGTTGGACTTCCTGTGTGTCTCTCTCTGCCTCCTGTGGCAGCCATCTTGTCCCTGCTCCCACCACCTCTTGTAAGAATTCCAAAGGTGTTCCTGGGCTCAGAAAAAGACAGGGAGACCTGCTATAGCAGATTGTTAAACAGGATGCCTGTGCACATCTAGAAGAGAAGGTGTTGATGACAGTATTGTTTGACGCCGCAAAGAAAGGCAGAGTACCTCTGATTCTTTATACAGAGTATTTACATTTATTTACACTGGACACTGGAGATATTTACAAAGAGCTTCAGTAGCAATTTCAGGATACAAACCGACAAAGTGCTACACAGACAGTTGTTCTCCAAATCAGAGTCTGGAGGGTTGTACTGGTTGCAATATATATTTACATCAACCAATCAGATTACACTATTTGCTGAGTCATGGTGACTGTCCAAAAATGTGACACAATTCCAGTCATCTGACCTCTCTAGCTGTCAGTTTTAGATCGGCATGATCTGACACATAAGTCCATGACTCACTGACATCTTGCCAGCAATATGACCAAATGCTGTCAGTTGATTGCTAGGAGCCAGAATGGGTGTATCGACAAACCATGCCAAACCAACTTTATCTTGTCACTTGTTAAGATTTTCTACATCTTCCCTAAGGAGCGAGCCTACTCTTTCTTGTCTTTCTTGCTCTCAGTGTAGCCAAAGAAGCATTTATTGTTTTTAGCATCAAGTTGACTCAGTTGCCTGTATCCTTTTTAGCAGCCCCCATTACAATTCACTTCACAACCGATATATTACTCCCTGTACTGACCATCTACATAACATTTCTGAACAACAGAAAGTAAAGATTTTACTATCAGGCAAGATGGAAAAGTGTACATATAATTTAGCCATATTTATCTATGCAACTGCAAATTGCTCATAAAATACTCCGGTGTATGGCTTGTAGGCTGTTAAGTCACAGGGAAAGGAAATAGCATATGTTATGTCCTGACTTATGAACAGCCTGTATACTTTTACATGTTAAGCTTGAAGTCAGGACCAGGATTGTAAGCCTCAACAGTCCTATTGGTTGTTTTGATTCTGCACTGTTCTGTAACCAATCAGAACTGACTGAAATATAATGGAGGGAACAGGCCTCATTGGTCCTTATCCCTCAATTGTTATTGGTTGTTAACCAAAGTAGGGGTGTGGTTTTGTTAGCCCAGACTGTTTAAAAAGGAGCTGTGCTCTACTGTTTGTGTGTGTGTTATCTGATCGACTTGTTGTCTGTTCTGAGTTGCTGAATCACTGTTCATCACTCTCAGAGTTAAGTCTCATACTTAACAGCATAGACTGTGATCCAAGAAACCAAACCTTTCCCAACCATACCACTTGCATAGCCAGCTGCCTTCCTCCAGTATCTTGCTTCCGCTCTCACTGTGACCTTTACTAGTAATGAAAATATAATTTGTCCTTTTGGACCCCTTCATTGAGAGTCTCATAGTTTTTGGAGATTTGTTCAAGATTTTTTTCCTGGATGTGTCATTCATTAAACATGTGAAGCCGCGTTAAAGCCTTGGTCCATCAAAGTCAGTATTGTCTACCCAGACAGGCAGCGGCCCTCCAGGATCTCAGGGGTCCTTCACGTCGCCTGCTGTCAGATCTTTTATCTGCTAAGGCCGGGGATTGAACCTGGGACCTTCTGCACACCAAGCAGAGGCTCTGCCACTGAGCCACGGCCCCTCCCCATTGCCATGTAGATCAGCAGGAGTGGATGAGGGTTTGATGAGTCTTAGATATGTGCTCCAGGAAGACAACTTTTGAGATACTTTGTCTGATCCATACACAGTTTTCTCCTTTCTGGGGTGGATTCACCATTCATCTCTACATGTCACTTCCTTGGGACGGGGCATGTGTGTGATTGGATTCCTTCTTTACAAAGTCAGAGCATCCAGCCATTAAGGTATGCAAGGCTTTGTGCATGTCATCTGATGCAGGGTGCTCAGCCACTAAGTCAGACAATCTCTCTTCTGAACAAAGTTTGAGTCCAGTGGCACCTCTAACACTAACAAAGTTTGATTCAAAGTGTTTCTGCTTCTCCACTTAATCTGCATTACTCTTTTGCAGGATTGTTGAGCGTACGTACATTTTTATAAATTTAAGCTCTGAGAAACTGTGTTCACCACTTGCCACTGACCCTGGAAGTGTGAGAAGGATCCTTAGAGCAACAGAAACATTAAGCACACTATCCAGGGGCTGCAGTATGAAGAGAAGTACTCCTTGTGATGGCATAGACTTTGGAAGTCCCAATCCACTTCTGCTACTCTCAGGGGCTGTCATTCCAGTCCCAGAACACATCTGCTACCACCAGGGGCTGTCATTCCACTCTGGGGGCTGCCATTCCAGTTCCAGAACACATCTCCTGCCCCAGTAGCCACTCTGGGGGGCTACTATCCCATTCCCAAAATGCTACCCTCAGAAGCTTTCATTCTACTCTGAGGGGTCTCATCCCAGTCCCAGAACACATCTGCTACCCCCAGAGGCTGTCATTCCACTCTGGGGGCTATCATTCCAGTCTCGGAGTATTTTCTTTCCAGCTCTTCTTGTGCTGTAATGTATTTCAATGGAGCCCGTGCAAGTCAGTTGGCATTCCTGGCTCCCACTGTTTCCAATGGGCCTTCAGTCCTCTCCCATTGTTTCCAGTGGGCAATCCTGTCTTTCCTTTTAGTAAGTCCCGATTTCATGCCTCCCCACCAACTGCTAGTTCTGTCCTAGCCAATTGCTTAGAGAATTCACCTTTGGAAGATATATGACAGGAGGAGTCCCACTGTGTACCTCAACTCCTTTTTAACTTTTTACACCTGATAGACGCGTAGGGTTTGTCAGAGCCTTTGGCAACTGAGTTTTGTTTGTGTGCATGTTTTCATCACCCTGTCACTCCCTTTGTGCTCTATCTACACCATTGTGTTGGTTGTGTTACCTTATGTTCCTAGGGGTATCGTGTATACTCCTTGTTTTAATTAGTGTTTTGATCAGTCGTCATTCTGCTTTTATCAATACTATAAGCCAGTATGCATGTCTGTTAGGAGGGAAAGTACCATGTGCATTGTTGAGGAATTTCCGAGCCCAGGTGTGCTCCCTGGGAACTCAGACCCCACCAGAGTTCAGTGGGCTGGCTGGAGACTGCTGGGAATCACATTCTTTTCCAGAGAGGAAGAGAGACAGTTGGATCACAATAAAACCATTCACTGAACCTCAGACTCAAGAAGCAACCTTAATGCATAACATACAGTACAAAGAAAATCACAATACCTAGGACAGAGGGCTCTCAATATAGATACTCAGGATATATTCTGTCTGCCCGCCAAGACCCTCACAGAATCACTGGGAGTTGTTGGCATGCAGCCCAGAGCGATGTGAGCACGAGCAATATATACTTGTCTACTACCTATAGAATCAAGTGCAGATGTCACTTAGGAATGGGATGAGTTTGACAAGAAACAGCCCCCTTCATACATTGGCTGTATAAACTTTGCTCTAATAATAGCTTATTATCTATGAGGCCGAAAAGCTCTAAACAGCCTCTACATCAAGGATAAGGTGCTAAGGAGCCTCACAAACTAATAATCTATATGTTTAGACTCGAAATTGATACCCTTGTCTTCTGGAATGTTAACTATGCTCATATGCCAAGGGCATCAGCAGGACAATGCTTACTTGAAATAATATAGCGCTAGCTAGTTTGCAAAGCCTTGTGGGATACTGAACCAAAGAGGAGGAGGAGACTGGATTTATAGCCTGTCCTTCAATCAGAGTCTCAGAGCAGCTTGCAAACTCCTTTCCCTTCCCCTCCCCACAACAGACAACCTGTGAGGCAGGTGGGGCTGAGAGAGCTCTTTCCAGAACTGTCCTTGAGAGAACAAGTCTGACAGAACTATGGTTTGCCCAAGGTCATCCAGCAGGTGCAAGTGGAGGACTGGGGAATCAAACCTGGTTCTCCCAGATTAGAGTCCACACACTTAACCACTACACCAAATCTGCTCTCATCCATTTCAAATTGATAAGATAAAAGGCCTAGGCTGAGGTCACATGAGTAGCTTGCGTCAATATCATTGCAGTACCTTTGGGGATTTAAAGAGCACCATCAGACAGCAACATCTGCCTTCCATGCCCCAGTCATCACCACCCCATTCTGCCCTGCTTTGGAAGCGGGGTAGTCAGGCACTGGAGAAAGTCTGGGGTTTACGGATATCAGCACTTTTACCCTGCATTTCCGGATGTCTGAACTCCCCTCGTGTGAGCTCAACCTGGTTGGGAAGCATGATTGCTCTGTTCTGTTTTTGCTCCTTGTTGGGGGTTTTTAGTCAGCTATCAATGTATGCATAACCACATCTTTGTGCACACCAGCAAGGTTTCAGCTGTCCTCTGGGGGAAGGGCAGGCTGAGAAGCCTCCTTTGTCTTTTTCGTGCCGGTTCCTCTGCCTACAGCTTTGCAGTGCACAAGGTGGGGAAGGGATTAATGGAAAAGACTGGGGTATTTTTTTTCAGAAGGGGAGGCAGCCCCCTCCAGCTGTCAAAACGGAGTGGTGCTTCGAATAAGCGATTGTGCACATATGCAAAAGACAAATAAAGAAGAAGAAGCCACCTGACTACCCACTCCGTGGTTGCCCCCAGCAATAATCTGAATGGTCGACCACAGGGCGAGTGCACAGTGAAGCTGGTTCAGGGTGGGATGTATGATCAAAACTCTCCGTTACAAATTGCAACAGAGAACTTAGAGCTGGGGCCAGACCGTGCCAGCCCTGCAGTCTGACCACAGCCCTAGTCTCAGTTATGTGTAATTTCCACCACATGCATTTTCAAGTCAAATAAACACTGCTGCATTTAAAGACTGTACCACACAGGGATCTTTTTTTTAAAAAAAGTATTATATCAGAGAACTGTCAGCAAGGCAGAATCGTTCAGCAGGGCAGGAGAAGGAAATCACGACGACAAAGCTTAGCTGGCCCAACCTTTTGAGGCAGATTGATTTGTTTGTATGCCCGGGACAAGATTTTCCAGTAAAATGGATCAGGATACATTCTAGCAATTGAAAGCATGGCATGGAATATCACGTGAAGACAGTATGAATAGTAGGTTTTCAAGAGAGATTACCACGGTGCTTCAGTGTGTTCAGATGAAGTTGTGAACAAAACGAAAAGCCAACTCCGGGGAGTTTCGTCAACCCACTTTTTTCTGTACTTATGGTGTGCTTATGAAAAAAGAACATACAACAACGTGGGTATGTGAACAACGATCATAAAATAACTTTGTTAAATATAGTAGAGAAATGGTATTTTATTTCATCTTAAAGCACTGCCTGTTTTCTGCTTTAGTAGTGGCCCAACCTTTTTGGCAAAGGGTTCAGACAATGCCTAAAGAAGTCAGCATTGAATGCAGCAGCGTGCAGATGGCAGAGTGACCCCTGTGAGCAAACAAACATTCTGGGTCATGTCACTTATTATTTGCACACAAAGCTTTCACATCACTGGTTAACAAATTCTTTTAGTTAAGAATTGCCGGGAATTGAACCTGGAGGTCTCCTGTAGGCTGAGAAGATGCTCTCATACCGAGTTGTGGCCCCTCCCTAAATGAAGCTGCCTTCTACTGAGTAGGACTCATGGTCTGTCCAGGTTGGTATTCTGCATTCAGACTGGCAGTGGTCCTTCAAGGTCTCAGACTGAGGTCCTTTACATTGCCTACTATCTGATCCTTTTAACTGGAAGTGCTGGGGATTGAACCGGGGACTTCCTGCATGTGAAGCAGAGGCTCTGCTCCTGAGCCACAGGCTCAAGATCTGCTTGAATGCACAAAACACTCTTCCTAGGTTGGGGCTGTTATCTGTAAGAATGATCGGACCTGCAGCTTACATTGCTGATGAGCATCTCTTGAGCTTTCTTCAAGAATGTCCGGTAGATGAACCAAGTTGCCAACGCCAGTCTGGGAAATTCCTGGAGATTCAGAGGGCAGATCCTGGGCAGGGCAGAGTTTGGGGAGGGGAGGGACCTCAACAGAGCCATTTTCTCCAGGGGAGAGTCTGGAAATCAGTTGTAATTCTGGGAGATCTTTAGGTCCTGTCTTGAGGGTAGCCAGGTCCCCCCTGGCCACCAGCAGGGGATGGAAGGGTAGGGTGGCCAGATCCTGGTTGGGAAACTCCTGGAGATCTGGGAATGGAGTCTGAGGAAGATAGGGACCTCAGTGATATGCAATGCCAGAGTCCACCCTCCAAAAGAGCCATTTTCTCCAGGGGAACTGATCTCAGTAGTCTGGAGATGGGCTGTAATGCCTGGAGGCTGGCATCCCTGTAGACACTGTCAAAGTGGAGAAGAGTCCCTTGGAATCCAAACAAGCGTTCTGGCCAATGTAAATTGTATGCTCATCTATCTATCCTCCACTGTGCATCACTTAACGAAGCTCCTGACAGAGGGTCTTCTGATGCTTCCGCAATGCTAAATATAATAACATATTCTCCATGTTTTCTCCAACAGGTGATAAAAACCCCAGGACTCCCGGCGTCCCTTTTGCCAGCGCAGACTGCAAGAAACCACTAGTGGGCGCAAGCAGCCCATCTGTGTCCCCAGAACCTGGACAAGAATGTACAAAGTTTACCATGTTGACAGTTTTCAAGCAGTACCACAAATTTAGAGTCCAGTGGCACCTTTAAGATCGACAAAGGTTTATTCAAGGTGTGAGCTTTCGTGTGCACACACACGTTATCCAATAAAATTACTTTATCAAGTATTTTATGGAATGAACACATTGCACCCGTGACTCACCATGCAAATATATTTAAAACTGCAATACGTATTGCAGATGGCATAATACATATTGCAGATTTGACAGATATTGAATGTTCAGAGGCTGAGCTGCTATTAAATGTCAAACGACACAAAGACCACCACCACCACCACCCCGAGTTCAACTGCATCACAGCAGCCTGCCTTGAAGACTTCGATACTGGCTGAAGAAATTGCGTCCCACGCTGTTTGAGTTCGTTTCGCTTCTTCTCCATTCTTCGGCCTTTCGCAGTGTGGATTCCTACTGCCACAGGCCACAATCCAATCGAGAACCAAGTGTGCGTAAGCCCTGTGATTTATTATCCTATTGCTCCCCTCAGCCATGTTTGGAGACGTCCTCCTGTCTCTTCTCTGGTTATGGTTGCCGGTTCTAGGATGGGAAATATCTGGAGATTTTGAGGGTGGAACCCAGGAAGGGTTGAGTTTGGGGGGAGACCTCGGCAGAGTATAATGCCGCAGAGTCCCCCCTCCAAAGCAACAATCAATCAATCAATCAATCAGTCATAAGAACATAAGAACATAAGAGAAGCCAATGTTGAATCAGGCCAATGGCCCATCTAGTCCAACACTCTGTCACACAGCAGCCAAAATATACCAGGTGCCATCAGGAGGTCCAGCAGTGGGGCCAGGGCACCAGAAGCCCTCCCACTGCTGCCCCTCCAGCACCAAGAATAGAGTGCATCACCTGCCCCAGACTGAGAGTTCTCATTCTATACCCTGTGGCTAATAGCCACTGGTGGACTTCTGCTCCATATGTTTATCTAATTTCCTCTTGAAACTGTCCATGCTTGCAGCTGCCACGACCTCCTGTGGCAGTGAATTCCATATGTTAATCACTCTTTGGGTGAAGAAGTATTTCCTTTTATCTGTTCTAACCCGACTGCTCAGCAATTTCATAGAGTGCCCACGAGTTCTTGTATTGTGAGAAAGGGAGAAAAGTACTTCTTTCTCAACCTGCTCAATCCCATTCATAATCTTATAAACCTCGATCATGTCACCCCTCAGCCGTCGTTTCTCCAAGCTAAAGAGCCCCAAGCATTTTAACCTTTCTTCATAGGGAAGGTGTTCCAACCCTTTTATCATTCTAGTAGCCCTTCTCTGCACTTTTTCCAATGCTATAATATCCTTTTTGAGATGTGGTGACCAGAACTGTACACAGTATTCCAAATGAGGTCGCACCAATGATTTATACAGGGGCATGATGATGATACTGGCTGATTTGTTATCAATTCCCAGTCTTTATTAAAAACAGTCATAGACCAGCATGAGTCACAGTTCACCTAGATCACAATAAAATTCAGGGCTCTTTTTGTAGCAGGAACTCCTTTGCATATTAGGCGACACACACCCCTAATGTAGCCAGTCCTCCAAGAGCTTACAGTAGGCTCTGTAAGAAGAGCTCTGTAAGTTCTTGGAGGATTGGCTATATTAGGGGTGTAACGCCTAATGTGCAAAGGAGTTCCTGCTACAAAATGAGCCCTGGATATAATACAGTGGGTGAACAATAGTTTTAAAAAAAGTACCCTGGCCCTCCCCCCTGCCAGAAGCCCACAAAACCAGGCAATCCCCCACCCCCAATTGGGGAATGGCAACCCTGTCTCCAGACTACAGAGATTTTGCAAGCTGCCGCCCAGAACTTTGCACTAAGAGCTGAGACCTGTGGGTTTTCATCTGTAAGTAACAACCCGGCGTACACCAAATCTGAATGACCAGGACTTCTGCTAAGCAAAGGAAGAATAAAGTAAGAGTAAACCTCTGGATGAAAAGGGCGGTGAAGTAATACGTGTTCTATAGTTTCAGTCTCCCCTGAACTACAGGGGCAAAGCCTGTCTGCCTTGGGTGCCTTTTTGTATCGCCCCTCCAGAACTTATCTGTGAAGGTGCAGACTGAACCACGTATCCTGGAGAAAGCTGCTCAGTGCCTTTGGTCCACCCAGCCCGGTTCTGGCAGGCGCCCCCCAAGGTCTTAGGGCAGAGGCCTTCCTAGCCCCACTTGTACCCTTGCCCCCCCAAAAAAATGCTCCTCAGGTCTTTGGCAATTCAAAGCAAAGCAAGCCCTCTGCCCAGGACATTGAGTTCTGCCTACCCACCAGAAAGGACACCTTTTTTCTACTGAAAAAAACTGAAATTGAAATGATCACATGGCATCATGTTTAGTACAGCCAAGAGATTGGGGGGGGGATTGTTTGGCTGCCAAAGCTGTAGCTTCTTTTTGGCACCACTAGGTGGCGAGCTATGCTTATGTTTAGCCTGAGAGTGCTGTGACTTGCCTAAGGTCGTCCAGCTGGCTTCAAGTGGGGAAGTAAACCTGGTTCTCCAGACTAGAGTCCACTGCTCTTAACCGCTACACCAAACTGGCTCTCTTTCTACTGAACAAGAACGTGGATCCATCCCGTTTCTCTGACGGGCAGAGTGGTCACAGAGTGGTCACAAAGCATTTTCACTCCATGCTGGACTCCACCCCAGAAGCTTTTATGTCAGGACTTGTCTGTTTAGCCCAGATTCTTCAAGCTGCTGCTGGTTGCCAACCTCCTGGTGGGATCCGGAGATCTCCTGCTATTATAATTGGCCTCCAGGCAATAAAAGTCGGTTCCCCTGGAGAGCATGGCTGCTCTGGAGGGTGGACTCCATGGCATGAAGCCCCTCCCTTCCCCAAACCACACCCTCCCCAGGCTCCGCCCCCCAAATCTCCAGGAATTTTCCCACCCAGAACTGGCAACCGTAGCAGGTACTGCATCCCGGAAAGACTGATAAAATCTTCTGAGTTCTAATGATCAGTCCAAATAATAGAATGACCTGTGAACTGGCCCCCCCAGACACCTCCAGTTTGGTTTGTTTTTATATATTTATTTAAAGCACCTTTCTTCCTTCTGGAGCTCGAAGTGGTTTACAGCATAGATAAAACACATAACATTTAAACATAAAAACCAAGATTTTAAAACCGCATCTCAGGACTGCTGATGAACTTAGCCAAATGGGTCACAGAGCATGTGCGGAGTGCCGTTGCCTCACTGCTGAGTGAGCCCCCTATAGCCTCTTCTCAGGCATCCAGGAGTATCAGGCCAAGGTTGTTCGCAAAGCATCACTCTTCCCTTTGATCTTCTCAACTCCTTTTGCCTGAAGGCAAGTTGAAATTTGGTAGTCACCCAATAGTTGGTAGTCACTAAGCTGTGGTGCAGTGGTTAAGAGTGGCAGAACCTCATCTGGAGAACAGGCTTTGATTCCCCACTCCTCCACATGGAGCCGGCTGGGTGACCTTGGGCCAGTCACGGTTCTCTCAGAACTCTCTCAGCCCCACCTACCTCACAGGGTGTCTGTTGTGGGTAGAGGAAGCTGCTCCGAGACTCCTTTGAGTAGTGAAGAGTGGGGTATAAAAATTCTCCTCTTCTCTGATGCTTGTGGATTCTGTGTTACTTTTCATGGCTACGCAGCATTCTCAGCCATTCTCTCATTCTTTCTATGCTGTTTTCCTCCTCTGGTTTATTCCTATCTTGATAGGTCACCTTTGCCAAGGCAGCTTATAAATCTAAATTAAAACTGTAATATAAGAAAACCTCATTCATCCCCACCTAGGATTCTCCCAGCATCACAGCTGATCTCCAGATCTCTGAGACTGGCATCCCTATAAGCTTGAAATGCTTGCAGCTCAAACGCCGCTGCCAAGCCCTAGCCAATAAAATCCTGCCCTGCTATCTTGAAAGGCTCCCTGCACGTAGAAAGCTAGCGCGTCAGGGCGATGGTTGAGGCAAAATGAGCCACACCGCTACCTTCGAGGAGAGCAGAAGACGGGGGGATCATTCCAAACTGCCTCTTTCAAAGGCTCGGCGGATTCGGCCAGCTCCTCCTGCCACTACACGTGGGAAGCCAGGCGCTCCTCCCCCCGGGCCAGCCAGACGGCTCGCCGGCGACCTCCCCCCCTCCCGAGGGACCCTGGCGCGCCCCTGTTCCCCGCCCCCTTGGTGTTCCGCCTCCTCCTCTCCCCCCCCGGCGGCTCACCTGGCGGCTGGCCAAGACCGCCCCCCTCCCCCAACCTGCCCGCTTCCGTGCCTGCCTCTCCCTCTCCGTCTGCCCCGTCCGGGTCGAGTCCCCAGGTTGCCGGATCGTCGCTGGGAAAAGCCCCCGCCGCTCGGCAAGGTCACCGCGGGCTGGCCATGGAGGAGCGCCGGCGGGCGAGAAGCCACTCCCGGGCAGGTGGGTCGTCGGCGCAGGCCGGAGGGTGGCGGTGGGGGAGCCAGGCTGGGCTTCCTGGCTGTCTCCGCATCCAGCAGCCCCGGCGGGCGCGTCTTCGGGGGGGGGGGGCAGCTTTCCCGGCGGCTGGTCGGGGCGCACGGACGGGAACGGGTCTCCGAGGCGCGACCGTCGGGGCTGCCGCCGCCGGCTTCTGGCGCGGGAGAGGTCGGTCCAGAACGGCTCGGGTGGAGGGGACGGGCCGGCCGGGACTGGCGCTGGCGACCGGCGCTCCGCGACTCGGAATCGAGCCCCGCGGCGTCGAATGGGAAGCGCTTCCCGAAGCGGCCGGGCCGCCGAACTTTTCCAAGCGCGGCTCCGGTTTGGGCACGCTTACTCGGGTGTAAGCGGCGCGGCGTGTGGTCGGGGGCTTACTCGCGAGTAGGGCGGCCGCTTCGGATCAGCTAAAAATGTCAGCGGATCGAGGTTAAGCATCGGGGGTGGGAAGGAAGCGGGGTTTGTTTGTTTGTTTTTGCCGTCTTTCCTGGGAGCGTTTTGTTTGGCAAGGCGCGGATCTCGGGTCTCGCTCCAAGGAGGCGGCGTGTGGTAGCGCTTGAGTTTCTTGCGTGTAAAAATGCGCTCTTCTCAGAGAACGAGGCGGCCAGCCACCCTCCCTCCAGCCTGGAAGTCGCTCCGTGCCAGTGAAGGGGGACTATTGGAGAGGTCTGGGTTCCCATCCATTTCAGTGTTGAGGAGATCTTCCCAGGGGATTGCTTTCTCCGGTCGAAACAAAGAGGTTTACTTTCGAGCAAGAGGTTCTGATGCACGTTTAGTCTGGGAAAAGGCCAGCCTGGGGTGCCCACCCCACCAGGGATGCCAACCTCCCAGGGGGGCCTGGAGATGGCTGAGCGCCGCTTTCCTGGGTGCCTCACACCTGCGAGGCGCCCAGGAAAGCCAGGGAAGGGACAGGGGTTCTAAACCCCGCCCCTTCCCTCCCAGCCCCAGCTTTTCTGGGGGCCTCGCAGCTGCGAGGCGCCCAGAAAAGCCAGGGAAGGGGGGCATTTTGGTGACCCTGTAGGGTTGGCACCCTAGGCAAGCCGGCCCTGGAAAAGGCCCATGATTTTCAGTCTCTTACTCCCAAGGAAGCCTGCCTAGGAGGCAGTCCTAGCCACACTAAGGCAAGGAGCAAACCCCCCGAGTTTATTCCCAAGTAAACATGGTTAGAGAGTCTGTTTGTGAGTCGCTAACCCAGGCAAGCCGGCCAAAGAGATTTCACCCCGGGGGTGGGGAAATGGGACGTTTGTAAAATAGTAAGCCTGGTATTTTGGGGCTAAACAAACCTTGTTTGCTGGTATCTTTTTTTAAAAAAATCACGGGGGGGGGGGAGTCTTTTCAATGTCCAACAATGTTTGTTGAAAACTCATGGAAACTGTTCTTTTCCAGTGCCTGCATGTCCCAGGCTAGATTTTAGTATTGTGTGTCAGCCTGAAGTCAGAGGTGTTGCCTACACGGGGGTCAGCTATTCGATCTTTGCATCTCTTGCTAAACTGCAGTAACTGCTGCTGGGTCCGAGCAACGGGACGGAGGGAGGAGGATATCCTCGTGAACAGAGAAGGGAAAGGGCAGTTGCGTCTGTGCTGTTTAAAACTCTGGAGCCTGATAGAACCTTAAACCTCTGGCGTTGTACACAGAAGGATCCTCCTCACTCTGCCACTGAAACTCTCTGACTCCCCTTATATGTTGGTGGTGGAAAGCAGGCCCACAGCTGGAGTGGAAGGGGGGGCTCTGCCCCCTCTCTTAAAGGCACAGCCCCACAAGTATTCCTCCTGTAAATGCTTTTTTCAATCATTTAAAAACATTTTTTTAAAGCTATGTGCTCCTTTAAGCAGAGTGGGGTGCAGGCCTTGAGTACTTCCAGCACTGAGCAAGGGGGTTGGAGTAGGTGACCTCTAAGGTCCCTTCTAACTCTGGGTCAAGGAACTGGTCTCCTTTAAGAGAGTTTTCCTGCCAAAGTGTTAGCTTTCTTGACTCTAAAAGTCATCACCACCCCCCACCTGCCAGCTTGTTATCAGAACTGTTGCTTTAGGCTTGCAGTGATTGACTTGCAGTGGCCGAGAACTGTCATCTAAAGTGGCGGGGCAGCTTGCAATGTAGAGATCTATCCTGGTCATGGCTTTCTATGGGCCAAATGGCTTTTCTTTCTGAACTGAGAACATCAGCCCGACCAGAAAAAGAATTTGCCCCAACAAGCCACAAAATCCTTGCTATGGGCCTGGTGGAAATTACTGTCACATTGCAGCTGACCTCTGGCCACCACATAGGTTTTATGCTTTGGTACATGGTGCCCTATTGTAAGCTGTTCTGAGCCCGTTAGCGGGGAGGGTGGGGTAAAAATATAATTAATAATAATAAATTAATAATAATGAGATGTTCAGAGGTGGTTTGCCATTGCCTGCCTCTGCCTAGCAACCCAGGGGCTTTCTCGGTGGTCTCCCATCCAAGAACTAACGAGGGCCAATCCTGCTTAGCTTTGGCGATCTGACCAGCTCGGGTTACGTTAAATTTGGCTCCCCCCCCGAATATGGAGATCACCACTCGTCATGCTATCTGTTATCGCTCCCTGAAGATTTCCGCATGGACTGACGGTGTGAATGGTCTGGGGTGGGATCGTTTGCTAGAAGTCGCTTGTTGTTCTGGTCCTGGATTCAGTCCCATTCAACGACAGGCACGTGAATTCCTCTCTCAGTACAGAACCCGAAAAGATTTCTTTTGGATGTGGTCGCTGGACTCCTTTTTTCCAGCCGTCAAGGGTTTTGTATTTTGGATCACATTTTCTAACCACAAAACCGACTCCCTTAACCCCCGTTCACTAGTCCTGTTCTCAAGTTACAGTGAATGCGCGTACAATCTGGGTACAGAAGATTGTTCTTTACATGTGTATTGAGCGTCAGTACAGTCAGTGCTGGTACGGTGAAAAGTGTGATGCAAACCCCATGTTTCTCCAGGTACTGGTCTCAGGTTTCATTTGTAAATTTCTTTGATGTATTTATTTCATTTCCGCCTGACCTTTCTCCGCAAAGGGGTTCCAAAGCAGCTTACACCATTCTTTTTATCTTCACAACAACCCTGTAAGGTAGGTTAGGCTGAGGGAGTGTGACTGGCCCAAGGTCACCCTGATACTTCCCTGATACTAGTCTGACACTCTGAAGAAGAAGAGGAAGAGGAAGAAGAAGAGGAGGAGGAGGAGGAGGAGGAGGAGGAGATTGGATTTATACCCCGCCCTTCACTCGGAGTCTCAGAGCGGCTTACAAACTCCTTTCCCTTCCCCTCCCCTCAACAGACACCCCGGGAGGTAGGTGGGGCTGAGAGAGCTCTGACAGAAGCTGCTCTTTTTCAAGGACAGCTGTGCCAGAGCTTGTGACTGACCCGAGGTCACACCAGCAGGTGCAAGTGGAGGAATGGGGAATCAAACCCGGCTCTCCCAGATTAGAGTCCGCACACTTAACCACTACCCCAAACTGGCTCTTCGTAAAATGAACGTCTCTTCTTCCAATGCCTTCTTCCAAACAGATGTATGTACATTCACTGTGACACGTGAACAGGGCCACAGTTTCTCATAATTTTTTGGACACAGTTACATCGGTGTGCAAACACAATCTGCAGGTGTCTCCACCCCTAACTCAGATCTAGAACGCCTGTTTTGGAAGAACTGCAGAAATGCAGATATTCGTATTGAAGCCAGATCCTCATCCCTTGCTTTGAGATCCGTGGCTCCAGATGTCATTAAGAGGCGTTGATGCAGTCCAAGTCGCCTTTTGCTGTCAAGTCACAGCTGACATATGGAGACCCCAGTGGGTTTTTTCAAGACAAGGGACGTTCAGAGGTGGTCTGCTGTTGCCTGCCTGTGTGTCACAACCCTGGTATTCCTTGGTGGTCTCCCCTCGAAATATTGACCATAGCTGAGGTGAAGGAAGGAAACCCTGCACTTTTGGGGGGACCTCCTTTCCTTCTTCTTTGTATCATTGTCATTTGTACACGGTTCGACATCAGCACTATAAAGGTTTTTTCCCATATGTTTTGAGCATTGATTCTGTATAGCGCTTGCATACAGCTGGCTTTTTCTTTTGCACTTGAGGTGAAGGGAAGCCAGGACTGGCTCTGTGGCTTTCGGGAAGAGCCGCTCTGTCGAAGAAGGAAACGAGCACCAGTAAATTCATCGGTGGGCACCACGTTGCCTACAGTTGCCCGGTACTCCCTCGGCAACAGGCACGGGGGCTGGAGGGACTTCCGTGCAGCAAACGGAGCCCTAGGCCAGCGTCACCCGCAATGTGGCAATGTCACTTCTGGCGTGCACGGAAGTGACGTCATCGTGTTGCTGATGACGTGGGGACACCCTGGTATTTGGGCCAAAGCTCGTAGAGTCTTGCCCAAATACCAGAACATCCCCACGTTGCCAGCAATGTGATGATCTCATTTTCAGTGCATCGCCTTGTTGTTGGGCGCTGCCAGCCTAGGCCTGCTTTTATTGCTAGGAAGTCCACCCCGCTGGCCAGCTGACTGATGGCAGGGGCTGTGGACCCAGGGCAGGGGTTCCCCGACCCCCCAGCGGGGATTCAGCAACGCTTCCTACAGGCATCCCCTTGGAGACCAGTGTTCGAAGGCTTGGAAACGATAGCTGTGGTTCAAAACCACTTACAAGGACCTCGGCCTGTTGTAAAAGTTGCTTCAGGAAGTGATGGAAGAAACGGAGCATCTTTGCTTTCAGAATAAAGTTGTACAGTAGCAGTTTCCAGTTATCTTTTTGAGATCTGTGGTTTACCATCACCGCCGAGGGCCAAATTAGATGTTGCAGCATCCGCCCGTCAGACCTGTAGACGCCGATGCCACTCGAGAGCCGAATTTGGCCATTAAAAAATGCATTGCAGCACTTTTAAATTGCCAAGTTCAGCTCTCAAATGGCATCAGCATCCGTATGTCGGACCCGGGGGTGCCATAACCTCTAGCTTTGCTCTCAGGGAATGACAGGAAGCAGCAGAATCCAATTACAGGAAGGCCAATTGAGGTTCTTTCCAGACAATCGCTTTTGAGGACAATAAAAGTCCATTGTAATTTCTCCCCCCACAGAGCTTCCGCGCATGAGATTTCATGGACTAGACTTCCTTCCATGCATCAGACGAAGTGGGTTGTAGCCCACAAACCCTTGGGTGACGATACACCTGTTAGAATTTAAGGGCAACAAGACTCCTTTTTGGTTCTGTTGCAGAGCAGTGAGAGCTGTGTGAACAGGAGCTGCACCCATATTTCAGGTTCCTATTGGACAACACCTGTGACGTTGTAAGTGATGAGTACTCTTCCCCATCCATCTCTCCCCACCGCTTTTTAAAAATAAGTAACTTTTAGAGGTTGATCACTCGCCCTGTAGTACCATTAAAAAGCAGAAGTGATAGTGTGGCTTTTTAAAAAAGGTTTTAATTGTTTGAAGGCTGGGACATCTCCCATTCTGCTGACTGGCAGCTAAGTTTTGTTTTTTTTAAATAGGGGCTGTAGCAATGTTACCCGCCTCTTGCAGCAATCACTTGGACCATCATATTGCAGTGTTGGTACTGAGACTGGGATAGGGTATATACATTGCAGGTGTGGGGGGGGATTCCAGGTTTTCCCATACTCTGAAAAGGCACTTAACTTTGGTGTAACTGCAAGAGCAATCAGTCTTGCAAGGAACGTGGACACTCCTTTCTTGAAGATCACTGTGATGCCCTGACCTGGGTAGCCCAGGCTAGCCCAATCTCGTCAGATCCTGGAAGCTAAGCAGGGTCGGCCCTGGCTAGTATTTGGAAGGGCGACCTCCAAGGGATACCAGGGTCGTGACGCAGAGGCAGACAATAGCAAACCACCTCTGAAAGGTCTCTTGCCTTAAAAAAACAAGTCTAGCTTGCCACCTAGTGGTGCATAACACTAAAAGAGCTATAAATTTTGGCTGCTAGACAATCTTGGGCTCTCCTGGCTATAGTACACAATGCCTGATGATGATGAAGGTGGTGGTGGTAATAACAACAACAATGACTGTGATGAGATCGGGAAAACACTGGTCAGTAGGGCTGCCAGGTCTAGATCAGGAAATACCTGAAAATTTTGGGAGTGGATCCCGAGGAGAGTGGGGCCACTTTGGAAGGTGGACTCTGTGGCACCATACCTCATTGAAGTCCCTCCCCCCTCCCCCTCAGGCTCCGCCCCTCAAGTCTCCAGGGAGTTCCCAACCCAGAGCTTGCAGCCCTGGCTTTATAGCCGAGTGGAGATATAACCCCCCTTCCCAAGTCTGAGTTTTCATCGTCAGGAGCCCAACAGGAATCTGTTAGAGGAGAAATTTGCCAGATTTTGAGTCCTCAAGCAGGGAATCTCCTCGCTTAACTTTTGTGCAATGCCCAGTGTCAGTTACATGTGCAAGAAGTAGACAACAGTTATTCCTCTTTTCAGCTCCATTCATTTGACATATAGAATGCAGTAGTAATGAGATTTGGAAAGCGTGAAAAAGTCCAGTATTTCAACATGTAAATATCATCAGACCAGACATTTGTTCAAGGGTATGACGGCTATGGGATGTGACAAGTTCCCATGTGTTGAAATGTTGCCCAGGTGTTCACGTGGCCAGGAGTGGGTATTTATAGAAGGATATTGGGAGTTATTTTTGTAGAGTTGATTATTGTCATTGCTGTTGTTGTTGCTGTTGTTATTATTACCCCACCGTATCCCACAAGTTCACAACCCCCAGGAGAGGCTCTGGAAATGAGTATCGTGCAACGCCATGACATCACTTCCAGTTGTGTACCTGGAAGTGACATCACAGCATCAGTGATGCTGTAGGAATGCCCCAAGATCTCTGTGGTTCTTACCATAAAGATTTAGGAAATTCCTTGAGCATCGTGTTAGGCTGGTTCCCCCCTCCCATTTTTGCTCCCACTGGCTGTATCATGTGGCTGTGGGAACCCAGAGCATTCTCCCCCCAAACGCCGTCCTCCTCAAGCTCCACCTCCTCCCCCAATCTCTGTGTATTTCCCAAACCAGAGCTGGCAACCTTTGCTTCATGGAGATATAAACCCCCTTAACTTTCCACGTCGCTGCCACTTGTCGACAGATGCCTATCCATTTGTCCAGAGAACCCAAATCTACTCAAGATACGTCATATTTCTTAGAAAGCTGTGCACTCTGTCAGTGATAAGGAACATGCTGCCTCCTTGCACATGGGGTACCAAAGATCTAAGAGTTGTCTTAATCCATCTCCTATCTGGAAAGTGTCTGAAACCTAATTGTTTTTGTCTCTGATAGATCAAAGCGAAGATTTCCTGCTTTTTAGCATCCTCACTGGCCACATCAGATGTGCAACAAATGCTCATTTGGTTGTTTATTTGAACTTGGGTGTGTGTGGGGGTAGAAATTAAATATGCCACTTCCATTGGCTCCATGTGTGCTTGGAAGCTTCCATTGGGAGTCAGGAAGATGTTTAGCAACTTTGTATGAATCCGTACCTTTGGGCAGTTTTCCCCACAGTTTCAGAGACTTGTAATGATAGGTGACTATTCCCCATGTAGACCTAATGGGGTGGGAGGGCAAAGACAGTCGTGCTCTCTTGCCCTAATTTATCCGTGATGCGGGCTTTTATTTGCAAGGCTTTGCGTACCTGGTTGTTCAGTGCCTAGGCAAAGCTATGATGGATCAATTTTGCTTCCTGAATGTGCCGTTATAAATGATAACGGTGGGCTTTGACTTGATTTAAGTGAGCTGTGACTGGACAGGACTTTGCACCACCAGCACCCACAGCTGTGATGAGTCACTAGACGACTCTGGCATTGAAGGCACTGGTAGAAAATCCAAGGAACCAGAAACAATCCGAGCAGAGCGACAGGGAAGGGGAAATGAGTATTATTCTCTATAAAAGTGAGAATGATTTTTGATATCTCCCTGTTTGAAATAAAGGATTTGTTTTCTCATAATTAAATATTTTAGAGGATTTGGAGTTCATCTCTGCGGAGGGAGTAGTTGACAGACCGTGTTTCTCTCTTTGCTGGTGGAACACCTCCAGCAGTGTTCCCTCTGAGCTGAAGTTAGTGTGAGCTAGCTCACAGTTTTTTAGCCTCCGGCTCACACATTTCTGTCTTCGCTCAGGAAGGAGGACTCCAGAGCAAACTAAGTTATGCAGTAGCCAGATCGCTCACTCACAACTTTAATGCCAGGAGCTCACAAAGTGGAACTTTTGCTCACAAGACCCCACAGCTTAGAGGGAGCACTGGCCACCAGTGTTTTCTTTTGTTTCTTTTTCTTTTCTTCTTCTTTGATGTGACAAGAAGGCACACAATAAACCAGATGTCTCTGCAATTGGATTTCATCCTGGGAACATGATAATCCGAGAAGTTACATGTAGTTTTTCTTTTGCTTAAAAAAATAAGATGAGGTTATACCAGAACTCTCAGAACCTCCCGGGGTCCAAATCATATTATGGTACGGCCCAAGTAATAACCTCTGTTCCTGAATGACCTGGGTCACAAAGCCAGTTTCCCCCAAATTATCATTTGCTTCTGTATTTCCTTCTGCCTGCAAAAAAGTGAAGCTAAAAAGTGAAGCTAGGAGGTTATTTATTTACTTCATTTATGTCCCACCTTTCCCGAAAGGGGACCCAAAGGAGCTTATATCCTTTTCCTCTCCTCCATTTTATCACCACAACAACCCTGTCAGGTAGCCTAGGCTGAGAGCATGTGACAGACCCAAGGTCACCCAGCAAGCTTCCATGAGGACTCGAACTTGGGTTTACCAGAGCCTACTATGACACTTTAACCACTAAAGCACGCTGTCTCTCTGTGGTTACTGTGGTTAAGTATAGGGTTGCCAGGTCCTACCTGGCTGCTGGCGGGGGCCTCCAGGGTACATTCTGGGATCTTCTGGTGCGTGCACGCCACGATAATGTCACCCAGAAGTGACATCATCACGTCACTGTCATCAGGTGGTGACACTCTAGTTTTTGGGCAAAACTCTGATTTGAGCTCAATTTTACCATAGAGTTTTGCCCAAAAACTTGAGTGTCACTCCTGATGCTGGCTATGTGATGATGTCACTTCCAGGTGATGTCATTACATCACGTTCAGAGGCATTCATGGGCAGGGTTTCCCCCTGCCAGCCAGCTGGCCAGTGGCAGAAAGGGGTCCGCAAAAGTGGGGAGACAGTCGCCCAGACTAGGGACCTGGTAAACCCTTGTTATGTAGCATATCCAAAGCAACATTTAGTAGCAAAGCCAAAGCTTATAATTGCCTGCTTTGGTATATATTTTTGTATAGTTTATGATGCTCACTTGTATGTAGGGTTTCCAGCTCTGGACTGGAAATACCTGATGATTTGGGGGGTGGAGCCTGAGGAGGGCGGAGTTTGAGGACTTCAGTGTAGTATGTCATAGCGTCCACCTTCCAAAGTGGCCACTTCCTCCAGGTGAGCTGATTTCTGTCACCTGGAGATCAGTTCAAATCCCAGGAGACCTCCAGCCACCACCTGAAGGCTGGCAACCCTACCATTCCTGCCCTGTGTTTTAATTGTTTTTTTATGGTTTTCTGTGTATATTAGCTGTATTTTTAATTGTTTTAATCATGTGGGGGCTTTTTTGGTTGGTTTTAATGGTTTTAAAATTTGGTTTTTATTATGTATATTTTAATTTGTTAGCTGCCTTGGTGGCCCTCAGAAAGGTGGGGTATAGGTTTTGTAAAATGAGATGAACTGAGCATCATTTCCCACAGATCTTTGTGTCCAGCTCAGGACGTCACAAAGAGATGCTGCGCAGGCGTGGTCAGGATTCTTTGCAGGCACTTTCCCAGCAGTTCTGTAGCAGTGCAGTCCTAAGAAACGTCATGCCAATCTAAGCCCATTGAAGTCAGTGGACTTAGAAGGATGTAACTCCATTAAATTTAGCACTCTGGCCTTTTTGTCGAAACTGCGGTTGTCTGCTTTGAAATTACATGATTTTTTAAAACGGGTGTGCAATTTACAAAACAAAACTTTGGCAAGGGTAAATAAAATCGGGGGGATGCCAAAAGCCATGGCGTTGCAGCATTTGTATTTGCTAAAATTTCACGCAGGTACGTGGTGCTGCCAAACCACCAAACCAAAACCACAGCTTTCAAGAAACAAGACAATGCAATTCAGTGGTTGTCCACGTAGCCCCGTTAGCACTGAGCATGGGCGCCACCAACATAATGCCCAGGAGGGGCCTACTGGAAACAGATGGGCTCTTTCCACTGAGAGAGCTCATAAGTACCCCACTGATTCCGAATCAAGCCAGAGTACATGAAAAGAGGGTCGGGATGGAGGGTGCAATTGGAAGTCTCTTGCTTTTGTTTTGATGCAGGCTGTAAAAATGGTGTCGAGGAGGAGGGATGGCAGATGTGCCACCCCATCTCCAGGGGTGGTCTTAGCCATGGGGCATTTGAGGTAGCTGCCCAGGGGCGGATTAAGGCTCACTGGTGCCCTCAGCACTGACCAATCTTGGTGCCCCCCTTCTTTCCACACTGACCCAGTCCATTTTCGTAGTTGACCTGTCTGACCAGATATACGATGCAGGTTGCAGCAATACAAATATTTATTCATATGATAACACAATATACTGTACAAACTAAGCCAGGCCAAAATGCGTCGAGGGAGTGTTTCGTGGTGTTCAAGAGCTGTTTAGCCACCAGAAGACCCTCCTTCTGAATGGATCTCGCCTCAGTCAGCTTATCGTCCGGCATGGAGGGGAGCAAGGCAGACATTCGTTGCCAGAGGGCGTATTGGTATCTACCAAAGCAGGCTAGATAATTGGAGGATTTTATTCCCAGTGCGGCCGAGGAATAGATTCTGCGGCCATAGGCGTCGATCTTTTTGCCCTCTTTATCCGAGGGGTGGAATTTGAGCTTCTATTTTTAGACAAGGTAGAGACGACCGAGGAGTTCAGGCGGGGGTGCAGGTAAAGGAAAGAGGCCCCTTCTTCCTGTACCCAGTACATATGGTCGACTCGTTTGGTGGAGACCGGTGCCGAAGACAGCTTGACCCACGGAGTCTTGACTGCCTTAAGGAGATGCTTGGACATAGGCAAAGCTATTGGTGTGGAGGCATCGATCTCTATAATGTCATACACCTCATCTGCAGCAGACGGTTGGGGCTGCACTATAGGGAGGCCGAGGGAATGAGCCATACATTTAACTAGGTCCCCATACGACGACATATCCTCGGAGGGAGATATTGGGCTGTCTCCCGAAATGGGTTGTTTAGGCGGTGGATCCATGGGGGAGAGATCATCCTCCGCATGCTCCACGTCAGAAAGTTCCTGGGAGGAGTCAGAATCTGACACAGTGTCCTGTGGTATCAATATCGGTGGTTGTTGCTGTGGTATTGATATTGGTGGTTGTTGCTGTGGTGACTGGATAGGAAGGTGAGGTGGAGACAGTGGCGGCTTCGACGGCGATGCCGAGGGTGGAGAGTGATGCGGGGAGTGCGACCTCTGATGTCGTGGTTCCCAAGAAGTGGAGTCCCCCGGATAGTGCCAAGGTCCCGAAGAAAATGAATATGGCATATTGTGCCGGTGGCTGTAGGGGAAAACAGGGGGACCATATGGATACCCTCCTCGGGGGTCACAAGAATAGTTTGGACGGTACCTGTCGTGAGGCGGATCGAAATCTCCCCATCCATGTCGATGCAGACTATTAGGAGACCTGGAGTGATGTCGGTGATGATCGGAATGGCCACTAGCCCAAGAAGCCAAGGAAGGTGAGCGGGAGCCCACCACCTGAGTGTCGGAAATGAGGTCGAGGTCGGTAGGCGGCGGCGACATCGACTGGGGAACCTTTGGTTGACGCCGGACCTCTAACACCGGGGGTTCAGGCTGGTGTGTTGGGGAGTCCAAGATCTGTATTGTAGGCTCCATGAGGACCTTCGGCAGCTCCGGTGCAGAGTGAAGTAATTGTGGGGGTTGCTGTAGTGCATCTGCACATAACGCAGAGCCCCTCAGAGACGCAGCACTGCTCACACCGTGAGACTTACATGGGTCTCCTCCTGTCTTGGCACTCTGGCCCTTCATTTTGTCCTTCTTGGGCTTTTTTACGGGCGTCGAAACTGACAAAGTCGTCTTCGAGCCACTCTTTTTCTTAGGGGCCATCCCCGTGTCGGAGGAAGACTTCCCTACCTTGGGAGGCTTCAGTATGGAGAGCTCTTTCTGTGTCGAAGTCACTGATGTAGATGGTTTCGATACCGACTGGTCGGTCTCCATTGTAGATGGGGGAGCGAGAGCCGACTCCCAGAGCGCAACCTTTAGCATAGCGGCCCTGTTCTTTCTCGTTTGGTTGGAGAAACGAGCATAGATGGCACAGGCATCTGGTCAGTGGCTCTCTCCCAAACAAAAAATACAAAGAGCGTGCTCATCTCTCAGGGCTAACTTCTTGCCGCAAGAAGAGCACCTTTTAAAGCACCCCCACTTTCGGCTTTCCATACATCATCAATACGAGACAGTAAAGCAAGAAAAATGAGGGGGGTGGGGCGGGAGAATGAGGTCCGAAGACCAGGAGAAACCCAAGGAAAAAGGGTTCGTGATCTCCCATACAAAATCAAAGGAAAATAAAAGAAAAATAAAAGAAAAAGGATAGTAACAATCCCTGCTGTGAGGCAGAAAGTCAGTGAGGAAAATTCTCAGACAAACCAACTCAGGCTGTTAACAGCGAGGCAGTCAGAAGAGAACTGGTGGGATGTCCGTGCCTCCGCCCCTTTGGGCATGTGCGGTGGGGGTTCCCGCGCACGGCCCAGACCGAAGGCGCGAAAATCCCGTTGTGAGCTTTGTACAGACACGGACCAGGTCAGCGCAGGCACACTGGATCCCATGGGTGTGATGCACAGAGACCACGAAGAAGATCAGCCTAGTTTGTGTCCACTTCAGGAATTTTGGATCTGCTTCCCCCCCACATCAGTTCCTCCCCCCAAATAACCACATCCACCCCACTCTGCTCCTTTTACTTCAGTGATAACAGGATGGCCCAATGGATATTCCTGTGCTAAAGAGCTGTGCTCGGTATGCAAGATATTTTCAGACCCAGCCTGTACCATCAGCAAGAACGCAGCTGCTTAGTTGTTCTGGACTGGTGATCGAGTCCGGCCAGGAATCTTTTATAGGAGTCGGGGGATAATGTTTCCACTCGGGTATGAGTAAGTACTAATGTGAGTAATAGGGTTGCCAGCTCTAGGTTGGGAAATACCCGGAGATTTTGGGGGTGGATCCTGAAGAGGACGGGGTTTGAGGAGGGGAGGGATGACGGTGTTTGGCCAGGGATCCTGGAAGGTTTTTTTGCCCACTTCTGGGCATGGAGCAGGGGTCACTGGGGGTGTGTTGGGGGGAGGTATTTGTGAATTTCCTGCATTGTACAAGGGGTTGGACTACATAACCCTGGAGGTCCATCCCAACACTATGATTCTATAACAGATTATAGAAGTTGTCTTAACAAAGAGTACCAACCTCTAGTATTAGAACTTGGCAAAAAACCCCAAAAAACCCTCCAAGATCCCTGGCCAAAACTCGCTTGGAGAAAAATTACTTCCTGTCCCCAAAGTGGCGATCAGCATTTCCCTGGGCATGTAAGAAAGGGCCATGAGAACTAAGCATTGAGGCAACCCTTCCTGCCCTCCCTCTCGTAATCTGCCTAAGCTCATAGAATCAGCATTGCTGTCAGATGGCCATCTAGCCTCTGCTTAAAAACCTCCAAAGGAGGAGAGCCCACCACCTCCCAAAGAAGCCCCTTCCACTGAGGAACTGCTCTAACTGTCAGGAAGTTCTTCCTAATGTTTAGCCAAAGATTCTTTTGATTTAATTTCATCCCATTGGTTCTGGTCCAACCTTCTGGGGCAACAGAAAATAAACACTGCACCATCCTCTATACAACAGCCCTTCAAGTACTTGAAGATGGTCATCATATCACCTCTCAGTTGTCCCCTCTCCAGGCTAAACATACCCAGCTCCTTCAACCTTTCCTTATAGGACTTGGTCTCCAGACCCCTCACCATCTTTGTCGCCCTTCTCTGGACACGCTTCAGCTTATCTATACCCTTCTTAAATTGTGGTGCCCAAAACTGAACGCAATGCTATAAGGGAGGTCTAACCAGAGCAGAGTAAAGCGATGCCATCACTTCGCTTGATCTGGACACTACACTTCTGTTGATACAGCCCAAAATGGCATTTCCGGTTTTAGCTACCGCATCACACTGCTGACTCGTGGTCAGTGTATGGTCTACTAAGACGTCTAGATACTTTTTGCACATACTACCGCCAAGACAAGTCTCCCCCATCCTATAATTAGGAGCCCTTGCCTTTTGTCCCAAGCCTTTTCTGTGTGCCAAAACAGGGCAGGAATGAATTATTTCCCCATTTTTACTTCTCCTCATGGAGTATTCGGTGCACAGGGAGCAGCAAAAACAGGGGAAAGACTCCCTCAGTGCTGTTTTGGCAGGGAAATTGGTTGTGGGGAAGGTAGGAGCTTCCCCCCATCAATGTTCCCTCTAAGCTGTGAAGTCTTGTGAGCAAAAATTCTACTTTGTGAGCTACTGGCATTAAAGTTGTGAGCAAACGATTCGGCTACTGCATGAATTAGTCTGCTCTGGAGCCATCCTTCCTGAGCCAAGGCAAAAATGTGTGAGCCGGAGGCTAAAAAACTGTGAGCTAGCTCACACTAACTCAGCTTAGAGGGAACATTGCCCCCCAGTGGAGGCGTTCCAAGCCCCTTTGAGCTCTCTTTTATTTTAAAAAAAAGCCATTCAAGATCAAACTCTTTAAAAACCCAAACATTCCATTTGGCTAGGGTTGCCAGCTCTGGGTTGGGGAATTCCTGGAGATTTGGGGGGTGGAGCCTAAAAGGGGTTGGATTTGGGGAGGGGAGGGCCTTTACTGGGACATAATGCCACAGAGCCCACCTTCCAAAGCAACCATTTTCTCCAGGCAAACTGAACTCCGTCACCTGGAGGTCAGTTGGAATCCCAGGAGATCTCCAGCCAGCACCTGGAGGTTGGCAAACTTATGCGTGTCCCTCAATAGGTGAGAGATAGACACGCTGGGCGTGGGGATTGGATAGTGCAGAAGCAGATCCTACTGAAGGAGGGATCGGAAATGTGCCAGAGAGGTCGGATATTCTGGGACGTTTGTGGGATAATGCCGGCTAAGTGGCTATTAAGAGCCGCAACCCCAAAATGGCCTGACTGAAAATTCCATTTCCTTCCCAGCAGTTAATGTTTGACTTTCTCCACTCCTGTGATGTCACCGCTTGATTAGCTGTGCAGTTGCCATAGAATCCTTCGGCATAAGCAAATCCTGAACCTCTAATTTTAGTCCTCCTTTTGGCATCGTTGAGACATGGGCCGTAATTTCTTTTTTTCTTGTTTAGCGGCTTAGTACCGAAGGAAACGGAGCTGCGGTGGCTCAAGTGGTTAAGACGCTGAACTGCAGGCTGTGGAAGGTCAGTAGTTCAGCAGTTCGAGACCCTGAGTGCCGCATGACGGGGTGAGCTCCCGTCTCTGGTTCCAGCTCCCGCCAACCTAGCAGCTCGAAAGCAAGAAATTGCAAGTAGATAAATAGGTACCACTTCGGTGGGAAGGTAACAGCGTTCCGTGCACCTTGGTGTTTAGTCATGCCGGCCACATGACCATGGAAACGTCTTCGGACAGCGCTGGCTCTTCGGCTTTGAAACGGAGATGAGCACCGCAACCCTAGAGTCGGATTCAACTGGCTTTCGAGCAAGGGAACCTTTACCTTTACCTTTTACCGAAGGAAACTCTGAGTCCAGTGGTACCTTTAAGACCAGCAAAGTTGAATTCTGGGTATAAGCTTTCATGTGCATAAACACGAAAGCTTATACCCAGAATTCAACTTTGTTGGTCCCACCCCAGCCACTGGACTCAAATTTTGTTCCACTGCTTCAGACCAGCACTGCTACCCGCCTGAATCTATCCTAGTCCCAAAGGGTTTGACGTTGGGGAAGGGGATAAATTGTGGGATGTGGTAACTGCTTTCCAACATAGCGATCTTAGCTCCAGGCTGCATGACTCCTGGGTTTTTATGTGGGTGCAACAGGACAGTTCAATCTTGCACGTGATCAGCTGAAAAGCAGATTTTCAGGGGCAGCAGATTACAGCTCAGAGACAGCTGCAGGCTCGGGCTCCATTCAGACATCATACGAAACCAGGATATATTTTAACTGGAAGTAACTCCGTGAAGAGGAGCTGCAGTGGCTCAAGTGGTTAAGACACTGAATTGCAGGCTGTGGAAGGTCAGTAGTTCAGCAGTTCAAGACCAGAGACTGCCGCATGATGGGGTGAGCTCCTGTCTCTAGTTCCAGCTCCTGCCAACCTAGCAGTTTGAAAGCAAGAAATTGCAAGTAGATAAATAGGTACCACTTCGGTGGGAAGGTAACAGCGTTCCGTGCACCTTGGTGTTTAGTCATGCCGGCCACATGACCACGGAAACGTCTTCGGACAGCGCTGGCTCTTCGGCTTTGAAACGGAGATGAGCACCGCAACCCTAGAGTCGGATTCGACTGGCTTTCGAGCAAGGGAACCTTTACCTTTTTAACTCTGTGAAGGCAGGCTTCTGCTAGCGGCAGCCAGTCACTCAGATCCTAGGGGCTTTTAACGTGGCTTTTGTCGCTTTCTCTCCATCGCCTGGAAGGGGTCGCCAAGAAATAGGACAGGGTTGAACCTGCGCTGCTTTCACACAGGTTTGGAAAAAAGATGCCCGGCCACATAAGCAGCAGCCTAGGGTCATCTCTTCCTGGTAAGGCCTGGAGATCTCCCGTAATGACAACTGAGCTCCAGACTACAGAGTTCAGTTTCCCTGGAGAAAATGGCTACTTTGGAGAGTGGACCCTGTGGCATTATATCCCATGGAGGTCCCTCCCCTCCCCAAGCCCCGCCCTCCCCAGGCTCCACCCCCAAATCTCCAGGGATCTCCCACCCCAGAGTTGACAACCCTACAGCAGCCCTTGGGACTGAGGCATCTGGGTACGGCATTCATGCACCTTGTTCCCCACATGGCTTGCTGCAGGTGCCACCCTCCCCACCCCCTTCCTGCTTGTCTCTCCGATGCAGAAGCGCTGACCTGAGAACCATCTTGCTAGCCATCTCCCTTTGCAGCCCAGGGCTGATGTGGTATAGTGGTTGGGGTGGTGGAACCAAGACTTGGGACCCCCAGGTTCATGAGGACATAAGAAGAGCCCTGCTGGATCGAGGCCTTCCCCTGATGTTGTCTCGCGGCGCTGGGATCCACCTTTGCTTCTCACTTGCCTTGAAAGCCCCTTGCTGGAATTGCCATAGGTTGGTTGCAATTTGACGGCACATATGTACGTCTGTAGAGCATCCCATAGTGTCACTTGCGGGTTTTACTGGAAGTGATGTCAGCATGCCAGTATGATGTCATACCCTTATTGCTTCCAGGGGTTGCTGGGTGAAGCCCAGAGCTTCCACCTAGAGGCTCTGCCTACAGCCAGGACACTGTTTCCCCTTTAAGTCAGAGCAAAGAATATTCTTCTTCATTTCTTGGCTTTACGTGCCCTAACGAACCATCAGTAGTGGAGCGGCCTGCATTCAGACAGCTGCACTAGCCTCATTTTCAATCAGCCATGGTTTTGCATGAGGTCCAAACAGAACCGGCATGCACAGCACTGGCCACGCTGTAGTTAGCTGACGAGTAATTCCAACATGGCGCCCTGGCACTTGAGTCAAAATAAGAGTTCCTCTTTGCTGACAGAGCAACCTCAAGCTTTCTTATCTTGAAACCAACCTGGCCTTGTTCTGCTTCACTACAGCATCTCCCACGGTAGGCGAAAGCGAGCCCTGGAACTCATCCGGGTCTTTTGGTACAAACACAGGTGCGGCAGCTCCCGTCGTGCTGACAGAAGGGGAAAAAGCTTGCCTTAGCCAAACTGCGTCACGAAAACACGGGGGACCGATACGGGCAGTGAGCGAGAAGGGGGATTTTGTGCGCTCTCTCTCTCTCTTTAAAAAGCCACTTTACTAGAACGTACCGAAGAAGCAAAATAAGAGAGGGCGGTTGTTCACCATGTTGAAAGGCACTGCTGTGAATGCAGGTGGTGAAAAATAGCACTTCGCGCAAGAATGAGCCCATCCCTGCCCCCCCCCAAGCCGGTTTGAGTGTTTGTGTGCCTGTGCATTTCAGTTTTTGACAGAACATAAACGCATGTGATGGTGGTGGTGTAGAGTGCCATCAGGTCGACTTAAGGCAACCCAGTAGGGTTTTCAAGGAAAGAGACGTTCAGAGGTGGTTTGCCATTGCCTAGCTCTGCATGTTGACCTTGGACTTCTTTGGTGGGCCTCCCATCCAAACGCTGACCAGGGCCAACCCTGCTTAGCTTCTGAGACCTGACGAGATCAGGCTCGCCTGGGCCAAGGGCTATTATAGCAGTCTCCCCCTGCCCCCCACCTCAAGGTAGTATGAAAGGGAAGAGAACAAACACTACATGAATGAGTATGGTGTAGCAGTTAGAGTATTAAACCAGGATCTAGGAGATCCAGCTTTGAACCTCCACCCTGCTGTGGAAGATGGTGGTTGACCTTGGGCCTACCTCATGGGGAGATTTCCTCTTTCAGCCTACCTCATGGGAAGATTTCCAACCTTAAGAACATAAGAGAAGCTGATGTTGGATCAGGCCAATGGCCCATCCAATCCAACACTATGTCACACAGCGGCCAAAAATACCAGGAGCCATCAGGAGGTCCAGCAGTGGGGCCAGGACACTAGAAGCCCTCCCACTGCTGTCCCCTCCAGCACCAAGAATAGATTGCATCACCCGCCCCAGACTGAGAGTTCCTATCTATACCTTGTGGCTAATAGCCACCGATGGGCCTCTGTTCCATGTGTTTATCCAATTCCGTCTTGAGGACATCCATGCTTGTAGCCGCCACCACCTCCTGTGGCAGTGAATTCCATGTGTTAGTCACTCTTTGGGTGAAGAAGTACTTCCTTTTATCCATTCTAACCCAACTGCTCAGCAATTTCATGGAGTGCCCATGAGTTCTTGTACTGTGAGAAAGGGAGAAAAGTAACTCTTTCTCTACCTGCTCTATCCCATGCATTATCTCATAAACCTTGATCATGTTACTCCTCGGTCGTCGTTTCTCCAAGCTAAAGAGCCCCAAGCGCTTTAACCTTCAGGTGGCGGCTGGCGCTCTCCTGGACCTACAGCTGATCTCCAGATGGCATAGACCGCTTATGTATCCTCCATTAGCATGCTCATAGCCTGGGGAACTCCTACAAGATCATGACTCAGCCCTACCCCACCTTCCTGAGTAGAGATAAATTACCTGCCTACCATTTTTCTTCTAACCTTGACACAGAGAGTACTCCATCTTTCTGTGTTATACCTCTGAGGATGCCAGTCACAGCTACTGGCGAAATGTCAGGTCCTACAATGCCAAGACCGTGGCCAGAAAACCTGGAAAATCTACAGCAGCTAATGCTTATGTATTTATTAATTTAAAACATTTATCCCACTTCTTCTGGGGGGCAATGGTTGCTTTGGAAGGTGGACTGTATGGCATTATAGCCTACCGAGGTCCCTTCCCACCCTAAATCCCACCCTCCCCAGGCTCCACCCTCAAATTCCCAGGTATTTCTGAACCTGGAGCTGGTAACCCTACCTCATGGTTGTTGTTTTTTCCCCTCTGAGGATAATATGGAAATGGGGGAGAATGCTGTAAGTCCCTTTGGGTCCCCACTGGGGGAAAAAACGGGGTATGAATAATAAAATAAAGAAATATTTGCCTTCAGAGCCTTCCCCTTCAGGCTCTTGGATTCAGACAAGTGAAGCTTTTGTCATGGCAAAGTATTACTTCTAGATATGGACGGGACTGGACCACCTTCTGTCATATGACTCTACTTGGCCGTTGAGGCCATCATCAGAGGTCCTTCTTGAAGCCTTCGGAAGTGAGAGAGATGTAAATCTGGTGTCTGTCATCTTTTAGGTACCAGGCAAAGGCTGTTGGCCGTCTTCCCTCACCTCCCTAGTTGTAAGATCAAGCTGGGTAGCCGTGTTAGTCTGTCTGTAGCAGCAGAAAAGAGCAAGGGTCCAGTAGCATCTTAAAGACTTACAAAGTTTGTGGCAGGGGAGGAGCGTTCGTGAGTCGCTGCTCGCTGCTGTGAAGAAGTGATCAGGGACTCACCAAAGCTCATATACCCTCCCACAAATTTTGTTAAGTCTTTAAGGTGCTACCGGCCTCTTCCTCTTTCCTACTCCCTAGCTGGGTATGTGTTCTGATGACACCGTTGTGTTACTGGTTTTGCTTTACTCTTTTGGGGATTTCGTTTTAATTATACTTGAATTCTCGTACTTCTGTTTTTGTGATTACTGAAAGTCTCCTGACAATAAGGGTGATTTCCCACTAAAGCTGCCTCGGGGTTGCGCCGCCGTTTGCCCCGAGACTATTAGTTAATTTCACACCCGAAGCCGCGGGGCTGCATTTTGACCCGCGGCTTCGTCCGATTTCCCCGCAGTTTCGTAATCCTGTTTTTTGAGGATTACGAAACTGCGGGGGAAATCGGGCGAAGCCGCGGGTCAAAATGCAGCCCTGCGGCTTCGGGTGTGAAATTGACTAATAGTCTCGGGGCAAACGGCGGCACAACCCCAAGGCAGCTTTAGTGGGAAATCACCCTAACAGTAGAACCGTTGTTTAACGGGAATGGGGCGTGTACGTTTAAAAAAAAAAAAAAGCAAATGAACATAACTGATTGTGCGTGGTAGGTAAAATTGCATTTTCAGTGGAGAGCAGCCTAAGGAAATGACACCAGATGGAAATTACAGCTCATTGATTGCCTCCAAATTGTGACAGGGGTGCAGCAAATGTTCCAAATGGCTGTCGGCTCTGGCTTCTTGCGTTTCCTTGGGCAAAAGCACCTTTTGCGTTGCTCTCTAAGGAGCATTTGATTGTGATGCTGTTTTATTGATTACCGGAACCCAGTCAGAATAGATGCTTCAAATAATAAACAAATACCTTCCTGTCTTGACCCTCCTCATTATGCTGAGAGGTGGAAGTGAGGAAAGGACAGTCTGAGGTTATGGCAGCTGTACAAGAAGTTCTAATGTTTACAAAAGTATGAGGGGGGAAACTGCGTGGAAAGACGCTAAGAAAAAAAACAGAACAAAGACAAACAAGCAACTCTTAGGTATTGTTCAAACTAGAAGGATGATAATATATATATAACATCTACAAATATCGAGCAGGCAAGTACATGATAAACATATTTAGTATTCCACAGGGCTTTTTTGGTAGAAAAAGCCCAGCGGGAACTCATTAGCATAATAGGCCACACCCAACAGCCAAAACTTATTAGCATATTAGGCCACACCCCAACAGCACAGCTCATTAGCATATTAGACCACACTACCATGTTACCAGAAGTGTGGTCATCCAGCCACACCCACCTTTTGCTTCTTGTTCTGTTTACCTTTTTTGTTGTCAAAACTCAGTGCTTTTTTGGTAGCAGGAACTCCTTTACATGTTAGGCCACACACCCCTAATGTAACCAGTCCTAATGAGTTTCTGCTCTTGGGTGTGGCCTATTATGCTAATGAGTTCCTGCTGGGCATGGCCAACTTGGGAGTCAGCTGGAACTCTGTTCCTGTGCATTCCTGCCCAAAAATAGCCCTGGTATTCCAACAGGTAGCATACAATGTCTTCCAACCTGCTGGATATTTGTAGATGTTTTTTATATATATATATATATTATCATCCTTCTAGTTTGAACAGTACCTAAGTGTTGCTTGTTTATCTTTGTCTGTTTTTCTTCTTAGCATCTTTCCACACAGTTTTTTTTTCCTTTTTATTGTATTGTTCACTGTGTGATCACTTGTTGGGCTTGTTCTCCAAAAGTATGAGCCCAGAGTGTGCTCGTCTAAAGCAGTGGTCCTCAATGTGGTGTTGGCAATGCATTTCCCGGCACTTTCCCCCTGCTTCCAAAAGGAAAGGACCAATTGTGGCTTTACTCTACCTTACTGCCGATGTCTCCAATTGCTTTCCTGGTGCCCCGCCAAGTGTTTTTAGAAAGTGGGTGGGACCAAGTGGGGCTTTTGCCCATCAAGTTTTCTGATTGGCCATTGGAGATTTGATTGACTGTGAAGATTTTTTAGAAATATTGTTTTGGCAGCAGCTGACACCACAGCACAAGAATCTCCACTGTGTGATTAAAGGTAAGCTGTGGTGACCATTTTGTGGCTGACTCCACCTCTTGGCAGCCATTTTGTGGTTGTGCCCATCACACTGTGTCAGAACTCAAGAGCTGCCCACAAGCTCAAAACAGTTGGAGGCTCCTGCCTTACTGGAACAAAGAGGTACTTCAGAACATCTTAGAAGATCCCACATTTGTATCTGTGGGGAGCACCCATTTGGAAATGATTGCTTGTTATCAGAGGAGGACACCTGGTTTTGACTTCCCAGCATTTTATGATAGGCCTTAGCCTTCAGTGGCAGCCTTTTTTGTGGCAGCCATTTGGTGGTTGGCCACGCCCCTGCCTCATGGCAGCCACTGTGCATTGGCGACTAGAAGTGCCCACGGGCTCAACAAAGTTGGGGATCCCAGCTCTGAAGATGCAGCAGTCTGGCTGAAAGGAAGCCGGTCTTGTTTGGGTCAGGACCTGAACCTGAGGCTTCCTATCCATGGCCTTTAATTCCGTGATGGAAGAAAGAGAGGACATAACGGCTCATCATTAGCCTTAAAAATCACAGGTTGGAAATGGGAAGGACCTTCTACGTGACCTGTGTCGTAATAACTCTAGAATAATCTCAGACAAATGTATTGGCTTACCAATGTTCTTTGTATTCCAAGATGGATTAAAAGACAATGCCAGAGTGCATAAGGTTGCCAACCTCCAGAAGTAGCCTGGAGGCCTCCCAGAACAGTATCTGATTCTCCAGACTACAGAGATCAGCTCCATTGGAGAAAACAGCTGCTTCAGTCGGTGGACTCTTCGGCATTACACCCCACAGAGATCCTTCCCCTCACAACCCCCACAATCCCCTGCTCCGCCCCCACATCTCCAGGAATTTCCCAACCTGAAGATGGCCACCCTAGTAGTTCAGAGAGGCTATCAATGGTTTTTAGATGTTGTTGAATACAAGGGTTGCTTTTCATATTACCTTTAAAGAGGCACAGCTTTGTGCTTGAGAGACAGATGCATGTCTAGAGAATGGTGAAAATATGATACCAAAGGCCAAGCTGTCATGCAGTACAGTAATCCCATGGAAAAGGACACCATTTCAGTAGATGCCAGCAAGAACTTATTCCTGCTGAAGGTACCTTTAACATTTTTAAAGCTGCAGCAAATAACTGGAAGGCTTCTTGATTATCTGAGCCAGCAGGGTTTTTTTCCCATTTGAAACTCAAAGTCTATGCCAAGCTACAAGCAAGGCTGCATATACTCTTTGTTAAACAACCATTAATAACAACCTGCAGGTGAAAGTTGGGTTCGGGAGGGAGCTGGATTCTGTATCCAGGATCATGTTCCACATTTTCACAAGAATCATCACATCAGAGGTGTGAAGGGCCAGATGAAAGAAGGACAACTGGGTGGGAAGGGAACATTTCCACCTTTATAGCTTCGTGGGAATGGGGGTGGGTGGGTAAAAAAACCCTTCCAGCATTTTCAGACCCAATCACTGACGAAGGGATGCTCCACCTAATTGGCCGCCAAAATGCCAGTCATTTCGCTTTGCATTTTCTCGTGTGCCCATCCCTCTGAGGCCTTCATGGTGTTGATTAGTGCTGCCTGCTCCCAGTTGTACCGGCGATGCTGTTCTGCATCACCCCTAACCCATCTAGCCTGCATTATTGATCACACCCTAATGGTGACGGGGGGTGTCTGAACCCGGAGGATCCTGTCTTCCTCTCTTGCTAGAGTTATACTGGGCGGGAAGCGGAGGACCCTTTCAGAGAGTTGCTTGTATGAATCTGACAGCAAAGATGGGAGAAGTTATTCATAAGCAGGGGTAGGATCTGATTCCTCTCTGTGTATTAAACCCCATTAAAACAGAGACACAGCTCTGAAACAATCCACACACTTATTGGAGTTCTGAAAGCAAGGGAAACTAATGGGATTGGCCACTTCCTTGGCCTATGTCTTTGTAAGCTGTATTGGACTTCTGAAAGCAAGGGAAACTAATGGGATTGGCCACTTCCTTGGCCTATCTCTTTGTAAGCTGTATTGGACTTCTGAAAGCAAGGGAAATGAATGAGATTGGCCACTTCCTTGGCCTATCTCTTTGTAAGCTGTATTGGACTTCTGAAAGCAAGGGAAATGAATGGGATTGGCCACTTCCTTGGCCTATCTCTTTGTAAGCTGTATTGGACTTCTGAAAGCAAGGGAAATGAATGGGATTGGCCACTTCCTTGGCCTATGTCTTTGTAAGCTGTATTGGACTTCTGAAAGCAAGGGAAATGAATGGGATTGGCCACTTCCTTGGCCTATGTCTTGTAAGCTGTATTGGAGTTCTGAAAGCAAGGGAAATGAATGGGATTGGCCATTTCCTTGGCCTATCTCTTTGTAAGCTGTATTGGACTTCTGAAAGCAAGGGAAATGAATGGGATTGGCCACTTCCTTGGCCTATGTCTTTGTAAACTGTATTGGACTTCTGAAAGCAAGGGAAATGAATGGGATTGGCCACTTCCTTGGCCTATGTCTTTGTAAGCTGTATTGGAGTTCTGAAAGCAAGGGAAATGAATGGGATTGGCCACTTCCTTGGTCTGTCTCTTTGTAAGCTGTATAGATTGACGGAGGAATCCCCAGCAAAGCTATATCACTATGGGCCCATAAGTAGGGTTGCTAAGCCCTACCTGGCTGCCAGCGAGGGGACTCCTGATCCTTCCTGGAGTTCGTCTGGTGCGTGCGCACCACAGTGATGTCAACTGAAAGTGACGTCATCGTGTTTCTGATGCTGGGGGTAACATTCTAGGTTTTGGGCAAAACTCTATGGATTTTTGGGCCTCGGAACCATAGAGTTTTGCCAAAAACCTAGTGCATCGCCCCCAACGTCAGAAACACAGTGATGTCACTTCTGGGTGGCAGTGCTGCCACCCGGAGGGGGCTTCTCGAGGGTGGGGCTTCCCCTGCCAGCCAGCTGGGCTGTGGCGGATTGGGGGCCCTGAAATCAGGGGATCCCCTGGCCCCACCGGGGGAATGGCAGCCCTAACTGTAAGAGGTACAGCTGTCTGGGTCAAAACACTTTTCTGTTCAGCTGTTTGCATGGGTACTGGCACTGGGCTAGAACAAGAGAGCTGGTAACCACCAAGTGAGCGGCTAGGAGGGATAGTTGCAGAAAACAGAGATAAAATCCAAAAAGCTCTGTGGATGAGGATTTCTACTTTATTACAACATGCAGGCCAGACTTAGTATTGGTTTCAGACTCAGTATGTATTGGTTTTAATGGTAAATCCCTGTGAAACCTGCATGTTCAGTTTTGACCTCAGATGAAGACTTGTCATAATGTCTGTCATTTTCTTACTAATCCATCATAACTAAAGGCAGAGGTCATTTTGTAGAAAAAGAGGTGCAGGAGCTCATTAGTATAACTCATTAGCATAACTTATTTGCATATGCCACACCCCCTGACATCACTGGAAGTGTGTCAGAAGGCAACATCCACCACTCAGGCTCCACTCCTAGGGACTATCTTTCCACTCTGGGGGCTGTCATTTCAGTCCCCGAGTAGCCTATCTGGGCCCAGGAGGAATGCTACATGTGCTGTTTCATGCTCCTGCTGGGAGCTAGGGGTGGGGCTTGCTGCCACCTGTGTTTCTAACTGCCGGAGCAGAGCTCCAGCATGCTCCTGCTCCAAATGACCCCTGAC
The DNA here is from genome assembly GCA_029375565.1 of Gekko gecko. Classification (NCBI taxonomy): domain Eukaryota; kingdom Metazoa; phylum Chordata; class Lepidosauria; order Squamata; family Gekkonidae; genus Gekko; species Gekko gecko. The sequence continues at coordinate 144,355,769 of JAPDNY010000007.1, read as the reverse complement.
TAAAGGTATATGTCATGTATTGCATATGTACATATTTACAGAAGTTACAATGAGCTTAACTTAATTCTTTAAGAGGCATGTAACTTGTTTGTTCTAGCTATATGAGCCCGTGTCTAATTATCCCAATGGAAGAGCTTTTGAGGATTCAGTATGAAATCGGGCTGCTCAGACCTTTGCAAAGTAAGGGAGAAGTCATTGTTGGAATACTCTGCATGGGAAGCCAATGTCCCATCTGGACGGAGCACCCAAATGGTCAGGGGATTGTGAAGCCCAGGAAGAGTTCTAGTTGCATAGAGCTGCCAGGTGTGTTTGCGATGAATGGCTGTGTTCGTCACCGGAATCCTCCTATGTTGCCATTCCTGAGTACCAGGTAAAATCATCTATTAACTCTGTAATAGCTACAGCCCATTCAAAGAGCTGGAAGCAAAGTCTTTGAGCCAGGAATGGGGGTGGATTAAAAAAAAAAGTGCCGGAAAGCCAATCATGCGTGCAACTTGGTGGGGTTTGGCAATAACTTTGTGTATGCATGTCGGCCCCCTTTTGTACTTTGACAGTATTCGTAATGTACCCACAGGTGACATCGATCTCCATTAAATCAAAGATGTGCTATTCAGAGAAGGAAATCCTTATCCCCCCCCAACACACACACACTTTGGACGCTCCCTTCCTTCCTTCTTGCTCTCTTCCCTTTCTTTCCGAAGTCTTAAACCGGCACCGCAAAAGCTGGTTTTTAAATCCCGCTCCTGCCCCTGCATTTTTCCGACCCAATTAGGCCATTACCAGGGCTAAATGAGGCATAGAGCCTCCAAAAGTCACACCGTCGTCCCGGAGATGGAGCGTGTGTTGCTGTGGACTTGGCAGGGAGGCAAGCCGGTTGATACTCACTGAAGGGTGACCCTCCAGTGTTTGTGCATTCCAGGCTGTGCAGAAAGATCACCTTCACAGAGAGAAAGCCTGAAAAGATCCTCTCTCTCTCTCTCTCTCTTTTTTTTTTTACTTTTTTTTTTTAATCTTAATTTTAGACATTTTCCTCCAGAAAGACACCATGTGATCATTGGTGTCTGTGAGTGTCCCAAACACTGTTTGGCTTTCCTTCGGTGATAAAAGGTCATTAGTCCTGGACCAAAACATTGGTTGGTCCAGGGTGGAGATAGGATTATTTGAATAATGAAGGGGGCAGGCGTTCAGACCCACATAGCCACCCTTTCAGATTCGTTGAGCCACTGCCTTGGGGGTTGTGTGATCCCAAGCATGTGATCCCAAGTCTCTCTGACCTATCCCAGCAAGACATCATTCTTACTGCTGTGATCACAGACCTGTCCGATGTGGGGGACAAATGAAAGAAGGGCGGAAAGAAGCAGCCCAAGTAGGGGTTCCAGCTCTGGGTAGGGAAATTCCTGGAGATTTGGGGGTGGAGACTGGGGGAAGGTGGGTTTGGGGAGGGGTGGACCTCAGCAGTGTGTCATGCCATGGAGTCCACCTTCCAAAGCGGCCTTTTTCCCCAGGGGAACTGATAGCCTGGAGGGCAGATATAATTCCAGAAAATCTCCAGCCACCACCTGGAGGTTGGCAACCCCAAGAAGACAAACATTTTCTAATCGTTGTGGCCCACCCAGAGAGCCCTACACATCCAGGGACCTGCGTATGTTCAGGACCATCTCTCCCCATCTGTGTCTTCCAGAGTGTCATGGCCAACATCTTCTGGTTGTCTGTGGCCCCAACGATATCTGGCCAACCTCGTCTAGGGCCAGGGCTTTTTCTTCCCTGGCCCCCAGCATGGTGGAATGAGCTCCCACTTGAGAAGAGGGCCCTGCAGGATTTATTAGGATTCTGCAGGGCCTGCAAAATGGAGCTATTCCGCCGGGCCTTCAGATGAGGCAGCGGACATCCAAATCCATCTTTGGCCTCTCCTGCTGATCATGCTGGCCTCTGACCAGCCCAAGCAGAGCATCGTCGTCGAGGTGAACCCGCCTTTCCAGTCCTTGTTTCCCTTGCTTTAAAGGGGCTCTCAGATCTTTTCCAGTAAAAATGTTTTCGAAAAGTACTCACAGGAGTGAAATTTTGCTGATGTTTATGGAGTCTTGAAGAATTTGCAGTTCCCCCTCGTCCGGTATTCATAGCTTCGCAGCTGAGGGGAAGCCTCAGTTTCACTTGCTCGGGCTTATGCCCCAAAGTTATTTAACATCTGTATGCACCCCCTTGCCCAGATTGCCTGGAGGCACGGGCTGGGCCGTCATAAGTACGCTGATGATACCCAGTTCTATCTGATGTTGGGCGGCCAGTTGGACTCAAACTGGAAGATCTGGACTGGGCTTCGCAAGCCGTGGTTGGGTGGCTCAGAGTGAGTTGGCTACAGCTGAACCTGGCGAAGACGGAGGTCCTGTGCCTGAGTCGGGGTGGCTCGGGGGTGGGGCTCCCACTCCTGACCTTTGGTGGGGCACTATTGGTGCCAGCGCTGGTGGTTAGGAGTTTGGGAGTGCTCCTGGATGTCTCCTTAACAATGGAGGCCCAAGTAGCAGCCACTGCCAAATTGGCCTTTTACCATCTCTGGCTGATTCCGCAGTTGGTTCCTTTCCTTGATCATGATGACCTGGCTACAGTGACCCATGCGATGGTCACCTTGAAACTAGACTACTGTAATGCTCTCTACATGGGGCTGCCCTTGTTGCAAATCTGGAAGCTGCAGCTAGTGCAGAATGTTGCAGCCAGGCTGGTGACAGGCCTCCCTAAATGGGGGAACATCCAGCCTGTGCTGAAGGCACTGCACTGGCTGCCAATAGCATACCGGATTCACTTCAAGGTGCTAGTATTTATCTTTAAAGCCCTATATGGCCTGGGCCCAACATACCTGCGGGACCATCTTTCCCCATATATACCCCAGAGAGCACTACGGTCAGGAACACAACATCGACTGACCGTTCCAGGCCCCAAGGACGTCAGGCTTGCTGCCACCAGGGCCAGGGCCTTTTCAGTGGCAGCTCCACACTGGTGGAATGAACTCCCAGAAGAGATCAGGGGCCTGCAGGAACTTTTGTAGTTCCGCAGGGCCTGCAAGATGGGGTTCTTCCACCAGGCTTTCAATTAGGAGCCGCCACACTATCACCACCAACATCTGTGTCTATGGGCCAGCTCTGGTTTAGAGATCAGAGTATATCATCGCACCAGGCTGAAGATCATTAAGCTGGAAACAACTGTCAGTAGGTCATCTCATTATCCAAAAATGATACCGTCACTAGCACTTTAACTATTAGATGGTTCTAATGCTAATATTTTAATGCCTAATTGTGCAATGTTAATTAATGATGCTTAAATGTTTTAATTTTTGTATATGGTTTTACGGTACAGGGTACCAACGAGTGTAAGCTGCCCTGAGCCTGCTTGTGGGGAGGGCGGGGTATAAATTGAAATTAAAAATAAATAAATTATGTGTCAGAGCAATCTGGGCTCAATCCACTTGCCGCCGTGAGCAAAGAGCCCAGGATTGAGCTCCTTGCTTAGGACCCCTCTTTGGGAGAGTCCAAGGGGGCTCAGAAGAGAGTTTAACCCCCTCCCCCCAAGCTCGGCAATCCGGCACAGCTTCCCGGAGCTCCGGGTGCTGGTCCGCCAAAACCAGAAGATTAGTGGAAGTGGTTTGCCATTACCTTCCTCTGTCTTCTCCAGTCTTCCATGGTGGTATCCCATCATGTCCCACCATACTTACCTTTGAGATTGTGACAAACTCAGAGTAAGATGGGTTATTTGGGCTGGTGGAAAATGAAGGAGATGGGTACAAATTTACTGACCATCTGCAAAATAGATTTTACATGATCATAGGGATAGTAAGTACACGCACAGCAGACATTAGGGTGGAATATTTTTGGAAAGTTTCTTTAATATGCAGTATCCCCCCCCCCCGATATTTTTGCCTCGGATGGACTGAGGGGTTTGAGTGAAAAACTGTGCTGGACTTGTGGAGATCAAGACAGCAGAGATGGGCTTGTATGAGAAATAACTATTGTTTCTGTAAAACCCTGTTGTGTGCAAATAATCTCTGAGATTGCTTTCTAACATCTCATTGTAGGAGGTCTTAAAGATGGACTCTGCCTAATGCATTGGAGGTTCTGAAGATGCAAGGAGCGGCTGGACCAGTGAATTGCAATGGATAAGACAGCTGAAGAGACGCAAGCTCTGGGGCTACTGTCCTGCGGCTTACCCTGCTCCAGACATGCTCACCGAATCCCAAGTATGCAGTATTCAGAAGAGCGAAAGTTCATTGGAGGTTATCTGGCCTAATTGTTTTCGTCTTCGCCTGTTTTGAAGTTTGCATCGTGTAATCCCCTTGCGAACCAGAGGAACGATGACTTTATATCGCTTCTGTTTCCTCCTCTTTGCGTTCACTTGGAATACCTCCGCCTATGGACCCAATCAAAGGGCACAGAAGAAAGGAGACATTATTCTCGGGGGGCTGTTCCCCATTCATTTTGGAGTAGCTGCAAAACACCAGGATCTGAAATCTCGGCCCGAATCTGTTGAGTGCATAAGGTAAGCCCGAGTGAGCGTGTGTAAGGTACATACTGCCTGGCCTGAAAGCCTCGTACATTTATCATGACCAAATGGGAAATGTTCCTGTGTTGCTAAGCAGGCTATAGGACTCTCCAGATGTGATTGAAGTGGCTTGTTTCTCTAACTGTGTCGTGCTATTTACATGTACCTTCCCACTGCACTCGAGCATGCTTCCAGTATATGAAAATTTCGTAAACTGGGCCATACCATTGGGGCAATTTAGCTTAGTCCTTCCTGTTGTCATTGACAACAGCTCTTGAATATTTCTTGCAGGAATGAATTCACTTCCACTTGCTGGGCGATTGACAGGCCAAGAAAGGGGATCTAGAGTTTGTACCTGTGATAGGTCTTCATTAGAAACTATTGAGCATTTCTTATTTTTCTGTGTAATTTATTCGGATCTGAGAAGAACATTTCTGGATCTGAATAAGAAGCCTGTTCGTCTTCTAACTATCATTTAACAACTCTGTTAGCGAACCCGGACTTTAATGTAACATTAGATGTGCGCAAATATGTAGCTGCTGCAATTAAACATTGTTTTTAATGAATATTGAACAATAACTTTTTTGTTATACTGTTACCTTTTTTTCTGGTCAAACAGCCTATTGGCTTTAAGAACTATATGGGATGGAAGATGTCTTTCCCAGGCCTGCTAACTGAAGGACCGCCTGTCCCATTACAACCCCCTGTAGTGCTTGCATTCCACTTAACACGGACTTCTGGTGGTCCCTGGCCCTCAGGTAGCTCGTTTAACTTCGACCAGAACAAGGGCTTTTTTTGATAGATGTCCAACAAGGAGGAATGCATTGTCTGAAGTGACTTGTGCCCTGTGGGACCTCAGGTCCCGGACCTGTCTAGGTTTTGCAGAGCCTGTAAAATGGAATTATTCCTCCATGTATTCAATTGAGGCAATCTTACCGGGCCTACTATCAGCTTTTCTGTTCGTCATGCCAGAGCACCAGTGTGTTAAACTGTTTTATAGAATATTTGTAATTTATTTATGTTTTGTATTTATGTTGTTAATCACCCCGAGCCCTGATTGCAATTGGCAAGTAGTAAAATGGTAAAAACAGTCCTTGAAAAATGCATTCCATTTATATTGAATGCTGTTACTACCAGGGTGATCCCAACCTTACAAAATCTACGAAAACGAAAAAAATCTCTCTTAACAAAGGAGTGAAAATCAGTACTGCCTATCAATGATTTTGAGGCTGGGCCTTGGCTAGTCCTGTGGTTCTTAGGAACCTTAGCAGGGGATGTTTAATGAGAAGATCAATAATGGTAGACTGGTTTTCTAGAGAGAGGGTGGGCCACTGCTACTGGTTCTCCTTAAAAGGCAGAGCTACATGGGAGTAAGGCTGCCCTTTCAAGTCAGGCAACAGTGAGTCCCCAACAGCATGGGCAGCCTCCTGCGTAAACTCAAAATGCATCTTCTGAGAATACTTCCCTAAATCCTCTGCAACACATGGGTGTTTTCTGTCTAACATACAGGCCCCTCACCAGCAAACCCTGTCACCCAGTGGGAGAAAAATAAAATAAAAAATAGTGATGTTGCTGATGTCGCCACATTGCTTCCCGGCAAAACCATGGAGCATCTGGCGATTCCTAGAGCTACCCTTTGTCACATCTGAGTTTTACGCAGAAGTGGTGTAGAGATGTCACCAGTGTCACTTTCACTGATGGGAGCCAGTTTGGTGTAGTGGTTAAGAGTGGCAGACTCTAATCTGGAGAAATGGGTTTGATTCTCCACTCATCTACATGAAGCCAGCTGTGTGACCTTGGGCCAGTCACAGTTCTCTCAGAGCTCTCTCAGCCCCACCTACCTCACAAGATGTCTGTTGTGGGGAGGGGAAGGGAAAGAGATTGTAAGCCACTCCTTTGGGTAGTGAAGGGCAAGGGTTTAAAACCAACTCTCCTCCTCCTAGTGGAGAGGAGGAGACTATGGCTTGTGGGCCAGTCTCAGAAACCTGGGTCAGAGCTTGGAAACAGAGAAAGGGCTTAAGAAGCAGCTGGTTTTTCTTCTCCTCCCTGGCCAGGCTGCTTCAAGCACCTCTTATGCTCCATCTAAACATCAAAAGTCAAATCTTCTCAGGCACCTTTGATACAAGAAAAACCCTAGCAATTTTGTACGTGGTTTTCTTATGGGGGATTTTTCTCTTCTGCTCTGAGGACAAATTGTCAGATCTATTTTAGGAATCCAATTAGCGGAGTTTTGTATTTATCTTTCAGAGGGTGGTGGTGGAGGAAATTGTCTTCCCACTTATTATTTCTTTGTAAAGTAAATTAATGAAGAGAGTTAAATGATTTTTGAGCAGGGGAAGGAACTACCTTATGACGAGACCTTTTAATTATCAGTTGCTGATCGGAGTAAAACAAAATTTTATTCCTGTGCAAACAAACAAACAAAAAGTCCTTGTGTTTGTTGGGGAACAACATGAGGACCTTGTATCACATGCAGAATGAGGGTTTTGTACCCCCCCCAGCTGCACACTGGCTCGGTTCTGTTTGCAACCACAGCAGGCAAGGAGAAGCAGCTGTAGCCTCCACCCACCCACTGTTTTTGAGTCCGCAAACTACCCTCTGGAGCTGCTCTTGCCTCCATTGTAAAAATCACATTACCTAACACGGCTGCATGAGTCGGTCTGCCAGTCCATCCGCTATGGCAGAAGGTCTCTTGGTGGCAAGCCCTCTTTGCCTGCCGGCACTCTGAGGAGCAGCGGGAGAAATCTTACAAAACCAGTGACATTAGTGATGTTGCTACATCACTTCCAAGGAAAAGCCACAAGTGACAGAGGGTAGTTCTAGGAATCACCAGAAACTCTATGGTTTTACCATAGAATACCAGTGGTAAGTCCTAGAACCAACCTCTGTCACTTCTGGGTTTTCCCTAGAACTGATGTAGTGACATCACAGATGTCACCCCCCCCCACATCCCTGCCCCCAGCCTTCTCACTAACTTCTAACTTGGCAACCCTAAACGGAGGCCACTGAGGATTTGTTCATGGCACACCCTTGATATACTGATGTTTCCAAATGACTGAGAAAAGAGAGATCCATCACAGTTTTCTGTTAATGATCATTCTGCATACACTAAGAGGTACTACCTGTCGTGTAACCAGATGGGGTTGGCTGTCACAGAGGCTCAGTATTAAGGCATGAGATCAGAAGTGTGGCATGTTGTCGAGATAAGGAAATTCATTTCCTCCCCCTTGGCGGTACATCCCGTGCAATGACTTTCTTGTAGCTGCTATATCAATCTGATCGTTGCCAAGCCTGGCAACCCTACTGCATTACAGAACTTCTGCATAACAGAATTTCACAAAAGAGTCAATAGCAGCTCCGTGGGGTGGTTTCTGGATGTGAAGGCAGCATCAGGGATGGGCTAAAACCAATTCTCCCTGCCTGCTGTGGGTGGCTGTTGTGCGCAGCTAGGTGGCACAAAACTCCCATTGCACACATGATACTCAGTCCGCATGTGGTTCCCCAACCAATATGAGGACTTTGTAACGTGTAGACAGAGCCTTCGCTGCCATCCTCTTCCTCCCCAGCTCCTGCATAACCACCTCCTCCTCTGAGACCAGGGGACATCTCTGTGTCACCTGGAAATGGGACCCAGTGACAGAGACCCTCTCTCACTCAACCTCTTCCCTGGAGCTACCCCCACAAAGGTGATTTTTGGGGCATCTTCTCAATGTGCATTTCCAAACCACATGCAGGATCACTAGTAGTCTAACAGTACCATTTTAGGAATATTTTCCTTGGAGTAAGCACCACTGAATACCCCTTGGGTAGGATTCTGAGTAAACCTGCGTATGATTGCTCTCTTTGCTGGCAAAGATATTGTAACCAGCAGCTTACCATAGAACTTCCAGCAATTCCTAGAGCTACCCTGTGTCACTTCCAGGTTTTCCCTAGAAGTGTTGTAGTGGTGCACAGGCCATTGCCCCCATGTCCCTGGCAACCCAAACACAGGAAGGTTCTCAATTTTCCCCACACTGTCCTCTCACACCTGCCGTTATTTTTATTTTTTTTTGCCCCCCGAAGGGGATTTTTTATTGCTTTTTCTATTTACTACAAAACTACAACAGAAAATTCCAGGATGGGGAACTACAATCTACAAGAGAAAGGAAAGATAACCTCTAAAAACCCAAGAGTCGGTGATCATACAATCGATTTAAATACAAATCTACCTCGTAAATGTGAATTGACTTCCACTGAAAATAATCATCTCACTAAAATATTATTCATTTTTCACTCGCTAATACAGATATAGTTTCATAAAGAGCTGCCTCCTGTTAATATACTTCTTGCTATACTTCCAGAGAGCATTAACAAACTACTTCCCCCCCTTTTTCCCCTTAAGTGATAGCTTGATTTAGGGGCTACAGCCCCCAATTCAGATTCTGAGTCCTCTGAGGAAGATCCAGTCTCTCCTTCTTCTTCACTCTCCTTGGTGCCATCCAGAGTACCTTCTCCCTCTCCTGGTGGACGTCCATGTTGACGCAAAAATTAACAAGCCTTATCCGTTGAATCAATCCTTTCTTTCCTGTTTGCATACCGAAACATTAGTCCCTCAGGAACCAACCATCTGTACGCGACCTTCTGGGTTTGTAGAAATATCACCAAGTCTCTGTATTTCCTCCTCTTTCGTCTTATCTCAAATGGAATGTCCTTCATAACTTTAATTTCCTTGTCTCTCCACTTCAAGGTAATCCCATTAGTCGCTTTCAAGAATTGATCTCTTGTTCTTCTTTGGGAGAATCTAATAGTAATTTCCCTTGGCAGATTATTCTTTCGAATATATTCTGAATACGATCGAAAAACCATATCTGTTTTGCTTTGAAATTGGTCTGATGTCATATCTGCCAAAGGGGCCAACAAGTACCAATGATTTGATATAGATTCTCCCCTTTCTCCTCTTTAATCCCTTGAAGTCTCAAGATGTAGCTTGGCTTTTCCATTTGCAGCTGTAGTACACGAGACTCTTCGATTTGGCACTTTTATCAAGTGCCTTTAGCTTTTTATCCATCTTTTTCGAATTGGAACCAATCTCTTTAAGTTCCTGCTCCGCTTTTTCAATTTTCTTTGCATTGGCTGCTGTCTGTGCTTGTTGAGCATCAAGCTTATTATCTATAGCTGTGATTTTCTCCAGTAGAGGGTGAAGCGCCTCTGCCAGCAACCTTTGGAGTTCCGCAGTTTGGTCCTGTCTAGGCACCGAACTTAGAGGGCTGGAGCTTCTGGAAGAAGGTTTAACTTTCGGTATTTTGTCTTTCACGTCTTTTGGCAGCACAATGTTTGGGGATTGTTTACAGTTAGCAAAAGTTCATCAAAGTCTCTGGAAGATCTTAATTGCACTGGTAAGCTCATGCAAACTCTTTACTTCACTTCCACCACTCTTTCCTTGCTGTCCCCCACCTTTCCCAGTTTTTTTAAGATCATTTGTAAGCAGTCCTTATCAGGGGGAAGTTCCCTCCCCCCTTCGTTTTCGCTAGGGGGGACGCAACTGCATGGGTGCTTCTCACTTAAACTCAACTCACACTTTCAGTGGTTGTCTCCCTGCATTCATACTCGCTTGATCACTGTGTGCTTGCACCGATGTGCTGATCTTGTTCCCATTCGGGACGCTCTACGACAGGCCTGTTGGGGCAAGGAGGAGCCCCCCTTCTCCAGCTGAGTGCACTGGGGGGGCCCTCTAGCACCCCTTGGCTGGGAGTCCCACCCTGGGACATGGTCGTACGTGCCCCCAACCAGCTGTAGACGCTGGCAGACTTCTCCCAGAGCCCCGGGAGAAGATGACTGTCATGGCGATCACCAAGACTGGAAGCCTCCACACCTGCCGTTATTAACATTTCTACTGTATTTGTATCCTGTCCAAGAGCTCACAGTGGTATACATAGTTCCTACCACCCTCTATTGTCCTTAAGGGCCAGTTTATCTGCGCAATAGATTGAAGAGGCAAGCCTTCCCCAGGATGTACTTTAGTGTTGTTTTAAATGTTTGTTAAAGGTTTTTAACCTAATTTATTGTTGTTACCTGCCCTGAGCCCTGCTGTGCAGGGGAGGGTGGGTTAAAAATCCAGTAAATAGATAAATAACCTGGTGTGTAAATAGAGAATCCAATAGTCTGCCCCAAATGCGTTTCCCAGTCTGAGGAATCTGGTAGGCCACTCTATACATTCAAGTGGCAGCCTAGCAGGAGAGCTCTGTCTGACCATGGCAGTAGTAGTAGTAGTTGTAATTGTAGTCGTCGTCGTAGTAGTAGTAATAATAAACCTCTGTCTACATTTTCCTACAGCGACAATGAAAATGTCTTGCCTCTCCAGTGAAAACTCATTTGTCATCCTTCCTTGTTGTGGTCTGTTTGTTTCTTTTCACAACGTGAATGTGGCTTCCTTTGAAAACGCCCCCCCTCCATTTCCATTGGTCTGCCATTATTTCCCATGGGGGAAGATTTCATGGGGCTGGAGTGGCTGGTTTTCAGTCAAATGGCACCAAAACTGCACCTGTGTGAGTGCTGCCTGTCCACTAAAGAGCCCCCAAGTTTCAAGCAAATTGGGCCAAGAGCCTGAATTCTATGAGCCCCTGAACAAGGTGCTCCAGCTCTCTATTTCCCCATCTATAGGTCTTGCAAAGAACTAAAGGGTTCCGCCCCACAAAAAAGAGAGGGGAAGAGAATTGTGGCTGTCTGTGGCTTATCTCCAAAGGTAACTGGCTGGAATCTAAATGTGCTCCTTCCTTTACAATGATCCAGTTGGAAGGGAGAAATGCCATTGCCCAGGAAATTAGTAGAATCGAAGAAAAACATATGATTTGCCAACTAGCAGCATCCAAAGATGAAAAGCAATATAGATTGTTCCAGGAGGGGATTTTCATAACGCCTGAGAATCTCAGATTTGTGCTACTATTCCATAAAATCAAGTTTATATATATTTTTTAAAACGATAATGACCCAAACCAGCAATTTCTGTGTATATTTTTGGCTCAGGAATTTCGTTATGCACACCCCTATGGGAAATGGCCCTTGACCATGTTGTGCTGGGATCACTGTCCTGCAGAGTAGGTTCATGTCTCTTCAAAGTCAGGATGTGTCATTTTTGGCCATGCTATTTTCCTTTTTTTAACTTGGGCACACTGTCTCCTCTGTTTCACTCTTTTTCCCTCTTACATATATTTTGATTTCTCCCTTTTGTTCTAGATATAATTTCCGTGGTTTCCGCTGGCTGCAGGCAATGATCTTTGCCATCGAGGAGATCAACAACAGCCCCACTCTTCTTCCCAACATGACCCTTGGATACAGCATATTTGACACGTGCAACACCGTTTCCAAAGCCCTGGAAGCCACGCTGAGTTTTGTGGCCCAGAACAAGATTGATTCTCTGAATCTGGATGAGTTCTGCAATTGTTCGGAGCACATTCCCTCCACAATCGCAGTGGTGGGAGCAACTGGCTCTGGGATCTCTACTGCTGTGGCCAATCTTTTGGGTCTTTTTTACATACCTCAGGTACTAATGACATAATCATTACTTTATTTGTCAAAGACGGGATAGGTATGTGTTCCAGTTGTGTTTGGCTTGCCATTTGCTCACCCATGGTGGGTAAACCCCTAGCTTCAGCTCCAATCCCCTGTCTTTGAGAAATTAAGGAGCGGGAGAAAAATTGCTGTAAAATAGCCTCTACAGTGACTGATGCTCTAAGAACTTCCCCATGTCTCTATAGGCTTTCCCACAGAGATTAAGGGGAATTTCTAGAGTGTCACCCAGAATATCTCTTCCTTTGAGAATGATCCCCATTCCAATCTTGGACGGATGGCTGTGCATTCAGTTTATTAGAGCGCCTTCAGCCTATTTATATTCTACCATAAGATTACGGGGGCTGGAGTTGCATCTGAGGAAGTGGACTGTAGCTCAAGGATGGTAGAATGAAAAATGTGTTCATTTTTAAGGGCCCCCAAACCTGTTTTTTTTCTGTCAGACCTTGCGTGGTGTATATTAACCATTCACTCTTTACATGCTAAGTCATGGAAGAGGCACTGTGTTTACAGAACAAGATACAGGAAACAGTCCCTTTTAATCTGGTTTCAGGCCTGATTATGAGACTGAAACAGCCTTGGTTATTCTGGTGGATGACTTGTGCTGTGAGGTGGACAGAGGGAGTGCAACTCTGTTGATTCTCCTGGACTTCTTAGTGGCTTTTCAGTACCATCTATCACGGTATCCTTCTGGACTGCCTATCTGAAGTGGGATCAGGAGTAGGGATAGACATGGGCTGGGGAAATGGAGGTCCATGCTGGTTCATAGATCATGAGGTCACGTGAACCACGAACCTTCACAAACCTCCCTGTTTACCAAACCAGTTCCGTTTATGAGGTTCAGGGGAAGATTGTTCTTGGGAAATCTTCCCTCCGTACTTTCTGCTGGTGGTGGCTCCCCAAAGCCAGCAGAATGGAAGGTGCAGGGAAGAGGTGACGTGTGAACTCGCCACTTGGACTTCACTCATGCATGGCACCCACTTGCGGAAGCCATTTAAAGGGAACATTACCTTTAAATGGCTTTTACAAGCAGATACCGCATGCGAGTGAAGTCCAAGTGGTGAGTTCACAACTTCTGGGTAAACTCGGTGCTTGGACTTCACTCATGCTCAGTTTGCAAAAGCCATGTAGAGGGAACACTTGGACACAGGGGAGGTGGGGGAGCAAAAGGGATCGCTGAAATGGCTTGCATCTATTTCAGCCTAACAGCTGATCGGCGCACCAGCCCCGCTGTTAGGCTGAAATGGATGCAAACCATTTCAGCAATCCCTCTCACTTCCCACTACAAAGCCCATGAACCTCTGAAACCAAGTGGAAGTTCTTGGAAGGGTTGTGGATAGGGATGGGCATGAATCTCTGGTTCGTGAATCATGAACTGGTGATGTTCGTCAGGAAATTAGGTTCGTGAGGAGGTTCACGCCTAATCGGGAGGCACCATTCTGCAGTGGCTCTGGTCCTACCTGGAGGGTAGGCTTCAGAAGGTGGTGCGGGGTGACTGCTGTCCAGCTGCTTGGCCTTTGGCCTGTGAGGTCCCACAAGGTTCTCTCTTGTCCTTTATGCTTTTTAACATCTACATGAAACTGCTGGATGAGATCATCCAGAAATTTGTACTGGGTTGTCACCAATATGCAGATGACACTCAGGTCTATTTCGCACTTCCAGCTGATCCCAGGGAGGCTGTAGAAACCCTGAACCGATGCCTGGAGGCAGTTTTGGGTTGTATGCGCACTAATAAACTGAATCTTTATCCCAACAAGAAAGAAGTGCTACTGGTGGGCAGAAGGTCTGACCCAGGATTTAAGGAGTCACCCGTTCTGGATGGGGTTATACTACCCTTGGAGGAACAGGTCCATAGTCTGGGGGTGCTCTTGGACTGAGGCCTACTGCTGGATAAGCAGGTGGCAGCTGTGGCCAAGCGTGCCTTTTCCCAGCTTCAACTGGTTAGCCAGCTGCGACCTTTCCTAGAAAAGATCTGGCCACTGTGATGGATGCCCAGCTTACATCCAGATTACATTACTGCAATGTCCTCTATGTGGGGTGCCCTTGAAAAGTGTTTGGAAACTTCAGTTGGTACAGAGGCCTGCAGTCAGGATGCTGGGCGGAGTGGATCGCAGGGACCATATCACTCCAGTCCTGGCCCACCTACACCAGCTTCCAGTTTGTTTCCAGGCACAATTCAAGGTGCTGGTCTTGACCTTCAAAGCCCTATGTCTCATCCATTCCAGTCATCTTCGTAGGCCCTGTTTTGGGTGCCTGCCTTCTGTGATTAGGCAGGTGGCGACCCCCGAGAGGACCTTCTTGGTCACAGCACCAAGGCTCTGGATCTCTTTGCCCAGGGGATTCGTCTGTCCCCCTTCTGTTGCCATTGTCTACCACTGGGTGAAGACTCTTTGCTTCAATATGTTGTTGAAGGCTTTCACGGCTGGAGTTCATTAGTTGCTGTAGATTTTCCGGGTTGTGTGGCCGTGGTCTTAGTCAAGACCATGGCCAAACAACCCGGAAAATCTATAGCAACTAACTCTTTGCTTCATTTGGCATTCCTTCAGTGATCTTCCTAACCAATGTTTTTATGTTGTTGTTGTTTTGTATTTTTGCATGTTTGTGTGCATGTGTGCGTGCGCACACATGTGTGTGCCCATACCTGGAAGTCATAGTGACTCCTATTGGGGCATGGAAGATGTTCAGAGAAGTGGCTTGATTGCCTGCCTCTGCCTCCTGGGCCTAGTATTCCTTGGAGGTCTCCCATCCAAGTACTTGCACCAGGGTCGGCCCTGCTTAGCTTCCAAGATCTGACGCGATCGGGTTTGCCTGGGCTATCCAGGTCAGGGACAAATGTTTTTATGTTTTATGTGCATTTCAACTCTGTTTTTTAACCCTTTTAAAAATTGTTCGAATGCTGTATGTTTGGGAGAAGGGTTGGTTTTACTGATTCTAAAATGTGATATTATCATGAATGTTTTAAACTGGTTTGCTGCCTTGGCGGCCCCTGTAAGGGCAGATAACCTGGATATAAATTTTGTAAATAAATAAATAACATGGGAGTGTGGTTTGGAAGCAAGTGGGTAATGAGAATGCCCTCTTATGCTCAGCACTTGATCCTCTGGCTTGGTGTTCTAGTGTGCTGAAGCCATAGCTTGGATGCTATGAACGAGTGTTGTGCATGCCAGATAACCTGTGCCACAGACGGTGCTTCTTCTTGCATTAGCGCATCTCTTTCCACAAGGGCTCACAGAAAGCCATTGATCTTGTGCAAACAGAAGTGCAAACAGAGAGTGCACTTTGCAGCAGAGACCATCTAGGGCTCATGGAATTCATTCACCAGATCCAAGCCTGTGCGATGACAGCAAATTCATAAGCATTTGTATAGTACTTTAAAGTGCATCTCAGTTCTTCTCCCCCAAACTCTGTAAATCAGGACAGAATTGTCATTATTCCCATCCTGCCAGTGTTGGTTAGAGGCTGATCATGGCTGAGGCACGATTTGAATCAGTGACTCTCCAGCTCTCATTCTTGGCCACTACGTTATATCAGCCCTCATGTGATAATGTCATAGGTAGGGTGAAGAAGAAGAGGAGATTGGATTTATACCCCCACCCTTCACTACCTGAAGGGATCTCATAAGCAGCTTATGATCTCCTTTCCCTTCCCCTCCCCACAACAGACACCCTGGGGGGTAGGTGGAGCTGAGAGAGCTCTTTCGAGGACTGCTCCTGAGAGAACAGCTCTGAGAGAACTTGTGGCTGACCCAAGGTCACACCAGCAGCTGCGTGTGGAGGAGTGGGGAATCAAACCCGTTTCTCCAAGATTAGAGTCCGCGCTCCTAACCACTACATCGAACTGGCTCCTCCCCCAAACTCCGTAAATTAGTTCTGAATATGCTGTCTAGATGATGCAGACTGTCCAGTTGATGAGACATGGAGCATCCCATAGGTCATCACAAAAACACGGCACATGCGATTCTAGAGTTTTCTAGGGATATTGCCATTCTCAGTTGCAGAGCTGGCATCAGAGATTAGCTGGGCCAGGCCGTTACTGGGGTCCTGACCTGTTATGGAGCCCACTTGCCCACAGTCAGTACTACCAACTTTGTTCTGACTTGGCCCAGTGTCCACATATGTGGCATCAGTAACATTGCTACATCCTGTATGAAGTAGGAGCACTGCTTAAACTCCCTTGGGTTGGCACAGGAGATGCTGGAACATCCTTCTCATCCATAGGCTCCTTTCGCTCATGAGCCAGGCCTCTGCTTTGTCTCCACAGCTAGTCATGGGCTATCCCAGGCACAGAACTGATCCCGTCTTCCCTACCGTAGCCTTTTCCTAAGCGATGCTGCATTGCTTGGGCTCTCCCCAGTAAACAAAGAGTCATATTGAAACAGTCTGGGCTTAGAGAGGCGTTTTAAGTGACCCCCTCCATATTTTTTAATTTCTCCCCACCGCCACCAAAGTTAGCCAAAACATTGTGAGACCTTCCAGATTGAGATGAGATTTAAAGCGTTAAAAGGCTGGTTTTAATTCACTGTATTGTGTTCATTTTTAGATCTTTACCTATCCGTCAAGCTTGGCTAAAACAAATTAACTTTGGCGCTGGGAGTTCAGCCACCGGATACCTTGCTCTGGCTTTGAAAAGATTCGCTCAGCCACTTCCGCTTCTCTGATTCCAGGCCAAGAAACTATGCAAATGGAATTCTAATTCAGAGAACTCAGAATTCTCTTATATTAGTAGCTTCTGATTACAAATTCTTCAGGGGCAAACCCACTACTACAATACAGTTGAGCACCAGGGATAAAATTAGGGATCTTGGCAAGCAGGCTTGAATATAGGAGAGCCAGTTTGGTGTAGTGATTAAGTGCGTGGACTCTAATTTGGGAGAACCGATTTGGTTCCCCGCTCTCCACTTGCAGCTGCTGGATGACCTTGGGCAAGCCATAGTTCTAACAAGAGCTGTCCTTGAAAGGGCAGTTCCTGAAAGAGCTCTCTCAGCCCCACCTACCTCACAGGGTTTCTGTTGTGGGGAGGGGAAGGGGAAGGAGACTGTAAATCATCCTGAGACTCCAAGTGAAAGGCGGGGTGTAAATCCAATCTCCTCCTCCTCCTCCTCCTCCTCCTCCTCCTCCTCCTCCTCCTCCTCCTCCTCTTCTTCTTCTTCTTCTTCTTCTTCTGCTAAATAGCAGAGGCCATTGGTTAAGACAGACAGAAAAATAGTCTTGCTTTTTACCAAGGACAAATTGTGCCTTCGCTTCCTCGATGATGATGATGATTGCAGGAGGTGAGGTGGGGAAAAAAGATGGAATCATCTCTTCTAATTGAGCAGGGGGGGAAATGCAAGAGATGGTGAGATTTCTCCCATCTCGCCCGCTCACTAACTGGCGGGTTTTGCTGACCCACTCAAATGACACCTTCCAGTTGGCACTGCATTTTCAAGATAATAAGAAAAATATGGTTTATACATCACGTGTCTGTCTGTGTAGTTCAGAGTAGTCTGTACCTGAGTAGATAGAATGCTAGAGAAAGCATAAAGCCAATAGCAGGAAAAATAAAAGTTGACTCTTTAATTTTTGTTCCTTTTTGCTGAAGGTAGCCCTTTAGCATTATTAGTTTTTCTTCAAAGGAAATTGATCTTCCAGGTCTAAGACCAAATCATGACTCAGAACTGGAGCTATGGTTTGGGAATGCTGTCTTAACAGAAAAACTGTGGTTTGCAGATCAGCTGACAAATGAGAACCTGAAATCATTGTCTGATGTGGGCTGCAAACCATGTTTCTTTGTACCTCTGGTTTAGTATAATGTCTGAACTGACAAACTCCCACTCCAGTCATTGTTTGGCCTTCAAATGCTGCTGTCCCGAGGACACGAACTTTTGAAACTGCGGATGGAAAACGAAAAAAATCGCAAGCGCCTCGAACGAATCATGATTAGCTTGTTATACATTTGGAAGTACAAACCACAGTTTGGTATGACACACAGGGCGATTCTGCATTCGCTTTTCCCTCCATTGTTATACCAAACCCACGTTGGAACAGAAATTTTCCTCTGCATTGTGTGTTGCTGTCACTTTCTTTGCTCATCAGATTTTACGGTACCCTCTACACTGCATGCCGCTTTCACTTTCTTCGATCATCAGGTTTTATGGTACCTTCTGCATAGATTTATGGTCCTTCAGGGGTGACTTTGCAGTCAGTACGGCGTTGCCCCGAGGTATTTGAATGTGGTTTTGAGCTGCACCTTTTCCGTCATGGGTTTGGTAAAACAACAGCAGGAAAAGCCAATGCAGAATTAGCCATAGTTGGGTTTACCATCTTTAGATGCAAACAAACAAAATCTTCCAGGATACTTTTTTTTTTGACTGATCTAGTATTTTTACTCTCTTTGATGAACAGTTCATTACCACTTGTTCCTTTTCCCCTCACCCAGGTTAGCTATGCTTCCTCTAGCCGGCTCCTGAGCAACAGGAATGAGTACAAATCTTTCCTACGCACCATTCCCAACGATGAGCACCAAGCCACTGCCATGGCGGACATTGTGGAGTACTTCCGCTGGAACTGGGTGGGCACAATCGCAGCAGACGACAATTATGGCCGTCCAGGAATTGAGAAGTTCCGGGAAGAGACAGAAGAACGAAATATCTGCATTGACTTCAGTGAGCTGATTGCCCAGTATCTACCAGAGGATCAACTTCAGCAGGTGGTGAAGGTCATCCAGAATTCCACAGCCAAGGTGATCGTGGTCTTCTCCAGCGCCCCGGATCTGGAGCCCCTCATCAAAGAGATTGTCACACGTAACATCACGGGCAGGATTTGGCTAGCCAGCGAGGCATGGGCCAGCTCTTCACTGATAGCCATGCCCGAATTTTTCCACGTCATGGGGGGCACCATTGGGTTTGCGCTGAAGGCGGGGCAGATCCCCGGCTTCCGCGAGTTTCTGCAGAAGGTACATCCCAAGAAATCGGCCAACAATGGATTTATCAAAGAGTTTTGGGAAGAGACTTTTAACTGCTACCTGCCAGAGGGTAATAAGAACTACCACGGGGCGGCTGCTTTCCACAAGGGCCGCGAAGAAGGCATTGGAGCTGGAAATGGCACAGCAGCCTTCCGTCCCCCATGCACCGGGGCAGAAAACATTACCAGTGTGGAGACTCCGTACATGGATTATACTCACCTGCGGATATCTTACAATGTGTACCTGGCTGTCTATTCCATTGCTCATGCTTTGCAGGATATATATACCTGTACCCCTGGGAAAGGGCTGTTCACCAATGGGTCATGTGCTGATATCAAGAAGGTGGAGGCCTGGCAGGTAAGCTGTTTCATCGCAACACGGAATGTCTGTGTGGTATTTTTACAGAACAGACGTCAAATGGAGTGGCATCTCTTCCAGGCACATGTTCTTCTTAGCAAAAGCCCATGGTTGGATTTTTATGTGGTATTGGTGGGAGGAATGTGTTGGGGTGTGTGGGTTGATAGAGTGTCCTCCAAGTTCAGAGGCCCCTGCCGTAGATGGCTCACTGGCAAAGCATCTGTTGGACACAGAGAAGGTCCCTGGTTCAATCCCTGGTATCTCTGGTTAAAAGGATCAGACAACTGGTGATGTGAAAGGCCTCTATATGAGACCTTGGAAAGAGCATGGGGACACTGCTGTTTGTCTCCTCTCCAATCCCCCTTTCAAGTCAATACCAGCAGGGAACTAAACCTTGTGCAGCTCCCTTTAAACTCCCCCCATCATTTAAATTTTTTAAAATTGAGAAATCTGAGACTAGCAATAGTCTGATATCACTAGACTTATGCCACTTGTAAAAAAAATGTAAAATTTAAAAACAAGGGGAAAATGGAGCTTGTACACCAATAAAGGGGGGAGGATAGTGGAAGGTACAGACTGGGCGAAATGACCTCGATGTGGGCAGGGAGTGACCTTCAAAAGGTGGCAAAAAGGCAGGGGAGGGAATCCAAGGGAATCTGTACACTTTGAAATTACCTTTGACTTGGAAGTGAAACAAGGGGAAATTGGCACAAAAGCACTCTCAGAAAACCCAGAGAAACAGCAACCAGAAAGCGAACTGAGCACTGAAGGGAGGAAAATCAATGCGGAACCACAAAGAGTGGACATGCACGGTGAAAGCGATGGAAAACACCCATGCATAACAGGCCCTAGTCAGCATGGTTCTTTTTTTTAATATTTTTATTTATAAGTTTTTCTTGACCTATATACATATATACACAACGACAAAAATCCAGGTCAACAACTTCACCGACAAAATTACATAGATATACATTAAATCCCCAATTTCTGTTAACCTGTACAAATACAGTTGGAGTGGTTTTGGATTCTTTTTCATCTCTTCTTTTCAATCCATTCGTAAATTTTTTTCCATCTATTTACATGTATTAAATCATCTCTTCCGGAGAGTATAAGATTTAACCTATCTAATTCAGCTATTTCCAATATAGTATTTATTATTTCTTCTATATTGGGGAGGATTTCTTTTTTCCAACATTTGGCAACCATAATTCTCGCTGCAGTCAATAAATAAAGAATAATTCTCTGGTCTACCTTTTTAATTTCCTCCGGTAGCATGTTCAGTAGGAAAGATTCTGGTTTTAATTCTAACTTCAGTTTGGTTAATTCTTCAATTATTTTTTTAATCATTTTCCAAAACTTTGTTATTTTTTCACAATTCCACCAGATATGTAAGTACGTTCCCACTTTTTTTTACATCTCCAGCATACATCTGATGCCCCTTTATAGCATTTTGCTACCCTGTCCGGCGTCCAGTGCCACCTGAAAAACATCTTATAGATATTTTCTCTGTAGTTTGTGGCTCTGAGCAGCTTGAGAGAGCTCCAAGTTCTGGACCACTGTTCCAAAGTAATGTTATGCCCTATATCCCTCATCCAGAGGATCATATTTGGTTTTACTGTTTCATCTACTAATTCTTCAGTTATAAGAAAGTTATACAGTTTTTGTATTAATTTGTCCACTGACGACAACCAGATTTTATCTACTTGGGAGTGTGTACTCATGAAGTTTATTTTTTTATCTTTAACAAATCTGGATTTTAACTGTATTTTTTCCCAGGGGGTTAAGTTTATTTTTTGAAATTCTTGTGAATCTAGTGACTTTAGTTCTTTCTTTTCTGTCAGAAGTTTTTCATAAGTTAATTTTTTTTCTTTTAACCATAATGATGGCAAGACAAAGGCTTCTAAAGGGGAGATCCAATTCGGAATTTTGGGATAGTACCTCTTTTTAATTTCTCTCCAAACTTTCATCAATGGTCTTCTTATAATATGGTTTTCGAAGATTTGTTGTTTTTTGTCCATATTATACCAGATATGGGCATGCCAGCCCATAGGTAGATCGTGACCTTCTAGTTTTAAGATTCTGTCTTCTTCTAGTTGGATCCAATCTCGTATCCATCCCATAGCTGCGGCCTGATAGTATAAGTTCCAATCTGATAATCCTAGGCCTCCCCTCTCTTTCTTATCTGATAGTAGTCTTCTGTTAATTCTTGGCTTTTTAGCGTGCCATATAAAGGTTTTAACTACTCGGTTCAAATCTTCAAAAAGTTTTTTATTTGTTAGAATGGGGAGGCATTGGGCCAGAAATAAAAAGTGTGGTAAAATATTCATTTTAATTGCGGCGATTCTACCCATAAATGATATATTTAAGTCCTGCCAGGTATTAAGATCTTTTTTATCTCTTCTAACAGTTTTATATAGTTATTTTTATAAAGATTTTTATTGTTATTTGTCATAGTAATTCCTAAATATTTAATTTTTTCAACTACCTGTAAATTTGAAGTATTTTGAATCTTAGCAATTTGTGTGGTCGTACAATTTTTAGTTATAATTTTTGTTTTATGTTGATTTTTAAACCTGCTACTTGGCCATACTCTTGTAAGTCCTTCCATAGATGTGGTATAGCTTTTATTGGCTCTTCCAGGATGAATACCAGATCGTCTGCAAAGGCCTGTAGTTTATATTGTTCCTTTTTAATTTTAGTCCCCGTTATATTCTCATTACTTCTCACTAGATCATTTAGTGTTTCTAATCCAAAAATAAATAATAACGGTGATAAGGGGCATCCTTGTCTAGTACTTTTTTGTATTGGGATACTGTTTGTAACTTCTCCATTTATAATAATTTTCACGTGTTGCTCTTCATAAATGGCTTTAATTGAATTTAAAAAATTTTCACCGCAATTCCATAATGTAAGCTTTTGTTTTAAGTATTCCCAGTTAACGTTATCGAAAGCTTTTTCTGCATCTAAAAAAATTAACGCAACCTGTTTCCCCGGATTTTGCTCGTAGTATTCTAATATATTAATTATATTCCTAACATTGTTTTTGATTTGTCTTCTCGGTATAAAACCTGACTGATCTTTATGGATAATTTCTGCCATTATCTTCTTAAACCTGTTTGCTAAGATTGTAGCAAAAATTTTGTAATCAACGTTCAGCAAAGAAATGGGCCTAAAGTTTTTAATATCCGTATTCTCAGTATCGGGTTTATGGATAAGTGTTATCAGAGCTTCTTTCCATGTCCCGGGGATTTTGCCCGTTATCATAACGTTATTCACTACATCTTTAAATAGATCTGATATTTCATCTTCTAAGACCTTGTAAATTTCTCCTGGAATGGCATCTGGGCCTGGTGATTTTCTTAGCTTTTGGGCTTTAATTGCATTTATCAATTCAAACATAGAAATATTGTCATTCAGATGTTTCCTTTGTTCCTCTGTAGATTCACCTGTTTTATGTTTCAAAAGATAATCTTCAAGTTCCTGATTGTTGTATGGTGGCTGTTTATATAGATTTTTATAAAAGTCTTCCACTATTGTTTTTAAATCATATGTTTTAAATTTTATTTCCTGATTTTCATCTTTTAGTGCTACAATAAACCTTTTTTCTCTCTCTTTTCTGAGTTTATAGGCTAGTCAGCGGGAGGGCTTGTTCGCATTTTCAAAAAAGTATGCTTTTGTATATTCAATTTTTTTTGCTACCTCTTGAGATAATTCTAAATTTATTTGGTGTTGCTTCAATTTAATCCTTGTTCTTAACTCTTTTAAGTTTCTCTTATCTTGACTTACTTTTTCTAAATTCCTTAATTCTGTGGTTAGGCTTTTAAATTTTTCTCTTTTTTGTTTATTTTTCCATGCTTCTTGATTTATAAATATACCTCTAATATACGCTTTAAGTGTGTCCCAAATAATATTCAGATCAGTGGTCTCTTTTCTATTTATCTCAATAAATTCTTTAATATCTTGTCTCAATTTACTAACAAAATCTGTATCCCTAACTAGGCTTACATTTAACCTCCACCTATTACATTTATATGTTTCTTGGATAGATGTCCACATGGGGTTATGGTCCGCGAATGTGTTTGCTAGGATTTCAATTTCTGAGAAGAGTTTAGTTATGTTTATATTTACCCACACCATGTCTATTCTCGACCATGACTTGTGTCTATTTGAAAAGAAGGTATAGTCTTTTTTTTGTGGGTTCCTAGTTCTCCACAAGTCTACCAAATTAAATTCTTCCGCTAATTTTAGAAAGTTGTTCGTTAAAACTGCTCCCGATTTATATGATTTCCTTGTTTTTTTCCTATCTTCTTCAGCATGGTTCTTGATAGGCTAGTCCCTTCACGGATTTACTAACCTACAATTGTTAAGGGGGAAAAAATCATTTAAAATATGCTCATAAGGAAGACTTGATCCAGTTGGAGCCTTTCACTCATTGCTAGACATGTGCATGTTCTCCCAGCTTGTGGGGTGGCTATTAGCAGCAAAAGGGGACCTGGCAGCAGGAAACTCCCCTGCACAGATGCAAGCGGGACTGGGGAGGGTTGTCTCTAGACAGACTGCTTCACACTCAGGTAAATGGCTGCACACACAAAAGAAGGCTCTCCTTGTTTGTGAGAGCAGCTCTTTGTTTAAGTGCTAAGGGACTGTAGGAAATGAGTTTGCAACTCATCCATGCAGTGCCTCCGAATGAGGCCATCAACATGCGGGTAGTTTGGACTCGGTGTCATCGGGTGCAGCTAATGAGAAACTTGTGGGCATCATGGAATCACTCTTTCATCTCAGCACATTAACCTCCGTAAAACACTCCTGTGCCTCCCATACCGACAGCTGCCTTTCTAGAAATCAATAGCCGGACTTCCCTGGTGATTCACTGTCTCGAGAAGTGCAGTGTCCATATTGCTTCCAGTGGCATTTTACAGTGGATAGACCACATGCTTTGTGCCTGGGAAGTCTTGGGTTCAGTCTTTATTGACTCTAGCTGAAAGGACGCCGGGCTGCTTGGATGTCTGTTGTGGATCACAGGAGGCGATGCTGGGCTAGAGGGGAAGCCAGTGGGTTGGCTCAGGAGGCAGTGACTTTAAAAGTTACCCTGCTGCAGGGCTCCCCCAGTATTGAGCTTATGGATAAAGGGATTTTGAGAACAGGAAGGGGGCTGCAGATGGGGCATGGCCAACCACAGAATGGCTGCCATCAGGTTGAGGGCCAGTCAGAAAGTGTTGGGAGGCTGTAAGCCAAGCATCGTCCTATAATGGAGGCATCTGTTTTTGAAAGGGCACTCCCTGCAGACACGAATGGCAGGGCTCTTTTTGTAGCAGGAACTCCTTTGCATATTAGGTCACGCACCCCCAACATAGCCAATCCTCCAAGAGTTTACAGAGCTCTTCTTACAGGGGCTACTGTAAGCTCTTGGAGGATTGGCTACATTAGAGGGGTGTGGCCTAATATGCAAAGGAGTACCTGCTACAAAAAGAGCCCTGACGAAGGGGATGCCTCGTGGGCTTTTCTGAAGTCCCTCCTCATCAAGTGAGATGAAGGAAAGCAAGGATGGGACGTTTGCTTCAGGTAGAAGCAGCTGGCCATCAGGAAATCAGTAGGGGCCATGGTACCCACAGATCCTGTACTGGGGCATACTGCTGTACTGAATATATTGGCATATAAACTACTTTCTATATCAGGTTGTATCTAGATTTGTTCCAGCAACATGAGAGCCAGTTTGGTGTAGTGTTTGGGAGCGTAGACTCTAAGCTGGGAGAACTGGGTTTGATTCCCCACTCCTCCACATGCAGCTGCTGGTGTGACCTTGGGTCAGTCATAAGTTCTTTCAGAGCAATTCTCTCAAGGGCAGTTTTTGAGCACTCTCTCAGCCCCACCTACCTCACAGGGTGTCTGTTGTGGGGAGGGGAAGGGAAAGGAGATTGTAAACTGCTCTGAGTCGCCACGTGAAGGGCGGGGTATAAATCCAATCTCTTCTTCTACATAGTACTGTACCGTGTAAAAGGAGACCGCTTGAAGAATCAGATATGTCTTGTTCACAGTGAATAATACGAATCATGTGCTTGGGGGGGGGAACAAAGAAACTCAAGGTTCGCTGCTCATATTGCATGGAGGGTTGAGGTCCTTTTTAATTTCCTTTAAAATTTACAGTGGACCTGCTGGGGTGTGGTTTGATGGAGAAGGCTGGCTTTATGTGGTGACTGGGTGGGGGAGATACCTTCATCTCTCCATCACATTTTTAGCTCACCTTTCTGCCTTTCTTCTCCCAACCTGCAAACAATCCTGCAAGGTCCGTTATTCTCAGAGTGACTGGCCCGAGCTGACCAAGTTAAACTCTGTGGCTGAGCCAGGATTTGAATACAGTTCCCAAAGTGCAATGCTTTCACCATTATTCCACCCTGACGTCAATAGTGCTACTAAATCCCTTGCCCTTCACTTTCTGTTTTTCCACAGGAAAACAATCCCTGATGGGGGCCAGATGGGGGGGGGTGTTTGAGCAAAGCTACTTTAAGCAGTTTCCAGGCGGCAAGTTTCAGCAGGAAAGCCAGAGGAGATTTAAATAGCTTCCCCCCCATCCCCATGGTCTTTTCCTCATCGCCGTAGCAGCTGTTTTGCTAACTTGGGATGTGTGTAAACAGGAGCCTGCAATGAAGCATCAGGTTGAATCACACAGATGTGTTCTGCTCGTGGAAGCAAAACACTCTCGTCTTGCATTGCGGGGGGGAGGGCTGCTTCTGTCGGCAGAAGACGCCTCCACTAGTGGAATGCACTTGGGAGATCTGACTGACAACATATTTGTTGTTGTTCAGTTGCACAGTCGGCAACTCCATGGACCACATCACGCCAGGCCCTCCTGTCTTCCGCCATCTTCCGGAGTTTGCTTAATTTCATGTTTATTGCACTGTCTAACCATCTCATCCTTTGCCGCCCCCTTCTTCTTTGACCTTCAATCTTTCCCAGCATCAGGGTCTTCTCCTCCAGGGAGTGCTCCCTTCTCATTTGGCAGCCAAAGCATTTGAGCCTCAGCTTCAGGATCTGGCCTTCCAGGGAACCGTCAGGGTTGATTTCCTTTAGGATTGACTGATCTGATCTCCTTGCAGTCCAGGGGACTCTCAAGAGTCTTCTCCAGACAACATATAGTCCCAGCTTTAGAGGCAACATCCATCTGTGAAGAATTCTCCAAGTGGACATGTAAACAAACAGTGAGATCCCGCTGAAGTTTTCCATCGCCCAAACACCACCTTGCGATCGACTTCCCCCTTTGGGGAGGGGACTGTGGAAGAGCTGTGGAAGAGCTGCTGCTTTGCATGCAGAAGGTCCCAGGTTCAATCCCTGGCCCCTCCAGTTAAAAGGACCAGGCAGTGTGGACGACCTCTGCCTGAGACCCCAGAGAGCTGCTGCCAGTCTGAGTAGACAATACTGACCTTGATGGTCTGATTCAGTATAAGGCAGTGCCATGCGTGTGTGTCTGTGGTCATTTGGTACTCTGGGAATGGATCCCCTAATATAACATGCAAATGTCTCATGTGCATTCTGAATTGCCACTTTTCTGTGTTACAAAATCCGCATCAAAGTGGGGTTCTCGCCCTTTACTGATTCCCACTTCTGTGTATGTTGCTGCGAAAAGTCCTGAAAGTGCCATTTTTTTAACAGATCCCAAGTCACATATTTTCTAAACTTGGTTACCTGACAATGAAAAGCACCTGAATATTGCTGTCATGGATACGACAGCCCTGCTGTGTTGGGCAGTTTTATGCCCATCTTTCTGATGGAGGAATAATTGCGTGAGGCCACAGAATGAGTTCATGGCTGAGGGTGGGTTGCCAACAATGTTCCCTCTAAGCTGTGGAGTCTTGTGAGCAAAAATTCTACTTTGTGAGCTACTGGCATTAAAGTTGTGAGTGAGCAATTTGGCTGCTGCATAAATTCGTTTGCTCTGGAGCCCGCCTTCCTGAGCTTAGACAAAAACTTGTGAGCCAGAGGCTAAAAAACTGTGAGCTAGCTCACACTAACTCAGCTTAGAGGGAACACTGGTTGCCAACCTCTAGGTATGGCCTGGAGATCCTCTGGAATTCCAGCTGGTCTCCAGACTGCAGAGATCAGCTCCCTTGTAGGAAATGATATCAAAACAAAGAAACACTGTGATGAAGTTGACAGTAATATTTAATAAGTCCTATGAACATCAATTTGTATATCAATTAAAGCTTTTACAATATTGCTCAGGAAATTCTAACATATTCAAGGAAAAGTCCAACATCCTCAATGAGCACCCTAACCCGGTTATACACTTGTTTCACCAATCTTCCTCAGGAGTAGTCCTATTATGTTAGAAGGTGTCAGCCTCTTGATACAGCTTAGCTTCTTTTTTTCCCTTCCTTCAAATAGTTACAGCTTAACTTCTTTTTTACGTTCTTCAAATAATTGCAGTTTAACTTCTTTTTTAATTTCCTCAAATTATCTTCCAGTTCCATTTCAAGTATTTGAATTAGGAGCGAGCTAGTTAATTAATTTCTTAATAGTAGCTGGTTAGGGTTGCTACTATTAAGAGATTAATTAACTTAATTTAGTTAAGATGCAATTATTTGAAGAAAATAAAAAAGAGGTTAAGCTATAACTATTTGAAGGAAGCAAAAAAAGAAGTTAAGCTGTATCAAGAGGCTGAGACCTTCCAATATAATAGGACTACTCCTGAGGAAGATTGGTGAAACAAGTGTATAACCGGGTGCTCGTTGAGGATGTTGGACTTTTCCTTGAAAATGTTAGAATTTCCTGAACAATACTATAAAAGTTTTAATTGATATACAAATTGATGTTCTTAGGAATTATTAAATGTTATTGTCAATTTCGTCACGGTGTTTCTTTGTTTTGATATAATTTTCTGTAACTGTGATCCCTTCTTTGGTTTACTCCCCTGTAGGAAATGGCTGCTTTGGAGGGTGGACTCTATGGCACTGTACCCCACTGAGGTCCTTTGTTCTCCTCCAACCCTGCCTTTCCCAGGTTCCATCCCCCAAACCCCAGGAATGTCCCCACCTTGGAACTGGCAACCCTAAGCCAAGGGTCTTTTAAAAACCAGTTAGCAGCTCTGGGAGAAGGGGAGGGTTATCCCTTTCATGCCTCGATTCCCCCCCCACACACACAGCTACAGGGACCTTGTGCATGGCTAACTGCAATTTCCAACAAGCAATGAGGCAGACACCCTTCTCCTCTGCAGGCTAGACTGACAGGGGTTTTGGCGGCGTGATCGATGTGGTTACCTTCCTCTCAATACATTTTTTCAAAGAATCATTTTGAAAAATCCACATCCTCTGCCCTTATCACGGTGTGACTTCGGCGGCTTTTTATAGGTTACAGCCCGTCAATGATTAGCCAAACCCCTTCACTCTTCGGCGCTTGTCATTTATGTTTTGTAACTAAAGATAGCAACATAAATGCCAAAGAATCAATTCAGCAGCGTTTCGCGGAGGCTCAGTTCATTCAGGGCAAGAGAGGGGAGGGGGAGCCATAGGGACAGTTAATGAGTCCATTAGGGCCAAACTACACGTTACGCTTCCCACCACGAGTTTGCCACGGGGACTTGCAGCCCTCATGTAGATTGGACTCCCTGGTGGCAACTCCTGCATAAAAGCATACAGCAAGGATTTAATTCAGGCCCATAGCTACAGCGGGGCCTCTTGGGGCCTGGTCCCCCAACTTACCACCGAGGCCTCCGTGGGTGGACTCGCTGCTCTCCTGCCCTGGCAGCCTGGGCGCCCAAGCAAACCCTGGATCAGTGGGAAGAGCCAGGCTCTCTGCTTGGCTACCTACCTCTCTTGTCTCGCAGAGTCTGGGAGAAATCCTGCTACCTGCCGGGCTGCAGCTCCGAGCAGCCTCCCGGCCCGGCCTCTGGCAGCAGCGGCTTCGCTCTCCAACTCGACTTGCTGAGGCTCTCGGGGCAGCAGAGTCTGGCCGGTCTGATTCCTTCCCTGTTTCATGCCTAAGTCAGTCCCTTGAGATCCCAAGCTGCCGGGCCTCTGTCTCCCCCTCCCTCCCCAAGGCGTCAAGCCTGCCTGTGCCAAGAAATCGGCAGCTGGCACAGGATTCCCTCCCCTGCTGCCAAGCCCAACCTAAAGCCAAGTGGTTGCAGAGAAGGGTGGGAGTGGGGCTACTCACTTGGCGGGGGGGCAGGGGATATGGGGGTACCCCCAAGCTATTTAAAGGGCCCCCCGAATTCAGCTTGGAGGGAGTGGGGGAGGGGTATTTGCCCCATCATAAGGCTGCATGTGTGCTGACTGTGACGTATGTGAAAGGAGAGACTGAAACAGAACTGTTGGGAAGAAGACTTTGCCCGCCACCAGAGTCAGCAGCCATGATCCTTGCCCAGAGGGGTATCTGATATTTGGTGGTGGTCTTAGTTCTAGGCCAGCTGGGGCAGCTCCCCCAGACCCAGGCCTGGCTGTTGCTAACCTCCTCTGCTGCCACTACAGCCGCCATAGCAGAGATTCAAGAGGTTAATGAATTAATTATCGTATGGCGGTGTGTGTAGTATAGCCGGGAGATTCTAAAATTGTCTGGCAGTCAGAAGTTCTAGCTCTTTTAGTGTTATGCATCACTAGGTGGCAAGCTAGACTTTATTTTTAAGGTTTGGGAAGAAGGCTGCTTGTGTACATGAATACGTCGTTTGTTTCTTCTTCTCCCCTGTGGCCCACATCACAGCCACTGTCACGCCGTGTGCCACCTACAGCAGCAAACAGCACACAGGCAACTGAGGTATATGATGGGGATAAAGGGGGACTTGTCCTTGACTTTTGCCCAGGGCCACGGAGTTGCTAAGACCACCCCTGCTGATCTAGCAACCCCCCAGCTCACAAGCCGGCTTCCAATTGACAGGAGCTGAACTCCTTTCTGTCTCTCCTATGCTGCTGAATGTGCTCCAGAGGCAGACACCCTGCCAGACTCTGGTCTGATAGCAGGAAGAGGCATTGTCAGTTATCACACACAAGGACACAGAGGCTGTTAACGCAAAGGGAAGGGATGAAGGAAATTCTACTTCATTGCTTTCATTTTTTTTCCCCATTGGGTTCCTGCTGGACCGGGCCATAGCCAGGATTTTTGACTTCGAGGAGCATTTAAATAAGGGGGGGGGGGAACCTCCACATACACACAGGCTGTGTCAGGAGTGATGACAGTAGAAGTTTTTTAAAAAGCTACGAGGCAGAAAGCGGCGAGAGGCAGGGCAGGGTGACGGTGCGGTGCAGCCCTGGCACACAAGAAAAATAAAATGAAGAAGAAGAGATTGGATTTATATTCTGCCTTTCATTACCCAAAGGCGTCTCAGAGTGGCTTACGATCTCCTTTCCCTTCCCCTCCCCACAACAGCCACCCTGTGAGGCAGGTGGGGCTGAGAGAGCTCTGACAGAAACCGCTCTTTTTCAAGAACAGCTGTGCCAGAACTATGGCTTGCCCAAGGTCATCCAGCAGGTGCGAGTGGAGGAATGAGGAATCAAACCCAGTTCTCCCAGATTAGAGTCCATGCACTTAACCACTACACCAAACTGGCTCACTGGCTGGATGGGAAGTTGTTAGGCTTGGGTGGTAAGTCAGGGGGCCTGGCCCCGAGATGCCCTACTGAAGCTACCTGCTGGAGAAAAAGGGAGAGGGAATTCGGTAGCACCAAAACAGCCTTGATGGGTAGATGAAGCCAAGAGCCAGGCTTAGGGCTGGCACACCCACTTATGCCTTCCCTCTGTGTCAGGGGTCCCCGACATCATGCCTATAGGCAACTTTCCTCGTGCCTGCCAAGTGTTTTGTAGAAAGTGGGAGGGACCAGGTGGGGCTTTGGCTTCTGATGGGCCCCTGGGCATTTGATTGGCTGTGCAGAGTTTTAAAAACACTGGTTCGACAGCAGTTGCCACAACAGCTCAAGGATCTTCACTGTGTGCCTGGAAGTAAGCTGCAGATACTGGCCCTGCCTCCTGTGGCAGGCATTGTGTGGCAGCCATTTTGCGCTCTGTGTCTGAATTCCAAAGAGGCCTGCAGACTCAAAAAGGTTGCGAGATTCCTGCTCTGTGTCAAAAACCCAGGCTGCTTGGAATGCCCCAGTTTGACACAAGTAGTGGAGTAGGATGAAGTAACAGGATTGGCTCACCTCCCTGATCTGTGAAGGCTGTGTCAGCCCTGCTGGGGTATGTCTTCTGACCGCCAGAGTCACGACAAAAGGAGGCAATAGCCTGTGGGTACAGCTTGCCTTTTTCATCTTCCAGTTTTACACCCCTCCCCCTGCCCTGCTTGAGGCAAAGGGTTGCCAGCCCCCCGCTGGAAGTAGAGGGTCCCTGGGCCAGCTGGCCAGCAGGGGGACTTATCAGGAGCAGGAGGGAGGCCCAGGCTATGTCGACAGTGATGTGGCGACATCACTTCCTGTCTGTACTGGAAGTGATGCCATCATGTCAGTGATGTCCCAGCAGTGCTCTGGTATTTGAGCAAAAACTGTATGGTAGAAACCATTTTCTTTCACCATAGAGTTTTCGCCGAAATACCAGAGGTTCACTGTGACGTTACAAGGTGACATCACTTCTGGTACACGCTGGAAGTGATGTTGCCATGTTGCCAGTGATGTAGCCTGGGCCTCCCTCCCACTCCTGGTAAGTCCCCATCCCCCACCCCGACCGGGACCTGACAACCCTAACAAGGCAGCAAAATAATTGGACCTGGTAGGCATTACCCCAGTGGGGTATCTAGATATAATATACCAAGTTAGGGGCTTTCCAAGAGTACCTCATGCCTGGTTTGAAGAGGAAACGTTTTGCATTTCCTCAGCTCTTGGACACATTGATTTATTGTGTTATAGTTTCCCTACTTCCCCAAATGAGAAGTTCCAGGAGTGACGCTGGAGCGTTTAGCTTCCTTTGGATAAGAGAGAAAGATTTCCAGTGTTTTCACAATATCTGATTTATTTATTCTAGCTGTATCTGAAGAAGCAAGCAGTGACTCACGAAAGCCGATACCCAGCCACATATTTTGTTAGTCTTTAAGAGGCTACCAGCCTCTTGCTCTTTTCTACTGGTACAGACTAACACAGCTACCTTTCTTGATCTATCTCTGATTTATTTGCTTCGTTTTATTTTTAATATTCATTTACCTCACAAAGGCCTTCAAGGTGGCTAGCAGATTAAGAACGTACCTCCTGTTTCTGTTTCAAAATCAGAGCTCCTGCGCGCCCCAAAGCACCTTGGCAAAACTATTACGCCAACAGCCTCACTAACACTTAACCCCAGAGATATTTTTAACATATACCTGTTGAATTCTGAGGGCACAAAATATAAACTTTACCAGAGATAAAGTAACACGCCTATCACTACCAGCCAAAAGATATAACAGATGAAAATCATGTGAGCAGCGAGGAAACCCGCTCAATAAAGAATATAGATTTAGCTCTCATAAACAAATCCAAATAACAGCTAAATACAAAATGAGACAAAGTTTCAATTACAGCTCTTCCACAAGGGCAGAGTCTCTGGGGATGACGAATCCTCTCGCAGTGATCAGACAATTCTGCAAGTGGTAAAGCATTTACTCCAGGCAAGAAAAAAAAAGGTGATGAAAGATTGGGATTGTTAGAAAAATAAACTACCTCAGCTAAACAGGAAGGAAATATAAATATGCATCATAAAAGCATACCTTCGAAACTACAGAAACCAAACCAAAACACATCATTCAAATAGTTAAAACCCAGTTAACATAACACATAAGGTGCGTTCAGACGGCATGCTGGGAGCAGTTTAAATTGCTCCAGTCCTGATCCGGTTTTTTTAAACCCGAAGAATTGCGATCACACTTACCCTCCTTGTTCCGGATCGCTGCGCAGCCACATCACATTCACATGCAGGAGCGTGCCTTGATGGTTTTTTTTCTTTCAGATTGAGCATGCGCACAGGAGGCCATCTGTTGAACTAAAAATTTCACACGTGCGCAGAACACCGATTTCCACACTTCCCTTTAAACTTTAAATGAACACTTCCCTTTAAATTTTTACCCCGAAACTGGCCTCCATGAGATCCTGAACTTGTCTAAACACTAAAATTAAGCACCATTTAAACTTTGCTTTTAATAACTTAGGAGTGGAGCTCCGCCCATGCGCATATTGCTGAGGCAAAAAAAAATGGTGGACAAAAAGTGGAAGCCTTGGGCTTCCGCGGCAGCTTTCCAGAGAGGAGGGGGTTGAGGCACCCGGAAGTAGCTTGACACCGCAGGAGTGATCAGACGTCGGAAACTGCGGCTCAAAACTGGAGAATCAGGAAAACACCACTTGGTAAGTGGTATCAAGATACTCCGGTTTAAAGGGGGGTTGATCTAGAAAGCCACGGCTGGGGACGGTGTGCAGATGTTGGGCGTGTGAACGTGCACATAAAATCCGTTCCTGAGGCGTGCCGAAAGCGATTCAAATGGCGCGTCTAAATGCACCCATACAATACAATAAAATACACATACCAAAAAAACAACCAAACACTAGGCAGGAAGGAGAAGGTTTGCCAACCCCAGGTTGGGAAATATGGGGAGATTTTGGGGGTGGAGCCTGCGGAGTGCAGGTTGTGGGGAGGGGAGGGACTTCAATGGGGTCTAATGCCATACAGTCCAGCTTCCAAAGTGGCCATTTTCTCCAGGAGAACTGATCTCTGTCGCTTGGAAATCAGTTGTAATAGCAAGAGATCTCCAGCCAGCACCTGGAGGTTTGCAACCTTAGGAAGGAATGAACCCTGAAGGAACACCGGATGAAACAAAAAAGTCTTCACCTGCTGGCAGAAGACAACAAGAGAAGG
This sequence comes from Gekko gecko, assembly GCA_029375565.1. Lineage (NCBI taxonomy): Eukaryota > Metazoa > Chordata > Lepidosauria > Squamata > Gekkonidae > Gekko > Gekko gecko. The sequence goes on along the minus strand of JAPDNY010000007.1, from coordinate 144,321,615 downwards.
GGACGGGCAGAGGACAGAAGACACAAATTGTCATTCCTGTAGCAGGCAGCGGGTCCGCTCCCACTGCATATTTTTAATTTTTTTCTGCATTAGCCTTTTTATACCCTGCCTTGTGGCTCAAAAGTGGCTCACATATCACATTTGAAACATACAAAATAAACCCCCAATAACTCCCTCTACCTCCCAATATGCCTGCCATCTATATCATATTAAAAGCCTTGGCAACTCAAATGGCCTTGCAGAGCCTCAGGGAAGGATCTAAAGAGGGCACTGCATTCCCTTCCTCAGGAAGCCTCCCTGTGCCGTGAAATGGGAACTACAACGGAGAAGGCACATGCTCTCCTTGATGCCAAGGGGCCTACCTTAAGAGCCAGATAACTAGCAGACGGCAACATCAACATCGTGGTATAAATAAGAACTTGAAAGAACCCAACCACGATCCCTATAAGCAGTGGAAAAGAGCAAGTGGGGCTGCGGTGGCTCAGAGGTTAAGATGCTGAGCTGCAGACTGGAAGGTCTGTCGTTCGGCAGTTCGAGACCCTAGTGCCGCGTGACGGAGTGAGCTCCTGTCTCTGGCCCCAGCTCCTGCCAACCAAGCAGTTTGAAAGCAAGGAATTGCAGGGAGATAAATAGGTACCACTTTGGTGGGAAGGTAACAGCATTATGTGCATCTCGGTGTTTAGTCATGCCAGCCACATGACCATGGAAAATGTCTTTGGGCAGCGCTGGCTCTTTGGCTTAGAAATGGAGATGAGCACCGCCCGCTAGAGTCGGATTCGACTGGCTTTCGAACAAGGGAAACCTTCACCTTTACCTAGGAGCTTTCGTGAGTCACTGCTCACTTCTTCAGATACCTCTACACATATCTTTCCATCGCATTCAAATATCACCCTCCTTCCAGAAAGCTTCCTTGTGTGTTTTATCCTCACAACAACACTGTGAGGCAAGTTAGCTTGACAGACAGTGGCCCAAGGCCTGCCAGCAAGTTTCGTGGCAGAGTGGGGACGTAGAGCCATGTCCCCGAGAACTTAGTCTACCGCTGTAACCCTGGTTCACTGAGACTGATAGCAGTGTCAGCAGCGACGACGTCTCTCAAGCAGCCTCTGAGGATCATGTTGCATTAACTGGGTTTTATTGTTACTAACTTTCTCCTGTTGTAGGCTATGGATTCACGGCCGGATCATCCATAGGTCGAACTAGGCGCTCACCTAGGGTGCGCCGGCGGCAGGGGCGCCAAATGGCGCCCCACTCCCCCCCCCCGAAAAGCACCCCCCACCCTAACCGGCGCCCGCCGCTGCTAGATGCCCACCTCCTTCCCAGCTTTCCTGGGGGTCCCGCAGCCGCAGAGCCCCCAGAGAAGTCGGCGCTGGGAGGGAGGGGGCGGCGGCTAGACCCCGCGGAGCCCCCAGAAAAGCCTGCGCTGGGAGGGAGGGGAGGCGGCTAGACCCCTGCCCCCTTCCCGGCTTTCGTGGGGGTTCTGCAGCCGCGGAGCCCTCAGAAAAGCCGGCGCTGGGAGGGAGGGGGCAGCGGCTAGATCCCCCGCCCCCGGTCTCCAGGTCCCACCATGAGGTTGGCATCCCCAGTGGGGGCACCCCAGGCTGTCCTGCCTAGGGCACCCAGACACCTGGAGCCGGCCCTGTATGGATTGGTTTGGTTTGGTTTGACAGGTGGCTTACAAAATGGAGTAACCCCCCCCCCACACTTTTATTTTGTATTAAACTTCTGACTTGTCAAACAGGATAATAATCACAGAAAATATTTCCTTTTGTTACACAGAAGGACAGCTATAAAAATCTAAATTTAAACCACGAAAGTAAACGGAAATTATATTAAGTAGGCATATAGCATTTTACTTTTGTCTCTATCACCAGTCGGCAGCCACAAAGAGCTTAAATTACTGTTGATTTCCTTCTTTTCCTGTTTCCATTACCACTGCCTTCATAAATGCAATAATAGTCATATTGTCATCATTTTCTTTCAAAGCAGCAATATTTATACGGGCACTTTCTGATTAAAATAAGAGTCCCAGCATTGGGCTGCTAGGTCTCCCGCTATGGTGAGAGGCCTCCTGTTGGCAGCTGTCTTGCAAGCTATTTATTTCATTAGATTCATATCCCACCCTCCCCACACTGCGGACTCAGGGTGGGTTCCATCAGGTGGTGGTGGTGGAATTTTTTAAGTCAGTGTCATGTGTGCAGCTGTCCTCAATAGTGTTGTAGGGTCGCTCTAGGAATCATTGGAAACTCTATGGTAAAACCATAGAGTTCCCACCATTTCCTAGAGTTGCCTTATATTATTTCTGGGTTTTTCCCTGGATGTGATGTAGCAGTGCACACAATGTCACATCCTCTCCATGTCTTCGCCCCCAAACTACCCACCAGTTGCCAGGAATGGCCTGCCAACTCTATCCCAGCAACATATCGCAAAAAATTCTGAATCGTATTTTCCCATTTCCTTTCTTCCTAAAATTGCCTCAGCTACACAAGATGCTGGGAGTTCCACAGCCAGGACAGCCAGCCAATGCTCCCCCTAAGCTGTGAGCAAAAATTCTACTTTGTGAGCTACTGGCATTAAAGTTGTGAGTGAGCAATTTGACTACTGCATAAGTTAGTTTGCTCTGGAGCCATCCTTCCTGAGCTAAGACAAAAATGTGTGAGGTGGAGGCTAAAAAACTGTGAGCTAGCTCACACTATCTCAGCTTAGAGGGAACACAGCTTCCAGCATTTTTTTTCCTTCAAAAAATCAGGCATGTGGATCCCCCTTTCCCTTGCACTGTGGTCCCAATTGGAACTGGAGGGCACCAAATGCCTGCTTTTAAAGGAAAAGACCTTGGAGTTCCATTCCCTGCATCTTCTGTAGCTAAATTTTAACATGTATTCGCATTACTGTGTATTCACTTATTGTACTAATGCTGGAGCCACCTCCATCTGTCCAGTGTGATGTAATTGTGAGAGTGTTGGAGTGTTGGATCTCGGAGATCCGGATTCAAATTCTATACTCGCCGGGTGAATTTGGGCCAGTCACACACTCGGCCTCACCTCCCTCACAGGGCTGTTGCAAGTGTACAATGGAAGAGAGCAGAATAAATTGTTTTGGATTCCCACTGACTAGGGTTGCCAGTTTCTCAGTGCGGCCTGGAGATTTCCCAGAATTACAAGTGGAAATGAATTCCCCTGGAGACTACAGAGGTCATTTCCTCTGGAGAAAATGGCTGCTTTGGAGGGTGAACTGTATGGTATCACATCCCTGCTGAGCTCCTGTCCTTCCCAAAACCTGCCCCTCCCCAGGCTGCACTCCCAGATCTCCAGGAATTTCCCAAACCAGAGTTGGCAGGCATACCGACTAGAAAAATGGAGTACAAATATCATAAGAGTAGCAAGGGACCTCCAGGGTCATCTAGTGGAACCCCCTGCACAATGCAGGAAATTCACAAATACCTCCCCCTCCACACCCGCAGTGACCGCTGTTCTATGCCCAGAAGATGACAAAAAACCTCCAGGATCCCTGGCCAAAGTGGCCTGGAGAAAATCAATCTTTTTGCTTCCTCACTCTGTCAGTTCTTGCTGTAAGAATCAAGGTGAGGGTCTCCCTATACCAGATCTTCTATATACCCCAGAAAAAACCTTGGAAGAGTGTTGGGCAACACTTCAAAGAATATGTTCCTAATAACATCCATAGCTTCTCTCCAGTACTCTTGCATGATAGTTCCAATTTGCATTCTGGGAGTTTTTCAGCACCAATATGTGATATATATACAGCTATACCCCTCTTTAAAGTGGTTTTCCCCAGTTGAAACTCGTGGAAAGGGTACATCTGTGGTCACTAGCCAAAGCAGCTATCTGTTTTGCTGAATTATCTCTTCTTTGCTATTAACAAATTGGAGTAGGGTTGCCAAGTACTTACCGTAATTTAGCAGGGGACACACAATCCCCAGCCGGAACATTTCTCCATGGAATACCCACGCCACACGATGCCGTCACCAGGAAGTGATGCCGGGTGACACTCTGGGTTTCCAGCCCCATTGCCAGAGCGTCGCCCAGCGTCACTTCCTGGTGACGGCATTGTGCGCTGCGTCTCCCCCCCAGGAATGGTCCTGCCATGATGTATCCGTCCCCCATCGCATTACGGTAAGTTCTTGGGAAGCCTGAATTGGAGCCACAATTTCATGACCGTTATCAGTGTGTTTTTTCTAAATATATTGAGACCAGTTCCTCTTTTCATACCATGCCCTTTCTCTGAACAGTGAGAAGTTCCAGTGGTAGTGTTTATGTGGGTTGACTCTCTTTGCAGGAAAGATCACTGGGGACTTGGGGCATTTTCGTACTGCTTTGTTTAAAAATATACAGGTAGAGCTCAGGTGGAGGCACAGCGATCCTCCTACCGAGTGTAGTGCTGTAGTGGTTAAGAGCAGCAGCTCCAGTCTGGAGAACCAGATTTAATTCCCCACTCCTCCGCATGCAGCCAGCTGGGTGATCTTAGGTCAGTCACATGTTCTCTCAGAGCTGTCCTCTCAAGAGCTCTCTCAGCCCCACCTACCTCACAGGGTGTCTGTTGTGGGGAGGGGAAGGGAATCTGTCCTCCTCCTCTCCCCTCATCAGATCCCCGGGGAGAGAGATCCTCCCCACTGGTGCTTCCGCCCTCTCCCTGTTGTTACTCAGGTGTAATCTCACCTACTAAACTTTGCTATCACATTTGCTGACAGCTGAATGTTTTGATATTTTTCAGCTGTTTCCCAGGTAGCGTAGCAGACATTTGATGTAATGTTATGTGTCAGATCATCAATATTTAACCCCCTTGAATCACATGTTACATCCTGAAACCTGACAGTACTTCTTGACAGTCGGTAACACTTCTGGTAATGATAAAAAATGTAACCAGCAAACTAGACGTTTGGTCTGCTTCGGAGACCTGATCCTGGAGAAGAGAGCTTTGCGGCTGGGCCATGATTCCGTGGAAGAGCCTCTGCTTTGCATACTGGAAGTTCCAGGTCCAGTCCTTGCCAGCATCTCCAGTTTTAAAAAAGGATCAAGGCAACAGGTGATATGAAAGACCTCCACCTGGGACCTTGGAGAGCCACTGCCAGTCTGAGTAGACAACACTGTCCTTGATGGATTACGGGTCTAAATTGGTGTAAAGGAGCTTTATTTAGGGAGGGACCATGGCTCAGTGGTAGATCATGTGCTATGCATACACAAGGTCACAGGTTCAATCCCCAGCATCTCTAGTTAAAGGGATTAGGTGGTAGATGATGTGAAAGACCCCGAGGAGCTGGTCAGAATAGACAATCCATAGACCAAGAGTCTGACTTGATTTAAGGCAGCCTCATGTGTTCTTGTGAGCTTGCTAGGCAAAGGTATCCACATGTTTGCATTCCATTCAGAGGGTCCCTGGGCCAGCTGGCCAGCAGGGGGACTTACCAGGAGCAAGAGGGAGGCCCAGGCTATGTCGACAGTGATGTGGCGACATCACTTCCTGTCTGTACTGGAAGTGATGCCATCGTGTCAGTGATGTCCCAGCAGTGCTCTGGCATTTGAGCAAAACTGTATGGTAGAAACCATTTTCTTTCACCATAGAGTTTTCGCCGAAATACCAGAGGTTCACTGTGATGTTACAAGGTGACGACATCACTTCTGGTACACGCTGGAAGTGATGTTGCCATGTTGCCAGCTATGTAGCCTGGGCCTCCCTCCCACTCCTGGTAAGTCCCCGTCCCCCACCCCTACCGGGACCTGACAACCCTAATGAGGCAGCAAAATAATTGGACCTGGTGGGCATTGCCCCAGTGGGATATCTAAATATAATATGCCAAGTTAGGGGCTCTGCAGGAGTACCTCATGCCTGATTTGAAGAGGAGACGTTTTGAGTTTCCTCAGCTCTTGGACAAATTGATTTATTGTGTTATAGTTTCCCTACTTCCCCAAATGAGAGGTTCCAGGGGTGATGCAAAGGTGTCCACATGTTTGCATTCCATTCAGAGGGTCCCTGGGCCAGCTGGCCAGCAGGGGGACTTAGATCTAGAGTTGCCAGGTCCCTTTGAGATGCTGGCAGGGAGGATGGGGGGATGCTCTGGAAGCTGGAAGCATCTCCCCCAATGTGCCTATGTTGCCCAGAAGGGCAAAACTCTATGGTAAAATTGCACTCAAGCCATAGAATTTTGCCCAAAAACCAGAGCGCCCTCCCCCAATGTCACCAACATGCTTATGTCACTTCCAGGTGATGTTGGCACATCGCTCCACATTGCTGTTGGGGGGGAGCCCACAAAACCAGGGGATCCCATGCCCCCAATTGGGGACGGGCAACCCTATTCAGATCCCCTTGGTATTCATACAAATAATCCAATGAATAGCACTGTAGTTGACAGTCCAGACCCCCATTTGCACATGACAAGGATGAAGCAGATCTCACTGTAAGTTCAGCTAGTTCTACTGTCAGCAGGATGCCATCAACCTGGTATCCAGCCATTTCTGGCTGTGAAAAATGTTCAGGGCCCACCTAAGGCACATCGGACATCAGCCCACAAAGGGGCAGTAGGAAGTATCCCACACTTCCCAGCCAGATATCCATTCCCACAGGCCCTGGCAGGCCCGTGGTCAGAGATTGATTATAGTCAGCCACTGCATGAAACAGAAGGAGAGGAGATCAGACCAGAGATCCATCTAGTCCAGTATCCTGTTACACAGAAGCCAAGTAGTTGCTCTGGAGGACCAAGGAACAGGGCATAGTCAGGGAGGCCAAGGCCCTCACCTGAGCCAGTTTGGTGCAGTGGTTAAGTGTGCGGACTCTAATCTGGGAAAACTGGGTTTGATTCCCCACCCCTCCACATGCAGCTGCTGGTGTGACCCTGGGTCAGTCATAAGTTCTTTCAGAGCAATTCTCTCAAGGGCAGTTTTTGAGCACTCTCTCAGACCCACCTGCCTCACATCTTTGTGGGGAAGGGAAGGGAAAGGAGATTGTAAGCAATGCTCCCTCTAAGCTGTGGAGTCTGGTGAGCAAAAATCCTACTTTGTGAGCCACGGGCATTAAAGTTGTGAGCAAGCGGTTCGGCTGCTGCATAAATTAGTTTACTCCGGAGCCATCCTTCCTGAGCTAAGACAAAAATGTGTGAGCCGGAGGCTAAAAAACTGTGTGCTAGCTCACACTAACTCAGCTGAGAGGGAACACTGATTTTAAGCCACTCTGAGACTCCTTCGGATAGTGACGGGTGGGGTATAAATCCAATCTCCTCTTCTTCTGATGTTGCCTCCTGGCATTGAATTTTTTAGAAGTTTATGAATATCAAGCATATCAAGTTCCTGAACATCGAGATTCCCTTTACTCTGTGCAGTTCAGTTTATTCAAGGAAGTCTGTCCAGCATTATTGGCCTTTAGTAGGATTGCCAGCCACCTGGAGCTCTCCTGTTATTACAACTGATCTACAGGCAACAGAGGTCAGTTCCTCTGGAGAAAACAGCAGCTTTGGATGCTGATCACGGAGGCATTATACCCCACTGAGGTCTCACCTTCCCCAAACTCTTCCTCCTCCAGGCTCCATCCCTGGGCATGTTTATAAAGGAAGGTCGCAGAGACATAAGGAGGCTCGGCGCCCTTCCAGCCTTTGGCCCATCCCAAGGGTGGCCGGCAGTGGGGCCAGGATTGACCCCCTCCGTCACTGGTGTTGTGTAATGCCAGGTCCATCAATAATAAAATTTCAACCCTTCAGGACTTTGTCCTGGATCAACAAGTGGACCTGGCATGTATGACCGAGACCTGGGTGAGGGAGGGGGAGACGTTGGCTCTTACCCAGTTGGCCCCACCGGGTTACTCAGTCCTTCACCAGTCACGGACTAGGGGGCGGGGGGAGGAGTGGCTATCTTCATTCGGGAGGCTTACTCCTTCAGGGCGCTCCTGTCCGTGGAGATCGCGGGCATAGAATGTGTTGGTATGATGCTGGAGGCTGTGGAGAGTTTGGCGATCTGGCTGGTGTACCGGCCGCCTAATGCACCGGCCAGTAGCTTGCCATCCCTGCTGGAGGCTGTATCAGGCTGGGCGTTGGATCACCCTAGACTGATTGTCCTGGGTGACTTCAACGTCCATGCTGAGGATGCGGCCTCTAGCCGGGCTACGGACCTAGTGTCGTCCATGGCAGTGCTGGGACTCTCGCAGTATGTATCGGCCCCCACGCATCGGGCTGGTCACATGCTTGATTTGATCTTCGCGGCGGGTGTAGAGGTGGACTGGATCACTGCGGAGGCAGTGCCATGGTCAGACCACCTGGCCCTGAGGGCCCATCTGAATGTTCCACCCCGACCCTTTGTGGGCGGTGAGCAGATTTATGCTCACCCGCGGGCTCAGATGGACCCCATGCGGCTCCAGAGGGCCTTGCGGGATCCAAGAACCCCTGGCGGCTCGTTGGATGAGCTAGTGGAGGACTGGCATGCCCGGCTCTCCGCAGCCATCAACGAGATCGCTCCTAAGCACCCTCTCCGGGCTCAGCTGAGGCGAGCTTCCTGGTATACCCGGGAGCTGCGGTGGATGAAACGGGAACTGAGACGGCTAGAGAGACGGTGGCACTGTGCTCGCGACGAAGCATCAAGAACATCTTATAGGATGTTTATGAGAGCCTATGAGATGGCAGTCAAGGTGGCTAAGAAGGATTTCTTTGCGGCCGAGATTGCATCTGCAAGCTCACGCCTGGCCCAATTATTTAGTACAATTCGGACCTTGATGGACCTGCCTCAGGGCAGGTGAAATGTTAGGGAATTGGATATTGGCTGTGAGGCTTTTGCGAGCTATTTCGCAGATAAAGTTTTGACGTTCCGACGCGACCTCCCCACCACGATTGAGACAGTTAGTGAACTCGAGGCCTCTTGCGTATCTTCGGTTCCGGGTTTGGAATGTTTCGGCCTGCTCAGCTTGGATGAAGTTGACAGATTGCTAGTTACTGTGCGCCCAACCACATGCGACCTGGATCTGTGCCCCTCCTGGCTCATCAAGGCAGGCCATGAGGGGTTTCAAGGTGCTCTGTGGGAGATTATCAACAAGTCCCTCAGTGAGGGCCAATTCCCTGGAGCACTCAAGGAGGCGATGGTCCGCCCCCTCTTAAAAAAGCCATCTCTGGACCTGGCCGAATTGGCCAACTACCAGCCGGTGTCCAATTTGCCCTATTTGGGCAAATTGATAGAGAGGGCGGTGGCGTTACAGCTACAGGGCTTTCTGGAGGATACTTCAGTCCTGGATCCTTTCCAGTCCGGCTTTCACCTGGGTCACGGGACAGAGACGGTGCTGGTCGCCCTGACTGATGAGCTCCGTAGGCATTTGGATCGAGGCGGTGTGGTGGCATTGCTGTTGTTAGATCTGTCGGCCGCATTCGATACGGTCGACCATCAGCTGCTGACCCACCGCCTTGCCGACGTGGGGATTCAGGGGCGTGCCCTTCAATGGTTCGCCTCTTTTCTCCAAGGTCAGGGACAGAGGGTGGCGACTGGGGATCAGCGGTCCCGGAAGCATCCCCTCGAGTGCGGGGTGTCTCAGGGGGTGGTGCTGTCCCCGATGCTGTTTAACATCTATATGCGCCCCCTTGCCCAGATTGCCCGGAGCTGGGGGCTTGGGTGTCATCAATATGCAGATGACACCCAGCTCTATCTGATGCTGGGTGGCCAGTCAGACTCTGGTCCCGATGACCTTCACAGGACATTACAGGCCGTGGCTGGTTGGCTCCGGCTGAGCCAGCTGAAGCTAAACCCGGCGAAGACAGAGGTCCTGGGCCTGAGCCGGACTGGTCTGGGGCTGGGGCTCCCACTCCCGTCCTTCGATGGGGCGCCGCTGGTGCCATTGTCAGGGGTTAGGAGTTTGGGGGTGCTCTTGGATGCCTCCTTAATGATGGAGGCCCAGGTGGCAGCCACTGTCAAGTCAGCATTTTACCATCTGCGGCTGGCACGGCAGTTGGTTCCCTACCTCGATCGCGACGACCTGGCCATGGTGATCCATGCGATGATCACCTCGAGGCTAGACTACTGCAACGCTCTCTACATGGGGCTGCCTTTGTCGCAGATCTGGAGGCTGCAGCTGGTGCAGAATGCAGCGGCTAGGCTGCTGATGGGTCTCACTAGATGGGACCACATCCAGCCAGCGCTGAAGGAGCTGCACTGGCTGCCAATAGCATACTGGATCCGCTTCAAAGTGCTGGTTCTTACCTTTAAAGCCCTACATGGCCAGGGTTCGGCCTACCTGAGGGACCGCCTTTCCCCATATGTTCCCACAAGAGCACTACGGTCAGGGGGACATCATCTGCTGGTCATTCCAGCCCCCAAGGCTGTTAAATATGCTGTGACCAGGGCCAGGGCTTTTTCGGTGGTGGCCCCTACCTGGTGGAATGAGCTCCCGGAGGAAATCAGGGACCTTATGCAGTTCCGCAGGGCCTGCAAAATGGAGCTCTTCCACCAGGCTTTTGAGTAGGGGCTGCCACCGCTATGATACCATCAGCGTATAGCCACTCGAGGAACTCTGGCCCTGGCATGGGGTTCTTAGCTTTATATGGGCACCATTGGAGTAACGCCAACTGCGTGTATTGGTGCGTTGTGTGGTGTGGACCCTGTAGTGATTTTTTGCTGTTATTGCTGTTTTATTGTTAGTTGAAATGGAGCTTTAGGGCTGTATTTATTCTTGGTTTGGCCTTTATGTTTTAATCCGGTTGTATGTCATTCTGCCCTTGTTCACCGCCCTGAGCCCATGTAGAAGGGTGGGATATAAATCCAATAAATAAATAAATAAAAATCTCCAGGTATTTCCTAACCCAGAGTTGGCAACCGTAGTTAGATGCATAACTCGGCATGGCTAGCAGCCATTAATGGACTTCTCCTCCACGAATCTGTCTAATCCCTCTTTCAACGCCATCTCTGCTCATGACCGTCACTGCGTTCAGTGGCAGCAAATCCCACGATTTAATTACTGAGCAAAGAAATATTTCCTTTTGTCCATCCTGAACCTGTTGCCTGTCAAATTCACCGGGACTCCCTGAGTTTAGCAGTGTGGCAGAGAGAGAAAAGGATGCCTCCGTTCACTTTCTCCACCCTAAAATCTTGCAAGAACAACCCAATAGGACGAAGGCTCCTGCTGAATGGGAGATGGGGTGGAAAGGAGGGAGGGTATCCCTCAAGTCACTGTGAGTCAGAGACAACTGTGTAGGTATTTCTGTCATCCCAAGCATGAGGCGCATAGCACCTCCTTAGCCTGTGCCTCCCACAGATTCATAGGAGTTAAACTGGAGATTGTGTTGGAAGTTTTCAGTTTGGTTATTCTCTGAGACAGCTGGTTGGGTGACGCGAGTCACTGCCTAAACAGCTGGTCAGGATATACTTAGATTGCATCTAGCAACTTGAACAGCTGTTGAACGAGTTTGCAGTTGTGCCTGTGGTTCAGAAGTCGACTCACAGCCGATCAGGGATAACCTGGGAGAGGAGTTCTGATCTACCCGCTCAGCAAAATAGCCACATTGTGAATATGTGGAAGGGAGAGGAGAAACAGTCGTTTCTCTCCTGACTGGCAACAGAGGTAATGCTTTTAATCCCTGCATTACAAACGTTAGAGGAGAAAGAGCTGGTTTTTCTCCTTTTGTCTGCTAATTACCCCCCCACCAATTGTAGCATCTCAAGGAGTCTGGGATGCAGCAATGATTTCAGGATGGGAGATCAGAAGAACCTGACTTCCAACAGATCAGCTTGAAGTCGGCTCCTGATTCTGCCTCCCCCCCCAGGACTGGTGCTATTTCTCTGCACGTGGTTTCCATGGGGAAAATTTTCCCAGCAGGGGCTCAGAAGTCAACTCCCAACTGAACCCTCATCAGCTGGGAGCCAGCTTCTAACTGCTGAAAGTAGCCAGTTTCTGCAAACAGACCCAAACAGGTTGCAAACAGCTGAACAGCCTGTCATTTATCTGGCTGCCTGATCATCACTGGTGAACGGGCTGCAAAATAAGGAAAGAATCATTTTCAGAGCTGCACACTTTCAAATCACATCTTTTCCCACAAGGTATTGGCTCTGAGAGTCTTATCTCCATTGCCTTATCAGTTTTTTCTGGGTTTTGTGCAATGCAAGCACACCGGGAATCAGAATTATACCGACCTGTAACAGCTGTATTAGCTGTGCTCTGATGGAACAGGGAATCAGTACCCCTATATCCAATAAGCCACATAAAAGACATAAAGAGAAGTTTCCCCGCTTCCACAAACATCATGAAAAATATGTTATTGAATAATCTCCATTCACAAAAAAGTCACAGTGATTTCTAGATTTGCTATGTTTGCATGTCATTGCTCTGTTTAAACGAATCTGAATACCCGTCATAAGTCTCTACTGAATTCTTAGGCTTGTTTGACTCTTTGCCCTCCTTGCCTCCTGGGCCTTAAATTGCAGTCTGACTTGAAGAAATTAAGCCATGGATGTTTTTCCTGGCATGAAGTGATGGGAAATGCATTGCCGACTTCACTTCTACCAGGCAGATTGCTCTTTAAGGAGCCAGTAAAAAAAACAAAACAACCACAAACCTGGCAAAGCTTATTGGTGGTGGTCCTTAGAGGGCTGGCTTGCCGTAGTTGAAGGAATGTGAGCAGTTTGTGTTTGCCAGAGTGGGGCAGAACTCGGGAGGCCTTTTGTCTCCTCGGCTGCCATGTCAAAGGAGTAGAGCTGGAGAGCGAAAGAGTTTCTTCTACTGAAGCAAATCTGTTCAGGCACCTGAATTTTCTTCTGCACTAGTCAGTTAGCCTGCAATGGGCATCTTTGGTTCATTCAAGTTTTTTTTTAAATTGAGAGTCCAGGAATGGAGAGTTTGCCAGCCCCTTGCCTCTCATTGTTTTTTTTACATTGCTTTTCTGTCAATGAATACCTAAGTTTTTTTAAAAAAAAACACACACACAGCGGCAGCCTGTCCACTGGGGTTTGGCAGAGTGCTAGTCAGGCTTCTCAGGGCTTCTCTCCCTTTCAGTTTGGCTTCGTCCTTCTCTGTGTTGTACGGCAGCATGTGCTTTTTGGCATAGTTCAGTTCACATCCCTGAACCTGTCCTTAGTACAGGTGGTTCTTGTTCCCAGGAAGTGGGGGAGGCAACTTTGATTACTGGTTTCACTTTGCAGCCGAAGTGATTGCTCATTAATTTTCCTTTATTTTTATTATCATATTAGTATGATTAAAAATTCCAATCATGAAAAAATAAAAGGGCAACAGGTAATAGCCAGTGTCTTTCATTGCAAAGGGTGTCAGGCTACTCCAGTTCTCAGGCAGAGGACATAAGATTTGCATTATGCAGCTACAAAGGGCTCTACCTCTTCTGAATCAAGAAAGCAGCTGATTGGCAGGAAAGTTAAGTTTGCCTCCTTTTACAGCTTTTCACACTACATCAGACTGAGTACTTAACATATCTTCCTCTGTCAGCTTTTCTCCTTCTCCTTTTCTCCTCTTAAACAACCTTTTAAAAAGAAAATGGCCCTGGTGAAATCCACCTTAAATTGAGTTGTAACTGTGGCATGGCATGTTCCTGGCTGGTGATGTGATGTCTGGCAAGGGTATATAACACTGGTGTTGATAGGTGCACACTTTATTGTGCATTGTTTTTTTGTATTTTTTAAAAAAGAATGTACCTCAGAGCTCCAAAGCTTCTAGCTCTTACATGTCGTTGCAAGCTTTCTAAAGGAAGTTGTAAAAGCCAGTACTTTGAAGGGAGCACCACCAACATGGTGAAATAGTTCACGTCCTGTCACACAGTTTGGAATCACAAATCTGTGGCTAGCAGATAACAGAAAGCCTCCTTTCCAACTAATATGCTAATCACAGTGAGCTAAAAATATCAGAGGTAACCATTATGGAACTGGTGAAGTAAGGCAAACTATCAGCTCAGTACTCCAAATACATGTGGTCATTCTTTTAAACTAACAGATATGTTACTTGAAAAAAGAAGTGTCCAAGCAATTACTGTACCATCTAGACTGGATCTCAGATAAAGACCCAGTGGAAGACTAGTGATTTAGAAGATCTCTGCAAAGTACTCCAAATGAAGATATCATTATGCAGTGGATTCCAAAAGGAAGTGTAATGGTTTCTGTAAAGCGGCCACTCTAGCAGCAGCAGGAGCATCAACTAATCCCATGTTATTGCTTTACTTCAAGTCTTTTACAGATTTCCTTCTTGGCACAGAAAGGTTTGCGCTTTCCAGGAGACACAAATGTCAATGGTGGCAGGTTACAGTGTGTCTGTGTCTCCTCCTCTCCAGGTACTGAAGCATCTGCGACACTTGAACTTCACAAATAATATGGGGGAGCAAGTGGATTTTGATGAGTCCGGGGGCCTGATCGGGAATTACTCCATTATCAATTGGCACCTGTCCCCAGAAGATGGCTCCATTGTCTTTGAGGAGGTCGGACACTACAATGTTTATGCCAAGAAGGGAGAAAGGCTCTTTATCAGTGAAAACAAGATCCTGTGGGATGGATTCTCCAAGGAGGTGAGAGGCACCTGTTGCCCTGAATTTACATTTACTGTGTCCTTTTCCAGGGAGGTTAGGATTGGGGAATTCCTTGAGATTTGGGGGTGGAGCCTGGGGAGGGCAGGATTTAGGGAGGGGAAGAAATTCAGGCAGGTAGAATGTCATAGAGTCCCCCCTCCAAAGCAGCCATTTTCTCCGGGAGAACAGATTTGTGTTGTCTGAGATTTCCAGTTTTCCAGGCCCCTACCTGGAGGTTCGGCAGCCCTGACAGGGTTCCACAGATTTCTGGCTGGCCCTCAGTAACCCACCATGCTTTCTAGCAGCCAGGAGGGCTCTGCTTTCTTAACTGCCTGGCCTGCGGAAGTCAAGCAAGTGTAGTCCTTTTGTGGCGGTGTTTTATGAAAGTGTAGCACTTAGCAAGGTGCGTGTATGTGTTTGGTATGCGGTAAAATGTAGTGGTGGGGAAGGGGGAATTTTGAAAGCAAAAACTGCACTGCCTCCTCAGTTATTAGATACTGCCTCAGTACCTTTCCTCAGACTCTTTCAGGATGCGAGAGATCCAAATGTCTTGACTGAAGTTGATGCTGATATTGTAGGGAAACCATATTTCCCTAGCGTTCTGATGCCAGTATGCCATTGTTGGGAAAACATGTTTTCTGGATAGCTGATCTTTCTGCTGTAGTTACAAATGCTTTGCAGACCTGGGGCTCAGGTGCCTATTGGACTTACCTGTGACCTCATTAAAGACTGGTAACACAGCCTCACACTGACCTGGAAGGCCCAGGTTGGCCCAGTCTTATCAGATCTCACAAGGGAAGCAGGGTTGGCCCTGGTTAGTACTTGGATGGGGGACCACCAAGCAAGTCCAGGGTTGTTACGCAGAGGCAGGCAATGGAAAACCACCGCAAAACGTCTCTTCCCTTGAAAACCCCAGGGGGTCACCGTAAGTCGGCTGCGACTTGAAGACACTTTACACACACAGCTTAAATCTGGTAATCTGGCCACGTTGTCAACTGTTAAGGATTAATTTTTGTTCGGCCAAGGTATACCATTTTCCAAGGCCTGCTGGAGGTTATGCAAATTGGCCAGAGAATGCAGAGAACACAATAAAAATATGTACATTCCCCAAGTTCCTGTTAGAGATTAAGCTGGAGCATGTAAATCAGGAGTCCCCAACCTTTTTGAGCCTGAGGACACTGTTGGAATTGTGACATAGTGGGGTGGGTGCAGCCACAAAATGGCTGCCACGGGAGGACTGCTTCAGCTTACCTTCAGTCGCACATCCTTGACGCGTGGTGGCAGTGTCTGCTGAAGCAACTTAAAAAAAAAATCTGCACAGCCAATCAGATCTCCAGTGGCCAATCAGAAGCCATGCTGGGCAAAAGCCCCACCTGGTGACACCCACTTAGAAACATTTGGTGGGCACCAGGAGGTAAGAAAGGTATTGGCAGGAGCCAGAGTACCCATGGGCACCCCTATTGTAAATCAAGATACGCATATTCCCCAAGGCCTGTTGGAGGGTATGTGTAGGTGTACAGTTCCTTCTTCGTGGACAAGATGATGTGCACAGTCTTCATGAGCCATGGTGAATGTGCACAGTGGCTGGTTATTATGCCTATTAATCATTCAACTCATATCATCCCCAACACATAAAACAAACTATTACATGAGAAATATACAGGTAATGAAATAAAGTCCAAAAAAAATCAAATCAAATCTCCTCTGGTGCTACACATAAAAACACATACACATAAAGAGTTGTCATCCTTTTAAAAGATTCTACTAAACAGCATTTTGCAGCCTGGGCATTACGTATTCCTGTGCAATGCCATAATGTGAAGCACAATTGGCTGCCAGTCACTGCATATTTTTAATGTGAATTTGGTTTTTGATCTCTCCTTCTCTTGAATCTTTGACATTACTCTCCCAGAGAAGAGGGCTTTTGTTTAAAATGCCCTGAGGTCTTTTCATTAAAGTCTTTATTGTGCCATTTTTTTGGGGGGGAGGGGACCAAACCCCGTTCTTTGTTACCACATTTATCTATTGGTAGCAGAGCATCCAGTTTATATTTTGGCTTGTGGGTGGGGCTTATTCACATGACTACCTTAAAACTGATGATAGCAGCACAATTTAAATATTAGGTACTTAAAGTACTAAGTCTCTAAACTAGGAAATAATCTTGATAGCAAGTCTAATTGTTGCATCTGCAGGAATGCAGTGTAATCTGCAGGCATATTCTAAAACAGGGTTTCCCAGTGTGGTGCCCATGTGCGCTGTGGTGCCTTCTGACCAATTTTGATGGGCTGTGCAGATTTTTAAAAACACTGCTTTGGCAGCAATCATTTTGAGACATTTTGCGGCTGTGTCAACTCACTGTGTTAGGATTCCAGTGGTGCCCGCAGGCTGCAAAAGATTGGCGACCCCTCGTTCTAATCTAAAAGGTATACAGAGTCTACATTTTTTGGGCATCCCCTAGAAATAAACAAAGGAGGACCCAAAGATGCTAATTTAAGACTGTTGTTTTGTGTTCTTACTTCACAGTCATCGAAACCCTTTCAAAGAAAGGCTACAACATGCAATGAGGTCAGCTCCTTGCTCTTTACTGATCAATGAACTGGCCTCATTTAGTTGTACTTTGGCTGATACGTTTTCACAACTTCAGTCTCCCTTTGATGGTGCTAAGAATTGTAGACCGCTAATTCAGGTCTGCAGCTTGGACCTCTACTGCCATCTTGCGACGATTCAGTATATATTCAAGTAGTAATTTTCTGGCGTCCGTTCCCTGTAAGCCACAACAGGGTTTCCTAGAATGGGACACTCCAGATATTTTGAATGCACTCTTTCTATCACAATATAAATATCGTATGCATCGTAGTAGAATAGGTTGACTATTGCGGAAATTAACTATCAGGGTCCTTGGAGACCTACCACATCCTTGGCACATTCTGCATCTAGCATTCACTCTGCTGTTTTACCAAACCCACGTTGGAACAGAAATTCCCTTCTGCATTGCATGCCACTTTCACTTTGATTGATTGTCGGATTTTATGGTAGCCTCCACACTGCATGCTGGTTTCACTTACTTTGATGTCTCAGTTTTATGGTACTGTCTACATACATGTATGACCATTTTATGGCCGTGCAGGGGTGACTCTGCAGTCAGTACGGCGTTGGCCTGGGGTACCTGAATGTGGGTATGAGCCAAATCTTTTTCTGATCCAGTGTGGGTTTGGTAAAACAGTGGAGTGAATGCTAGATGCAGAATGGGCCATTAGAACAATGGTAAAGGGTGAAGAACAATTTGTTCATTAATTCTGTTGCAACAAGTGGATTCTGGAATTAAATTGCCAATATTCCTTGCTGACAGACAGTGTGCACCCACTGCTCCAAGTCCACATTGGTACCAAGACCACCATTACATTGATTCACTCAGATCCATCCAGGACTCTGAGGGCTTATCTATATATTGCTTGTGTGGCGAAGAAGCAGGGGTACCCCTCCATTCCACATCTAACATGTGGAGCAGGGGCATGGCACATAGAGATCCATAGGTGAACCGACCCACCCACTCTGACCTTCATCTTTCTCCCTTCCTCCCTTTTTCGAGGGAGAGTGAAAAACCAGGGGTATCCACCCCATGTGAGAAAGGCCTCCATATGGAGCTTCTTGCCTCGCACAGGTCGATGTATGATTCACGGAGGAAAGGGGAACAGTCCCATCCCTCCACTGTGCGAGGGGAAGCACCATCTGGCAGGTCCGCATACAGAAGCCGATGAGAGAGAATAACTGAATCCTCCTGCCTGGGGGGGACAGTCTCCAGAGCGGGCTGGAGAGCCCCTGGAATGAACAACTGATCCCCAGGCGACAGAGACCAGTTCACCTGGAGGAAATGGCTGCTTTGGAGGGTGGACGCTGTGACATTATCCCTCGCTGAGAGTCCAAGGATTTCCCAGTCTAGAGGTTGGCAATGCTCCCTCTAAGCTGTGGAGTCTTGCGAGCAAGAATTCTACTTTGTGAGCTGCTGGCATCGAAGTTGTGAGTGAGCGACTTGGCTACCGCATAAATTAGTCTGCTCGGGAGCCATCCTTCCTGAACTAAGACAAAAATGTGTGAGCCGGAGGCTAAAAAACATGTGAGCTAACTCAACACTAACTCAGCTTAGAGGGAACACTGGCTGGCAACTGCAACTTGGCCTGTATGTCATGCCCTTCCCAAGCTGACCAGGTGATTTGTCTTCTTGCAGGTGCCATTCTCCAACTGCAGCAGAGATTGCCAGCCGGGCACGAGGAAAGGCATCATCGAGGGAGAGCCAACGTGTTGCTTTGAATGCGTAGAATGTACTGATGGGGAGATCAGCGACGAGACAGGTATGCGCCAATGCAGGCAGAGAACGCAGCCCTGACTTTTGCTGAGAGACATCCCCCAAGACGGAGTCATGAAGCTGTGTTCTGAGATACGTTCCAAGATGAGCCCGTCTTTCAAACCGTTTGGTATCAATGCTGCATAGTCTGCTCCCCCCAACACATCGTATATCTAATTCTAAACCTTGTGGATCAAAAATTCTGCATAAGGGGGCTGTGTATGGATAGGAGAGGGATTTTTTGGGTGTGTGTGTGTATAAACCTGTAAAAAAAGAATTGGAATGGGGGTTAATTCTCCTCTAAAGGTAGTGGTACGGTTGTGCATGTGTAGAAGTTGCAAGGAGGGGGGAAACCTTTAAAAACGTTTTTTTTAAAATGACGAGGAAGTAAGAAAAACTGGACAAATTGCTGATTAGGGGATGGGGCTCAAAAGAGGAGGTTGGGAGGCTGTATGTAGGTGGGGAGCAGGCCTGTAGATAGGCCTCCTGGGGCCCAGCCCCCCACTTCCTCCCAAGGACCCCACGACTTTTGGGAAGAAGCAGGGGGAGGCTGCACATGCCTGCACTGCAAGCTGTAAATTTGTGGCCTGGAGTGCTGGCGCGTGGCCTCCACTTCTCCCCCAATGCATTTAAAGGATCCCTTTACATGCTTCAAGGGAGAAGTGGGAGGGAGGCAGCGAATTTCAGTGCCCCTGGACTTTTTAAAAAGCCCCCTATTTAAAAAAATAATCCTGGCTACGGGCCCAGTGGGGAGGAGAGGAAAAACTAAAGGGGAAGAAGTGGAGACTGCCCGAGGGGGTGGGATTTTCTCTCCTCCAGGGAGTCCTTGCAATTTCTGTCCTGTTTGGTTTAAATATTTACTGGAGTTCATTCTCAGGTTTTGTCACCCAAGAAAACACAACGTCTGGAAGAATCTGCCCCAGGGCAAGCTCTGCCTCAGCCAGGCAGTCACCCTCTTTCTGAACAGACCCATGTCAGATAGCAGGGCAGGGGCTCCCCACATGGAATGCTCCTCCATATAGGGGGGGAAATTCTCTGCAGACAGGAAACTACTGTGACCGGGAGTAGAGTTGTTGCTGTACCTCGCCTTCTCCCTGACAGGCCTGTTTTCTGTGTGGGGTGTCCCATCATGTGAATCCCCCTGCAGACTGAGGTGGTGGAACCCCGACAAGGGACTGGACATTGCCTTGTGTCTGTTAGAAGCTCAGACGCCACCTTTGTGCCCCAAAATGAGGGATCAGAATGATGACAAAGTTAATGGCCTAGAAAAGCTTTGAATTAAAGATAAAAATTAGCTAATCTTAAAGGTGCACATCTGTATAACGAGACCATTTGGAAATTAGGGAATACCCACATTTGACAAAAAAATCTAAAACCTATTAAAATCAGTTGGGGGGGAGGCCTCAGTCTGCCCCGAATGCAGAAGTGATGTCACGCAAAATGTACACACACACACACACACAAAATATCAACTGAGTTCTCATGATACTATGTTGTGAGCTCTCAGCTGCCATTTTAGTGGTTTCTGGGCAACCCTGTGTACCATCTCCAGCCACTGATGGAGGAGGCTTGAGGATGAAAGCACATTTGTGGGGTAACAGGATAAGGGCGGCGAACTGCAAAGGCCATGGGAACAACCTTTGCATGTTGCGTCAGAAGAGAAGCACAGTGCCAAGCATATTTATGAGATGGGAGTGTGTATAAAAGGGGGGGGGAATGGCTCTGTGTGGAGAGAGGTTAAAGGTGAGATGCTGTTTGCTTCTAGGAACAGGTGGGAGGCAGGTCATATGGGGGAAGTGATTTGGTTCCATTAAGACCCTATAAGTTGGGATACTGGGGTATAGATTTAATAACTGGACAGACATTTCTGGGAACCTAGTTCAGCAGGTAAGAGGGTATAAGAGAGCATAAGAGAAGACATGTTGGATCAGGCCAATGGCCACATCGTGGCCAAAACCCAGGTGCCTTTGGGAGGTCCACCAGCAGGGCCAGAACTCCAGAAGCCCTCCCACTGTTGCCCCCCAAGCACCAAGAATACAGAGCATCACTGCCCCAGACCATAAACCATCCAGTGTCACCTAGAGGGGACACCGCAGAAAAGTAGAGTTGTGCTCTACCTTTCCTGGTATTTCAGCTTTCCAAAGTGAACTTTTAACATTCCAACCAGCACTAGAAAAAGATCATCCCCTGCCCTTCTTATCTTTTTGAATAATCAAAAATGGGACCAGATTTACAATGAGAAACCCAATCGATCCAATTTGTAATTTATGTTGAGCAACATTGGCCCGTTCTCCTATGCAAGAAGTATGGCAATGAATAGCTGCCGTGCAAGAGTACTACGTCTTGTGCAGGAGAATTCCTGGTGGATTGTGCTTTTTGAGTTTAACTCTTGGCTGCTGACTGAACCCATAAACCCATTTTTTAAATCAGTCAGTCCAGAACATGTTGTATTGCAGAAGGTCCTGAAAGAGACACGTTGCCCTTCAGACCTTGCCTTCTCCTCTGACTGAATGTCTTGTCTTCTTGCAGATGCCAGCGCTTGTGAGAAGTGCCCTGAAAACTTCTGGTCCAATGAAAACCACACGTTTTGCACTCCCAAGCAAATAGAGTTTCTGTCTTGGACGGAACCGTTTGGGATCGCCCTCACCTTGTTTGCTGTGCTCGGCATCTTCCTAACCTCCTTCGTCTTGGGCGTCTTCACCAGATTCCGCAACACCCCCATCGTCAAGGCCACAAACCGCGAACTCTCTTACCTCCTCCTCTTCTCCTTGTTGTGCTGCTTCTCCAGTTCCCTTTTTTTCATCGGCGAGCCCCAGGACTGGAATTGCCGCTTGCGGCAGCCTGCCTTCGGTATCAGCTTTGTCCTCTGCATCTCCTGTATCCTAGTGAAGACCAACCGCGTCCTCCTGGTCTTTGAGGCCAAGATCCCCACCAGCCTCCACCGCAAATGGTGGGGCCTCAACCTGCAGTTCCTCCTGGTCTTCTTGTGCACGTTTGTGCAGATCGTCATCTGTGTCATTTGGCTCTACACGGCTCCCCCATCCAGCTTCCGGAACCACGAGCTGGAGGATGAGATCATCTTCATCACCTGCAACGAAGGCTCGCTGATGGCTCTGGGCTTCCTGATTGGCTACACCTGCCTCCTGGCTGCCATCTGCTTCTTCTTTGCTTTCAAATCCCGCAAGCTGCCCGAGAACTTCAACGAAGCCAAATTCATCACCTTCAGCATGCTGATCTTCTTCATTGTCTGGATCTCTTTTATCCCAGCCTACGCCAGCACTTACGGCAAGTTTGTCTCTGCCGTGGAGGTGATAGCCATCCTGGCTGCCAGCTTTGGCCAGCTGGCTTGCATCTTCTTCAACAAGGTATACATCATCCTCTTCAAGCCCTCTCGTAACACCATCGAAGAGGTGCGTTGTAGTACCGCCGCCCACGCCTTTAAGGTGGCGGCCAGGGCCACCCTGAGACGCAGCAACGTGTCACGCAAGAGGTCCAACAGTCTCGGGGGCTCCACGGGCTCCACCCCTTCCTCATCCATCAGCAGCAAAAGCAACCACGAAGAGCCCTTTGCCCTAGCCACGCCCACAGAGCAGCAACAGCCACATGGGTGCAAGCAGAAAGTGAGTTTTGGTGGTGGGACTGTCACCTTCTCCCTGAGTTTTGAGGAGCACCAGAAGAACGCGGTGGCCAACCGAAACGCAAAGCACAGGAACTCCTTGGAAGCCCAGAACAGCGACGACAGCCTTATGAGGCACAAGGCCCTGCTTCCTCTGCGGTCCAATGACCCACTAGTCATCGAGCCCAATGCCCAGACCCCTTCCAATCCAGACGCCAACACACAGGAGTCAGTCGTGGAAGAAACCCAGCAAGAAGCACAGGGCTTAGAAGAGCAGCCTCCTTTGTCAGCAACACGTTTGCGGGATTTTGTAGGCAGTGACTCCGTCATAGAGAATGCTGTCCATTCATAATCAAAGAAAGAGGACTCTGTCCCCCCCCCTGCTTTTCTCCTGAGCAGGGGAAAGAACTGGAGAAAGCCATCCATGACACAGCCCACCGCTTCTTAGAATCAGCGGGGTAAAGTCACTTCCAAAGAAATGCGGGGGGGAGAAAGGTTTCTGGAAGCATCTCTCTTAGCAATCCTTCTAACAAAACTCTGTGGTGGTCATCAAAAAATGGAAGGAGAACATCTTTGGACTTTTTTCCAGCTGGGCTTTAGCAGGAACTGTGTGCCATCGCTGTCCCAGGATTGGAGGCCAGACCACCGGCTTCCCAGCGAACGAATATACATGGATGGTTCCCGCGAACATGCTCTGCTCTTACGCTGATGTATAGTATCCCTTTTCTTTTGTGATGTATAATAGTCCCCCTTGAAATGTAAAACTGCTTACCCACCCATTACAACAAGGAAAGAAAACCTTGCTGCTTTACCGCAAAAAAGAAAAAGAAACAGGACGCATGGTTTGACGTGTGGGAGGCTGATGTCCAGTCCCCATGGAAACGTGCGCAATAAATAGCACTTGTACAGCCAGTGGCCTGAACTTGTAAAGTATTTAAAGTGACAGGTACTGCTCCCTGTATATACGTGAAAAGGTAGACCAGATCTTTGCTGCTCCCTGTGTCCCTGATAATCGGAGGAATAATAAAGACGACGACGCTGCAGTCTTTTGAATCACTTCTGTACTACTGTAGAGCGGCTTTTCCTACCACAGATTGGCCTGTGCCAATTCCCTTCGTAGGCAGAAAGAAAAGGCAATTTGTACTCTCTGGGAGGTGTGCCCAAGATTTCTCCTCATAGTTATTTCTTGCCATTGTGGCTTTTGTGCCAAAAATGGCTAACGTTTGACCAAGCTAAAACCATGTTTGCTAACAAAAAGAAAAGTCTTCAGTTTGTGCGTGCGTGTGTGTGGGGGAGATCAGCTATGTTTGCGCATTCAGTATCATCTTGGAGAAGAGAACCTGGGAAGCTACCTTGAGCCAAAGGGAAAGGCAGGTTATACATACTTTAATAATTAAATAAGTCTCTGTCTCTGAAAGCTACTAATATGTAGGCAAACTGTATTTATTTACTTCATTTGTGCCCCCAAACGGGGACCCACAGTGGCTTATATCCTTCTCCACTTCTCCATTCTGTCCTCACAACAAGGCAGGTGAGGCAGAGGGTGTGTGACTGGCCCAAGTGAGTTTCAGTGGCAGAGTGAGGATTTGAACCTGGGTCTCCCAGATCCTAGTCCGGCGCTTTAAGCACTACACACACACCCTGGCTCTCTGAATGTAGCCAGTTTTCCAAAGAACTTACATCATGTCTGTAAGATGTCTGGACAGATGGAAAATCTGGAATGTACAATTTGAAATGTTTTGGTATTTTAGGGTGACTAGTAAATGGGAGGTGTGGCTCACACGAATTGGTTGACTTGGGAATGGAGGTCATGAATCTCATTTGTAATAACTACTGTGATTGCTGGAGCTCAAAAATGCACCTTCCAGGTTGCAGATGTTGTGGATAGTGGAGCGCTATGAGCTCTCCCTACAGAAAGGCAACTCCTGCAAGTGAAAAAATAAAGACAGGAAAAGAAGAGGAGAAGAGACTGGATTTATAACCTGCCCTTCACTACCCGAAGGAGTCTCAGAGCAGCTTACAATCTCCTTTCCCTTCCCCTACCCTCCCCACAACAGACACCCTGTGAGGTAGGTGGGGCTGAGAGAGCTCTGACAGAAACTGCTCTTTTTCAAGAACAGCTGTGCCAGAACTATGGCTTGCCCAAGGTCATCCAGCCAGGTGCAAGTGGAGGAGTGGTGAATCAAACCCAGTTCTCCCAGATTACAGTACCCGCACTTAGCCACTACACCAAGCTGGGCCCTAGGAGATAAAGCAAGGCATTGCTGACCAATGGGACTTTTGAAAGTCCCTATATCTGCAGAGCCTTAAAGGGAAAATAGCTACACCTGAAACATCATTTTATGTACCATGCACAGCACTTGAGAACCACAGCTCATTGCATCATTGCTCATGCTGAAAATGCTGCACTGAAGGAGTGAAATAAAGAAGAGATCTTGAATAGCTGTTGAGAGATGCCAAGGAAAATGCATGTCTCTATGTCCCTCTATCTGACATAGTAGCAAGAGACTACGCTAAGGTCAGTTGTGTTGTAAGCACAGTTAGGAGGGACAGCTCTCTGCCCACTGAACCTGTTTCATCCACCTGGCCTGGAACGGGTGGCTAGTGAGATCAAGCGGGTGAAGAAGACCACTGGCTATTGGGGCTACCATTGGGAGAACCCTCTATTTGTAACAGTTTTCTTACAGGCTGATTCTGTGCCCATCTGTTTCCTCGCAGTTTTTCCACAGTCACATCAAGAGGTTAATCTCCCTCTACACTGCAGGCTGCTTGCACTTTCTTTGTTCATCGGGTGTTATGGTACCTTCTGCATAGATTTATGGCCATTCAGGGGTGACTTTGCAGTCAGTACAGCATTACCCCAGGGTATCTGAATGTGGTTTTGAGCAGCACCTTTTCCTTTTGATTCAAGGGGAACAATAAGCAGACAACTTGACACGACTTCATTGATCTCCATTGATCTCTGCCAGTTCCCCTGCCCCTATTTTCCTTTCTGCATTTATCACCTTCACCATGAACTACTTGGCTCAGGCAGCTTCTGATTCCAAGGAAATAATAAGCAGACAACTTGACATGGCTTCATTGATCTCTGTCAGTTCCCCCGCCCCTTTTTTCCCCTCTGTATTTATCATCTCACCATGAATTACTTGGCTCGGGTGGCTAATGACTGCTGAGGCAAGTACTGACACAGGAAAATCTGCATACCAGATTGATTGAGAACAGATATTCAGAGGCAAGGGGGAACCAGGTCGAGTGCGGAGAAAATGTGGAGCAAATGCCAGATACAGATTGGACCACAGAGTGTGCGTCAATGCATCTGGACTCCCTAACAACTTCATTACTCAGGTTGGACTGTCTGCAGTTCTTCTAAACCCACCATTTACCATTGAAGGTGAACTTGCATTTAAGCCAATGGCTGACTTGTAGTCCATGAAAACGGCAAGACTTTTGAGGAAACAGTGTGGAGGCAGTGGGGCTGATTTTAGGGCTATCATTCATAGTGCTGGCCATCATTTTTAAGAAGGAAGCAAAGATGATTATCTCTTAAAGAGAAGGTGCAGCCATGCAGTGTAGTTCTTCATTTCTATATGGAGCAAAGGAGAATTACCTGATCATGCCAAGTTGTAATGTCTCAGGTGGGAAAGCACACGTGATATGCAGAATCTGTTACATGCTGATTGCATTATCGGAAGTATGCAACATTCTTTTCCTCTCCATTTCGTTATCCTGAGACAGTGGACTCTCCTGCCCATTGAGCACACCATGCCACTTAGAACTGATGCCTCATTTTGAGGCTAAAGAATATCACAAAACTGAACTGGGTACTCCTACATTTAATTCTTGCCCTAATTCTCTGTTTCTTCTCCAGAGCACTCAAGGTTCCGAGTTTGGTTTTGGAAACAATTTTATGCCGGGGCGGCCCTGACAACTCGTAGTATTACACATAATGTGAGAGGGGAATATACCTGTTCCGCTGGGAATATCAGTGAGACGTGATTTGAAAAGTCATTAAATTCAGTTGGTTGCATCTATATACAAGTGATGCTCTGAAAAATGGCAGCCACGTTGCCTTTGGATCCAATAGTCTATGAAGGATGCCCACCATCTACTGCTGGCACTGAACTCTGAGAAAGTATTTGTTCCAGTGCAAGAAAGCTGACACCCAGTAATACTCTCCCCTGCACGGTTTAATCGGTACCCTCATTCCAGAAGTGCTGTCATGTGTAGGCTCATCAGTAGCAAAGCAAGGAGACAAAAGGGTTGGCAGCTGACTATTAACATAGACAAGAAGTTGGCAGAATGCATCCAGTCCTGGTGATGCAGTCTTTTCGTCATGTCTTCAACTTTTTGGGCAGCTCGAGGGCATTTGAGATAAGTTATGAGATTGTTCCACCACACGCCGGGCCCCACCCCAACCCCCAATTTGCTCAGCTTATACATTCACCAGGCCCGTTTGCTTGGGCGTTATCACTTCTTCCTTTCTTGCCCTTAGCATCAGGAAGCCCACTGAGACAGACACAGCAGAGACTAGATGGGTTAGCTTTTAGGCAGTGTTTCAAATTTCCCTTTTGCCTGCTTAAGCCTGCTTTGTTGGCATCCCCCTAATTCAGGACTGGCTGGACTTGTGGGCAAGGCTGGCTTCTTCTGCTCTTCCCAGGTACTCATTAGTAAGAGTGCAGGGTGCGTGCCTCCGGAGGTATTGGGGTCTTTTGGTTTTATGTCGCAAATCAGCATCCACCTACAGCAGAGCTGCATCTCTGCCAGCTATTATTGGTGTAAAATGTATATATGCAGACTAGCTTACTGTTATAAGGTCAAGTGTAGCACTATACTGGTATAATCGTAGCAGCTGCTCTGTTCTCCCACTAGTCTCCATAATAAAAGTTGTCACCAGCTAGCAGTACCAGTTCCCGGGTTGCAGTGTTTTTGTGCTCAGGGGCATACCACATTATTGATAAATATGTCCATGTACCTTATGACATACAAAATCCAAGGAGATGTTCACCCTCAAGTGTCTGTTTCATCAGCTCAGAAGCTCTAAACTCTCACACTAACAGAAACGTCTCTTGTGAATAGGTCTTGCCTTGGTAGGTCAAAGTCCAGGTTCCCATGATGGCTGATGGACTCAGCAGCGGCCATCACAAGTCATGAAGTGTCTACTACTAGCTCATACATGGATGACCTTATATCCAGGCCACCAAACAACACAGGACCTCACCCTACAGGTCTTCCACAACCACAGGATCCTGGGTTCACCAGAAGGCCATCATCCATCTGGGGATGTCAAAACTCCTGCCCCCTCAAAATGTCACTTCAGTCTCAGGGCAGCAGTAAGAATATAAGAGAAGCCATATTGGATCAGGCCAATGGCCCATCCAGTTCGTGTCACGCAGTGGCCAAAGCCCAGGTGCTATTGGGAGGTCCATGGGTGGGGCCAGAACTCCAGAACCCTTCCACTGTTGCCCCCAAAGCAACAAGAATACAGCGCATCACTGCCCCTGACAGAGTATTCCATCTGTACCTTGTGGCCAATAGCCACTGATGGACCTCTGCTCTATATGTTTATCCAGTCTCATCTTGAAGCTGTCTATGCTTGTAGCCGCCACCATTTTTTGTGGCAATGAATTGCATGTGTTAATTACTCTTTGAGTGAAGGAGTACTGCCGTCTGACATGTGATGTCTGAAGATCTGATGGGCCTTGTGCAAGTACTGGGGTCTCATCATCTCCCACCCAGTACCTGTGCCATGGTTCCCGTTACACTCCTGTCCCTTTTAATGGTCCCAGATACCTTTTCATGGGATAACTGGCAGCACCATCAGAGGGAACACAACCATTATTCCTAGTACACGCTACTCCTTAAGTTGGGGCTCTAGGATCCCCATCTGCTGGGAGGGAACCTAAAACCTGAGTGGAAACCACCAAAGATGCCAGTCAGTGTACGCTGCCATCACCTAGCCACTACCCAAAAAAGTGGCACAACATGGGGAAAAGGCACACAGAGACCTCACCTGCACTACTCTCCTTGCAGCTCCTGACAGACTCTTGCACCCTCATCCTCACTGACAACCAGCTGTCAACACCAAGTCAACCCTCAGGGAGCTACAAGGTCTCAGTCCCTCAACAGAAAGCGAATCTTGTACTTCAGTAGGTCGAGTCCCATCTTCCCGTCCCCGACCTCGACATTTTAAAATGCCAGAAAGCCCAAGAAAAAGAGAACAAAACCATTAAGATATGGGAAAAGCGGGGTGGTTTTTCCAAAAAGAACACTAAAACAACCCACGGGGGTCACCCACGGGCACAGAGAGTCTTTAAGGAAAAGTTCACTCAGCCCAGACAGGTCAGGAGCAGGGTTCCCTCTAAGCTGAGTTAGTGTGAGCTAGCTCACAGTTTTTTAGCTTCCAGCTCACAGATTTTTGCCTTAGCTCAGAGAGAATGGCTCCGGTGCAAACTAATTTATGCAGCAGCCAAATTGCTCACTCACAACTTTAATGCCAGTAGCTCACAAAGTGGAATTTTTGCTCAGAAGACTCCACAGCTTAGAGGGAGCATTGGTCAGGGGGGCAGCCCCGAAAAGCTGGTGCAAAGCTTTGCAAAAGGAGAGAGAAAAAGAGTGCACATGTTGGGTGCCTGGTTTCTGCAACAGGGTAGTCCAGAGTAGCATTTTCCAACTGGTGGGCCCCCGACCCCAAGTGGGATGTGAAGCCTGTTGAAGTGGGTCTGAGGTATTTGCAGTTTTACTGCTGTGTGAATGCTCTTTTCTTTTTGTGGGTCTCCATACCAAAGAGTTTGGGAATGGCTGGTCTAGACCACAAAGGTGGAAGGGCAGAGGCTGCTGAAGATGCAACCTGTCAACTGCAAGGGGACGCGAAGGTTGCCTCTGAATATTCAGGTGGAAGGAGAAACCAGGAGGATGCTGATGCTCGAGCACCACCGATGCACCAAGTGAAACATTTATTTTGGCAGGTTTAATTCTTTTATACAAAATATCTTACAATTTAAAAACATTTCTCCCCCAACGACAGCAACAAAAAAAATCATATACATATATTTATAAGAGCCAATTACACAAAAGAGGGGCAACCATATGGACAGAGAAACCCAACCCCTTTTTTCCCCTTCTTTACAAGAACAAAATGGCCGAAGGATCATTAATTAAGGGGTACCTTCGGCTACCTCTGAACTACATTTTCACAGATCTCGAGGGAGGCTGCGGTGGGAACTGGGCAGGAAGCGAGCACCAGAAGTGGAGCGTCTATCTCCTTCTCGGCTATGGAGGCTGACGAGGATCAAACATTTACAACCGCTCAGCTGGTGCAGTGCAGCAGGGGGAAACCGCTGCTCAGCCGAGCCTTAGCCCCTCTTCGCCAGCCTCAGCCCCGTATCCCACGTGACTTCTGCAACTTAAGGCTAATCAGACCGGCCTTGGGGTTAAGGATTACCAAGACCGCAATAATGCTTAGCAGTTTTATAAAGTGCTCCTGAGGTGTTCCAAGCACTCGAAACACATCGCCTAACCTACCTATTGGAGAGTACTTTCATCAGCTGCTTAAAAATCACAAAGAGACCAAGAAAGGGGGCTGGTTAAGAGTTAAACAAAGGAGTAAGAGGCCAGCTGCTTTCCTAAGGCCTCCTTCCTGTTGTTTAAGGGGGGGGAAATCACACACGTTTAGAAAGCCAAAGTGGCCGAAGGATAATGAGCCAGAAACACATGTGCTTCACCTCTGCATAAATAGACCTAAACCAAATTTGTATGTACGATCATCTTCTACGCAAGATGCCTGATTGCAGTGGAAGGATTATAAATCTAACGGGCAGCCACAGAGATCAGGCAGGAGGGTGCAGAAAAGGAACGCTTGAGGTGCGTTGGCATTCTTAAAAGACCTGGAAGGAGAGTCACTGGAGAAGGAGAAGTCTAAAACAGAACAGGCCCGGAGGGAAGTCTCAGGCGCAGAGCAGAGTGGGCCGGGCGTGGACTGAGAGGCCCACCTCCACCTGGACACCTCTGCACTCAGTTTGCATCTGCCCTACTTGCCTGCAGTGGGGAGCCATCCCATCCCAGAACAGCTTCCTCTGCTGCTAGCATTAATGAAGACCTCTAAACGTCTGCGTGCTTGACAGCATCAAATGTCAGTCTGCACACTCTACGTACAAATAAGAACCTCTTTAAGAACTGGGTACGCTCCAGTTATCTCTGCCGGCCCAGTGAAATGCTCTGCTTGATCACTGTGATGATAACCCACCCCCGCCCCCCAATTGGGCTGCTTGCAAGAGGCCCAATCCCCACTCGTAGGGCTCCCCTCCACGTGCTAGAAGAGCACAGTATGACACAGAGCAATCAGGATTTCTCTCTCCCCAGAATCACCGCTCGTGACAAAGACACCCTTAGGACTGCATCTTAATTGACTCAATGTTATCTTAAAACACAAATGCTGCCTAACCAGAATCAAGTAGGCTTTAACTGGCAGCTGACCAGTTGGGGGAGGGGGGAGCTTTTGTTTTAAGCTGTTCTTATCTGTATGCGGGATATGCTAAAGGTGGTAACTTTTCACATTAATGTGCCTAAACCTTCCACTGCAAACGATGCATCCTGGATTATTCTTACATTTAAAAAGAGCATATGCGTACAAATGCCGGTCAAATATCTGGCAGTGTGATGTGTTTCAGCACCTGTGTTTGTGGCATTGCTCCTGGCCTGTATTTTTTTAAATTGTTACTCATGAGGATAATTAAGACATAATAGCCGATGCTCTGGACCTCAACGGTGCCTTGGTTCACCACGCCTGGCTCCCCCCCCCGAATACATTCCTGCTCAGGTTGGAAGAGAATGGGAGTTTATACTCCCCCCTTCACCGTTACTGAGAGTATGCCATGCTGGTGCTTCCTGAAATACTTTTAATCACTGTGTGTCGTACCTGTAAGGTTAGCAGCACTCTGGAAGACGGAAGTCTGGAATTCCACATCATGATTCATCTCTTGGGGAAAGAATCTTTAAATAGAACCGTCGTGCAGGGAGAAGCGCCCAGAGCAGCACCACACACACACCCGTGACTGGTGCCGTGTCATTTTAGCGCACAGACCCGGACTGCTTCCCCTCCGTCAAGAGGCCCTTCCCAACCCTAATCTGGAGGCCCCCATAAGCACAGGGCTTACCGGAGCAGCTCTGCCAGTCTAAAAAGTGCATCCAGCAGCCACTGGTGTCGATGATGTGACCCCCGTAACAGAACACTTCCCTGATTAGTGGATTTGCTTCCCTTGAAAAGTGCAAACCTGGGAGCCGCTCAAGACCAGTTAGTGGCTCAAGCTGGACACAGTGGAGGTGAGAGGAAGTGGACCCTCCGGTGGGGGGTCCGACACAAGACAAGGGGAAGTTTGCCCTGTGCTGAAACGGAGGCTGAACGTGAACGTGGCTCTGGGATCATCCTGCAGTGGGGACGGAAGAGGCTGCCTGAGCGACGTGTGCGTGTGTGTCTGGAGGGAGGCGGGGAGAGGAAGGTCAGCGCTGGTAAGGGCTCATCCTGCACTCGCAGGGGAGCCTGTCCCAGAGTCATTGCTGGAGGCCAAAAGCCTGCAGCAAGGTCGGGAGGTCTCGGGCATCGGCCGCCGCGTAGAGGTCGCTCTGGCCCAGCATGGAGAGGGCCATGCGGAGGGTGCTCCAGATGTTGTCGGACATGGCGCCCTGCTGCCCTCGTGGGCCCCGGCTCTTCTGCTGCATGTGCAAGGCCTCCAGGAAGTGCTCCACGGCCTCTCTGCGGAGACAGCAAAGGAAGGCAATTGGCGGCGGCGGGAGGTCCAAAGACACAGACAGGTGAAGGAAACACTCCCGAGGTGTCCACCCTCACTCAATGCCATCCCTTGTCCTCCAGGCCTCTACAACTCAGACACACCTGAAGCGACAGAACTGCTTTGGGCTACTGTGCTGGCAACATGGGTCGTCATGTCGGCTCTGCACGCCTTCACCAAGGAAGCCAACAAAGCCAGAATAGGAAGCACAGGTAGTGGAAGATGCCCCTGAGCAGAATGGACCTTCAGGAGCAAAGGAGGGTCCAGAGAGGGAACACAGGGCTGGCAAACAAGGTCCTTAGATGCTCACAGACACTCTTCGTTAAGGGCCATCCCGGTTTGCTCCGTTCCCAGCCATTCTTCAACTCGTTTCTCATGAGAACATAAGAGAAGCCAATGTTGGATCAGGCCAGTGGCCCATCCAGTCCAACACTGTGTCACACAGTGGCCAAAAATACCAGGGGCCATCAGGGGCCAGGACACTTAGAAGCCCTCCCACTGTTGCCCCCCCCCCAAGCACCAAGCATACAGAGCATCACTTGCCCCAGACTGAGAGTTCCTATCTATACCTTGTGACTAATAGCCACTAGTGGACCTCTGCTCCGTGTGTGTGCGCGTGTGCTCACAGGAGGCCTCTTTAACTTGATCCACCCCTTTCCCCCAAACCTCCTTCCAAATGGAACTCTACGTGAGTGCCAGCATTTGGGGGGAGGGAATTTGTGTGTGTACTTGCATGCCTGGAAGCCATGGTGACTTCTGGCCGCCCCTACTGGGGGGCTTGGGCGTTTTTCAGAGAGGTGGCTTGATATTGCCTGCCTCTGTGTCCAGGCCTTTTGGAGGCCTCCCTTTCCAAGTACTTCCCAGGGACAGCCCTGCTTAGCTTCCGAGATCTGATGAGATCAAGCTTGCCTGGGCTGTCCAGGTCAGGGCTGTGAGTGCCAGCACTTTGACAGAGCAGTGACTGAGTTAATCGATCTCCCATGGTGTGGGGCAACTCTTCCAACCACCAACACAAGCAGGGCCAACCCAAGAGCTGATACAAACAAAAAAGGACTGGTGGTGGTGGTAGTTCCACCACAGCGCACACTTCATGAGAAGGGGGAAAAAATGCTTGGAGAGGGTAGCGGCAGCCTAGCTTACCTCTCACCAGCTCTCACTCACCTGTGAGCTCCGAGGTTGATGCAGCTGATGCCCAGGTTGTACCGGGAGCGAATGTAGCCCGGCTGTAGCTCCAAGGCCCGCCTATAAGCTGCGACGGCTTCCTCACTCCGGTTCCCATTGGCCAGAGTGGCACCCAGCTTGTTCCACAGGAGGTGATCCTGGTGTGGGGGGGAAGCCAAGGACAGGCTTTACAAAGTGGCTTGTTCCAGTCTGATTTTGTGCCCCACACTACAGGCCCCAAACACAGGAAGCTGCCTTCTATGGAGACAGATCGCTGGTTTACCAAGCGCAATATCAACTCCTCTCTCAGGGGTCTCAGCTGAAGGTCTTTCACATCTTCTGCTACCCAATTCTGTTAATCCAAGATGGCAGGGATTGAACCTGGGACCTTCTGCATGCAAAGCAGATACTTTGCTTATGAGCCACAGCCTGAACCACACAGTCCTTTTAGACTTTTGCTCCATTTCTCCTGGATTTTTTTTGCAATGCACAATAGAAGTGGAAAAGCACAATGCTGTCAACAGTATGAGCTAAAAGCTAGGAAGTCCCCTGTTCAATTCTCCTTCCCGTTTTGAGCAGACAGTGTGGTTTAAGGCAAAATGCGCTCTCGGCTCTTCCCCAAAACATGGGAGTTATAATACTGAGCTCCTTACAGGTTTATTGTAAAAAATGACTGAAATATACAAAACTCACTCTCAAAAAGCATGACATAAATTATCTGTGGGGTCAGGTCATTGGGTCTAGGGCTCACTGAGCTGTGCTGATCTTATGTCTGGCCTGTACCATTTCGGCCTGCAGGTGGGGCCCAAACTACTCTATGGCCCTCCGAACAAACGCGATCCTGTCAGTCTAAAAAGGGGCAGGATCTTGGTCACAGCATTGTGGGTGCCCCAATCAGAACTTAAAACTGTTGCTTTAAATAAATCAAGCCTGGGCTTGTTTAAAGTGGGGAAAACAAGGACTATAGAACAGGAAGTTTTGAACACACCTGTGTGACTAATACACTATACTGAGCAGTCTCAAAGTCAGGGGGAAAAGGGGAAGGCAGAAAGTGTCCTGGCATAGTTAGCACCAGGGGTCTTTTCGCAGAAGAACAGCTGCAGGAGCTCATTAGCATATGGTATGCTAATGAGCTATTAGGCTATTAGCATATGCCACACCCCCTGACATCACCGGAAGTGATGTCAGAAGGGGAAGCAAAAGGGGGGGAAGCATCTTCAAAAGCCTCCCCTTCCCTTCCCCAGCTGGTCTGGGTGGGGGAGCTAAGAGAGAAGGGGTTTAAAGTTTAAACTCCTTCTCACTAGAGTTGGGCCACAGAAGGAGGAAAGAGGGAAGGAAAGAGAGAGAGTAGAGAGAAGGAAAGAAGGAAGGAAAGAGAGAAAGAAAGAGGGAAGAGGGAGGGAAACAGGGAAAGGAGGAAAAAGAGAAGAGAAGAAGGTGGGAAAGAAAGAAAGAAAGAAAGAAAGAAAGAAAGAAAGAAAGAAAGAAAGAAAGAAAGAAAGAAAGAAAGAAAGAAAGAAAGAAAGAAAGAAAGAAAGAAGAGAAGAGACGAAAGAAAGAAGAGAAGAAAGAAAGAAGAGAAGAATGAGGGAAAGAGGAAAAAGAAAGAAGGAAAGGAGGGAATGAAAGAAATTCAGTGGCAATTCAGCCCCATTATACCCTATGGGCCATTGAAGTCAATGGTGAAAACATAGGGTATATTCTGGGAGCTGGAGGGGAGGGGTTTGAGGAGAGGCTCCAAGATCACAGGATAGCTGATGGAGCCTCTCCCCAAGATACCCACCAAATTTCAAGAACATTGGACCAGGGGTCCAATTCTATGGGCCCCCAAACAGGTTGCCTCATTTCCTCCATTGTTCTCTATAGTGGGAAAAAAAGTTATTTTTTTCCCACCATAGAGAACAATGGAGGGAATACGGGCAACCTGTTTAGGGGCCCATAGAATTGGACCCCTGGTCCAATGTTCTTGAAACTTGGTGGGTATCTTGGGGAGAGGCTCCATCAGCTATCCTGTGAGTTTCGAGCCTCTCCCTCAAACCCTCCCCTCCAGCCCCTAGAACATACCCTATGTTTTCACCATTGACTTCAATGGCCCATAGGATATAATGGAGCTGAAATTGACATTCGGCTGCCTGAAAGACTCTCGGGGACGCCGGCTGGGGGCGGGGCTTGGCTCCTGAGCTCCCGGAGCTGTGCTCCGGTGGGCTCCCCCCCGAAAAGACCCCTGGTTAGCACTCAGATATGATGCCTGGCGAGCAGTGTTCCCTCTAAGCTGAGTTAGTGTGAGCTAGCTCACAGTTTTTTAGCCTCCAGCTCACACATTTTTGTCTCAGTCCAAAGCAGACTAATTTACACAGCAGCCAAATTGCTCGCACCCAACTTTAATGCCAGTAGCTCGCAAGGTAGAATTTTTGCTCACAAGATTCCACGGCTTAGAGGGAGCATGGCTGGCAAGGTCTTGCTCTTCCTTACATGCCCTGAGAAGCAATGCTTCCCCACAAGATCGGGAGAAAGCACATCCGTGCTGCAAAACAAAAGGCCCACACCAGAAGATGGCCACTCTCCCGCCAACTGTCCTTTTCACTGCTCCACAGACCACCACCTCTGGAACTCCTCCTCCCAAAGAAAATGCTCCATCTCAAGAGAAACATCTCTCTCTCGGAGTTCACCCTCTTTTCCTTGCCCTGTGGCCAGGCAACCTCCCACCCAGACTGTGCAGAAATCCCCTCTCTCTTCAAGACACTGTTACCAGAACAGGACCCAATGCCGGAAAAAAAGGGCACCAATATTCTAATACATATTTTTAAAAGGCTTACTGACACACAAATCAGTTTTATCCCACTCTTTTCCCCTCATAAGATCAGAACAGTGTATACAGTTCTCTCCCCATCCCCCCAAAACCATTTTATCCTCACAACAAATCTGAGAAGCTGAGAGCCTGTAGCCAGTGTTCCCTCTAAGCTGAGTTAATGTGAGCTAGCTCTCGGTTTTTTAGCCTCCAACTCACACATTTTTGTCTTAGCTCAGGAAGGATGGCTTCCAGAGCAGACTAATTTGTGCAGTAGCCAAATCTCTCGCTCACAACTTTAATGTCAGTAGCTCACAAAGTAGAAGTTTCGTTCGCAAGACTCCACAGCCTACAGGGAGCGTTGCCTGTGACTGGACCAAGCCTCAGTGTAGACTGAAGATCTGAACCAGCGTCTCCCTAGCCTGGAACCCAAACCACTGCACCACTCTGGCTTTCAAAAGGAAAAACTAGCACCTCAGGGTAAAGGGTTCTAGGCTAACCTTTTGCCTGACATGCTACCTTTCTATGAGGAGGGATTTGGGCTGTTATCTGAAGGAACATTCAGTCATGCCCAGCCCATCTGGCACTGAGGCGGTAAAGGCCTAGGCGCAGCAAGGCCATGTCTGTGAGAACCAGACACCACTTCACATACCATGTCTCTCCCCCACCCCCCCCAAGCTTCCCATCCAGCCTGCTCCTCCCTTACATTTGGGCGTGCGCTCAGTGCAGCGGTGAAGCAATCCACGGCCTTCTCGTACTCGCCACTCAGGTTGAAGAGGACCCCCAGGCCGCACTGCACATCAGGGTCCACAGTGGAAGTGTTGCTTCTCACAGCTGCCAAGAACAGCTCCTTCACTTCAACAAAGAGTGAGCTGGGGGTGGAAAGAGCAAAAGAAGTGCCTGGAGTAGTGCCCTTGCACACATCAGTATTTCCCCCACTGCCCCCCAGGTTGCCAAGTCCAACCTATTCCTGGAGATCTGGCAGGCAGTGCCTGGAGAGGGTGGAGTTCAGGGACGGGAAGGAGCTCAGCAGGGCTCTCACGTCATTCTAGGACTTCCATTCTAGGACTACCACAGAGTCTATGAGAAATGGAAGTCCTAGAATGACATCATGTCCCTGCTGAGCTCCTTCCCAAACTCCACCCTCCCATACCATAGAGTCCACCCTCCAGAAGAACTGACTTCTGTAGTCTGGAGATCAGTTCTTAATCCTGGGAGAACTCCAGGCCTCATTCTAGGTTGACAGCCCCAACTGCTGCTCCTTTGGCTTTCCCCAGACTTACTCCGTTAAGAGGGAACCCAGGATACGTCTAGAGGACCCAAGGCCCGGGCTGGGGCTGTCTCCTGTAGCCTCCGTCTCCATCAGGTGAGCATACTCTGGCTTGTGGCTCAGCCAGTCGCGTAGAGTTTCACAGGCCTGCTTCTGCAGAGACTCGTTGGTGAAGCTGACGGCCAGAGCCATGAGTGCCGTGAGGTTTTTAGGGCTCAGTTCTAGACATCTACAAGGCAAACACAGACGCCGAGGGAAGCGGTTGGCACATAAGCACCAGAGCAATCTTTTCTGAGATGAGCATGTTTGTTATCCATAATCATCCTAGAATGTTCACACTGAGAAAAAGGAGCAGCGGCTCACTTATACACAAGACTGCTGGCCTGGGAAGGTACGGATTCCTGCTTGAAACAGAGCCCCTTCCCCTGGAGTCTGCAGGCCGCGTTGAAGTTCACTTCCAAACTCCCTCCTCCTGCCGTAAGAAATTAAAAATCAAAGAGCAAAATAAACATCACTCTTCCCAGACGGCAGATCTGCAGTAAACCTGCCGGCTGGAGAGAGTTGTGTGTCACAGGCAAGAATGGGAATGCCCGGAAGGAAAAAAGTAAAAAAATTGGGGAATGAAGCTTTTTCCTTCTTTGATGACTTTCCGCCCCCATTTTTCCAATGGAAAAAAACGGGAAATTTTGGAGAACACTGGGGGGACGGACGGACGACACCCATTGGATTTTATTGTATTAGCTTTTGAAATGAGTGGAATATTTTTAAGACAGGATTTTATTGACTCAGAATGCATAGCATGAAAAATTTTAGGCAACACAACCTATGGTATTAGATACCGATAGATACTACTGAAGACATATGCAATGGATATGTTTATAATTTTGGCAACAGTAAGTATGTCTGATTATTATTAAAGATAATTATTAAAAAAGCTCAGTGCTTTCAATGTTACAAAGCTTAACCTGATATACAAATGTGTTGGTAGCCCTACCTGTTGTGAATGTATGAGACTCCTTCTGTCCAAATAATATACTCTCTTCTGTACTATAACATTTGTGCTGCAGTTTCAACTTTCATTTTTTCCTGGGTTTCAGCTGACAAAAACTAGATGGGCTCAGATGCACAGAGTGTAGCAATTTACAGCCCTCTCTCAAATATGAGGTGTATTTGCAGTTTTGCTTGTAACCATAGCGTTTACACTTTTAAATTTCAAAAATATGCAATTGGAACAATTTCATATACTAAGGTTATAGCAGAGATGTGTTTTAAGTTGCTAAAAACATCAAAATGTTTAATGCAGGGGTGTCAAATGTGTGGCCCGGGGGCTGCAACAGGCCCATCGAGGGCTCTTATCCAGCCCACAAACAACTGATGTGAGGGAGGGAAGGCAGGAAGCTGCACCGGGGGGGGGAGGGAGACGGGGACGGGCACACAGGTGCACACGGCAGGGTGTGGGTGGATGTGGTCAAAACTGTACAGAAATGAAAGGCAATGGTCAGGGGGTGGGTACGGAATCC
Source organism: Gekko gecko (assembly GCA_029375565.1). Classification (NCBI taxonomy): domain Eukaryota; kingdom Metazoa; phylum Chordata; class Lepidosauria; order Squamata; family Gekkonidae; genus Gekko; species Gekko gecko. Next base: position 144,282,669 of record JAPDNY010000007.1, on the reverse strand, counting down.
CTTGGAAAATACTTAGTCTGGCATAAGATTAAGTACCTTTATTGAGACTTTTGTGTGCTCTCCCCAGTAAATCAACTGCTTTCACTGCTAGGATTCAATTGCTTTTGTTTGTATTTTGAGTAAAAAATAATATCGTTAATTGGCTTTGCCTGCGTCCTTTATAAAGTTTATATCTCACTACCAGGCATTTCATTTTATGCACACATGGCCCGGTCCAAAAAAGTAACCTTTATGTCAGATTCTGCCCTCATAACAAATGAGTTTGACACCTCAGGTTTAATGGGTTTGCTAGGAAAGTCCACTCATGGAACAGGGCGGGGTATAAATTAAATAAAATAATAACAATAATAATAAAGTACTGCGTATGTAACCCTTTCTGCCTTAAAAGGGTCAGGTTAGCTGTCACAGCACTGCAGATGCCCCGTTCATAACCTGAACTATGGCTACCACTCACAACACAGCCTTTATTCGAAGGCAGGAAAAACAAGGAGTATAGAACTGGGAGTTCTGAACCAAGTAATGTGAATAATAAGCCGTACTGAGACATCGCAAAGCCAGGGAGAAAGGAGGAGCCTCCGGACTCAAACAATCCAAGGATGTTTGCCTGCTGGGCGAGGTCTCTCTTTCTTTACTTCTCCTCACAGGATCAAAAGAAATTGCATCAATATTGTGAGGGTGGGGGGGAAGGCCCATTTCAGAAGATGGCCGCTCTTTCTGGCTTTCTCACTGCTCCACAGACCACCTTCTCTGGAATTCCTTCTTCCAGAGAAAATCTTCCATCTCCTCAGGGGGGAAAAACACCTCATCTCTCTCTCTCTCTGGGAGTTCACCGACTTCTTTTCTTGTCCTGTTGCCAGGCAACCTGTTACTCAGTCTGCACAGAAATCACCTCCCTCTACAGGGCCCTGTTACCAAAGCAGGACCCAACGTGCAGGGAAAAAATGGGTCACATACCTTCTTATAATTTATTTCAAAGGTTTATATGTATATAGAAGGAAGGAGCGCAAAAGGATGAATGTGAGCAAATCCCCAAGACCTCATTCCCCTGCATGCTGCCAAACTGGAGGCACATTCTTCCCCTGGGGGCCCTCCACCACCATCATTTTCCTCTCCTCTAAAGGCCCCTTATGGGGTGAGCAAGACTGGGAGCTCCGTGGGGCAGGGACCTGTCCTTTTCTTGTTACTCAATAACAGGGGTCCCCGACTTTTTTGATCCCATGGGCACATTTGGAATTCAGACACAATACAACCACAACACGGGAGGTGGAGCCAAACACAAAATGGCTGCCAGCAGAGGCGGGGCCACACACAAAGAAGTCCAAGCACAGGGCACAAGAGGAGCAAATTTTTTTTTAAAAAAAGGGCAAGAGCGGGGAGGGGGGAGATTGGATTTATACCTCACCCACTACTTGAAGGAGTCTCAGAGTGGCTTATAATCTCCTTCCCCTTCCTCTTCCCACAACAGACACCCTGTGAGGTAGGTGGGGCTGAGAGAGCTCTTTCGAGAACTGCTCCTGAGAGAACAGCTCTGAGAGAACTTGTGACTGACCCAAGGTCACACCAGCAGCTGCATGTGGAGGAGTGGGGAATCAAACCTGGCTCTCCCAGACTACGGTCCACGCCCCTAACCACTACATCAGACTACAAACCAACACTGTATTAGTAGCTGCCACTGAAAAAACATTATTTTAATTTGCACGGCCAATGAGATTTCCAATGGCCAATCAGAAGCCCTGTTGGACAGGTGCCCCATCTGGCCCCACCCACTTTTAAAAAACACTTGGCAGGTGCCAGGAAACATACCATAGCACCCGCAGGCACCACACCGGGAACTGCCGCTCTATACAACACAGCGCACATTGTCGGCAGCAGAGAAAACGTAATGATAACAAATACACTTCTACATAGTTAGAACTTGCTTCAGTTGCAGAGGACTGAGATGGTTTAAGCCAAAAACCTCATGGGAAAGGCAGGCTTACATGGAGGATTTTGAGGGATTTCAGCTTATGTCACTGACCAGACGGAGGGCATTACATTTTCAGACTCTTGTATACGGACAACGGCGGAGACAACTGCCAGCTGGCAGCCACAGAGAGGCACCATATCATGCCTGCCCTATGCCAGCCCACCCTCAGCATGACTACTCACCGCCTGAGGGCACTGATCGCTGCAAGCTCTTGCTCGTTCTCTGCTTGCGTCGTACCCAGGTACTGCCAGGCCTAAAACAGAGATATGATGGGGGAAGGGATAGGCTGTGTTTTAATCTGTATAGAACTGGACAAACACAGTGGGCAGATTTTTTAAAAAACACTTTTACAGACACATGTGAAGGAGGACAAGTAGGTGGCAGAGGAGGAGTTGGGTTTATACCCTGCCCTTCACTTGGGGAGTCTCAGAGTGGCTTACATCCACCTTCCCTTCCTCTCCCCACAACAGACACCCTGTGAGGTAGGTGGGGCCGACAGAGCTCTGGGAGAACTTGTGACTGACCCAAGGTCACCCAACTGGCTTCACATGGAGGAGTGGGGAATCAAACCCGGTTCTCCCAGATTAGAGTCCGCCGCTCTTAGCCGCTACACCAAACTGGCTCTCCTGTTAGAGCGCCTATCATTTTAGCAGTCTAAGGGAGAAGGGTGTACTGCAGCCACTTCATGTCTTTTGTACATCTTGCCAACAAGTGTGAAAGGCCAGCTGCACACCCTGGACCAATGAGGATGAAGATGACCGTTAAGTCTGCTGTCCACAGGGCTGTTGGTGCTCTCGGGTGGGAAAGGGGACTGACTGAAGGGTTTTTGTAGAGGAAGAATATGGAACACGCACTATGTGTTTGTAGAAGCTTCAAGAAGATGGTATGGGGCGGCCAGATTCCTCGCATAAGGGCTCAGCATTTAGAGCTTTTACATTACTTGGCTCTTTATGATCAAACAGAGACAGAAAACCTAGGAGGATCTTGGTTTGAAAAGGCCCCAACTCTCTGCCAGCCATCCCTTGGGATAGCACACAGTGAGAGACAGAAGACTTCTCCACAGTGCCTCACAGCAATCCACTTGTTTACTTATATGCCTGCCTTTTGCCTCAGCATTTCAGGACCCAAGGCAGGTAATCGCAAACATTAAAAATCCAATCTAAAAAACACCTCAGGTCCCCACCAGCAGGGCATTCCCCCTGAAGCTCTCCAGAATAACTATCTTGAGGCCTTGCTAGAAAACCAGCCCTTGTGACCCTTCCTGAAAGACTGTTCTGGAAGCATGGGCGGCCACTTAAAAAAGGTTGGGCCTAGGCCGTGGCTGAATGTGCCTTAGATAAACAGTAATCTGTACTGGGAAGAACAAAGCTGCCGTACAGGGACATGCAGAGGAAGAGGGTTCTACACGTATGTAGGCTCAAGGTCATCAAGGGCTTTGAAGGTGAGCACCATCACCTTGAATTGGATCCAGAATCTAATTGGCAGCCAGGGAAGAGACCTCAAAATAGGACAGGCATGGTCCCACCAGCTAAACACAGATAACAAACAGGTTGCCACATTTTGCCTCAGCTGCAGTTTCTAGATAGTCTTCAAGGGCAGCCCCATGCAGACCATATTACCATAATCTAGCCTCAAGTTTACTAAAGCATTGATCTGAACAGGCAGATCAGGCATCTGCAAAGGGGGAACCAACTCCTAGCTAGACATAGCAAGGGGGGAAGAGCAGTTCTCATAGTCTCGGATACCTGTTTCTCCAACAGGAGACCAAGATCCAGAAAGACTCCTAACTTCTTAAAAGGGCCTTTCAGTAAAAGCTGCACATCATCGACAGTAGGAAGAACAATTCCCTACAAGCAGTAGCTCTTCCAGCAAGCATTACCTCTACCTTACCCAGACTGAACTCCAATTTGTTCTCCTCTAAGCCACTTGACCACTGCATTCAGACACCAGTCCAGGACAAAAATTAATTAATTATCGTATGGCATTATGTGTGGAACAGCCAGGAGATCCTGGAAGGGACTGTTTGGCTGCCGAAGCTGTAGCTCTTTTTGGCACCACTAGGAGGTGAGCTACACTTATTTGTAGGCTGCTTTGACTTGTCTAAGGTCACCCAGCTGGCTAGAAGTGGGGAATTGAACCTGGTTCTCCAGATTAGAGTTCGCCATTCTTAACCCACTAACACCAAATTGATCCAGGACAGAGATTGCAGCAGCTGGTGGCTTATCCGGAATTATACATAGCTGGGCATCATTGGCATACTGATAGCAATCCACTCCAAACTTTGCCCAACATGACATGTTCCTGATGAATGGGGGATGCGGGAACAGTTAGGGACCCCTCCTTCACTCACCTCCATGTGATCAGGATTCTGCTGCACTGCAGCCTCAAAGAACTGCACGGCATTGGGAAGGTCCCCTCGCTCCAAGCACTTCAGCCCTTCCTCAAAAGCATGCGGGTGGTCACGGACAGGGTTGTCTTCTTCAAACTGGTATCCCTATCAGGGAGGGGGAGCAACGGTTTATATCTTATTTTTCTAAACTTATCAGGGGACGGCCCTATTCTCAGTAGAGAATGATTCCCCTCCCACACACACACAATAGCAGTTCCCACTTCTTTCCTCAAGGGCTGAAGGAAGGACAAGGACCACTCTTCATGGTTGTGTGTCCTTCTCTCCCTCCAAGGATCTCAGATGTGGGCTGACCCATCTCCTCCTCTCAAAAATGTTAAGATCCACCCTGACCTGGATAGCCCAGGCAAGCTTGATCCCATGAGATCTCGGAAGCTAAGCAGGGTGGACTCTGGCAAGTACCTGGATGGGAGACCTCCTTGGAATACCAGCAGTCGGGAGGCGGGGGCAGGCTTTACTCAGCCACCTCTTTGAATATCCTCTAGGCTCCCGGGGGGGGGGCGCGCAGAGGTTGCCATGACTTCCAGGTGCACACACATGCATACACACAATTAAAAATACAACAAACCCCCCCCCCCCAAAAAAAAAAAAAAAAAGCATTGAGATCCCTGACTACCTTAGTTTGGACCCAGAAAGGCAGATGCCAAAACAAGCCCCTCCATCTTTAAGATCACAGGAGACTGTTTACGGCCCACCACACTCACAGAGCTATTTGTTATACATGTTAGTTGGAGAGAAAGTTGGCCCGGACCTCCTGGCTTGGGGGGATTTCAGCCCAGGTCACCCAAACAAAAAGTTTAGCCTCTGTAGCAAGGGGCCTTCCAACAGCATCAGGCAGGGAAGAAAGGTGGAAGGCGTTCCCTTTGAACAGCATTATTTGTAGCCCCTCCCTGTCAGTGCTGAGATCTGCCAACTGGAGGTGATGAGGAATCCAGGAGACAAGCTCAGGAGAGGAAACGGTACCCTATCTTGACAAAAAAACCTTGGCAGACCAGGAACTTGTCAGAATCCCCCCACACAAACTCAGAAAAGCCCACAGCAACCATGGTGTTGAAAAGGTGGCACATGGGCCTTTCCCTTAAGCCACTGGGAGGAAATCCTGAACACTAGAGGATGGCAGGCAGGTGAAAAGCCATGGCTGACCAGGGAAGAGAACAGACCAGGACTCATCTCTCCTACCCTCCTGGTGCCCAACACTGGCTAAGTACGCAGCTGAGCCTGGCACCAAGTGCGACATAGGGTTCCCCTGCTTGCCAACTTCCTGAAGCTGCCAGGTGGGAGGGGTTTCCCCCCTTCTCACTCCTTATGGCTTCCATCTGGGTCCGGAAGAAGGAAGTAGGCGGTCACTGAAGAATACAGGGACCTGGGAAGGTTCTTTCTCTCCCGCCACTTCCTCCTGCTGGGTTTGATGGAGGGAAGGAGGCTGGAGGAAATGGGTTCAAGCACAGGTCTGTGTGTGAAAGTGCTGACAAGGGGAGGCACGGGAAGGAAGGGCATGGGGGGGGGGCTTCTTCCCACTGCCTGGTGTTGCTCTCTCCCTCTGGTCTGCAAGTCTTTACATGCACTCCCTTGCCATTATCTCATCTACAGACCACCTACAAATTCTTGGGGCTGCATAATCATTTTTTTTTAATTCCTTGCCTACTTGCCAGGCCTGCAAGATCCGAAAGGAAAGGGTAGGAGGGAAGGCAGAAATGAAAAGCGAGACCCGACAGCCCTGCAGACAGGATTCTCCGGACACTGGTACCTTGTCGTAAGAGGAGCTGGAGAGATCCTCGTAATCCGTCAGCCAAGGGTGGGCCTCCGCGTCCCGCTTGGCCATCTCCTCCCACTCGGCCTGCAGTTTGTCCCAGAAGTCCACATCCGACTGAAGGAAAACGACAGGAGTATCAGGAAGGTGCCCCCCGCCCCATAGTCCCAAAATTATTTGAAACAGATGCCTCCCTGTGAGGAAGGAAGGCGGGGCAATCCTCCCGGGCCTTCACTGAAGAGTAAGGGCTCTAGTCACCCAGTGCCTTCACCAGAGACCGCTGGCTCCCCTTCAACCAGTCCTCCACAGCCTCTCCTTCTGCATGCAGCTGTGATCAGGTCACCAGAGAATTCTCTGGGGTGGCTGGTGTGGGATTCTTGGCAGGGTGGGGGACAAGACTGCACACCCTTTTGCCATTTCCCCAACGGAGCTGCTGTTTCCCCGGTGCTTCCCACGAGCTCTGCCCTCTTCTCCTATCACAGAGCCTGATCTTGCCTAGGAAGATGAGGTATGCCCCAACTTCGGAATGGTATCATGACCAACCTCCACCGCCGTCTTGGCTTGCTCGAACTCAGCATCCAGACCCGACGTATCCCCAGCACGCGTGAACTGATCCACCCAGGCTTCGGATGCGCTCTACCAGGAGAACACAGCAGGAGAACACAGCAGGAGGAGGTCAAGGTCAAATAATGGACAACCTTCTGTTCTGGCTCTTGATGAGCGAGGCACAGACTGTACAGGCACGCCTACTGGAACCTGGATTCAGGATACGAGCACAGACCGCTATGGGACGGTTTGTGTCATGGCTGGTCCTACTCTGCTCCTAGGTGCTGCTCTGCACAGTTCTCGACCCCAGCACACTGCCTCCCCACTTGACTGGGCACAGTCAAGGAACAAGATTATTGACTGGCTGCATAGACCAGGCAGCCCGAGAATCCTACCTGCTGCTGTATAAACTCAGCTGCCCATTTCTCTGCCTGATCCTGGTCTCTGGGGGTAATGGTCACTTGATTTGCCTCGAAGGACACCCTCCCGTCTCCAATCTGGCGAACAAACTTTAGGAACTGCATGAAGAAAGGAGAGACCTTCACCAGTCAACTGTGACGCTCTCACGGCTCTCTGGACAAGCCTGCAGCCAAGATTGGGCTGAGCCAACTAGGGCAGTGATGCTCTGTATTCCTGGTGCTGGGGTGGGGGGGTGGGATGACAGTGGGAGGGGCTTCTGGAGTTCTGGCCCTGCTGGTTGACCTCCTGATGGCACCTGGGTTTTGGCCACTGCATGACGCGGCATGTTGAACTGGATGGGCCACTGGCCTGATCCAGCATGGCTTCTCTTATGTTCTTACGGAGAAGAGAGACAGACATCCAGGTGAACTAGGGCAGAGGGAACATGGGAGTAAGTGGTGGAGGCTTAAAGAAGAGATTGGATTTATACCCTGCCCTTCACTACCCGAAGGCATCTCCTTTCCCTTCCCCTCCCCACAACAGACACCCTATGAGATACGTAGGGCTGAGAGAGCTCTTTCAAGGACTGCCCTTGAGAGAACAGCTCTGAGAGATCTTATGAGCCCAGGGTCACCCAGCTTGCTGCCTGTGGAGGAGTGGGGAATCAAACCCAGTTCTCCCAGATTAGAATCAGCGCTCCAAACCTCTACTCCAAACCACTACACAAAAAGGGATATGGTCATCAGCTACAGTTCGGGGACATTTGGTGTGAAGTCAGGGTCAAGGTGGAGGGCCAAAGACTGATCTCAAAAGTGGCCTGCCAGCAACTGTTCTCGTCTTAGATACTATTCCCTGTCCCTTTCTGGTGCTGACACCAGTGTGTCAAGACGACCCAGTGCTCTCTGATTTCTGTCCCCAATACATGATACCCATCCTTCTATGAAGGGGTGGGTCAGATCTAAACTGGCTTTCTGCTGTGGTAAAAGAGATGAAGGGATCCATCTGACCACCAAAAAAGGCTATAATGGGGATCATGGGACCAGCATGGATAAACACCATATGGGATCCAGGCTGTGGTAAGGAGGAAACCTGGGCAAGATTGAGCGAAAAAGCTGGCTGGATCCAACCTAGTGTGTGTCTGCCTATCTCAGATTCACTGATGGAGGCCAGAAGCCTGGAATGTGGGGAAGCTCCCAGTGTTCAGATGAGCAAATTTCTATCACACATTTCCTTCCTCCAAGGAGCAGAGGTAGCCATATATTTATCCCCATGAACACATACTAAGATATAGGTAGGCCTGAGAGTGGATAATAATAATAGATTTGATTTATACCCCACCCTTCACTTGGAGTCTCACAGTGGCTTATAATCTCCTTTCCCTTCCCATCCCCACAACAGACACCCTGTGAGGTAGGTGGGGCTGAGAGAGCTCTTTCGAGAACTGCTCTTCCCAGAACAGCTCTGAGAAAACTGTGACTGACCCAAGGTCACACCAGCAGCTCCATGCAGAGAAGTGGGGAATCAAACCTGGTTCTCCCAGATTAGAGTCTACGCTCCTAACTACTACACCAAACTGGCTCCAAGTTACCCAGTGGACTTCATGGCTGAGTATGAAAATTCGAACTCGGGCCTTCCTGCTCCAAAGCCAGCCCCCTGCTGATTCCCACTGGCTCTCAAAAAACAATCTAGCACCCACACTGAAGTAAAACTGGGATGCCAGCCTCCAGGAGGTGCCTGGGGATCCCCTGGAATTACAGCTGATCTCCAGTTCCCCTGGAGAAAATGGCTGCTTTTGAGGGCACCATACCCTACTGAGCTCCCTGTCCTCCCCCAGGCTCCACTCCCAAATCTCCAGGAGTTTCTCAACCTGGATCTGGCAACCCTGCCCTCCTATCCCCCGCCGGTGGCCAGGGGGGACCTGGGAACCCTGCTCTCAACTGACGCTTTCAGTGCAGGCCAAGCAGTTTGCCTTCACCATCTGTCCAAGCTAATGGCGTCCTTCACAGGATACCATCTTGTGTAACTGTATAGCACGGTAAAGCCCTTCCATAGTACATTTATAATAAAAGAACTAAAAATGAAAATACACAGTACTTTTACTGTATCCTTTTTTCCCCTACACAGGGAGGCCTGTATGCCTGTGAGAGAAAGCCACTCGAAAATGATCACCTTATTGAATTTTTAACATTATTGTTCCATGTGGGGCTGTGGTCTTTTTGGTCTGCCTACAGGAAATCGCCATCGGAGACATGGCTCTCATTCAAAAGAAAATAACCTGTGGGGGACTGGCACGCTACCAAAATCCACAACACAGGACTGAGGGAACGCATCTTCTGAGACACATATAAAAGCAAGAAAAATAACACTTGTTTGCACACTCAGCACATCAACTTAACAAGCAGGCCCACTTTCCTGTCGAAGAAGACACCAGTTAACTTCTTTTTTTTTTTACCTCAGAGTTATTCAATTTGGGGTCATCCACTTTCGACAGAAAATCATTGGCTGTTTTCTTAAGGTCGTCTTCAGGCTGATATTCCTCGTACCTGTAAGGAGAAAGCACAAACCTGGCTCAGGAAGAAGGTGAAAAGAGTCCGTGTTTCTATTAAGGAAGAAGAAGAAGAAGAGTTTGGATTTATACCCCGCCCTTCACTTCCCAAAGGCGTCTCAGAGCGGCTTACAAACTCCTTTCCCTTCTCCTCCCCACAACAGACGCCCTGTGAGGTAGGCGGGGCTGAGAGAACTTCTGACAGAAACTGACCTTGAGAGAATAGCTGTGCCAGAGCTTGTGACTGACCCAAGGTCACATCAGCAGGTGCAAGTGGAGGAGTGGGGAATCAAACCCGGTTCTCCCAAATAAGAGTCCGTGCACTTAACCACTACACCAATCTTAAGATTTTATTAGGAATGGTAGCTGACTACCCAAATCCTGTCAACTGGCTGTTTACTTGCTTTAACGTTATGGCAGGAAAAAAGGAAACCCTTATCGAATACCAAAAAAATAGTATCGACCAAGAATGAAAGAAAACAAAACAAAAAACACGATACACATTTTTAGCAAGAGATATGGGGCTGCTTGCTCCCCTTGCCTGCCAATAGTCAGGGGCTAGGCTTGCCAACTCTCGGTTGGGGAAACCTGGAGATTTGGGGGTGGAACCTGGGGAGAGGAGGGACCTCAGCACAGTATGATGCTATACAGTCCACCCTCCAAACAAGCCGTTTTTCTCCTGGGAAACTGATCTCCGTAGTCTGGAGATCAGATGTAATTCTGGGAGACCTCCAGGCCCCACCTGGAGGCTGGCAACCCTAGTCAGGGACAGACCTGTCAGTATCCCAGAGCTTTTCCTACTGGCCAGCTGTTCTAACTGCCAGCATCTCAGAACATATTTTTAACAAGCTGCCGTTCCTTTTTAGTTCTGGCCGCTGAAGGTCTCCCAGTCCCTCTGTCTTAAATGATCCATCTCCCAATTCTATACTGGGGGGGGGGGGGAAGAGAAGAGAACTGCTTTAGAATCCGAATGAGATTCAGTCACATTTTAAATCTCACCATACTGGTGTGGGGGGGAAACCAAAGAACTTACCATTTATCAGCCAGCGTTTGGTCTTCTGTTTCTCCCAACCACAGCTTCTCCTCCGACTGCTCCAAATACTCCTCAGCCCACTTGGCAGGTGACTCCGATAAGGGATCTTTGCAGAAACGGAGAATAATTGAAACAGAGGGAGGGAAGTACTTGTGCATTTCTGAGGGGGAGTGGGCAGAGATAAGCTAGCCCCTATCACCCCTCAGAGAAACTCTGGTGGTTTGCGACTGAAAGTATGAGAACAATGCTGGGCTATCGTCATTTTTTTTTAAATTGCTATTTCTGCAGACCTCAACAAAAACAGTGGCCTGGACCCACTCCAAGTTCACTGGGGTTTGAAGTTCCATTTAAAATAGAAAAAAATCGGTCGTAACTCAACAAGGCCAGTAATTTCAGTGTGCCTTATTTGCCGACGAAACTGCACGGCTGGGTCAAAGGACAGCAAACGCAAAACCCAGCGCAGAATAGTACAACTCCAAGAGGACTGGTTTAGCCCTCCCCCTGAGATAATTGTGTCCTGTTTGGCTTCTCATATTTTCAGACGCATGAACAGCCGCTGGAATGGAAGTCACAGAAAAGCAATAAGGATGAGAAGGACCTGGAATGCCAGGCCAAAGAACGTGGGGGATGATATCACCCGGTCAACACAAAGGCAAGAGCACACTGGCTATTGGGGCTTTGAAACAACTGGTTCGAGTTGCATTCACAGACTGAGGTGGGATACTGGGGGGCAGGAGGGTGTCCAAGAGTCTCAAAAGGCTGAGAAATTAAACCAAGCTATATCCCTGGACATGCTGAATGTTTTAAAAAAGGTGCTGTAAAAGTGTGTCTGATCAGCAAAAGCTTATTCAAGGAACAGATCAGGTTTCTCAAAAAGAAACTGAGAAAAGGCAAGAAGGGCAATGAAAGTTGAATCTATTCATACCGCCAAGGATCCGGCTTTCCTCCCATCAGTATCACCTTATTTATTTCCTTTATTTACAGCCTGCCACTCTCCCCAATGGAGACCTGAAGGGGTTAACAGCATTCCCCCATTTTATCCTCACAATAACCCTATAAGGTAGGTTCAGATGAAGAGTGTGGGACCGGATCGAGGTTACCCAGTGAGCTTCTGTGTCTGAGTGCAGATTCGAATCCAGGTCTCCCAAAGCCTAGTCCTGCACTTTACCTGCTACACCACGCTGGCTCTCTTCACACTCCACCAAATACACTGAAAAGGGATGTCCAAGCATTTCGAGGCGCACTTAAGGGAAGCAAAGGCAATACCAGTGCCAACCCGAGCAGAACTATAATCCTTCCAAGTCCACAGAAGTCAATGCACTTAACTCTAAGTTAGGGCCGCGCTGCAAATAACAGCTTTGAGCCAGACAGCCCACAACCCCCGCCTCACCTGTAACCTCTGCAATAAATTCCTGGGACCAGTCAGCTTCGTTATAATCTGTCGCAATGTCAACCGTACTGTCAGCAGCATCAAGGAACTCCTGCGCCCAGTTCTCAGACAGAGCCAGGGCCGCCACCCCCGGAGCTGAGGAAAGAGACAAGAGGACAGAGCCGGCGTGTTAGAACACGAGCATCCCCTGACCTACCGAGATGAGACCACCACCATCGCACAGGAGAACCTGCTTCTCCTACCTCTCTTCCCAAACCCATTACGCCCCCCCTTCCCCGCTGAAAGACACGCCACGATGTCTCAGCAAGAAATAACAACAGACAATGTGGCGAACGGCTGATCCCACTGATTGCCCTTTCTCCACTCGCACCCTGTTTGGACTCAGTTCTCACCTCTCTGAGGGGCCTGCCGGAAACTGGACTGCTCGATTTCCTGCATCTCAGCCAACAGGTCGTCCATCTTGAACGTCTGCGGGGCACGCGACAGCAGAGGGCCATTCTGCTCTTGAAGGAACTCTGCCACCAGCTACAAGGGAAGGATTTATCGATCACTGTTTCCTTTGATATTTTAAATCATGCAACCAAATATTTACTTCTTCCTAAAGTGCTGGAAGTTCTTTTTCCTCCTCATGTACTTTAATTATTGTTTTATTATTTTGTCGAAAAGCCTACGCACTATGTAGACTTCCTCAAATAAACAAATGAAAGATTACTGTTCTGCCTTCTCTCCAATTTCAAGGAGGCTTACAAAACATACACCGTAAGGTACGTAACAGTCCAAGTCAGAATAACACGTAGGAATGAAATCGATAATAACCTGTTTGTCAGTCCCAAGAAGAGATATCGTTACCTCAATAAGCACAATATGGTTCTGCAGCCTCCGGCACGACTAAGGAAAAAATCCTTCAACAAAGAAGCACCCTGAACAGTGGTAAGGATGGCACCTCTTTGACCTTTATCAGGGAGGCCATTTTAAAGGTTCAAGGACCACTACAGAGAATGCCAAAGAAGAGGGCACCTCTTGAAAAGACGCCACAAAAGGAAGACGTTGGAGAGGTGGGTGCAGTGGCTCACGGGCTCATATATCTTTGAAAGGAAGAACCAGCCAGCCTGACCTGAACCCGGAAGCAAAACGATCATCTCACAACACGTGCAATAGGTTCACAATGCGTTGCCCTAGCCAAAAGGCCAGCCAGTGCCACACCCTGAAGCTTCTACTCTTTCACCAAGGGCAGCCCCATGTTGAGCATGTTACAGCAATCAAGTCTAGAGGATGGACAGATCTGTGTGGCACTCCTAGCAACAGCACCGACCAGCTCGGTCGTCAAGCACCCTCTGCAAGTGAGACCCAATCCGGCCTCAGCAAATCCAATCCAGTCCAGGCTCACCCGATCCAGACTCAGCAAACCCACCCCACATAGAACAGGGGCCATTCAACCAACATCACTTCCACCTTGTCTGGATTTAATTTCAGTTTATTCCAGACGCTCTTTGTTCAGAGCACGCAAATGGCAACTTCTGGAAGCTTAGTTCTAAATTCATATACCTACGTAAGAAACTGGTTATCATCAGCATATTCAGTTGCAAAGCTGTGGATGACCTCAATCACTGGTCTGGCATAAATACTGAAGAACATTTAATCCTATTGAACTCCACAGTTAAAATCCTAGCCAACTAACCAACTGCTCATTCCTGATGGAAACTCTTTGCCATCTTATCACACAAAAAGGGTCAAAACTACTGAGGTGCTGTTCTCTCTCTTTCACCCTCACAGAGTGTTCTCAAAAGCTCCAGGGCAATTGGTCAGACACGGGATGAAACAGGATGCTGGACTAGGTGGGACCACAGGCCTGATCCAGTGTAATACCTACTGCGCTCTCACAATCTACTGTGTCAAAAGCTGCAGGAAGTCTGAGGAGAATCCCAAAAGGTACATTTTCCTGAGCTACTGGTAAGCAGAGATCACCCACCAGAGCAACTAAAGCTGTCTCTGCCCCCAAGCCAGGTGGAACGGAATCCATGGTAGATGTGCCCTTCAGAAGTATCTTTATTTGCTCTGTCACCACTCACTCAACTACTTGTCGGGAAAGGCAGCCTTCTTAATCAGCCAAGACGGACAAGGATCCACTTAGCAAGTCGCACTTCACAATCTCAAGAACTCTCACTTCAGCCAAAGGGATCAGTCCAAGACTATCCCCGAACAAGTAAACGCTTCTGACTAAAACAGGTCACAGGATTTACTTTCAAGTTGTCATCTAATTGGATGAGAGGGACTTTACCAGCAAAGAATCAATCGAAATCCTCACAGCCAATTGGCCACATCTAGGGATCAGCCTAGATGTTAATAGATCCCGAAACATCTTCAGTAACATACAAGAGAGAGACAGGAAGGAGGCCGAGAGAGGGAATGTCCACACACACACACAAGATGGCGGCAGGAGTCAATACAGAATATGTCAAGGGGAGGGAAGACGACTCAAAGAGCAAACACAATCTTACTTCATCTTCTGATGCTCTTCCAAGAGGTTTGGACACCTGCAGAGGAGAAAGGACTGTTAGCAGACGTGAGGACAGCCATCCCAAAGGACAGAGAGACAACCGACGTGCACTTTCGGTTCCCCTGCCACTCCACCCTGTCTGAAATTACTCTCGCACATCTCCTCCACCTCCCCATCCTGCCAGATTTGCAACAGCCCGAACGCCAAAACAGGCCCAAATCACACGATCTTCTTTCTTGCCTATTGTGCAACACCATGCCCCCCCCAATGTACACAGCAGAACGGGAGTGTGTGTGTGAGGGAATGGCTTGCAGAAGGTCCAGGGTTCAATCCCTGGCCTCTCTAGTTAAAAGGATCAGGTTGCATGTGACGGGGCGGGGGGAGGGGAGGTTGCAAGAGGATGATAATCAAAGATTTTACTTTGGGCCCGAAGATGCACAGAAAACCTTTGCCCTGCTTTCAAACCTGGCAGCCCCCCCCCCTCAATAAAAAAATGAGAAATTGCCAACTTTGTCAGACTAGGAAGGGAGACGAAGGGAGGCTAAAACCCCACCTCCTACCACTTAGTGATTGAAACGTTTCTATCCCTCCTTTTCTCACGGTTCAAGGCAGCTTACATTAATAGCAAAAAATGTTTTCAGTTCAAATGGAATAACCCCAAATCTCTCCCCTCACCAGGGCATCGACGCACATACCCCACCCCTGAAAATTCTGGCCGGGGAATTTCTAGCAGTGCTCACCCAGGCTAAGTGGGCAGGCACCCTTCTCAGTGCCAAGAGAGACTGTCTCTGGGGCCTCTCCACTTGAGCTCAGCAGTCGGCCTGCCAGGTCAGAAGCACTACTGGTCCAGATTACACAGTGTGGACCTCCAAGCATCTCTGTGGGAATCCCAGGGTTGCCTTTCCATCGTGCCCCAGGAGAGCCACCACTCGTTCAGAAGGAATATACAGAGCTGCAACGGTGCTTTGGCCTTGCCCGCCTTTCGTAGCAGGGAAGCAGGACACGCCACTCAGAACAAAGCCATGTCCCATAGGCCCTCAGTGGCTGCACCCTCATTTTTTGTGTGGGGAGGGCCCCCCACCAGGCTAGAAGAGGCACGCCCCACTCCAACACACCCGCAGACTTGCAGATAGCTACTTCTGCTTTTAAACCAAAGTGCCGGAAAAATATAAAAACGGATGCGATGCTTAGCGTTTCCCTGACATCTCTCACAACTCGGGGGTGTGGCGTGGCCCCGGTTGAGACCACCTGCTTGGCACGGAGATGGTCCCACGTTCAATCCCTGGCATCTCCATTTAAAAAAGGGCCAGGCAATGCACTGATCCCAGGCTAGCCTGATCTGGTCAGATCTCAGAAGCTAAGCAGAGTTGGCCCTGATCAATATTTGGATCGGAGACCTCCCCAGAAGCCCAGGGTTGCTAACGCAGAAGCAGGCAATGGCAAACCGCCTCTGAATGTCTCTTGCCTTGAAAAAACACTCCTTGGGGGGATGCCATAAATCCGCTGCAATATGACAGCGGAAAAGAAAAAAGCAGGCGATGTGAAAGGCCTTCACCTGAGATACTACTAGTCAGAGTAGACAGGACCGACCCTGAAGAACCAACAGTCTGATTCAGTCCCAGGCAGCTTCCTGCGTCATGCCGCCCTGAGGTAACTCCCCAAGAGCAGTGGAAAACGGCACTCCCCCTCTGGAATCACCATGACTTATGATTACCAGACCGGCACCCATGTTCTCTCAGGCTTCCAAAGCAGTCCGGCCCTCTGGCCTAGTTCCACTTACCCCCTCCGGTGCCGGAGCCGTGGGAGGCCAGGCCAAGGGACCCCGGAGCCCCTCCTGCTGCAGGCCTTTGTCTTGCGTGAAGTGGCCGGCTAGCTTCATCAGGGGGTTGGAGCCCCCACACTCCGCTTCCACCAGGTCCCTCATGGCCATCGTGGGCGTGGCGGGAGGAAGGCTGCGCCGGACCCACCTTCACCCTGGGCAGAGAAGAAGCCAACGCAGGATCGTTGGGATTGAGAGCGCTGCTGCTTTTCCAGCCAGCCCACAACTCCCTCTCCTTTTTTTAACCCACTGGGTAAGACAATCTGGCCTGACGGGTTTCTCCTCCAACAACAGGGCAGATTTCCAAAAGGCGATAGGGGAACCCACAGACAGATGGGGGAGGCAGAAATTGGCACTCGCTTCCCCAGCTGCGGAGCACTGCTCCACAATTCATCAGCAAATTAATCCAGAATAACTCACACCTCTGCACTCCATGGCTACGATCACTGAGGCCAGCAGGTAGTTTCCTAAGTAAGGTGGGAGAGGTGATGTCTATCACATTTTCTATCCCATCTTTCCTCTAAGGCGCCCCCCCCCCAGGGTGTAGTCATTGGGTCTCCTCTCCTGTGTTTTATCTTCACAACAACCCAGTCAGGTAGGCTAGGCTGAAAGACATAAAGCCAGTGTGGTCTAGCGGTGAGACTAGGACCAGGGAGAGCCAAGTTCAAGTCCCTGTTTGCAATTCACCTTATTTGGTGTTCTGGGGCCAGTCTTTCTCTCGCAATCTAGCCTACCTCAAAGGGTTGCAAGGAGGATAAAATAGATGAGACCCACACAAGCTATCTTGAACTCCCGGGGGAAAGGGTGGGGTTTTTTGGTGGGGGTTGTTGTTTTTGAAGCACCTAAATAAAGAGAACGGCTCCAAGGCATTCAGTGAACTTCACAGAAGATGGGTTGTTGTTTTTCGTTCTGTTGTGCTCAATCTTGACCTCTCCCCGATCGAGCCCCGACGGCGCAGCCACCGCTAACCCCCTGGCTCCCACGCCCCAAGCGCCAACCCCACGTGCAAAACGCCGAGCTGGCTTTCTGAGCACGCCCGCCCCCAGAGCGGGAGCGAAGGGCAACTCTCTGCATGCTCGCCAGCGCTCCCTGGGATCGGCTACATCGTCCTGGCACGAAGGCACCGAAAAGCCAGTCCCGGCGGGGAGGGGGCTGAGCCACGAACTGCCGCCGAGCAATCCCACCCTCCAGCATGCGCGAGGGGGAGGAAGAGGAAGAGAGCGCAGGCAGAGTGCAACCCCTGGACGGGAACCGCGCCCCCCTCCACCCTCCTGGGCTGCCTCCTGCACGCTTCCCACGCCCGACGGGCCGGCCAGCCAGCCTGGCTCGGGAAAGCCACCCATAACCAAGCCACTCACCAGGCTCGCAAGGCCTCGCTTCCTTCTCCTCCTCCTGCCGCCGCAGAGCCCGGATCGCCCGGCCTGCCCACCGAGGCCTTCGCCCTGCCTTCCCCGACCGGCCTCCCGGGGGACTGGGGAAGGGGCGCCCGCTGCCCTGCAATGGCGGCAGCCGGGGCGCCAGCGGGGAATACAGCGCGAAGACTCCGCCTCCCTCCGGCCTGGATCCCGCAAGACCCGTGGCTCGGAGGCGGAGCCGGCCTTAAAGGGCCCGGCGCCGGGCAGAGGGGGAACGCTCGCGAAGGACTGCGTTGTCGGGTTGCCAACCTCCCGATGGTTTAAACAAGGCCAGCAACTTGCAACTTCTAGAATTTCTTCTAGCGATTCCATCTTATTGTAAGGCTTTTTCTGTGGACAGATGCAATATTTTTCCATCAGCAGTGGAAGGTCGGTATAAGAAGGTGCCAATGACAGAGCAGGTTGCACTGTCCAAGCGGAAACCATCGAGCTTATCTTGATACACTGTGGTTATTACCAAGAAATTCGAGAGAAGTGTTGTTGTTGTTCAGTCGCACAGTCGAGTCCGACTCTTTGCGACCCCATGGACCAGATTACGCCAGGCCCTCCTGTCTTCCGCTGTCCGCTGAAGTTTGCTCAATTTCATATTTGTTGCATCGATGACACTGTCTAACCATCTCATCCTTTGCCGTCCCCTTCTTCTTTGACCTTCAATCTTTCCCAGCATCAGGGTCTTCTCCAGTGAGTGCTCCCTTCTCATTTGGTGGCCAAAGTATTTGAGCTTCAGCTTCAGGATCTGGCCTTCCAGGGAACAGTCAGGGTTGATTCAGGGTTGATTTCTTTTAGGAAGTGTATTCAACCCTTATTAGGGAAATTCCTCAGTTATGCAGACCCAGAGATAAGACATTTATTTCTGATTCTAACCAGTGTTCCCTCTAAGCTGAGTTAGTGTGAGCTAGCTCACAGTTTTTTAGCTTACAGCTCACACATTTTTGTCTTAGCTCAGGAAGGATGGCTCCAGAGCAAACTAATTTACGCAGCAGCCAAATCGCTCACTCACAACTTTAATGCCAGTAGCTCACAAAGTCGAGTTTTTGCTCACAAGACGCCACAGCTTAGAGGAAGCATTGTGTCCAGTGTAGACCCTTGCAGTCTGGCAGCTGGGAAAATGTTTCTGGGAAAACGTTCTCACCATATTTGGTCAATATCCTGCACATTTTGGAGGCCCGGAGTCTCACAGGCACATAATAGTCTTTAATCATCCCTACACAAAATCTCCTCGTCGGAATCTTCTTGAGTTTTCACATTTTGATCACTGTCAGTATGGCAGTCCTAATGACATAAAATGCTACTACCCTATATGTTCTTAGGAATAGAGGCAAAAGTAGTTTAATAAAAATAATTCTGGTATAATTTCAATATTATTCAAAATTCCTTTTGAGAGTGTTACTGCTACCATCTTCCAAAATTTCAATGCCCTCCCGCATTTCTACTACATATAGGAGTTGTTACAATACCAGTAGTGATTTGTGTGTGCATTTGCTGTCCAGTCACAGCTGACTTAATGGTTCCTCATCCTCTTGGAGAGGAGTGACAAGTGGAGTGCCTCAGGGATCTGCCCTGGGACCTGTTTTGCTCAACATTTCTATAATTGATTTGGATGAAGGAATGGAGGGAATGCTTATTAAATTTGCAGATGATACTAAATTGGGAGGGGTAGCAAATACAATAGAAGACAGAGTAAGGATACAGGATGATCATGACAGGCTGGAATACTGGGCTAAAACAAATAAAATTAATTTCAATTGGGATAAATGTAAAGTTCTGCATTTAGGTAGAAAAAATTCAGTGCAAAATTATAGGATGGGGGAGATTTGTCTTGGCAGGAGAATGTGCAAAAAGGATCTAGGGGGTCTTAGTAGACCATACACTGAACATGAGTCAGCAGCATGATGCAGTGGCTAAACAGGCAAATGTGATTTGGGCTGCATCAACAGAAGTATAGTGTCCAGATCAGGCAAAGTGATGGTCTAGCTTTACTCTGCTCTGGTTAGACCTCACCTAGAATATTATGTTCAGTTTTGGGCACCACAATTTAAGAAAGATATAGACAAGCTGGAGCGTGTCCAGCGGAGGAAAACGAAGATGGTGAGGGGTCTGGAGACCTATGAGGAAAGGTTGAAAGAGCTGGGTATGTTTAGAATGGAGAGGAGATGACTGAGAGGTGATATAACCAGTGTTCCTTCTAAGCTGAGTTAGCATGAGCTAGCTCACAGTTTTTTAGCCTCCAGCTCACAGATTTTGTCTTAGCTCAGGAAGGATGGCTCCAGAGCAAACTAATGTATGCAGTAGCCATATGGCTCACTCACAATTTTAATGGCAGTAGCTCACAAAGTAAAAATTTCCACAGCTTAGAGGGAACATTGGATATAACCATCTTCATGTACTTGAAGGGCTGTCATATAGAGGATGTTACACATTGTTTTCTGTTGCCCCAGAAAGTCGGACCAGAACCAGCAGGTTGAAATTAAATCAGAACAGTTTTTGGCTAAACATTGGGAAGAATTTCTTGGCAGAGCAGTTCCTCAGTGGAACAGGCTTCCTTGGGAGGTGGTAGGCTCTCCTTCTTTGGAGGTTTTCAAACAGAGGCTAGATGGCCATCTGACAGCAATGCTGATTCTGTGAATTTAGGCAGATTATGAGAGGGAGGGCAGGAAGGGTTCCATCAGTGCTTAGTTTTGTGACCCAGAGAGTACTTCCCACTTTAAAAACAGGCCTAAAACTAAAAGTTATGAAAGTGCCAATGTTTCTAGTACATGTGAACCTTACAAGAGCAATAGGCACAGACACTCGACTCGGAGGGAAGAAGCTGTCCAAGTGTAAGTATTCAGTCAAAAGAATCGGGAACAACTAGAAAAAATAATTAAATGCAGTAGATCATCAGAAATGTCCTCAGCACATGTTAGGAGAATACAGCAGCAGCCTAACAGAAATGCATGCACAGAAGCACCAGAAACAGACAGTGATCTTTCTATGTTTGAAGCTTTGAGAGACACCATTTATTCTGAAGTAGCTACATTGATATCTCAAAATGAATCTCGCCCTCATTTTCTAACTGAGCTTTTTCAGGAACTTCAGGTGCTAAATTCAGACTATTCGAGACAAAGAGCACCCTATGCATTACAGGATATAGTAGCCAGGCATACATCTGAACTCAACACAAAAGCAGAACGTCCAAAACCTCTGAACTCAACAGCGTGGTTAGGATCCAATTCAGAACTTACTCTCAGCAAAAGCCTTGCTACTACTGATGAGGAGACGTTAGAGAAGAACTCTGACCCAGGAGGACCTGCAATGAAAAGGAACCTGACATTGTAATGTTGATCAGAATACGGTTTTACTGTTTTATTATTGTTTGTATATATGTAAATTGCAGAACCGGACCAGATCACTCGTATGCAGCCCTCATCAATGGGGTTCCTGATGGCTGGACCCCATGATTTGGTCTGGTGTGTGTGTGTGGGGGTGTCATGATCTGTGTATAGGACTGGACCACAAGGCCTAATGCGGCCTAGGCCCAGGAGACCTGTGTGGGAGTGGAAAACAGACATAGCCTACGATCCCCACAATGCAACGGTAGTAACCAATCAGTGTCCAGGGATTGTATGAGGAGATTGTGACTTAAGCTTTGTGGACTGTGGAACTGCGTTCTTTTCTCTACTTCGTTCTTTCCTCTCACAGAGTTAAACTGAGGGGACAGTCTGGTCTGAGAGAAAGATCCCTCACTTGGGACAGAGTGAGTACAGGCACAGGCCTGGTATAAAAGGTTGTGGGCCTTGAATAGTAACCATTTAAGAGAAATAGGTAGTCACATTAGATTTGTTTATTTTGCCTTTAGACACTGTTATATATTTTAAGCACCTTGTCTTGTTTTCCTTACCCCATTACTGTATTAATAAACCATTTGTTTAATGTTCTCTGCCTGGTCATCATGCCTATATTTCTCGGCTTAAAAGGGGCATTTTGTTTGGACTTGGGAGGGTATTCTGGGCCTTCCCAAGGGACCCTAAGTCCAGAGTGGTGGCAGAGGAAGGTGGCAACCCACTAGGGGTCATGACAGGGTGTATGGTCCATCAGGCATTAACTAATTAATTAATTATTGTATGACATTGCATGTAGTATAGCCAGGAGATGCTAAGATCGCCTGGCAGTCTAAAGTTCTAGCTCCTTTAGCATTATGCATCACTAGGTGGCGAGGTAGACTTATTTTTTGGGGCTGAGAGAGCTCTGAAAGAGCTGTGACTGACCCAAGGTCACCCAGCCGGCTTCATGTGGAGGAGTGCTGAATCAAACCCAGTTCTCCAAGCTAGTCCGTCATTCTTAACCACTACACCACGCTGGGTCTCGGCCATCAGGCATTTTTCTCTTAGGAATGCTTTCTTCCAGTATAGGAACTAGGCTGAAGACCTGAGCGGTAACTCACAAAGGTTCATAATAAAATAAACATTCTTTGTTTTTAAGGCACCACTGGACTTCTGTTTTATTTAGCTACAATACACTAATGCGGCTATCCCCTTTGCAGTCCCCTGGGAAGAAAGGGTGTGGAATAATGGTCTGCAGAGAAGTGAAGGAGGAGAAGAGGGCCCCCTTGGAAACTCTCCACCCACATGCCTCGTTTGAGGCACCAACATTGGTGCTTTATGAACCACAAACAAATCTGACCACTGCTACTGTTGGGCTCTGAGGATCAGAGTGGGGGAGAAAGCCGAACAACTGATCGTAAAAGCGTGATAGACAGATGCCACCAGCAGCTTCAGCCTTCCCACAGGAGCCTCACACGAAGCCGGACTCACCCTCATAGACGACTTTCATCTTCCTTCTCTCCTTCATTTCCTGCCCAACAAATCCTAGGCAGAGAGAAGAAACTTTGAAGACCATGAATAATGAATATAATTACTATCAACTTGGAGAAACTCTGGCATGAACTCTATGGAAACTTTTTTCAGGGTACACTCTAGAAGGTTTTAACGATTTGATTAAGTGTTACTAGCATCAGTAAATATATAAGAGAGAGAGATTTGGAAACAAAGAATTAAGATGGAAAATTTGTAACGGCTATTTTATAAGCTTGATGGAACTTCCCTTTATGTCTCATCCCATCCTTTGTACCCTTCTATCCTTATACCCTCTCCCTGTCCTACAATGTGTTAAAATCAAATACATTTTTTTAAAAAATCCCAGGCAGTGAAGACATATTTCCTTGTTGAATGTGTTATGGATATGGGGCAATTCCACACACACTCACACCATTCCCTACTTCAGTGGGAGCAACTGCACAAGGGACGTGGGCCTGATCCTGAAAGCCCCTTGGGGCGGGGGTCACTGAAGAAGAAGGGTTGATTTTGATATCTTGCTCTTCACTACCCGAAGGAGTTTCAGAGCAGCTCACAATCGCCTTCCCTTCCTCTCCCACAATGGGCACCCTGTGAGGTAGGTGGAATGGGAAAACTCACTTGATGTTGACTAGTGAATTAGCAGCTAAGGGTTGTGCATGTATTTGCAGGCTACCTCCGCATGGATCATAGTAGTAAAAAAAAAATAAATGACATTTCCCATCAATTCACTTAATAAGAAGAACGTAAATCATTTATCCCCCAAGAATGTGGTGGGGAGACTTGCCTCTGCTTGCATCAACACAATGACATTGTTCCCCCAAAATAGGGTTCTGTTGCCTCCGGCATTGGGGCACCAGCAGTCTAGTAGCCAACTCTGCAGATGATACCAAATTATTCAGGATGGTGGAAACCAAGGTTGACAGTGAAGAGCTCCAGGAGGATCTCCACAAACCGAGTGAGTGGACGACAACATGGCAGATGAAGTTCGGTGTAGACAAGTGTTAAGATGAAGCATATTGGAACAAGAAACCTGAACTTTAGAAATATGCTGATGGGGGTCTGAAATGACGCAGACTAAGACAGAAAAAGATCTGGTCATCGTAGTGTATAGCTTGATGAAATGTTGACTCTGTGTGCGGCAAGAGTGAAAAAGGCATGCTCCGTACTGGGTAAAGGACTGAAAATAAAACGACCAATAATGTATTGCCCCCGTATAGCTCTACAGAGGTTTTTGGAATTCTTTGGAATACTTCATACAATTCTGATTGCTGTACCCCCACAAAAAGATATGGCAGAACTGGAAAAAGTGGAGAGGAGAGCAACCAAGCAGTTTGAGGAAAGACTAACAAGTCTGGGACTTTTCAGTTGAAGAAAAAATATACCAGGGGCATATGATAAGAGGTTTATAAAATTTTGCTCAGGGTGGAAAAAGTGGATAATTTTTCCCCCTTTTCTCTTCCAAAATATTAGAACTTGCATGTACTTATGAAGTTGCTGGGGAATAGATTTTGGGGGAATGAAGGAAGCAGTTCTGTATCAAACAAGTATTTAAATTGTGGAATATACCGCCAGCCTCACTGAGAGTTTCATTTCTCCTCAATGCTTCTATGTGGGGCCTTTAAAGGCAGGAGGGGGTAAGATTCAACTCTGACCTGGACAGCCCAGGCTAGCCCGATCTCATCAGATCTCAGAGGCTAAAAGGCAGAGCTGTTCTTGAAATATCAGTTCTTGAAAGAGCTCTCTCAGTCCCACCTACCTCACAGGGTGTCTGTTGTGGGGAGGGGAAGGGAAAGGAGTTTGTAAGCCGCTCTGAGACTCCAAGTGAAGGGTGGGGTATAAACCCAATCTCTTCTTCTTCTACTACTCGTATCACTCCGCAGCCACCTCCCACCGCATGTAGTTTCCGAGGAAGGCTCTCCAGGAGATGTGGGTCACCCCAGGCCCCGCCACATCTCTGCTTTACTGACAAGTGGCCCTTTATCGTATATATTTTTCTTTCCATTCTCAGAGAAAGGAAAGGAAGATCCAGATGGAAAAGGAAGCGGTTGATTTACCTTTGATCTTGACAGCAGCCTCCCTGATGGTTGTTTGAGGGCCCTTCAGATATTCCATGCGCTGGGACAGAAAGTGGTAACTCAGGCACAAGGTCCTTTCCCTACAGTCACCACTGCTACTTCCCATCGTGGAGACTCTGGACCGTGGCTGTGTGGCCCAAGCACCTGCCTGGATGATGGTGGGGCTTGCATCATGCAGGGGAATCAGGAGAGGCACGAGGGTGAGGTCTTTCACGGATGTCGCTTTTTCTTTCTCGGCATGGTCCAGAAGATGGTGGTAGCCAAAGGATCAGACCATGTGGGATTCCTGTGGGGAAGCATGAAATCCAAATGGACGTTTCATCTCATAGGGTGGGGAAAAAATGGTTCTGGACCTTTTTTTCTTCCAGAATAATTCATTCCCATTGGGGGGGGAAGGTGGATTGCAGACAGTAGTAACCTGATCGTACCAGGAAAGGTTCTATCCACACTTGAATCCACACAGCGGTTTTGCAAGAATAATGTTTAACATATTAAGGTTTAAAAACAAAAACAAAAAGCAAAGTGATAGAGGACTGAAGGAGAACACATACAAAAATTACAAACTGTTTTCTGTCTCACATTTGTATAAGGGGGAAAAACTAAGGTTATCTCTTCTTGGAAAAATTGCCGTTATTAAAATGAATGTACTGCCCAGGTTAATGTTTCTGTTTCAGACAATACCAATTGTGAAAGATGGGAAAGTGTTGGTAAAATGGCAAAGAGAAATCTTTAAGTTTATCTGGGCAGGGAAGAAGCCAAGAATTAAAATGAAGATAATGTATGATATTAAAGACAGAGGTGGCTTCCAAGTCCCGAATTTGCGTTTGTGTCATGAAGCAGTATGTATGTCTTGGTTATCTGAATGGGTAAATTTGGAAAATAGAAAACTTTTAGCTCTTGAGGGGCACGATTGCAGATTTGGCTGGCATGCCTATCTTTGGTATGGGAAACACAAAGTTGATTCTATGTTTAAGCATCATTATGTAAGAAGGACATTGTTTGATGCATGGACCAGGTATAAGGATACAATTTCGGATGAGAGGCCTCTGTGGATTGTTCCAGCTGCAGTTATACATCTGTTTTCAGAACATAAAGGTAATGACTGGTTGAATTATCAGGAATTATTGCAAAAAGAAGGGAAAAAATATGTTTTAAAACCAAATAATGAATTAGAATTTGAGTATGGTTGGCTACAATATTGTCAAATAAGGGACATCTATAAAAAAGACTGTAAAGAGTTTGGATTTAGAGCTATGAATGATGATTTTGAGAATATATGGTTGAAAAAAGAACGGAAAATGATATCAAAAATGTATAAAACTTTGTTGACTGTATATACTTTGGATGAAACTGTTAAAGAACAAATGATAAAGTGGGCCATAAATATGAACAAAGAAATTTCTATGGAATCATGGGAATTTTTGTGGAAAAGATCTTTTAAAATGTCTACCTGTATCAATGTAAAAGAAAACTGTTATAAGATGATGTATAGATGGTACATGACACCAAAAAAGATTGCCAATATTAGTATGGATAAGAACTTGAGTAATAAATGTTGGAAATGTAAAAAAGTAGAGGGTTCTTTTTACCATATGTGGTGGTCATGTGATAAAGTGAAAGCATACTGGTCTAATATACATTGTGTGATGCAGAAAATATTGAAAATCCCAATTGAGAGAAAGCCAGAACTTCTTCTCCTCGGTTTGACAATGGAAAAAATTCCACAAGAAAAAAGGACACTGTTATGGTACATGATTACGTCGGCGAGAATGGCCTTTGCTCAGCATTGGAAAATGGAGAAGGTGCCAGATATACATGACTGGTTGAGAAAACTGTTATTTTTAGCGGAAATGGACAAAATGACAAAGAAATTAAATGGACAAATGGCAGAACAGTACTTAAAAGACTGGGAAGGATTGAAATTGTATCTAGAAACTGAATATAGAATGAAGGGGAAAATATATAACTTGGATACGTATGGATATTGAACGAGAAGTGAAATGAATTTTGAACTGTATGTACTGTTATATATAATATGTTGCAATTGTAGAGGTTATATATAATTGAAATGTGTTACCTGGTTTGTCGATGTACTTAAGTCTAAGCTTGATTGCCTTATAATTTTTCTGTTTGTTATTAGCAGTGTTGGAAGCCTATTAGGGGGGTGGGGGGATTGGGACGGGGTTCTTCTTTTTTGAAATTGTATTGGTAACGTGATTGGAAATGTTGAATGTATCCCAATAAAAATTTTGTTTTTTAAAAAAAAAAATTTGTATAAGGGACAGATACCCCTGCTGCTGGTCAGTGAATGTATACAGGGAGGGGAAAAAGAAGCTATACCAACGGTTCTTCCTCACCCAGAAGGAACATCCAGGGACACACACACACACCCCAGCCTCCTCATGTAGCTGAGGAAGGGCTCCTCCAGGCCCTCTGCTGAGAAAGCTTACCTCAACAAGGATGGCCAGGGCAGTGCCATTCAGAATGACCATGACACACTCGGCCGTCTGCATGAGCTCTGAATCACAACAGATCTCGTCACCGACTCTGCTGTGAGGAAAAAGGACAAACATTTCCTCGTGACCAAGGAGCGGCAAAAGAAGGTGCAGTCCGGAACATGTCCGAATTGAGGCCATCTCTCTTCAGCTTTTAGGTCTAATAGTGCCACCTGGAGGCAGGTCTGAGGAAGGCAGACATGCCTCAGGGGTATGTGTCTGGGGAGGGGATCTGAGGCTGGAACTGCTCCAAAAGCTGCCAGAGACTGCCGGCAGCCGGCCTGTGTGCACATCCAGCCCCCTTTATGGATTCCAGGCCTTTACCATCTTGTCACCTCTACATTGTCACCCTGCCTGGAGAGGGTAACAGCCCTCTGCTTAACTCATCCGGCAAACCTCACAGGGGCAGCCTCCAAACTCTGCCTGGCAAGGTCTCTGGCTTAATTTCTGGGCATCCAGAAGATCACAGTGCTGTCCCATCATGCTTTGAGAACCAGACCCACGCCAAAGGGAGGCTGGTCAATGAGCTCTGGGATGAAGCAGACAGCCTAGAAAGAACAGAAATGGTGGGGGACTCATCTTGAAACCTGAATCCCAGACTGTGACTGGTCTTGCCTCAGTGACTGACTGCCAAGTGCAGACAGGGTGATCTCCTCTGCACAAAGAAACGGCTTTTGCAGCTGGCCCCTCAAACTGCGCATGAGGTGAGCCAGGACTCGTTCAGTGAAGAATGACCAGGATACCAGGATCCTTCAAGTTGTGAACTGAGATATGCCTTCTCACTTAGCCCTATAGACAGGAAATAATGGAAACATATTATGCGGAAATACAGATTGTTTTTTATTACACTGTGACTTGCCATGCTATCTTTTCATGGTTTATATTTTCATATTAAGAAATCCACTTTCCCGGGTTGGGGAATCAACCAGAGGGGTCTCACTGTCCCTCTAGGAAGGCGATGTAAATCCAGTGAGTGGTGGCAGTGACCGAGGAAATGAAATAGACCCACCAGGCAGGGTGGGCAGGTGAAAACAGGGGCTTGCAAGCCATCGAACGGCTATTCAGTCTCCCAGGGCTGAGGGCGGGTCCCCATTTCACCACATGTGGTGGTAGCGGTGGGATTGAGCGCCAGGGCACCCAGGGGTGGCACAAGTACACTGAGAAAACCAACCAAAAGGGCTTTGTTTTTCTTTTTCGGGTCGGCCGGAGCAGGGAAAGCTTAGCTAGTTAGGATGGAGCCTGCAAGGACATGGGACATCCTGAAAATGACCAAACCACAGCTCCAAGCAGAGTGCGCCAAACGGAACTTGGAGTGTGGAGATATGACTGTGGCCGACCTGCAAACACTCCTGATAGACCATAACCAGGGTACGGGAGCAGCTGCAGCGGTGCGCTCTATGCAGCCAGGGATGAATCTCCAGCTGCAACTAGAACTGGAACGGATGCAGATCGAGGCCTGCCGATTGGAGCAGGACAGTGAGATGGAGATGAAGAAAGCTGAGATGGAGATGCAGCGTCTTCAGGCACAAGAGGAACTGTGCAAAGGAGGTGATCCAAAGTATGCTCACTTAAATATGAACCTGCACATCTTCAGTGAAGTCCACTTTGCGAGGCCTATGCTCGAATGGCCCATGCCATGGAAAAGGTCAAGAAGTTCCTTGTTCTGAAATCGACAAAATTCAGAAAGATGACCCAAAGAAGGATGAGGAATTCAAACTCAAAGCTCCAGCGTTGGTCCAGGAAAATCCAAGAGTTTGATATGAAGGTGGAACACTTTCCAGGCCGGGCCAACCTGGGAGACGACTTCCTATCCCAGAAGGATGGGGACTAAGTTGGAGGGAGAGTTGTACCTTGACCTAAACTGTTGATGTTTTCCTTTGTATATGTTATTGATTATGGTTGTATTTTGCACCACCTGTTCAGAGGGATTTGGCTCCAGACCCCCTTCTGTGAAAGAGGGATCCTCCACGTCGAATATGAGGAGGGGGAGGTATAATGAAATGGCAGCAGTTTATTTTAAAATGGCTGCCAGTCTGGTAGTCTGCTGGAGGGGGGAGGTGCTCCATAGGGAACAATGGAGCTGCCATCCCTCCCTGCCTATGTTTCCCAGCAGCTTTGGAGGAACAGTGCAGGAAAGTAGGGAACCACCCCGGAGGTGGAGCCAGCCAGATAAAGGCTTTTGCCCTCCAGGGAGGCTTTAGTCTCGGCCTTCGCCTCAGCCTTGGACGAGAGCTTCAAGGGGCGGCATACAGGTGGGACTCCTGCTACCTCACACTCCGTGGGCAATCCAGGCCACTATAAATCGTGGTGGAGAGCCAGAAGGGTAGCAGGATTGGTGACCAGTTCTGAGGAGGAGGAAAGCAAATCCTATCCTGAGCCCACAACCTCTGGAGGTAGAGAGTATTGTATGTAGGGACAGAGGAATTGCGGTCTGATCCTGTTCATTTTCTGCCCATTTGTGTTGAAGTGCCTGTGTTATTTCTGTGCCTAACCTTGTACATAGTTTAAATAAACCTTCTTTTTGAGTTATAAAACCTGGTAGTGCCTTGACCACATACTCCTCCCCACTCAGCACGTTGTCAGAGGCAAAGGGAGGCCAGGGAACCCAAACAGGCCCAGATCGGAGGGGTTGCCAACTGTCCAGGGGGCACCCAAAGATTGAGGCATCCGCTTTCCCGGGTTGGGGAATCAGCCAGAGGGGTCTCACTGTCCCTCTAGGGAAGCGGTGGAAATCCAGTGAGTGGTAGCAGCAACTGAGGAAAGGAAATAGCCCCACTAGGGCAGGGTGGGCAGGCAAAAACAGGGGCTTGCGAGCCATCGAACGGCTAGTCAGTCTCCCAGGGCTGAGGGCGGGTCCCCGTTTCGCCACAGTCCTTATTTTTCCTTTTACCCTTTTTTAAATTCTGTATCCCTTTATATGGCAAGAAGAAAACAATTTTTTAAAAAACTGTGAACGGAGACATCCAAGGTATTTTCAGCTGGCTTGCTTCACTGTATGCACTGAATGTATACACGCACACACACACAGAAATACAGTTGAATGCCTGGGCAAAGTTCCTTCTGTGGGCCAGTAAATGGCAGGCAACTGTAGCTCTGGCTTAACTTTTCTCACCAATTTCTCTCCCTTCCCAGTTCATGTTAGGAAGAGGGAGGGCCTCTCCCCACAGCCCCTTAGCTAGTCATATTCACTCCAGGAAATAAGACCGTAGCAATAACCACCTAACGTGGCCTTCCCGTGCTCCATCCTCCCTTTGAATTCATAAGGACACTTCCTGACCAACGGGTTCTTGACTGGCACTTAAGGACCATCCCAGCTCCGCCCCTGAGCTCTGTTTTGATCACTGAAGATGCCAGACATTGAACTCGGTTGGCAAAGCAAGCATTCCAGACAGGAACTACGGTGCTTCATGGTCTCCACAGCACTTCTGGGGTGTCCTTACCATGGTGATGGTTACAGAGTCCCTCAAGGGAGCCTTCCTCAAAGCATCTTCATCGTCCTATCCCCTCTAGAGCCAACATGCTGTGGTCTCACCTGGAATGTGCACATACAGCTCTAAGCATTGCTTGAAGCCACCAGCTGGAGAGTCTCTAGGACTACTAAGCAGGGCTTGCAGGTACCCCAAATGCACCCCCCTCCTTCCACACTCGGGAACAAGATAAGCATCAAGAACACCATTCAGACAACCAAGACATGGAGAAGAGCCCTAAGCTGGAAACATCCAGAGAGCTTCTCATGTGGGCTGCTTGTTTTCACCTTAGCTGAGAAATGATGTCAACACATGAATGGTGGTCACAGCAGATCCCTCACTCGCAGGGCCAGCCAAGCATCACAGTTTGCGTGACAGACTAACACAGCAACCAGCAGGGTTGCCAGGCTTCCGCTGGGGACAAGGGGATCCACTGCCTACAGCGGGAGCTCCCTGCCACCACACAGCTGGCCAGTGGTGGGGAGGAAATGGTACCAAAATGGGAGGGACGTCAGCACTGTCCCAATGCACTGATGGCACTCCCCATGCACCCAGAAGTGATGTCAGCAAATTGCTGGTGGATGCTGGGGATGCTCTAGCATTTGGACAGAGCCACTTTGGTGTAGTGGTTAGAGCATGGGCTCTAATCTGGGAGAACCAGGTTTGATTCCCCACTCCTTCACATGCACCTGCTGGATGACCATGGGTCAATCACAAGTTCTTTCAGAGATGTTCTCTCAAGGGCAGTCCTTGAGAGGGCTCTCTCAGCCCAACCTACCTCACGGTGTCTGTTGTGAGGAGGGGAAGGGGAAGGGATTGTAAGCTGCTCTGAGACTCCTTCGGGTAGTGAAGGGCAGGGTAGAAATCCAGTCCCCTCTTCTCCTCCTGATAGGTCAGCAAATCACTAGCAAAGGCCCTCACCACCTGGTAAGTCCTGCCTGCCTTTTGCTGGTTGCCAGGAAGATAGGGCAGCCCTATCAGCCAATCAAATGCCAGTTCGGCCATCAGCCTGTTCCCTCCCCTCATACTTCAGGTAGGCTTAAGAGATATAAAATTTCTGTAAACTTTAAAGCTATGGGGCAGCGGGGGGGGGGAGAACTGGAAATGCTAGGGAGAAATAGAAAGATATTCAATACTTCCTTTTAAAATAAAGCTTAAAGTTCTTTTTATTGTTTTAGCAGGACAAACTGTATCATCTATAAAGCATCATATCAAATTGGACTCTCCGCCATATTTCTGAAATGGGGCAGGGTGAGAGACCCTGAGCTGCCTTTGGACATGTATCTTAGTTCTTCCCGCTTGGAGATGTAGCAAAAAATAAAGCTGAACAAATGGAAGCCTTCATATCATCATAATAGGGCTAGCAGCATATCTGAATGCCGTCCCACTGAAACCACTCGAATCTTTAACAGTGCTTTATCATCACACACATAGAAATAGAATAATTTGTGGGTGAAATTGGCCACATTAAATAGTAAACGTTTCTTTCAGGAAGGAGATGCCCACCAATCACTGACCCACAGGAGGAGTTTCACAGGTCATTCAACTCACATTACCGGGAAAAGCTGCAGGATAGATTGCTTCAGTGCACATCTTAATGGGGAACAGGACATTTGGACTGAGCTCAGCAGCAGGGCTTCCAAAGGGCCGGCACTGTCCAAAGAATGCTGCATCTGCCTTCCCTGCTGGCCACTCGAAGGAGTGTTCCACACCTGAATGTGACACGACTGATATAGCCTCTGACACACATGCCACGACTTGCAAGAGAGAGAGAGTGGCTTGGAATTATTCTCTTACCCTTACATTGGGCAGCGACGGCAAAGAGGTGCTGCCCCCTGGGTGACCATCGCACCGCTGTCAAAATGACAGAGAGTTAGGCAGCCCACCAGCTGGCCCATCACTGGGAATTCTGCTGTGTCCTAAAGAAAATGAAAGGAAATGGGAGCTCGAATGGAAAGAGGGACACAGGAATGATATCCCAGCAGCCTAGAATCCCCAAAGTGGCACTCATGGGTGCCGTTGAACCTAGAAGCGTGTTTCCTGGTACTTTGTTCTTTCTTCCTGAAAGTAAAAAGTGAATTCTGGCTTTTTGGGACCTCTTTGAATCAGAAAGAGCTTTAGAAGACCCCAGGAGAACAAATTTGGTCCTGTCTCAGGTTTAGTTAGTATCTAAATCTGAAATGTATCCTGTTCTAATAGCTCCTACTATTAGCAGTTCTAAAGCAAGAAACTGCAAGTAGATAAATAGGTACCACTTCGGTGGGAGGTAACAGCATTCTGTGCGCCTCGGCATTTAGTCATGCTAGCCATATGACCACAGAAACATCTTCAGACAGTGCTGGCTCTTCAGCTTGGAAACGGAGATGAGCACAGCCCCCTAGAGTCGGATTCGACTAGCTTTCGAGCAAGGGAAAATTTTACATAAGAACATAAGAGAAGCCAATGTTGAATCAGGCCAATGGCCCATCCAGTCCAACACTCTGTCACACAGCAGCCAAAATATACCAGGTACCATCAGGAGGTCCAGCAGTGGGGCCAGGACACTAGAAGCCCTCCCACTGCTGCCCCCTCCAGCCCCAAGAATAGAGTGCCTCACCTGCCCCAGACTGAGAGTTCCCATCTATACCCTGTGGCTAATAGCCACTGATGGACTTCTGCTCCATATGTTTATCTAATTCCCTCTTGAAGCTGTCCATGCTTGTAGCTGCCACCACCTCCTGTGGCAGTGAATTCCATATGTTAATCACTCTTTGGGTGAAGAAGTATTTCCTTTTATCTGTTCTAACCTGACTGCTCAGCAATTTCATGGAGTGCCCACGAGTTCTGGTATTGTGAGAAAGGGAGAAAAGTACTTCTTTCTCAACCTGCTCAATCCCATTCATAATCTTATAAACCTCGATCATGTCACCCCTCAGCTGTCGTTTCTCCAAGCTGAAGAGCCCCAAGCGTTTTAACCTTTCTTCATAGGGAAGGTGTTCCAACCCTTTTATCATTCTAGTTGCCCTTCTCTGCACTTTTTCCAATGCTATAATACCCTTTTTGAGATGTGGTGACCAGAACTTCAGTGCACATGCCTTTATATGTAGCACCTTTTCTGAAAAATTTAGACTTAAATGGATTACTAAATCATGGAGACATTAGGATGTGAATATTCTGCTCGGTTTGGGCCCTGCAGTACAAGAATCCGCAAGGCCACATACAGAGTGCCTTCCTCTCATCACTCCTGTCACGGGTAGTGCTAGAAGGGTTCTCTGAGGGCTGCCACCACTCTGGTATGGGTCTCCTTGGGAGGGCCCACAGCACCCACCCCTTTATGCACTCCTTTTCCAGTTGGTTTCCCCTTCTTAGTGATCAAATGAGGTGTGAGGACCCAGGCAGAGTAACAAACTATTTTTATTAAAGAATTTTAACAACAACTGTAATTCAATAATGTGTATGAAAAATGAGCACAGTAAAGGTAGGTAAACCAGCAAAATTAGAAACCCTAACACGTCTGACTACACCATCCCTAGCCTTCTCTAGGTATTTGGCTTCAAGCTGACACATCCCTTTTGGATGAGGGATCCGCCATCTGCAGCAGCTTCACACTAGCTCTGCTTCCTACGAGTGAACCACCTCTCACTTTGGGCAAGGCCTTTTATTCCTTCTGCCCAGGTACCACACTCTACTCCTCTGGTGGTGTAAGTTTTCCCTCCAAATCCCGTTAGCCAATCACAGGGTCCAGAGGGGACCTGGGAAATATTGGCCCTGATAGCTACTCAAATACAGGCTTCTCTGGAGTCACTAGGCCTCCCTAGAGCCTTTAGGCTGCCCTACTTATAGGCCTAGGATCATAACAACAACACAGCCAGTTTCCACATGGAAAGCCAGTTTGGTGTGGTGGTTAAGAGTGGCGGACTCTAATCTGGAGAACTGGATTTAATGACCCTCTCCTCCACATGCAGCCAGCTGGGCGACCTTGGGTCAGTCACAGTTCTCTCAGAGCTGTTCTCTCAAGAGCAGTTCTCACAGAGCTCTCTTAGCCCCACCTACTTCACAGGGTGTCTGTTATGGGGAGAGGAAGGGAAGAAGACTCTGAGTTAGGGTTGCCAAGCCCCCACCTCGCAATGTGCCCTGTGCAATGATGTCACCTCTGCAGGATCAGAGCCAGCAGACTGGGGGCCGCAGAAGTGGGCAACCCTACTCCAAGTGAAGGGCAGGGTATAAATCCAACTCTTCTTCTTCTTCATGGTTTACTGGGAAGGATCTCCAGGAGATGTAGGTCATTCTGGGCCCCACCACACCTCTGCGTTACTGATTTAGAAGTGGACCTTTATCTCTTTCCTTCTATGCCCCGAGCAAGGAAAGGAAGATCCAGGTGAAAAAGGAAATCTTTACTTACCTGATTTACCTACAGTCCCCACAGCAGCCTCCCTGACGGTTCTTTGCGGGCTCTTCAGGTATTCCATGCACTGGGGCAGAAAGGGGTAGTCCAGAATCTTCCTCCACGGCTTTGCCTAGAAGACCGGCCAAAGGAGGATGAGGCAGCTAATGATCATTTCACATTCCTGGGAGAGGAAGCCGAGCCTCGACAGAGAGGGGAAAATCACCTTTGAGGAGACTCTCCTCTCCTTCCTTGGGGAAAGAAACAGGCAGCCTGATCCCGTGGTCCACGCCATCTTCTGGGCCTCTGTACAACAGAGATTGTGCTGATGTTAACACTTGCAATGAAATTCCAAGGGAGAGGCTGGACACATGACACTCTTCCCAGAGACTTTGTTATTCACAGCGGGCGTCATAATTTACTTTGACCTATTCCCATCCATGCTTAAACATCTTTCATGGGCCCTTGAGGTGCTCCAAAAGGCTACCTTTAATTCTGTGTAAAAAACAACCAGTATTCCGACTCAGAGGGAGAACGATCGAGTAAGGAAGGCAGAGAAGAGTGACTTGCAATGGGCAAGGCAGAGGAAGAGGGGCTGGAACTCCCTGAGCTCTAGGAGGGTGGCAACACTTGGTGGGCTCTTCCAGCAAGCCTGCAGAACCAGAGTGGGAAAGTTGTGGTTAAAAATTGTACTTTTCTGCCTTTCCTTTCAGCCCAAAGTCAGTGGCTGTAGCAGGGAAGCCCGTGGTTGAGCTGAAAAAGTATCCAGCATCCAGGGTGGCAGTGTGTGCGTGGGGGAGAGATTTTCTGGAACGTTTCTCACAGATGCCTATGTGGTGGAAGCATTTCGTTGGAACGGCTTCCTTGCTCAAACCCCTCTGCAAACGGGATTTCTTATCACTACTTCCTCGGGACTCTCTCATAGGCCTAGTTCTCACTCTCATAGCCAACCTAGGGTTGTCAACCTCCAGGTAAGGCCTGGAGATCTGCCGGCATTACAACTGACCTTCAGACAACAGAGATCAGACGCCCTGGAGAAAACGGCTGCTCCGTAGGGTGGATTCAGCAGCAGGTTAAAACAAAAATCCAGAGGCACCTTAAACACTAACAACATGTATCTCAACAGGAGGTCATAGCTGGCTTCCTCGGATAGGTATGCCCACTCCTCACATATCTATCATACTGGGAAATTTCATGGGGCAGGTTGGAGGATGAGGCGTCAAATATGCTGTGAGCCTTTGAAGTGTAAATCTCAATGAAAGGGGAAAAGGGAGGCACTGATGGAGAAAGGATTGGTGTGAGTACAGGGTAAAGCAGCTTAGCCAGTGATAGGAAAGTGTGGGGTCTCCTAATGGACAGGACAGGACAGGACACCAGCTCACTCATGGAAAGAGGTCAACAGTGGAACAGTCTGCCTCGGGAGGTGGTGGATGCTCCTTCCCTGGACGTTTTCAAGCGGAGGCTGGACGACCATCTTTTGGGTATGTTGTCGGTATGTAGGGCTATCTTTCGGCCACGCTCCTGCAGGGGGTTGGACTAGATGGCCTGCAAGGTCCCTTCCAACTCTAACATTCTATGATTCAACAAGGGTGACGTTTAATAGCTCCATATGAAAAGCTTGCCGGTTGTCTTGAGCAATGTTCCCTCTAAGCTGTGGAGTCTTGTGAGCAAAAATTCTACTTTGTGAGCTACTGGCATTAAAATTGTGAGTGAGCAATTTGGCTGCTGCATAAATTAGTTTGCTCTGGAGCCATCCTTCCTGAGCTAAGGCAAAAATCTGTGAGCTGCAGGCTAGAAAACTGTGAGCTGGCTCACACTAACTCAGCTTAGAGGGAACACTGGTCTTGAGCTGTCACTGGAGCAGGTCGTTGGAGAGGCGGCATATATGTTTCCTAAATAATTACGCAAACAATAAAATAAATTTCAGCATCAAGGGATCTGCTTCCAGTGTCCTCGTGCAGCCTGTCCTGTCCTCCCTCAGCACGTGCTAAGGAAAATCTCTTGACTATTGCAGGCAGACTGTGGGTGAAGTGGATACTGCCAAAAGCGGGACACACACACACACACAAACACACACCATTCCTGCCACAGAGAACTAGCCCATGTCAGGGATGGATGTCAGCCCTGCCCTGACCACATGGCTGTCTCCTGCTGCCGCAGTTTACATTCCCCTTTGTTCAGAGGGGACAAAGTAAAGGGGTGTACCATGGGGCAGGCTAAACATGCCTTGTTAACCTGTGACTGCAGCCACTGAGAAAGAAACCTAATGCTATCTGCATAGCCACACCCCTTTATGAGTATAGCTCCTCCGTGGGTTCAGTTTTTTGGGCACATGCTGGACATTTACATTCCCCTTTGTTCAGAGGGGACAAAGTAAAGGGGTGTACCATGGGGCAGGCTAAACATGCCTTGTTAACCTGTGACTGCAGCCACTGAGAAAGAAACCTAATGCTATCTGCATAGCCACACCCCTTTATGAGTATAGCTCCTCCGTGGGTTCAGTTTTTTGGGCACATGCTGGACATTTACATTCCCCTTTGTTCAGAGGGGACAAAGTAAAGGGTGTACCATGGGGCAGGCTAAACATGCCTTGTTAACCTGTGACTGCAGCCACTGAGAAAGAAACCTAATGCTATCTGCATAGCCACACCCCTTTATGAGTATAGCTCCTCCCTGGGTTCAGTTTTTTGGGCACATGCTGGACTGCCATGGAATGTGGGCAAGTGGCTCTGAGTGCCATAGACTGGGACTGCAGCAAGGCAGAGGGAGTTAACCCTTTCCCTGCATGTCATTTTCCCAAGAGGAAACCCCACTCCCACCCACTGCAAGAGCTGTTGTTAGTCCCCGCATGGGGAAAAGACAGGCACCCATATCCCACCTTTCCCCCCCATCTACCCATGAGGGCAAATAACAGTTCAGGCAAGGGACATTTTTCTGAAAACAGCAGTGGAGATGGGAGTATAATTAACTCTTCCACGCACCATGGTCCCAAATATCCATGTCAAGGCCCCCTATAGCAGGCGGTTGATCTGACCACTGTCTCCCAAGTCTTATTCCTGCCCTTGAATTCCATTTAGGGGCAGGGATGAAGATGCAGGGATTAAGCTAAAGGATTTACCAAAAAGGTGTTTAGACTCCACTGACTCCACTGGTGTGTGATTTTGGAAGAACCGTATTTTTACCCCCAGAGACAATGCTGACCAGATGAAGGAAAAAGCATATTTGTTCAGCAAGTAACTCACTCGGCTGCTGCAAGGGCTCACTCCATTACAGATCTCTTTTCTTTCTTTCTTTCTTTTCTATTGCTGTTCATTCGATCCAGTGGTCTCGTTTCGGCAGCACGTATACTAAAACTGGAACGATACAGAGAAGATTAGTATGGCCCCTGCACAAGGATGCTGAAGATCTCGATAAGTCACCCCCTCCTGCTCAAGAACAGCCCCGGACGTTGTTCAAAGGACCAGGGACTGAGAAGGGAAAAACAGGGTGTTTATGCCTAAACAAAGAAGTTGACACCATCCCAGGAATCTGCAGGAAGAACTGCTGTCTTGCATGAAGGGCTGCAACCAGAGTGGGGCCCCCGGGTACACACCCTTAACTGGCATACACTGAGTCCTTGTATCCAGGTGGGATCCTGCAATCAGTCGTTTGCTGCAAGCTCCTTGCTCAGAACTCGGTTCCCAGATGCAAGGGAACCTGGTTTGGAGACCACTGTGCACAGGGAGAAAATGGGTTAATTCCCCCTGTTATATCTTAAGATTGATGTAAATTAACTTATCATCCCCCCCCCCGCCCACAACCCCCATTTCCCCACCTAGATCAACCCTGGAAGCCACTGTTTGTCCCACTGGGAAAAGCTATGTGTACTATTATATGAGTTGTAAGTTTCCCCAGCAGGGCAAACAGCCACTCCCCAAGGCTGTTTCAGGTTGGGAAGAGGACAGGAACAGCTTAAGCCCCATCACCCTGTCTCTGCTATGGCTGCCAACCTCCAGGTGGTAGCTGGAGATCTCCTGGGATTACAACTGATCTCCAGGTGACAAGAGAACAGTTCTCCTGGAGAAAATGGCCACTCTGAGAGGTGGACTCTATGGCATCATGCCCCACTGAAGTCCCTCTCCTCGCCAAATCCCACCCTCCTCAGGCTCCACCCCCCAAATCTCCAGGTCTTTCCCAAACCGGAGCTGGCAACCCTAACCCATGCACCAAGGTCATGATCAGAATCAGGGCCCCTTGCACCTTGGAACCGAGCTTCCATTAGAGAACACACAGCGCACATCTAATTGCACAGACCCAGATGTGAAGGAGGGCTCTGCAGCGTGGGGGGAGGGCCTGATTCGCTCCATCCAACAATGTTTTGAACACTGAGATTCTTCATGTTATTTTATGTTGCAGCTTGTTTTTGGAGCATGGAGGTTTCTGGCTAAAAATAGGTGTGTGGGGGGCCTCCAAAAAGAAGAAAATTCCACACTCCACACACCCTGACTCGCTCTGCTCATGTGGCCTGGGGGAGGGGGCCTATTATAAGATGGGAAGAGTCTGTAGAGTTTGTAGATGCTAAAATGTCTATGGGTGCAGCATGTTAGGTGGCAATCAGGCCACAGGCCACAACCCCCTGGGAAACAAGACCACCCCAACCAAGTGAAGAAAGCCAGCTATGGCAAATACAAACCACCTCCACTCCTCAGCTCCTGGGAGGAAAAAGGTCCTCCCTCTTCCGGGGAGGGGCTTATATTATTTCTCTCCTGGCCCAGCCTCCTTGGGGATGATTGGCCTCTCCTTTCCCTCCAATTTCATCAGGCCCCACCCCTGGCTCAAAGGGCATCTGGGAAATGTAGGCCCAGAGGGTAAATCCCAACAAGCCCTCAGGCCTGCAAGCCAGAGAGAGAGGCTGCACCCAGGCCTGCAGGCCGCTCCACCAGTCAGCCTTGGGCACTGGAGAGCGAAGGTGGTTGTATGAGTTGTAGCACAGGGACCCCCGTATTGAAGAGACCTCCACAGCAGCACAACACAACATCTGCAAATTCTGCTGGGCCAAATGAACCCTGCTCAACCCCTTCAGAGTTTGGGAATGGGAGGGAGCTCTGCAGAGATTGTGATGCTATAAATTCTGCCCGCCAAAGCCGCCGGTTTTTCTCCAGGAGAATGGATCTCTGTAATCCAGAGTTCTGTCATTATCCCTGTTGGGAAGGGTTCCCAATTCCTAACTGGTGCCTGCCTGCAAACCTCCTGCAATTAAAGCTAATCTCCAGACGACAGAGATCAGTTCCCAGAATTCTTAGGGTTGCCAGCCTCCAGGTGGGGCCTGGAGAGCTCCCGCTTTTACAGCTGATCTCCAGCTGACACGGATCAGCTCCCCTGGAGAAAATGGATGCTTTGGAGGGTGGGCTCTATGGCATTGGACCATGCTGAGGCCCCTCCCCACCCCAAACCCCACCCTCTCCCGGATCCACCCCCAAAGACTCCAGGTGTTTTCCAACCAAGACCTGGCAACCCTAAGAATTATAGCTGATCTCCCAACTACAGAGATCAGTTCCCCTGGAGAAAATGGCTTCTTTGAAGGGTAAATTCTATGGTGTTATACTACCCCAATGAGGCCCCACCCCTCCCTAAACCCTGCCCTCCCTAGGATCCACCCCCAAATCTCCAGGAATTTCCCATCTTGGAGTTGGCAACCGTACAGGTAGTCCACAGACTCAGAATCTTCAGAAGAGAAGCCCGAGGAACCAGGAACGTTGTCTGAGGAAGAGCAGGTGGGCTAAGGCACTCTTTCCCCCCTGCCCACAGCTGTTTTAACACTTGAAAAGGTGCAGCAGTGGGAAGGGAGAGAGTGCTTTGGCCTACCATACTGTGGGGTCTGTTAGGATCTGGCTCTCATAGCATTTTTAAATTGCACATTGTAGCCTTTACAATGGTGGTCACACCCTGGTGTCAGTAGGGTTGCCAGCCTCCAGGTGCGGCCTGGGGATCTCTCGCTTTTACAACTGATCTCCAGCTGACTGAGGTCAGCTCTCCTGGAGAAAATGGCTGCTTTGAAGGGTAGACTCTATGGCATTGGGCCATGCTGAGGCCCCTCCCCTCCCCAAACCCCGCCCTCTCCCGGATCCAGCCCCAAAGTCTCCAGGTATTTTCCAGCCCAGACCTGGCAACCCTATGTGTCAGATACTGTCACATCAAGTTTGGCTCTTCGTCTCTGCTTGTGTCCCCTCCTTCCTATCTCTCAAAGGAACCTTATCCCACAAATGCCCAACTGAGAAGTTGAAGAGACACAAAGATGGACACACCTTTCCTGCCCTCGCTGGTAGATAGAAGAACAACATTTGAGTGAGGAGAGTTGTTCCAGCTGCTTCATGAATGTCTGTAACTGTCTGAATTCTCTCTCCTGCACATGTTTCGAAGGCCCCAATCCACCTCTGTGCACGTCCGTACTTTCCCCACATCTAACACATGGTCCCTCTCCATGTGACTGCAAGCCTTCTACAATGAAATAATTAAACCATTACAACTGCCTCTCTCCATTGACAAGGTGCAAGGGGTGGGGGTGGAGTTTGAAGCCTACCAGGTCAGCCTGATGGTTTCAAAGCTGCCAAACAGTTGGACAGTTTGTCAAGATGGTGAGTGGGAAGGGGAGAGAAGCTGGACCTGCTAAAAATTCCCTTCTCTGAATGGCTGCAAGAGGACCCAGGCAGCCCCAGCCGCCACCAGCAGAAAGGAGGGAGGGAAGATCTCATATTTCCCCCCACCATTCTTCTGGCCTCCAGGAGCCGCCACCAGCAGAAAGGCCAGAAGAATGGAACCGGGGGCGGTGGGGGGATCAGAGATGATCTCAGATCTTCCTTCCTTCCTTTCAGTTGGAAGGGAGGAAGCAAAACTGGCCCCTGAAATGGCTCCCAGCCATTTAAACCTGATAGCACAGCGGGTCCGCCCATCAGCTGTTAGGTTTAAATGGCCAGGAGCCATTTAACCTGTCCCTTTTGCTCGCCCCTCACTTCCAAGCTGGCAGGGTTAAATGGCTGGCAGCCATTTCATGGGCTGGTTTCACTCCCCCCAACTTCCAAGCTGGGGGGAGCAAACCAGCAGGCTGGCCTGCCTTCGTCCCTCACTTCTTTAGAATCCCTTGCTCAGTGTGGTGCTGTGCTAAAGGTATGCTTGTGAACATTTTATTTTTAATAAATACTTTATAACTTTTGATGCTGGCAGTGATTCTCTGTATCACATAGACCTCCACCGCTTTGGACACAATACTTTGAAAGGAGCACTAGGGGAAGGCAGGCAGTTGGCAAGTGGCTATTCCTTCAGGGGCACACAAAGCAGTAAAATGTCCCCATGGTGACGAGGCACTGGGCATTGGGAGACACAGAGGCAAGGCTTCAGGACTTGGAAGGGAAGCTGGGAGGTCAGGTGACAGTGGTGGCTTATCTGAGAGAGAAAGAAAAGCCTCCCCAGGTGTTGGAAAAACCTCGGAGGGTTGGGTGGAACAAGGCC
Source organism: Gekko gecko (assembly GCA_029375565.1). Classification (NCBI taxonomy): domain Eukaryota; kingdom Metazoa; phylum Chordata; class Lepidosauria; order Squamata; family Gekkonidae; genus Gekko; species Gekko gecko. Next base: position 144,240,182 of record JAPDNY010000007.1, on the reverse strand, counting down.
TGCAGGCTGGAGCAGGCCCTTTCTGCCCCAGGGTACAAATGAAGTTCTTTGGTTCAATGTAAGTAGTTTTGCCTGAACACCTTTCTTTTGTCCCATCCTCTAGACATCATCATTATCATAACCTTGGCTACGCCAATCCTTGGCATCCATGTTGCTTTCCTTCAGCATTCTCAAGATCTGTATTCAAACAAATTTGACAATTTACTGCTGCAAGCTCACTTAGAGGAGTCGCTGTTCTCTTGTCAAGAGATTTCTCTTCAGACGTTTTCCATTCTCAGGCAGATCCCCCAAATTCCTCTTCATGAAAGGAAAACGGAAAGGCTGCCTGATGCTGCTGGATCCATGCAGAGCCAGGGCCTGGCTGCAGTGCTTCAAGGGCTCGGAGTGAACAAGCTGCAATGGAATCCTGTCAAGGCAGAGGTGATGCTGGCAGGGGGAGGCGGAGGTCCTTGAGGGTGCTGTGCTTCCCACACTGGATGGGGTGCTGCTCACCCTTGCTGGCTCAGTTGAAGGGGTAGCGGATGTATTCACTCTGTGGCTTGTGGAGAACCGCATTCACCATTTTCATCCACAAAGAGAGCCACACGCCATTCCCTCTCTGGCAGAAGTGTGGGACACAGATACAGAACGAGTATCCCTGGATGTTCAGCTCAGCAATAGTGTTGAAGGCCAGTGTCAGGATATTTCCTTTTCTCCCAGCAGGCACCAAAGACCCACAGCCAGGGAGCAGCAGCACACAGCCTGGCATGTTACCAGAACAAACTGGGGGAACAAGATAGATGCTGGGGGAAGGGGAGCAGGTTGAAAGATGTGCGTGTTAATCTGCATTCTTGATCACCCTGCTGGGTAAAGGGAGCACTCAGCAGCAGAGGTACACAGGTTTTACTGATAAAAACACTTTATCTAGGCAGGATGAACAACAAACCACAAAGCAGAGTAAAACTAAATGGATGATAAGTGAAGGCATGATAAGATGTTCCTTGCCTTTTATCACTTAATCAAGCCTTAAGTTAGGCCATGGTTTTAGAGGGTGTTAGTCACAGAGCTTCAATCAACCACTTAAACCTCGTGACCCCTGAGAATTGGTCTCCCCAGAACCCCTCCAGAAAGTAGACTGGGGTGGTGTCCATTGATACCTCCCCAAACCTCTTGAGAGCTCTGCCCAGGCATTTCTGTTGGGGGCCACAGGACATCTCCTGGCACCCCTTCCTCCGGAGTCTTGACTATTTCTCTCCCTGTCTCTTGACCTCCTCCCCAGCAGCCTGGAATGAGGCTTCTTGATATTCAGCCAAACAATGGAAGAATCAGTGGAGCTCAGAGGCTCAAGTAGAAGGTGGTAAAAGACGACCCCTGCACACAAACACCTGGAACTCAGGGGCTCTTTCCCAAGATTCACTCAGGGCAACCTGGACTCAGATGCCCACATTAGCCATGAAGCTTGAGCCTACTTTACAGGGTTGTTGTGAGGATAAAATAGGGTATGCCCCCATGAGTTCTATGGAGAAAGGCAGAGCACAAAGGTGAGAGACAAACTGCCGGATCAAGACACACAGGCCAAGAAATGGAGGGCTGACCCAGGCATGGCACTTTCTGTCCCTGGATGTTGTCCTGGCATCAAAAGTGAAGAGGGTTGGGTAGGAGAGCGGAACAGAGCAGGAGTGCATCAGGAGCATGAGTCACCCCTCCCCAAATTCACCCTCCACTCCAGAACTGAGGAAGGGCAGAGGACAGGTGGTTTAAACAGTTTGCAGAAGCGCTAAGTATAGCATTCTACAGAAGCAGGATAAAACTGAATGCCTGATAAAGGTTAAAATCAAGGTACCTTCTATCTGTTGCTCATTTATCAACGGTTCAGTTTTCATCAGTCAAACTCACAACTCTGTGCTTTCCTGGCAACTGTCCTTATCTACTGGGGAGATTACAAACCCAGATTAACAACAAAAATCTTTTAAATGAACTTCTGAATACTGTTTTGCTGCCCAGAGGCAGGAAATCCCACATCCACACCTACCCCTAGGCATCCATCTTGTTTCACTCTTCTTACAGGGGCTACTGTAAGCTCTTGGAGGATTGGCTACATTAGGGGTATGTCACCTAATATGTAAAGGAGTTCCTGCTACAAAAGGAGTCCTGTTAAGAACATAGAGGTTAGACAGTGGACTGGACATTATTGCTGAGAAAGCAAGTTAATTCAGCTGTGATCCCAGGGGATCTGATCTGGCCATGGGGGTCAAAGCCACAACCACCCCTAAGCTAGACTAAGGTAACGCAGCCTACACAGCTTTGCCCTTGAAGACAACTTGGGAACTCCGGTTAGTACAGAATACCATACTCGGAATGGTACTGAGAGCTAGCCAGGGCACACACCTGTCCCACCTGTTCTGCCATCACTACGCTGAGCATGCTTTGGCGGGGAGGGCAGGTTATACATTAAATAAATAAAAAAATAACAGTGGTCAAGCAAAGAATGCAAACTGTGTGATATCTACACTAAACCTTTGAAAGTCTGAATGAATTTTGACAAGAACCAGCTAGCAAGAATCTTTATAACCTCAATAATTGTGCATTGTCATAGGAGAAATTGAGGCAGCATAAGCGCTTTTTGACACTTTCCCCCTGATCTTATACACAGAGTGCCACTGATGTCTTTTGGGAAGCGGGTCCTCCCTTGATAAAGCCTTGGCAGAACGCGGTCTTAGCTGGCTCACCCATAAGAGGCTGGGGGGACCGGCATTACTAAAGATCTTCGTCCAGCACCTACCCTATATGGGATGGGGACTCTTGGGAAGTTCTACGTCGTTGGTGAATGAGTGGATTCGGAATTTCTGGCATTTGGTGCTTTTGAATGGATTAATTTCTCATTATTATATGGTTTCCATTTAAATATTATATTGTATAATATGGTGCTGGTGCAGTATTGATTTATTCTTATAAATTATTGAGGTTATGAATATTCTTTCATACTCATAGGCAACCCCCCTTCGCGCTCATGACTGGGGAAGAGTAGACAGATGTGGCTGCCTGGATTGTGCAGGTTAAATCCGTTGCGGGGAAGAAAGGAGAACGGAACAAGCAGCTCGTCTGATCGCACCCTCATATGGCCTATTCAACAGCTCAAAGAGCTGCAATTCTGTCCTCCTCACCTGTCTTTCTTTCTTTCTTTTTGCTGTTTAACAGCAAACCACCTTGTGCCTGTCAGTTTAGTTCAATTAAGAACATAAGAAGGGTCCTGCTGGATCAGGCCAGTGGTCCATCTAGTCAAGCGTCCTGACTCACACAGGGGCCAACCAGTTCAGGGCAAGGAGGCCGAGGCCTTCAGAAGAAGATCAGGAGGGCCCTGCTGGGCCCTGACTTGGACAGCCCAGGCAAGCCCTGTCTCATCAGATCTCGGAAGCTAAGCTAGGGCCAGCCTTGGCAAGTACTCGGAAGGGAGATTTCCAAAGGAATCCCAGGGCTGAAATGCGGAGGCAAGCCATCAAGCCACCTCTCTGAAAACGTCCAAGGCCCAGTAGGGGTTGCCAGAAGTTACCATGACTCCCAGGCTCGCAATCACACACACACACACACACACACACACACACACACTTTAAAAAAGGGGGGGGGATAAAATATTGTTTAAAAAGAGCCCTGCTGGATCAGACCTGTGGTCTATCTAGTCCAGCATCCTGTCTCATACAGTGGCCAACCAGTTGCTCTGGAGGTCCAACAGCAGGGCATAGAGGCCGAGGCCGTCCCCTGATGTTGCCTCCTGGCTCTGGGATTCAGAGAATTAGTACCTCTGAATGTGGAGGTTCCCCTCAGTCACCAGGGCAAGTAGCCATTGATAGATTTACCCTCCATGAATCTATCTAATCCCTCCTGAAAGCTGTTTATACCTGTGGCCATCACTATATCCTCTGGCAAGGAATTCCACATTTCAACCACTCTCTGTGGAAAGTAGTATTTCCTTTTGTCCATTCTGACCCTACTGCCCATCAGCTTCATTGGATGCTCTCCAGTTCTTGTATTTGCAGGAAAGGGAGAAAAAGTCTCTTTGTCAGCTCTCTCCATCCCATTCATAATTTTATAAACCTCTAGCGTGTCCCCCCCACCCCTTAGTTGTCTCTTGTCTAAACTGAAAAGTTCCAGGCTCTTCAGCCTCCTAGGGGAGGTGCTCCAACCCCCTAATCATCCGATTGCCCTCCTCTGTACTTTTCCCAGCTCTGCAATGTCCTTTTGGAGATACCGTGACCCAAATTGTACACAGTATTCCAAATGAGGCCGCACCATTGATCTATATGGGGCATTACAATATTGGTCGTTTTATTCTCAATCCCTTTCCTAATAATCTCTAACATAAGAGTTTGCCTTTTTCCACTGCTGCAGCACACTGGGGTGACACTTTCACTGAGCTGTCCACTACGACTCCAAGATCTTGTTCTAAGTCTCAGCAAGTTCAGCCCTATCAGTGCACACTTGAAGATGGGATTTTTTGTCCCCCTGTGCATCAGTCACACTAACCAGCACTGAAGTTCCTCTGCCGTATTGTGGCCCACTCACTCGGTTTGTGGAGGGCCTTGGGTGACCCAGGCTTGTGTGTGGGGGTTTCTATTCAGACTCAGATCTTATCCCCTGGAACCGCTTTATGAATCGCTGTTGGGAACGCCCCCCTGCAGTGGGGGAGGGATGAACGTGTCTTGCGGTGGGAAAATCCTGTGCGATGGCGTCTGCTCCCCCTCCCGAACCTGGTCAAAGTAGCGTTGGGGCGGGGGGCGGTGTTGAGCTCCAGGCTCCGAACATTGTCCCAGTGGGTGATATGAGGATAAATTGGCGGCGGCGGGTGTGTGTGTGAATGCATCTTTCCAAACAGGGGGCGAGGGGCCTCTGGAAGCGCCGGGTGCCCGCCTTGCGTGGTGCTACCACCAATGATGGTCATTTGGAGACGTTTCTTTATGACAGTCGCGGGAACTCAGGCGGATCCATTGACAACGCTCAGCAGCCCCCGGGAGAAGGTGGCCCCGAGCTGTCTGAGTGGCCGCTCAGCCTTCACTCCTGGCTCCTGCCTGGCCCCGCGTCCGGGAGGGCTGCGCGGGAGGGAGGGGCACAGAGGGGCGGGCACCCCCCGCCATCGCCCCGCCCCGCCGAGGCGCCCGGAGGGAGGGCGGCGGAAGGGGCGCCTTTTCCAAGGGAGCGGAGCGCGGCCGCCGCACAGACGGGCTCTGGCTTCTGCAGCCGAGGGTTCCTCTCCCACTTCCGTCCATGGCTGTGCCGCCGCCGCCTCTACTGCTGCTCTTCGGGGCCCTGCTGGCCGCGCCCTCCTCCCCTGCCCGGCCCTTGTCCGCCAGCGCCAGCGCCGCCCCGCCGGTGGTGGAGGTGAGGCTGGGGGTGCTGCTGCCGGGGCGCAACCTGCGCTACCCCTGGGCCTGGCCGCGCGTCGGTCCCGCCCTGAGCCTGGCCCTGGAGGCGCTCCAGCCCGACCTGCGCCACGCCGGCCTCGCCCTGCGCGTCGCCTTCGCCTCCAGCGAGAGGGAGGACGGCGCCTGCGACACCAATGTGACCCTCTTCAATGCGATAGAGCTGAAGATCTCCCACGACCCCGACGTGCTGCTCGGCCTGGGCTGCCGCGACACAAGCTTCCTAGGGGCGTCCTTTGCCAAGTACTGGCAGCTGCCGGTCCTTCGAGCTGGGAGCTATCAGCGGGATAGATTTCATAGCACGACGGTGTACGCCGGCCCGGCGGGGCCCGACCTCAGTGCATTCGAGGACCACCTGATCCGGCACTTTAACTGGACCTCCCCTCCCCTCGTTGTCATGAGTCCCGAGATCGACTGGGAAGACTATTCCGACTGGTTGCTCTATGAAAAGCTACGGGGGGTCACCACCAGGTCCCGCATTCACCGCTACGAGGAGCCGGGCGAGGAGGCTGTCCGGTTCATCCGGGACAACGGGCGAGGTGAGTCCGGGCAGACGGGAGCCGACAACGCCGGCCAGCCCCCCCCCACCCCCCCGCCTCGGCCAGCCCATCCGAAGCCGCTCCCCGCGGCCCCAGCCCTGGGAGTAGGGCTCGCCCGGGGCACCCTGGCTGGTCCCTTCCCCCCCGGAGGACTCCCGGGGCATTGCACCCTATGTGCAGGGCCGGCCCCAGGTGTCTGAGCGCCCTAGGCAGGACAGCCTGGGGCGCCCACCCCACCGGGGATGCCAACCTCCCGGTGGGGCCTGGAGATGGCCCAGTGCCGTTGTCCTGGGCGCCCGCAGCTGCGAGGCGCCTGGGAGAGCCGGGGAAGGGCGGGCTTAGAATGCCTGCCCCTTCCCTCCCAGCGGCGGTGCCAGCTTTTCTGGGCGCCTTGCAGCTGCGAGGCGCCCAGGAAAGCCAGGGCGGCCGGCGCTGGACGGGAAGGGGGCTTTTCACGGGGGGGCGGGGGGCATTTTGCAGCCCCTGCAGGGCTGGCGCCCTAGGCGAGCACCTAGCTCGCCTAGTGGGTGAGCCAGCCCTGCCTGTGTGCCCCCCTCTTTCCATCCTGGCTTGCGCAAGTCGCAGCAGGGGCTCCCCCGGGAAGGGACGGCCAGCGGGTGAGGAGGAGGGCGTATTCCAAGTGGCGAGAAGGCGGCCAGCCTCGATGCACGTCGAACAGAAGGGAGTGGTGCCTTCTGCAAAGGGAGTTGCCGCCCCCAGCCCCCTCCAGCCATAGCCCCCCTTTCTCCCCCCCCCATCCTGCAAGCGTGTGAGTTTCCCTCTCGCTGGCCGTGGCTGTAGGGGACTGGCTCTGCCTGATGCGGGGCGAAAGAGGGGCAGGGGGTGCCCCAGATCTCCCTCTCTCTGACCGGTAACCTGGAGTGCCCCAGGGGAGGAGGGGAGGAGGGAGGGCAAGAGAGGGGTCACAGTCAGTGGGCCTCTCTAGGAGGGCTTCCATCCACATGGCTCTTAATGGAGCCCAGTTGCTGTCCCTTGGGACCGGGTGACAGTCCAATCGAAGTGGTCTGTACTAGATCCTCCTGAATCACCCTGATTCTTCCTCTGAAACAACACGCAGCCAGCATCGGGTTGAAAGGCCTTGCTTGTGAGCAACATCCTTTTTTTTTTTTTTTTTGATATAACTCTCCTAAAAAGGAGATAATTTTATTCTTTTTATAGGAAAAGGGTAGGGTAGACAGCTGGAGAAAGAAAAGGATGGATTGAAGTTTTTTCTGTTAAAAAAGGTTAGTTTTAGTTAGTAATCAATACCGGTTTTGGCATCTATCACGGTTAGAAGATCTTCTTTTAACTTTGCAAAGTCCAAAATCACTCTGTTAGTACAGTTAGTAAAGTCCATTGGGGTTAGTTATTAAACAGCTCCTTTCGGATGTTACACGAACAGTTAGTTCTCAAGGTGTCTTCTTTTAAGTCTCTTCCAATTCTGGATTGAGTCCTTTTTAACCTTGATGCCTTCCGTTCCGTCACCTCCTTCCCCTGGGCTGCTGTCTTCTTCACTGCTTATATCAATCCAAATTTTGAGTGCTGCGTCCTCCTCCATGCTGGCGTGTCTCTTCAGAAGTTTTTGTGTTTTACAGATGTAGTCCATCTTCTCTCTTTCTCTTTTTCCTTATACTTCTGGCCTTCAAATTTCCCGGGCTCCATAGACACTACACATGAAATTAGATCTCTGATATGTTGCCTGCTATGCTCAACAACCCCTTCTACTGGCAGATTATTTTTCTTTATAAAAGCAGAATAGGCTTTGGGAGCCATATCCACCTCTTCTTTTAATTCTTTCGCTTCACTGCCAGTTAGGGGTGCCAAGACATTCGTCAAAGTAAATCCGAGATCTTCTTTCTCTTCTTCTTTTACGCCCTGAAAGCTTAGAGTCAGATTCGATTTCTGTGCGATTTCCGCCATCTTCCTTGTTGTTTCCGATATTTGTTTCTGTCGACTGATGAGAACACTTTCCACTTTAAGCAAAGTTTCGTTGATTTTCTGCATTTGGTCCAGCAGGGGGCACAGTATCTCATTTTCCTGTTGATTGACAGCAAGCTCGGGGGCTACCTGGACCGGAAGTCCCTCCCCCTTCTCTTCCAGCTTCTGCAGGACCTTTCCCAGTGTCGACATTTTCTTTTTTTGTTTACTTTTTCAAAGTTCGTGCCGCATCCCCCAGGAAGCTAATAAGGTCATAATCTTCTGTAAAACCCCAACGGTACTTTCACCAACACTTTTTCTCTCTACCCCCCTTCGCGCTCCCTTTGTAGATCTCGCTTCTCAAAAGGGGCGGGGACTCCTCCCTCCTCCCAAAAGCTTATACGCTTGCGGGGGGGGTGTCAAATTCACGCTTCAAAATAGATTTTCAACTCACGATTCGATGCCAATTCTTCTTTTTATGTTAAATCATAGCGCTTTCTTCACTCCTGGAAGTCGGTGGCGCTGCTAAGTCCCATTACGGGCACGACGCAGCGGGGCCGATTGGGGCGGGGAGAAAGCCTCAACCTCCCGGCTGTCTGCCGGCAAAGAGGCTACTCCCCAAGCGCCCCCGGTTCGGAGCCTTTGCCTAAGGCTCACTAGGGTCTTTCGCACATGCGAAGACCCCCCTAACTGCGTGTGGGCTAACCACCTCCGGGAGCGTCCCGAAAGGTGGCCGCCATTCGCAACGCCGAAACCGAAACCCGCTTGTGAGCAACATCCTAAATGGCATCACAGATCTAACACTTTGTGGTTGTGTGTTACAAAAGTTGCTTTGCAAAACATGGAACCTCTGGATTTAGAAAGTGCCCAGAAATGCCCACCCGTTCAGACTGGGGCTCTCCAGCTGTCCGCAGGGGCAGGCTGCATGGATCACAGATATGCTCACCCTGGGACATTGGCATTGACCACCAGCCTGTTCCTGGAGCCAGTTTCCTCTTGAAAGTCACGACTGCCCAGTTCCTTTAGGGACTGACCTGTGCATCACGGGTTGTCTCCCAGGCCCTTCTTCATGCCCCCCACCCACTGGGGAAAGGGTGTGTGTGGCTGTACAGAAGGGTGCCCTGGCAACAGCCCTGCCCGGGCTCTGGTGCCCCCTCCCCAAGGAAGTTCCCTAAGAGATGCCTGCACCTGTGTCCCCTCACTTATCCAGTAGTGCATGCTGGGAAGTCTTTTTGAAAAGGCAAGAGATCCAGTCTGGAATTTCCCTTTCCAAGTTTAGTTTTCCCCTCAGGTGAGGTACGGGGGGGGGAATTTGATACAGGTTGATAAAACGCAAGAATTATAAAGAACATTTTAGGAGAAGAAAGTAAGAAGGGTTTTCCTTTCTCTTTTAATTTCTGAATGTGGATCTCCAAATGAAATTGGTGGGCAATAAATTCAAGCCAGACCAAGAAAAGGTCTCCCAGTACCTTTGAGCTGCATCAATGAACACCCATCCTTGCTGGATATTTAGCCTGGAATGGATGTAAGTTCTACTAATAAATCCTCATGAGTTCTTTGCCTGCCCCTTGCATCCCACTGTTTTCTGTGTTGTATTCCCATCTTTTTCTAGACATGATATGCTGCTATGCAGAGGCAGGCCGTGGCAAAGCACCTCTGAACATGTCTTGCCTTGAAAATCCTACAAGTTCGCCATAGGTCAGCTGTGACTTGACAGTGCTCTCTCCCACGAGTGCAGCCAATGGACAGGGGTGGCCACCTTAGATTTTAGAGCTGTGTTTGCTGGAGTCCACATAAAAACCATGAAAACTCTTGGGGATCTGTTTTCGTACTATGGCCCTGTGGCAAAGTGCACGATCCACGTTTTCTCTGGTGTTACACATAGTTATTGTTGATACAGGTGCTTTTACAGTGGTTTTTGGTGAGATCCACCCGAAAACCATCGGCACCCCTGAGGATCCATGCCCTGTTTTCAAGCTTTTGTGACATGGTGGTGCCAAGATGCAAAGGACCCATTTTTATTTCTGATGCAGTCCGTGAACTTTGATGTGACATGTTGAGTCAATACTCAGTAATCAGTAGTGCAACTAAAAATATTTCTTAAAGGTGGGGTCTGGTAGAATCCGTTCATAAATTGTAAAGATATACAGGGATCCATGTTTTTAATGCATTTTTGTACCAACAAGTCACCATGAAATACGTGGATTTATGTGATCCAGTTCATTGACGTGGGTGTTACGTGTGTTTAGATTTTTTACTAGGTCCTTGAGTTTTGCAGTGCAGCCTGGGAAAATGTTCTTGTTAATAGGTGGGGGTGGGGAGGACACTGATGGTGACCCTGGCTGCCCAGACCGGGAGGGGAGACTGCACCACAATGCCCATGTGAGGAGAAGCCAAAGACCCAGACACTGCAGAGCATCCTAAGTCAGGCCTTGCGTGGCTGAGGGACACGTTGCCCCTTTACTGGCTACCCTCTGTTCCTTGCTTGTGTCTGACACACTCTCCTCTGGACTGTGTGGTTTCTCCTTAGTGGTCTACATCCAGGGCCGGACCGCCCATAGGGCGAACTAGGCGCCCGCCTAGGGCGCTCCGGCCTGAGGGGCGCCAAATGGCGCCCCACTCCCCCCGAAAACTGCTCTCCCCCCGCCGTCCTAACCCAGCGCCCGCCGGCACCGCCAGACCCCCGCCCCCTTCCCAGCGGGGCCCGCAGAAAAGCCGGCGCCGGGAGGGAGGGGCGGAGGCTGGACCCCCCGCCCCCTTCCCGGCTTTTCTGGGGTCCCGCAGCCGCGGGGCCCGCAGAAGCCAGCGCCGGGAGGGAGGGGGCGGAGGCTAGACCCCCCGCCCCCTTCCCCCCGCCCCTTCCCGGCTTTTCTAGGGGTCCCGCAGCCACGGGGCCCGCAGAAAGCCGGCGCTGGGAGGGAGGGGCGGAGGCTAGACCCCCGCCCCCTTCCCCCCGCCCCCTTCCCGGCTTTTCTAGGGGTCCTGCAGCCGCGGGGCCCGCAGAAAAGCCGGCGCCGGAAGGGAGGGGCGGAGGCTAGACCCCCCGCCCCCTTCCCGGCTTTTCTGGGGGTCCCGCAGCCGCGGGGCCCGCAGCAAAGCTGGCGCCAGGAGGAGGGGGCGGAGGCTAGACCCCCCGCGCCCCTTCCCGGCTTTTCTGGGGGTCCTGCAGCCGCGGGGCCCGCAGAAAAGCCGGCGCCGGGAGGGAGGGGGCGGAGGCTAGACCCCCCCGACCCCTCCCCCCGCCCCCTTCCCGGCTTTTCTGGGGTCCCGCAGCCGCGGGGCCCGCAGAAAGCCGGCGCCGGGAGGGAGGGCGGAGGCTGGACCCCCCGCCCCCTTCCCGGCTTTCCTGGGGGTCCCGCAGCTGCGGAGCCTCCAGGAAAGCCAGCGCCCCGCCGACGCCCCCGGTCTCCAGGTCCCACCGGGAGGTTGGCATCCCCAGTGGGGGGCGCCCCAGGCTGTCCGCCTAGGGCACCCAGACACCTGGAGCCGGCCCTGTCTACATCTTGGGGTCCTTGGAGATGTTACAGGAGATCATGCGTTTGGCGCAGGCTCAGAACATGACCAACGGTGACTACGTCTTCTTCTACGTGGACCTCTTTGGGGAAAGCCTGAGAACTGAGGGGCATTGCGAGGGCAGCCAAGCCCTGGCAGAGCAAGGAGAGCCCAGATGCAGGAGGCCTCCAAGAGGCCTTCCAGGTGAGTCCGGGACTCTGCTGCTCGGAGGGAGGGTGGGAGGGAAGGGGAAGGAAACTGGGGAGCTGAGGACCAGTCCTGGAATCACCCCAAAAGGTATTGCCTTCCCTGGGCGTGCTGCAGTACAGGCTCAAGGGCATGGTGGGATTTGGGGAGGGCCACCGTTTAATCTGTTGAGCCACAACCTTTGGGAAATCTGAAGCCAAGATGAGTCCTGCAGTGATTCTGAGCAGATGCAGAGATCTTTCCCCCATGAGGGAGTCCCCCCAGCCAGAATCTTTGCCTCGACACACGCAGGGAAGAGAGGTTGGCTTCTGGGCTCTTCCCGACTGAGCCACAGCACCTCTTGGGAAGGAGGGGGACCTGCTGCAGGGGGCTCTTGGGGGTCTGCCTGGGCTGGGCACTTGGAAGGGGGTTGGGAAAGGCCTCCCTCAGCAGGGAAGGAGGAGGGTTTGTTTTTGGCCTTCTGTGCAGTGCCCCCCACATTTAGGATTGTAAAAGCACAGGCCCAGATATGTGCCTGCATGGAAGGCAACTTGATGAACAACAATTACAGATAAGTTCAACCCTGTTTTTTACCTGGATTAAGCCCAGAGGAGCCTCCAGCCTCCATTCTGGGTGAGGCTTTTCTGGGTAAGACTCTTATCTTATTATACATGTAGTTAAAACTGCTAGAATATTATATGCTGAATACTGGAGAAGAAAGGAGATACCTTCTAAAGAGGAAATAATAAACAAACTACTTGAAACTGTTGAAATGGACAGATTAATTTTGAGAGGATATAAAGAGGAAAACTTTGAAAATACACGGTCAAGACTTTACAGTTGGATTGTAGAATACATTAAATGCAACGTCAATACAACCGAAATAGAAGACGATGAGAAAATTTATATTAAATTGTAAACTACATTATAAGATGTAGAAACATACTTCTATTGAGAGATGTATGGACAACTTAATAGTTAACTCAAAGAGTTGGAGATTCTCCCACTGAATGTTTATATGTATTATTGTTTGTTTTTATTCATTTGGAGAAGAATCCTTTGGCCCAAAGGGAAGTGAGAGGGGGACGGGGAGGCTGAGATGGAGAGTCTTTTCCACCTTGCGGGAGACCAGCCCTGGTCTGGCGAACCTGCTGGTGTGTCTGAAGGCGTCCCAGCCAGCTGGAGGGAGCTCCCTTGACCTTTTCCTCTCATTCCAGACTGTGCTGGTGATCACTTCCTATGAGCTCCAAACCCCCAAATACCGGCGTTTCCAGAGCCAGGTGATCTTGCGTGCCCAGAGGGACTTTGGAGTGGCAATCGATGACTCCTTGGTAAATCCACACACCCCTCCTCACATACCTTCCTCTTCATGCTGTCATTATGGGATGGAACACAGGGCCGTTCCTGAGAAGTGAAATGAGAGAGATCAGCCAGCATTCTGGGGCCAAGATCACTTTTCACCTCCTGTCGTGACAAAGCAATGACCCAGGAGATTCCCCGGGTTTGGGGTTGAAGAAGGCAGCCATGGTTTGGCTTTGTGGGTCGGTCTCTGGGGCTGGCTTGATAGAACTGGGTCCACATTAGCCCTTGATCATGATCACATGCAGGGAGTTTGCAGTGGCCTTCTTGGTTGTTCTGGGCAGCCACGGTTGCTTCTTCCTCCCCGGCTTTCTCGGTTACTGTCCTGTATGTGGCCGATTTCTCACATGGCACTTACCACTGGTTTTCATCGGAGTTTTCTGCCTCGGATCGTTTTCGTCAATTTCACACTGTAGCCTTTGCCGCGCAGTCTGCCCCGGATCCGCTCTGGGGTTTCATTTTCCCATTACAGCCTTGGCGTGGCTTCCTGCAATCTATCTCCTCCCACTCCCCCCTCGCCCTCCAAACCCCTCCCATCCTCCTTCCAACCCCCTCTTTTTTTAAACGCATGCTCAATCGCGTCATGTCGTTATTTCGCAATAGAGGAAATGATCAGGCATCATGTGGCACATCTCAGCTTTCTAACTGGACACAGGACACAGGTATGGATCCGATAAGCTCCGGGCCAAAAAGGCAGCAGCAGGTCAAATGGTGTGAAATTGTTTCCAGCTGTGCTCCCTGCACTGTGTGTTTCAGCCTTGTGGCTGGCCACTGCCCCCTCCTCCCCCCATATCCCCACATCCCCATGTTCACCTGCCCCATCCAGCATGCACTGTGCCCCCCCCCGTGTTCTGCCTTCCTTGTGGGCTTCTGGGCTTTCCTCTTGTCAACCAGGTCTGGACTGGCCTTCCCTCCTTCATCTCTGTCACCCAACTGGATGTTGCGGTCCAGGAGTCTCCTCCAGGTCACCTTTGAAGGAGGGCAAATCGCAGCCTGCGTTTTTCAGTTGGGCTGCCAGATCTAGGCTTCCCTGGGGCATTTTGGTCACCAGACCCACACAGACAAAGAGACACCCCTGGATTCCCAGCATCAGACCCCTGACCCAGCCAAGGAGCAGCTGCTGGTCTGGAGCCATTCAGGGGCCCTCTGGCTCCCAGGTGCTTGAACTCAGACCACCATGACCACCACATGGCACTTCTCATCACTCCACTAGCAGAGCTGTGTCTAGATTGTCCCCGATGATGACCTCCAAGTCCAAAGAAGTGGGGTCAGTGTGAGCAGGGACTGCCCTCTCTGGGTGGCTGCCAGTGGGGTGGGGTGGGGGGATCAGGATAGTCCCATAATGTTTCTCTCCCTCCTTCTCTGTCCCCCTGTGGCAGGGGACCCTGGTGGCCGGCTGCTTCCACGATGTGTTGCTGCTGTATCTCCGGGCGCTGAATGAGACGCTGCGTGAAGGTGGAACCAAGCGGGATGCCAGCCGCATCCTGGAAAAGATGAGGGGCCTGAAAATCCAGGGTATTGGAGGCTCGATGGAGGGGAAAGAGTGGCTGGGGGGTGGTGGAGGGCAAGGAGATTGGAGAGAAATTGGGGTGGGGGAAGGCCCCAAGGGGATGCCCTGGGCTGAGACAGATGAGGCCAGGAAGGGAGCAGGAGAGGGTGAGAATGAGGAAGGGGGACTGGCTTTAGAGAGGAGGCTCAGAACATGACCAATGGGGACTACGTCTTCTACGTGGACCCCAGGGCCTGTCCAAGAGACAAACTCAGCCACGGTTCGTGAGTGACCACTGATGCCGGGGGGGGCCACATAGGAATGATGTGCATCTCCCTCCCTGCCTCCACCCATCCAGGTGTCACTGGGACGGTGAGCATCAATAGCTACAATGACCAAGAGATGGATTTCGACCTGTGGGCCATGAGGGATGTGGACAGTGGAGAGTACCGGGTGTGTGTATGGGGGCGGGAGGTTTCAGCCATGATAGTTGGGGGAGGGTCCCCCAGCAGCCCCACTGGGTCTCTGAAGGGGCTGGCATGCACTGAATAGGCACTGAACAGCCCTGAGGGGGAGTGGGGGACCGGAGTGTGGTGGGAGGAGAAACGCCAGGGGGCCTCCAGGCCTTTCCATTGGGTCTGTGGCCCGAATCCAGCCCCTCCTTCCCACAGGTGGTGGCTCATTATGTGGGTTCAGAGAAGCAGATCAAGTGGCTGAGGCACATCTACTGGAAGAAGGGGGCCCCTCCTCTCTCCAACCCGCCATGTGCCTTCGACATGGATGACCCCTCCTGTGGTCAAGGTGAGTGTGTCTAGGGGCAGAGGAACTTAATCTCACCGGCCTATCCATGTTGGCCATTCCTGAGCCCTCTCAACCCCTCTGCCACCTCCAGTGGGGATCCATCTGCCAGGCAGGAGAACCCTCAGTAGGGATGTTCAAATGCTGGCCATTTTGCCTCCCGTTCTGCTCTCTGGTTGGAAGCCGATTCTCCATCAAGCAGTTTGACTGTTCACAAGCTGCTGACATCTTTTCATTGAGTAAGTTCTGACATATTCATACAGTACAGCTGGCATTCTTTCATATCTACGCGTTCTCACACATCCGAATGGGAGTCCTGGTTTCCTCCCCTCATGTGGACCCACCGTCACTGCTTGCTGCATGGCAACCAATCCTAAAAATATACAGAGCACAAATTGATCAGTCCGACAGTAATGTGGGTTTAAAAAAAAAAGTCTTACCATTTGGTGTTCATTTTATTCTTTGTTATAATCGAGGCTTTCACGTGTGTGCATTTTTGCTCAGCCTTAATGGGATTTCAGTCCTCCCTCCGTGTCACCTAATCATCTGGAGGATCCTCAGTTTCACCTGCTGCACAGATACAAAAGCAACTGGAAAGGGGGAAGGAAATGAAACCGAAGGACCACAACTTGTGCCCTTTTCTCCATCCCCACCCATGAATTATAAGCCATCCCAAGCGCGCTCTTCCACCCATACCCCACAGCTTGAAGTGGGGGTTCTAGCCTGAGGAGTCAGTCAGCCCTAAGTGGGGATGTTCTAACACCAGTTCATCTCATGATCTGCTTGCTGACTGGAGTAGGGAACTGATTTACTGCCAGTCCGTTCAGCCATTCTGGTGAATCTCAGGCCTCTGTGCCAGGTAAGTTTTCGCACATTCAGACAGGATAAGGCAGTCAGCAGCATTTCACACATCCCAGTGGGAGTCCTACTTCCCCCCGCCATACCTGTTACCTCTGCTGACTATTCAGCAGCCAGTCATAAAAATAAACACCGAGCAAATTAATTGATCACACAGTGATTACAAACGGGTGCTTTTGTAAAGGCCTTATTGCGTGGTGTTCATTTCATTCCGCGTTATCGTCGAGGTCCTTTGCGCACACGCTATTCCACTCAGCCTTATGGGAGTTGTCGTCCTCCCTCCGTGCCGTTTAATTATCTGGAAGAGCCTCAGTTTCACCTGCTGCACAGACGCAAAAGTGCCTGGAAAGGGAGAAGGGAATGAAACGGAAGCACCACAACTGGTCCGCAACTGTGAAGATGCTCAGCCAGTACTCAAGGTGCATGGCAGCAAGGCGAATAGACAGGGCCGGCTCGAGGTGTTTCTGTGCCCTAGGCAGGGCGCAGATGCCAACCTCCCGGTGGGGCCTGGAGACCCTTTTACCGCTGCCTCCTCCCCCCCGAGGGGGAGGGGGAGGGAGGGTGAGCTGCACCGCCGCCTCCTGTGCCCTGGCCGGGCGTCCTTGTACTGGCAGCAGCAGCGGGGAGGCAGCAATGGTGGGTGCCCAGTTAGGGTGGCAGAGGGGCTTTGGGGGGCACCGTTTGGTGCCCCTAAGGGCCGGCGCGCCCTAGGCAAGTGCCTAATTCGCCTAGCAGGCAAGCTGGTGCTGCGAACAGATCCCAGGCTCAACTCAGGAGCGATCAGGGTTGTTGAACGTAGTTTCTTCGCCTGAGACCTGTTTACCTCAAAATCCATGGCATCCTCACTCATTCCGATACTCCCTGCAGGAGACGTTTGTGTTGCATTCCAGTGGCTTGCAGTTGAAGGCTGAGAAATTTCGAGGGTGGTTGGGGAGGGGGAGAGCAGAAGGTTGACCTGAGGGATTTGTACAGAGTTGCCCCCCCCCCCATACACACATAGGAAGAGAAACTTCTCCCAACACCCGCAGAACAGAGAAAAGCCTCTGGGGGCGAAGTCAGAACTGGAGGGCATAGTGCACAGAGCTCAAATTGGCACAGGTTGTGTTGTTGTGGCTTCTTGTGGTGCCAAGTTGTGTGGGAATCTCCATGGGTGAGCCGTGCATTTACGGGGGAATGACCCCATGAACACCATCCCAGATCACCTTGAGAGTTGATGTTCCCATCGGCTGCTTCCTCCAAGTCTCGTCTTGGGGCCAAATGTGGGCCTGCCTCAGCAGAACTGACGAGCTCCTGCTTGGCTCCAGATGCAAGACCTCCAGCTGCGTGGTTCAGCAGGGCCTGCACTGACCCACCCCCAAATGGATGCTCCCCCCCCCCGGCAGCTTACAGGTGAGGAAGGGCTTGAGGTGTGGGAACTTGGAAAACCCCTCCTTGTGGCTGCACGCTGGGGGGCGGGATTAGCAAGGGGGCCAGTTGGGGTCAGTGTGAGCAGGGATTGTCCTCTCTGGGTGGATGCTGGGACCCTCCTTCACTTGGGGATGGCTCCTCTTGTACAGGGATGATGCTGCATGGCCCTCGCTCTTCCCCTTCCAGCCAGGCCTTCGGGAGGAGGAGAGCCCTCATGGAGACTGTGGAGTTCCTGCTCCTGACTCATGGCTGAGGTAGCTGAGGTGAGAGATTGTGAGGAGGGACCAGGGAGAGGGGTGTGTGGGTAGAGCTGGCGGGCCTTGTGAGGTCAAGGAGGGGCAGTTGCTGAAGAGAGCTGAGGGACCCTCCACTGAAAGGCCGGGGTGATTCTTTCCCTCCCTCCCACTGATGTTCCCCCTCCAGAGCTCAAAAGCTCCTTCACAGCTGGGGGGGTCATCCTTGCTGGGGGTTCCTGGGGGCACCAGGACTGTAACCTTTCAGGGGTCTTTTCTCTGCTGACCCTTATACATTTGGCAGCTCTCAGCTGGAGGCGGGTTTGCTCTCAGGTGGGCTGGCCCGTCTCCTCGTGTGCTCCCGAGGGCTTTCTCAGCACCCTCTTCCATTCCCTTCACAGCATCGTTGGGAACCATGGCAGCTTCAGGTTATCTGACTCTCTGGTGAACAGTGGCCTGGTGCTCAAGGTCTCTGGCTGTGGGCTGGTCAGTGTCCAGCAGAGCGGGGAGAGTGAGGGGAACTGTGCTTCTTCCACCCTGCAATGGCAGTGCCTTTCTCCTTGGCAAGGCCTCCCTTCCTCCCCATCCCCAGAATAAGGAAGAGCCCCCATGACAGCATTCAGCCTGGCTATTCCTGAGCCCATTTGAAGTGGTCCTCTGCATCCTATTGAGGGGAACACTGGACCTTTGCAAGATCACTTCCTGACCTTTCTCCCTTTCTCCATCCCTTGATTTCTCCTCGCCCATCCCAAGGAGCCATTGGGCAGCACCCTGCAGAGGCAAGAAGCGGAGGAGTACGGATTTGTGATCACCTCCAGGGAGACAGCTGTGTGCAGTGGGGCTTTCTCGACTGAGGACAGGGACTTCAGCTCCCAAAGGGGAGGAAGGGAGAACTCCGTTGACTTGGAAGAAGCCAAAGATGGTCTCTGTCTTGTCATAGCTGTATCTCTGGGTTCCCAGCTGGCTCCTCTCTTCCCATGCCAGGCATTTCAGGAATGTGAGTGCTGGAAGCTGCTGACCTTGGCTATCTGGGGTCTCGTGGCCTCTCCTGGAGGGTGTGCAGAACCTTCCGTGGACAAGGGGCCTCCCTCTCCGTCACCTGGGCTGTGGTCTGTTTTGGGGAGCACCTTCTTGCTCTGTGGGAATGTCTGGAGGTTTCTCAGCAATTGGTGCATCATGTACCAAATGCGAAATCTGCCCTTGCCAAATGCCCTTCAGCCCAGCAGCCCGAAAACTGCATTTCCCATGACCCAGAGGGACTGGGAGAGGGAACATGCCCAGGGGGATATGGCTTCTCTATGCCCTGCTGGGCCTCCTGCAAAGGGAACACTTCCCTTCTCCAGCAGACATGCTTTCTTGTGCGTGTTTTAGGAGCACCTTGCTCTCCTGTGGATTCCTCCTCCCCACCAGATGAGGGAGACTGCAGTGAAGAAGAAAATGAGGAACGAGAAGGTAGCCGGAATGTAGTAAAAATGAGACAAAACCAAAGAAGATCTACGAACAGAAGAGAAAACAACATTCTTCTCTTCAGGAAGCAGAAGCAGAGGATAACAACAAATGAACTTGCATATTTGAATTATAGCATTACGATTGCTCCTTAGTTAAAGATGAACAATACACGGGGTATACATTCATATATTGTATACATAGAATTTAAAGACTTGAAAGAATGTTGGGCTAGAGGAAATATTTGAGATGTGGAATTCCTTTATCTCTCCTTTCGGTCAGGTTCTCTGGGAGTAGGAAAGGGGAACATGAGGGTGTTTTTAGTTCATGTTGGAGGTGTGGGGGGGTGGATTTATGGCCTGTTCAGTCCTTTTCAATGCATTTGCTAAGCTCGTCTGGTTTGTCAATTTTAATAGTTGAATTTATTGCTAATTTAAATAGTTAATCTTAAAACAGTTATGTGTAATGTGAAGGGCCTCCAAGGTGGGCAGCCATGTTGGTCTGAAGCAACAGAACAAAGTTAGGGTCTAGTGGCACCGTTAAGACCCAAAAAGTTTTATTCAGGGTGTGAGTTTTCATGCGTCAGACAATGGAGTGGAATTACAGATTGCAGTTGTACATACAAGGGGTGGGTGGTTAAATTAGCATGCAAAATAGTGAAGATATTTTTTATCAGATAAAAGGAATGACAAGCCTGGTTTCTGGTTATCATCTGGGTTCAGTTGAGGGGGTAATAACACAGGTAATAAAGACATCAGAACTAGAGATTGTTGTACCTTTGATGGTGAGGATCTGTCATTAGATCCCATTCATTCAGGCTTTCCAAGAACTTACCGTAATTTGGCGGGGGACGGATACATCTTGGCAGGACCATTACCGGGGTGGGGGGGAAGACGCGGCATACAATGCCATCGCCAGGAAGTGACGCTCTGGCTATGGGGCTGGAAACTCGACGGTATCATTGAGTTTCCAGCCCCATTGCCAGAGCGTCGCCTGGCATCACTTCCTGGTGATGGCATTGTGTGGCGTGGGTGTTCCACGGAGGAATGTTCCGGCCGGGGACTGTGTGTTCCCCGCTGAATTACAGTAAGTACTTGGCAACCCTACATCCATCTCCTTTCTAACATGGGGGCCTTCATCACCTTATCAAAAGGCACCTTTAAGACCAACAAAGTTTTGTTGATCTTAAAGGTGCTGCTGGACTCAAAATTTGTTCTCTTGCTTCAGACCAACACAGCTGCCCACCTGGATATCCATATCAAAAGGTGGCGTATTTTAAATGTATTAAAGCAAAGGTCATATGATCTTATATTTCTACAGGAAGCACATACAAAAATACAAATGAGAGAATATTTAAAACCACTTGGCTAGGAGATCAGTATGTTTCCCACAGGGACAACTAAAAGTTAAGGATATAGCTACAATATTTAATAAAAATACTGTATTTGGTCGCACTGACCGATTAAGAGAGACTGACGGCTGTTATATTTTGATCAAGGGAAAGTTGCAGGGTGGGAGGATAATGCTTGGATCAGGATGTGCACCAAAGGGAGATCAGGCTGGTTTTTAAAAAAATTCTTTATACAACTAGAGAAGTTTAAAGAAGGTAATATGCTAGTAGGAGGGGATTTCAACTGTGCTCCTGACTTGGTACTAGAGAGAATGAGAGTAAGGACTAAAACACCATTGAGAAATTATCACACCAAAGTAGTAAATGTTTGCAGGAACAGGGGGTGGTAGATGTTTGGAGAAATATATGTCCTACAGCTAAAGATTATACTTCTTATTCAAATGTACATAACATTCACTCTTGAATAGGCTTAATCTTGGCTTCACTGTTTAGGGATACTGTTGTACTGTTTAGATATAATTGTGGCCCATTGCTGAAGCAGATCAATAGAACTGAAAGACTGGTCTAGGTTAAACCTCTCATGGCTTGGGAAAGTGGCTACAATTAAAATGATGGTGATATCCCACTTTTTATATTTGTTTCAAACTCTCCCAGTAAAGATTACAGATCAGTTTTTGCAAAACTGGCAGAGAAATGTTTAATTTTTATTTGGAATAATAAGAGGCCCCTAGTCCAAGCTAGAACTTGATAGAGAAAGACAGCAGATGGAGGAATAGCGATGCCAAATTTGCCATATTTATGCTGTATCACAGTTGCCCCAAATATTAAAATAGGGAAAGACCAATTCCAGCCCTTTGTGGACCGAAAGAGAGCAACACCAGGTCTCTCCCATGTCACTGGAAGCTATCCTGCGGCAAACAAAATCACAAAGAAGCCCATTAATGTATAATCATTTAACAATTGGTACTTCTTTGAAAGTATGGGATAAATGGAGGAATCTTACCATTAACTTGGTTTCCACAACATCAGTTATTCCAAGGCAGACTGTCACCCAGTCATTGTTCTGTACAGATAAAAGCTGACTTTAAAAGATACTTGGATCTGTATTAGCATAAATAGTGATTATTTCGGGGGGAGGGGAACCTGTTCTGCAGACTCCAGAGGGCACCCACGTGCCCATACTTCTTTGAAAGTATGGGATAAATGGAGGAATCTCACCATTAACTTGGTTTCCACAATGTCAGTTATTCCAAGGCAGATTGTCACCCAGTCATTGTTCTGTATGGATAAAAGCTGACCTTAAAAGATTCTTGGATCTGTATTAGCATAAATAGTGATTATTTCGGAGGGATGGGGACCTGTTCTGCAGACTCCAGAGGGCACCCACATGCTCATTTGAGCTGTGGCCATAAAAAGGGATGTTGTTTTCAAGAACTAAAGCCCAGGTCTTCTGCTCATTGAAAATAATGGCCCTTGGAAGTATAAAGGGCCGATGCATTGCAGCCCAATTGCGGGCCCACTCCCTTCTCCCTTGTCGCTCTGCAGAAGGCTGCTGCCTCCCCAACACCCAAAACACTCCCAAAATTCTGGGAGATAAATTATTGTGACTCCCAGAATTTTAGCAGTATTTGGGGGTCTTTTTTATGTCCCCAAACCAGAACAAAACTGGGAATTCCAGGTTTAACTTCCAGTTAGGAATATTGAAATGCAAGCCCATAACCTGGCTCTCAACCCAAAGGTGAGCAAAAAGAAAACAATAATTGGGAATGCCAACATTCGGGGCACAGGAGTGAACCAATGCATCTTCTCATACACGCGCACACAGTGAGAAAAACACAGTTATCCCACTTCCATACCAGTGTATCAAGTATCCCCACTTCCCCGTGAGCAAGATGCCCGTCACTTTTCTTTCTTAAACTTCAGAGGTATTCCATTTGCCCTCCTCCAGGGACAATCGCTCAGTGTAGTGTTGAGGTCATCTTCAGGTCAGTATCTCTCCTATTTAGTCAGAAAGCACAAGGAACAAGGTGGAAAGAGTCTGTGTTTCTGTTTCTTCAATTTCTTTGAGTTCTCACATTTCTGGCTTACTATCTGCTTCTGGATCCTCTGCTTCAGGACTGCCTGGTATTATCCCCCTGAAATATATATATATATATTCTAAGTGCCTCAGTAATGGCAGGCCAAATGCCAGCTGGTTGTAGCATTTCTTTGCAATGTTGGTTCTTCAGGAAGGTCCAAGGGGCTGCTCCCTCTCCCCTCCACTCTTCACTGGTCAAGGGCTTCGCCTACTGGACAGCTACCATAACTGCTGGCATCTCAAAACGTATTTTGGTTAATAGCTGCTTCAGGTCTGTTTTAATTTCCCATTCTAAAAAATTAGCTGTAGGTTCAACAGCTGGATATAAACCAAACCCAAGAACCGTCCTTTGAGTTCTCACATTTCTGGCTTCCGATCCCCTTCTGGGCCCTCTTTATCAAGGCCCTCTATCTTTATCCCACTGAAACCTCCACCTGGCACGGGGGGGGGGCAGAAGGAGCACTTCCCCCCCCCATGGGGGTCTACCTCCCTGTCATGAACATCTTTGCCGATTCAGCTTAGAAAGCTTCTAGGGCTGCCAACTCCAGACTAGGAAATTCCTGGAGATTTGGTGATGCAGCTTGTAAGGGGCGGGGTTTAAGGAAGGTCGCAACCTCATCAGGGTGTAATGCCATAGAGTCCACCTCCCAAAGCGGCCGTTTCCTACAGAGGAATTGATCTCTGTAGTGTGGAGATTCTGGTTGAGGTAAGAGCAATCGGAGGCTCACCTGGACTTTGTAAAAAACAGGCTAAAGGGTTCAAAGACAAAAAAACCCATCCCCTCCTCATCACCAAAATGGTATATCATAATAAAATGCCTCCACGTCAGTCTCCAAGTCAGGTTTATTATTCTCAGTCACACAGTATAAAATACACCTTCAACTTGCAATCACTCCCACTTCCTGCTCCCAGCTTATAGGCAGTCCTCCGAAAGAAACACACACAACAAGGAGGTCTTGCAGTGCTAATTTAATTAAAGACAGGTGAGATGCAGAAGGCTTTACACTTCCAACACAATCTGACCAACCAAGGAGTAGGACAGTTATGACGGGGGACAAGAAATCACAGATATCACAACAAAGATCAGCGTTAGATGAACAGACTTCATAGTTTCATACTGTTTTCATCGAGATTTTAGCCACACTGGTGAGGAAACGTCAAAAAATGTGAATAAATAAAATAAATGACTCTCTTAGTGGCAGAGGGTTTTGCACAGAACAATAAATAACTTAGAATAATTATGACTGACAGGCTGGACTTAGTATACCAAAAGGCAAGGGAAACAATGGATCTCATACTGCAATGTTTTCGTACCAAGTATTGGGAGCACAAAAAATTTCATACATATTGTTGCTCTGGGCACCCCACTCTAGAGAAATTAGAACAAGAACAAGGCTTTGGACCAGGAAACAGCATATGTCCTGTCAGAGGGCAGAGTCCCTTGAACTCGGGGGGGGGGTATGACATGAGGCAGTCCAAGCCTTGTTATGATACAGGGTTCTTGAGGTCAACTCAAATAGATTCCTATGGTGCCAGAACCAGCATTTGTACCGGGCATCACTGTATATCCTCTTTCAGGGGACAGTCTCCAGAGTGTGGGGATGTGTGATTCGAGGTGGTGTGAGGATTGTTTTGGGGTGCGGCCTGGTCCCAGTGTCTACAGGTGTGATTGCCCTAAGGGTACCCCACTTTGGAGAAGCTGGTACAAAAAATGGGCTTTGGACCAGGAACCAGCATATGTCCTCTCAGAGGGCAGAGTCCCCTGAACGTGGGGGGGGGGTGTATGACGTGTGGTGGTTCAAACCTTATTTTGGGGGTCAAAGGGCACGCAGTCATTCCAGTGCCTTGTTCAAAAGTTTTATTTATTTATTTATTTATTCATTTATTTTATTCGATTTATATCCCACCCTCCCCCACATGGCAGGCTCAAAGGCAGGTTACATCAAATTTAATAAAATACAATATATACAATTAATACAATTACAACACTAATAAAATACCACAATGGCCTTCATCCAGTGCCATTGACATTAAAACCTCACAGATGCTGACTCTAATATGCAGTATTATATCCATAGTTAGTGAGGCACTCCCAGGCTCTTCACCTTCAGCACCAGAACCAGTAAGGTCCTGTCAGAGGTTGGAAGCCCAATCCCTGATCCCAGTCCACTGCGACCCAGGCACAGGACCTCAGTCTTTGATGGATTCCATTTCAGTCTGCTCTGTTGTAACCAACCAGCCACGGTTTGTAATGCCCTGTCCAGATTTTCTGGGGCAGAGTCCGGGTGGCCATCCATCAGTAGATAGAGCTGGGTGTCATCCGCGTATTGGTGACAACCCAGCCCATACCTCTGGATAATCTGGGCGAGGGGGCATATGTAGAGATTAAACAGAATTGGGGAGAGAATTGATCCCCGTGGCACACCACATTCTAGCAGGTGTCGCTGAGATAATTCCCCCTCCAAGTGCCACCCTCTGTCCCCGACCTTGGAGAAAGGAGGTCAGCCACTGCAAGGCAAGCCCCCTTATCTCCACATCGGCGAGTCAGTGGGTCAATAGATCGTAGTCAACCGCACTGAATGCTGCTGACAGATCAAGGAGTACCAGGAGAGCTGATCTGCCTTGATCCAGGTGTCTCCAAAGGTCATCTACTAAGGCAAATAACACAGTCTCCAACCCATGGGCAGGGCGAAAACCAGAATGGAAGGGATCCAAGATATTAACATCCTCCAGGAAAGCCTGGAGCTGTGTTGCTACTACCTTCTCCACTACCTTACCCAGGAACAGTAGATTAGACACTGGGCAGTAGTTTATAAGGACCATAGGGTCCAAGGAGGGTTTTTTAAGGAGGGGGCGAACTACAGCCTCCTTTAACCTCTCTGGGAAGGTTCCCGTTGATAGGGACAGATTGATAATCTCCGAGGAGTCTGCACCTCATTGCCAAAGGCTTTCACCAGCCACAATGGGCAAGGGTCAAGGAGGCATGTCGTGAGCTTCACAGCCGCTTCTTCCTGATTGAAATGGTCCAACTCTGAACCAAAAGATGGCCAAGGGGCTTCCAATTCCCTAATTGTATCAAGTGTGGCTGGAAGATCATGGTGGAGTGACAAGACTTTATCTGCAAAATGTCTCGCAAATGCCTCACAGCCAATAGCCAGCTCTCTAGCATTTGGAATGCCCTGAGGCAACTCAGTTAGAGACCAAATTATTCTAAATAATTGGGCTGGGCACGAGCTTGCAGACGCAATGGAGGTCACATAGAAACTATTCTTTGTGGTCTTCACTTCGATCTCATAGGTCTTTATAAATGACCTAAAGGATGTTCTTGCCACTTTGTGGCGGGTTTGTCACCACTTTCTCTCTAGCCATCTTAGCTCCCGTTTCATCTGCCTTAGCTCTGGGGAGTACCACAATGCCAATTTGGTACAAGGGCAAAGAGGGCACCAGGGAGCAACCTTGTCGATGGCTTTGGAAAGGCAGCCCTGCCAATCTTCCACTAGCTCATCCAATGGGCCACCGGGGGGAATGGGATCCCGCAGAGCTTCTTGGAACCTTCCTGGGTCTATTAGACTCTGCGGGCAAGCATCAATTTGCTCGCCGCTTAAACAGAGAGGGTTAGGCATACCCAGTCGGGCTTTCAGGGCAAGGTGGTCCGACCATGGTACTGCATCAGCAGTAATGTGGTCCACCATGATCCCTGAGGCAAAGATAAGCTCCAGCATGCGGCCTGCTTGGTGTGTGGGAGTCGAAACAAACTGGGAGAGTCCCAGTGCCGCCACGGACAACACTAGGTCCCTAGCCTGAGACGAGGTCGCATCTTCTGCATGAACACTGAAGTCCTCCAGAACCAGTAGCCTAGGGTACTCCAATGCCCAGCTCGATATGGCCTCCAACAGGCCTGGCAAGGCATTTGCTGGTGCGTTAGGCGGATGGTACACCAGCCAAATGGCCAAACTCTCCTCGGTCTCCCACGCCAGCAATCTTTGTCTCCAGGAAAGCCCTAAAACAGAAAGCCTCCCAGATGAGCAATGCCACTCCCCCCGCCCATCAGTCTGGGATCAGTGAAGGACTGAGAACCCTGGGGGGAGCAGTTGATCCAAGGAGACTGTTTTGCCCTCCTTTCGCCCAGGTTTCAGTCATGTACGCCAGGTCTAATGCCTGCTCCACCAGATAATTCTGGAGAACAGAGATTTTATTATTGATAGACCTGGCATTGCACAACACCAACATTGGGGGAAGGGTAATCTTTCCTATCCCCACAACCGGCATCTCTCAAGATGGGACAAAGACTGGAAGGGGTCCGAGCAGAACTGTATCTCCGACTCCTTCCCTTTAGTCTCCTAGTCCCACCGCCATACCTCCCTCGCCCCATCAACACCGGGATCCCTGACCCCAATGTGGCCTCTTCCATCAGATCTTATTGGGTCAGAAACTAACCCCACTAACATCTGGAGGCAAGCTTGATAAGACATCAAACCCACCAAAGCCTACAGACTACCCTCTAGTCTTAATATACCTTCTCCCAACCCACCCACCTATCTGTTGTTGTTGTTCAGTCACAAAGTCAAATCCGACTCTTCGCGACCCCGTGGACCAGATCACGCCAGGTCCTCCTGTCTTCCACCGTCCTCTGAAGTTTGCTCATTTTCATGTTCATTGCATTGGTAACACTGTCTAACTTTTGTTGGCAAGGTGATGTCTCTACTTTTTATCATGCTGTTTAGGTTTGCCATTGCTTTCCTCCCCAGGAACAGGCATCTCTTAATTTCATGGCTGCAGTCACCGTCTGCAGTGATCTTGGATCCCAGGAATGTGAAGTCTGTCACTACTTCCATGACTTCCCCTTCTATTTGTCAAGGAGTGATGGGGCTGGATGCCATGATCTTAGTTTTTTTGATGTTGAGTTTCAAGTCAACCTTTGCGCTCTCCTCTTTCACCCTGAGCAAGAGGCTCTTTAGATCCTCTTCACTTTCTGCCATTAGAGTGGTATCGTTTGCATATTTGAGGTTGTTGATCTTTTCCCCAGCAATCTTAATTCCAGCTTGTGATTCATCCAGGCCAGCATTTCACATGATGTACTCTGCATATAAATTAAATAAGCAAGGTGACTATATACATCCTTGTCGATCTCCTTTTCCGATGCTAAACCAATCAGTTGTTCCATATCCCGTTCTAACTGTCACTTCTTGACCCTTATACAGATTTCTCAGGGGACATGTGAGGTGGCCTGGTACTCCCATCTCTTTAAGGACCTGCCATAGTTCGTTGTGATCCACACAGTTAAAGGCTTTAGCATATTCAATGAAGCAGAAATAAATGTTTTTCCAGTACTCTTTTGCTTTCTCCATAATCCAGCGAATGTTGGCAATTTGATCTCTAGTTCCACCTATCTACTACAATTCAGTAACTTAAGCGACAGTCCAATTAAACTACTAAAATACTCCAATTAATTTAATTTAACAGGATCAATGAGATGCTCCAATTAATTTGATTCAATAGACGAAATTCATGAATAAATTCATACTAGTAGGGGAAATTTTAAAAATAGGTTAGGGGACCAATTTATTATTACCCACTATCTCCCTCCCTCTAACCTCTCCAACCCACCCTACTGCCAGACAATCCACTAAACTGATTACAAGAAATATAAGATTAAAAAACCCTGACCTACAATCTATCCAAATCAATTCATTAAAATCCTCACAATTCATTTAATAGGGAATAAAAAGTGCAGATTGAGGTGGTAGATCTTGAATAGGAATTAAGTGCAATCTCGTCAGCTGCCAGTAGATGTCGTAGTTGTAGGCAACTTCTACTCTTAGACCAGGCTCCCAAAGCAGCTTCTCCTCTAATGGTGACCGTGCGGAGAACCGAGAGTCCGTCTTAAAGGGAACTCCTCGCAAAAGGCCGGTGTCCTCGAGGCGATGACACGGTTGCTCCCTCTCAGAATTATGTCCCAGGACCGCAAAAGCTGATGGTCCACTGAGTGCCCGCCGTCTCGGAAGGAGTCCTTCTGGAGTTTTAACCTGGCGATTTCCAATCCACTCGCAGCCGGGATCTGAATCAAAGCTGACTCTAGTTGTCTCGTTGTAAATGCCCAGAATGGGCTCACAGCGGACGGGGGAGCTCCCGGGGCCGTCCAAAGCAGGATCAGCCAGGCCCCAGAAGTTTCCAAATCCAGGGTCAGCTCCCTCTCTGTCTGGGTCTGTCCGCACCCAAGAAGCCACCCTGGTCGCCCCAATCGAGGTTTCTTGGGGACAACTCAAATAGAAGCTCATGGAACCGGAACCTGTGTTTGCACCAAACACCACTGTATGTCTTCTTGCAGGGGACAGTCTCCAGAAAGTGGGGGTGTGCCATTGGGGGAGGAGGGTTGAAAGATTGTTTTGGGTTGCAGTCTGCCTGTGCGATTGTCCTAGGGGCTGGAATATAGAGTGTTTGGCCCAGAAAACAGCACGTCATCTCGGAGGGCAGAGTCCCCTAAACGTGGGACAGTATGATGTTTGGTGGTCCAAGCTTTCTTTTGGGGTGTAGAGAGCATGCAGTCATTCTAGTTCCTTATTCAGAAGTTCTTTGTGATACAGGCTTCTTGGGTCAACCCAAAATAGAAGCTCCTGTTGCCAGAACCAGTGTTTGGACCAGGCACCACTGTATGTCTTCTTGTAGGGGACAGTCTCCAGAGTGTGGAGGTGTGTCATTTGGGGTGGTACAAAGATTGTTTTGGGGGGTGTAGCCTTGCCCCAGTATCTCCTAACAAGGAATAGAGAGTTAGTGGCCTTTAGATTAGCAAGACTCCAGGAAGAAGATCCGGGAAACGCTCCTCTGACCTGGCCTGACCTGGTCATTGGGTGGTGGGGGAAAAAGGTGATAAAAATTCCTTGCAGCAAGGAGGAAAGCATGTATGGAGAGAGGGACAGAGGAACTGCATTTTGCCCATTTCTTTTGAATCCCTTGCTCAATCTGGTGCTGTGCTAAAAGTATGCTTATGAATATTTTCTTTTTAATAAATACTGAATAAATTTGATGCTGGTAGTGGTTCTCTGTACCACATAGACCTCCACCACCTTGAACATGATACTTTAAAAGGAGCACCAGGGGAAGGTAGGTAGTTGGCAAGTGGCTATTCCTCCAGAGGCGCATGAGGCAGTAAACTGTCTGTGTGGTGACCAGTCGCTGGGCAGCGAGAAGCACAGAGGCCTCAGAACTTGGAAGGGAAGGTGGGAGTCCTGACCTTCCCAGCGGGCAATTCCTTACAAAGGTCAGGTGGTGGCAGCAGGTTACCCAAGAAAGAATGAAAAGTCTCCCCTGGTGATGGAAAAACCTCAGAGGGTTGGGTGGAACAGGGCCTGCTGGCTGGAGCAGGATCTTTCTGCCACAGGGTACAAATGAAGTTTAACGTAAGTAGTTTTGCCTGAACACCCTTCTTTTGTCCCGTCCTGTTGGCATCAGTATCATAACCTTAGCCGCGTCAACCCTTAACGTCCATGTTGTTTTCCTTCAGCATTCTCAAGATCCGTATTCCTTGACAATTTGCTGCTGCAGGCTCACCAACACTCAGAGGAGTCACCGTTCTCTTATCAAGAGATTTCCCTTCAGACATTTTCCTTCTCAGGCAGATCCCCCAAATTCCTCTTCATGAAAGGAAAACGGAAAGGCCGCCTGATGCTGCTGTAGCCGAGCAGAGCCAGGGCCTGGCCGTGGTAGTTCAAGGGCTGAGAGTGAACAGGCAGAAACTGAATCCTGTTGAGGCAGAGGTCTTTGAGGGTGCTGTGCTTCCCACATTTGATGGGGTGCCACTCACCCTTGCTGGTTCAGTTGAAGGGGCAGGGGTTGTATTTATACCGTGGCTTGTCAGGAACCATGTCCACCATTGCCATCCACAAAGACAGCCACACTCCATTCCCTCTCTGGCAGTGGTGCAGGAGACAGATACAGACTGAATATCCCTGGATGCTCAGCTCAGCCACAGTGTTGGAAGGTAAGTGTCCGGATATTTCCTTTCTCCCAGCAGGCTCCAAAGACCCACAGCCAGGGAGCAGCAGCAGCAACCCAGCATCTCACCAGAACAAACTGGGGGAACAAGACGGATGCTGGGGGAAGGGGAGCAGGTCCAGTGTTCAAAGGGACGTTGAAAGATATTCATGTCAATCTGCATTCTTGATCACCCTGCTGGGTAAGGGGAGCAGTCAGCAGCAGAGGTGCACAGGTTTTACTGATAAAAACAGTTTATCTGGGCACTATGAACAGCAAACCACGAAGCAGGATGAAACTAAATTCATGATAAATGAAGACATGATAAGATGTTCCTTGCCTTTTATCATTTATCAAGCCTTTAGTTTGGCCACGATTTTAGAGGGCGTTAGTCATAGAGCCTGAATCAACCACTTAAACCTCGTGGCCCCTGAGAATTGGACTCCCCAGAACCCCTCCAGAAAAGTAGCCTGGGGTATCCAGTGATGTCTCCTGAAACCTCTTGAGAGCCCTGCCCAGGCGTTTCTCTGTCAGGGGCCACAGGACATCTCCTGGCACCCCTCCCTCCAGAGCCTTGACACTTTCTCTCCCCATCTCTAGGCCTCCTCCCTGACAGCCTGGAATGAGGCTTCTTGATATTCAACTCAATGATAGCAGGATCGGTGGAGCTCAGGGGCTCTCTCCCAAGGTTCACTCAGGGCAACCTGGGCTCAGGTGCCTAGATTAGTTATGAAAGCTTGAGCCTACTTTACAGGGTTATGAGGATAAAATAGGGTCTCCCCCCATAAGTTCCACGGAGAAAGGCAGAGCACAAGGCGAGATGCAAACTGCTGGATCAAGAGACAGGCCAAGGAATGGAGGGCCAACCCAGGCATGGCACCTTCTGTCCCTGGATGTTGTCCCAGCATCTAAAGGGAAGAGGGGTGGGTGGGAGAGCGGAAGAGAGCAGGGACAGGCCTGGCATGGTGGGAGCCCAAAGCCATGGATGGGCTTAGAACAGACAGCCCTTGTGGCAGTTGAGTGACGGGATGCCTGAAAGGGACCAGCCCCTGAGGGAGTCCAGAACCCCCACATTTCTTGGGGGAGGGGGCTGCCCTGCCTGACCTTGCCTGAGGCCTGTGGGCTGATTTCCAGCAGTGCCCAGTCAGATGCCCCAGAGAAGCCCCAAAGGGAGGTCTGGCAGACAAGAGCCCCTGTCCTACTGACTGCTCCCTGGCATCTCGTCAGTCGGAAGACTTCTGCCTCTGAACTTGGATGCCTCCATAGGTCACAGCTTATCCTTCCTATTGGTATTTCTTCCTGCCTTGTAGTAATCACCCGTAAGCCACCTTGGAGATGGTGAAGTGGTGGATAAAGGGGGCTGTGGTTCCATGGTAGAGCATTTGCTTGATGTGCAGAAGGTCCCAGGTCCTGTACCCGGCCACCAATCAAAAGGTTTAGGTAGTAGGTGGGGAAAGACCCCCCACACACACACCTGGAACCCTTGACAGTAGACAATTCGGACCTTAAAAGCTGAATGTGAGCCTCCACCTTCAGAGGCAGTACACCTCTGATACCAGTGCTAGGTGCCAACACAAGAACTTAAGAAGAGCCCTGCTGGATCAGACCAATGGTCCACCTAGTCCAGCATCCTGCCTCACACAATGGCCAACCAATTTCTCTGGACGGCCAACAACAGGGAACAGAGGGTGATGTTATCCCTGATGGGATAAGAGGGCGGGTTCTCTTATGGATGAAAAACTGGTTAAATGACAGGAAGCAAAGAACAAATGAACAGTTCTCACAATGGAAGGGAGTAAGCGGTGTGGTCTCACTGGGATCTGTATTGGGACCGGTACTATTTATTTTATTTATCAATGATCCAGAACTCGGCATGAGTAGCAGATGACACAAAATTATTCAGGATGGTGAAAACCAAGGCTGATTGTGAAGAGCTCCAAGAGGCCCTCCACAAACTGGGTGAATGGGTGGCAATGTGGCAAATGAAGTTCAGTGCTGGCAAATGTAATGATGCACCATGGGACAAAAAAAATCCCACCTTCAAGTATAGGCTAATGGGGTCTGAACCTGCTGAGACTGAGAGGGGAAAGGATCTTGGGGTCGTAGTGGATGGCTCAATAAAAGTATTAACCTGTATGCTGCAGCGGTGAAAAAGGCAAAGTCTTACATTAGAGTTCATTTTGAAAAGGATTGAGAATAAAATGGCCATTATTGTAATGCCCCTGCATAGATCCATGATGCGACCTCATTTGGAATCCTGTGTCCAGTTCTGGTCCCTGTATCTCCAAAAAGACAGTGCAGAGCTGGAAAAAGTCAAAGGAGGGCAACCAAGATGATTGGAGAACCTTCTCTGTGAGGAAAGGCTAAAGACTTCAGCAAGAAAAGCTAAAAAAAAAAAAAAAAGTATTAACTTGAACTGGTGGGAAAGAGCCCAAACAGATTCTAGATATGTGAAAGATAAAATTATGGGATTCTGTGATGTACCTGTAGAAATAGACAAAATTTTGTGGTGTGTTGAAGGTAAATATATAAAACTATTTTATAAGTTGTTATTAGAGACGAAAATGCAAGATGAGGTGTTAAAAGAAGCAATGGTTAAACGGGCACAAAATATAGGTCATAACATACAATTAGAAGAATGGGAAAGGGTATGGAAAGTTAACATAAAGCTCACCAAAGCTGTGTCTTATAAAGAAAATATATATAAAATGTTTTATAGATGGCACATGACACCTGGAAACTTAGCTAAATGGTGTCCAAGTATATCAAGCGTATGTTGGAAATGTAAATGAAAAACTGGCTCTTTTTACCATATGTGGTGGACATGTGGTGATGTTAAAAATATTACGGATACATGAGATAGTACAAAAATACTTGACACAAATGTACATTCACACCAGAATTGTTTTTAGTAAACATTGTCCCACAAAATTTTAACATACAAGATGTATATACGATCATACAAGTTGTAACCGCAGCTAGAATTTTATATGCAAAATATTGGAAAAAATAAGAGACACCCACAAAGGAAGAACTAATTTTTCGGCTTTTAGATGCAGCAGAAATGGACATATCAACTTTACAATTACGTGAAAAACAAGAAGGGAACTTTGAAAGAAAATGGGCGAGATTTTATAATTGGATGCAAAATTATCTTAGAGAACTTAAATTATGAATCTCAACAAAAACATTACGGATATGGCATAGAAGACTTAGATCCTATAACTATATTGTAACTAAAACTGATGTATGAGTATAGTATCCATTCTGTTAGATTTTTCTATTCTATTTCTTACTTCTTTTTTCTTTTTTTCTGTAGTACCTCTTCTATGAAACAAATAAAAACATTCATATAAAAAAGGAAAGGCTGAAGACTTCTCAGTTTAGAAAAGACAACTACGGGGGGGGACACGAAAGAGGTTTATAAGATGATGCATGGGGTAGAGAGAGTTGACAAAGAGAACTTTTTCTCCTTTGCCCAAAATACTAAAACTTGAGGGCACCAAGTGAGGCTAACGGGCAGTAGGTTCAGGTTGGACAAAGGAGAGAGTGACTGAGAGTGATTAAAATGTGGAATTGGCTGCCAGAGGATGTAGTGAGGGCCGCAGGAATAAACAGCTTTAAAAGGGGATTGGATAGATTCATGGAGAATAAATCTATCAGTGGCTACTAGCTCTGGTGACCGAGGGGAACCTCCACATTCAGTATCACTAAAGCTCTGAATCCCAGAGCCAGGAGGCAACATCAGGATAAGGCCTCGGCCTCTGAGCCCTGCTGTTGGCTGTCTGGGAGCTTCCAGCAGATGAGGGAAAGTGAAGACCGTTCCATTCATTACACCACTGACTCTCCCGCCCACAATGGCAGCACCCTCTGGGCTCTCCTGTTTCCCATTTTCTCATGGGGCCTGGCTTCCTCCTCCTCTTCTCCCAAAACAAGAAGTCCCACCATGGCCACCTGCAGCCCTGCTCTTCCTAATGAAGCACTCCCCTCCTGTGTCCCGTATGCTGTGGTGGGGAGACCCCCTCCCCAAGGTCTCCTTCTCACCCTTCTCTCCCCTCCGTTCCCTGGCATCCCCCCCTTCAAAGATGGACAGCACTTGACCTGCAAGATGAGCATCCGCCCCCAAACCAGGCATAGAGGAAGTGTTTACTGTTATGGGAATCATTTCGCATGAGGTTGTGCAGTGGGACCTTCCATGACGGGACAGACCTCCGCTTCAGAGGTGAGAGAGGAGAAGCCCCCTAAGTCAGAAGTAGCCAAAGGTGGTTGCTGCCTTCTGCTGGCTGCATTTTGGGTTCCTGGCTGGTTCCTCTCTTCCCTTTTACCCCACGCTGGGCGCTTCAAGAATGTTAAGCGTGGAAGCTGACCTTGGTTATTTGGGGATGGAGTCTCAGGTTTTGCACCCTCCCCAGGATGGCTTGTAGAGCCCTTGGGGACAAGAGGCCTCCCTCTCAGTCACTTGGGCCCTCCTCTGCTTTGGGGAGGACCCCTGTCTGTCACCACATGGCAGGGTCAGGAAGCACCTGGGCAGTTACCACACATGTGGAACTGCCCCGGCCAAAGGCACCTTCGTCCTGCAGGCTGAGAGCTGCACTTCCCCTGACCAAGAGGCAACAGAAGAGGAAGCCTGTCTAGTGCGTGAGCCGTTTCCAGACCTCGCCAGGCCTCCTGGGAAGGGAGCTAGCTCCTTCTGCGCCAGAGACACATTTCCTGGGGCTGCATCGGGAGCATGTCCCACCCCCTCCCCATATCCACCCTCCACTCCAGAACTGAGAAAGGGCAGAGGGAACAGGTGGTTTAAACAGTTTGCAGAAGCACTAAGAATAGCATTCTACAGAAGCAGGATACAACTGACTGCCCGATAAAGGTTAAAATCAAGGTACCATCTATCTGTTGCTCATTTATCACAGGTTCAGTTTTTATCAGTCAAACACATGACTCTGTGCCTTCCTGGCAACTGTCCTTATCTACTGGCGTGATCACCAACCCAGATTAACACAAATCTCTAAAATGAACTTCTAAGTATTGTGTGGCTACCCAGAAGTGGAAAATTCCACACCCAGGCATCCATCCTGTTTCTCCAGACTGTTCCTCAGTGTGGGGACAGGCCAAGCCCCTGGTGGGGGTGGGGGGAATGGTGGGTGCTGCTCCCTGGCTCTGGCTCTTTGGCCCCCAGCACAGGAAAAGAAATCTCCTGAGGCTGATCATGCAGGAGGGATGCCCGTCCTGTAGCCATCTCCCCCCAGCCTGGCTACCAGAACGCTCCTGCCCACCAGCAGGGACTCCGTGGCCCGGGCATGCTCTCCCCCCATCCCTGTCTCCCTACAGCCAGCCATTTCCACCTACTCTCTGTGTGTGGGCCCCTCTGCACCTGCTTGCTCTTCCGCAAGAGATTATGCAGCACCCAGAGGCCAATTTTCCCTTCACCATCCTGCCTCTTGCTTGTGGACAGGGGGTGGGTGAATAATTCTGCCCCCTGCATTGCTCTTCCCTTCCTCCTGGGCAGAGAGGGGGCATAGCTCTGCTAGCAGCAGAAAAGGAGCAGTAGATTTGGGGAAGCCGGGGAATCCAGATTTCCAAATCTGCTCCATGACTACATCTTTCTAGGGAGTTTGTATGTAAAGCTCAGCTGTATTTCAGTTTCTCCTCAAAGCCCCCCCCCTTTTAGGATCAGCATCAGAGGCAAAAAGAATTTAGAATCCACTTCAAGGAGACTGGGTGCCAAATAATTGTTGAAAGCACTCTGCTATCTCACCCCAATTCAGCTGTAGAACTTTTTTTTAAAAAAACCCACCCCTTTACTATGATTATAAATGGAATTTCCATTGGGAGTTCCTTTGCCGAAAGATTTTCTTTGTCATTGTAAACTAAATGCTATAGTATTGGCTAGCTAAAATTAACTGTGTCTATTCGGCAGTCTTGACAAAACATGGCGCCTCTTCTCCATTTGCATGAGCTCCCATGCACATGTAGAACATGGGTGGGGTCTTTTCCCCCTACACACCTGGAGCCCACAGTTGAGGACGGCTAATCTCTGATCCCCCACACGAAATTACTTTCTTCCCCCTATGTAAAATGTGGCTTGGTGGGACACTTGGAGAGAGGAGTGTGAAGCACAACCTGCCCACTACTCCTCTGCTCTGAATTACAGCTTCCCTGAGACATCCTTTAATTTTAAAATATCACAAGTTATTGTGCGTAATTTGCTGTTTGCCCTTCATTACAACTGTGTACCTGCCCTGGTATCTATTTGCTTGAGCCTCCTAGATTGGACTCTGAAAGGAAACCTGAATGTTTATAGCCAACTCAGATAATACAGATGAGATGTTATTCTTCTACAAGAGACACATCTTAAAAGAGAGGATGCAGATTCCAAAATGATGGCTACTTTGACAGGCAGTTTGCTGATGCATCAAAATGTAGAGGACTCCTTTTAGAATATCCTCCTTGGATGTTTTCAGTTCTCGAGCAGATCTGCAAAAGTATTTTTAATTAAAGGAAAATGGAAAGACTGCCTAATGCTGCTGTAGCTGTTCTAAGCCAATGTCCATACAGAATTAAGAAGATCACAGCCACAAGAACTAGCAAAAACACCCACAGGAAACTGTCTAATCAGCGCTACAAAATATGAGGAAAACTCAACATCCAAATACATAGAAATTCATAATTTTAAGTAACAAAAAGATAACAACTGTGAACAATAGTAATGTAGTGTCCTTATCCAAATAGGCAAAAAGAAGTCCATGTAGTCCAGCATCCTGTCTCACACAGTGGCCAACCAGTTCAGGGCAGAGAGGACAAAGCCTTCCTAAGAACATAAGAAGAGCCCTGCTGGATCAGACCAGGGGTCCATCAAGTCTCACACAGTAGCCAACCAGCTCCTCTGGAGGGCCAACAACAGGGCACAGAGGCCGAGGCCTTCCCCTGATGTTGCCTCCTGCCTCTGGGATTCAGAGGTTTAGTGCCTCTGTATGGGGAGGTTCCCCTCCGTCACCAGGGCTAGTAGCCACTGATAGACTTATCCTCCATGAATCTATCTAATCCCCCTTTAAAGCTGTTTATGCCTGTGGCCATCACTATACCCTCTGGCAGTGAATTCCACATTCTAATCACTCTCTGTGGGAAGCGGTATTTCCTTTTGTCCATCCTGAATCTACTGACCATCAGTTTCATTGGATGCCCTCGAGTTCTTGTATTTGGGGAGAGGAAGAAAAAGTTCTCTTTGTCAGCTCTCTCCGCCCCATCCATATTTTTATAAACCTCTGTTGTGTCCCCCCAGCTGGTCTCTTTTCTAACCTGAAAGTCCCAAGGTGCTCCAACCCCCTGATCACCTTGGTTGCCCTGCTCTGCACTTTTTCCAGCTCTGCAGTGTCATTTTGGAGATAGGGTGACCAGAACAGCGGAAGAAGAAGAAAAGAAGAGATTGGATTTGTACCCCGCCCTTCACTACCAGAAGGAGTCTCAGAGCGGCTTACAATCTCCTTTCCCTTCCCCTCCCCTCCCCCCAACAGACACTCTGTGAGAGAGGAGGGGCTGAGAGAGCTCTTTCAAGAATTGTCCTTCAGAGAACAGTTCCGAGAGAACTTATGACTGACCCGAGGTCACACCAGCAGCTACCTGTGGAGGAGTGGGGAATCAAACCCTGTTCTCCCAGATTAGAGTCCGCACTCTTAACCACTACACCACAGCATTCCAAATGAGGCCACACCACAGTCCTAACAGGGGCATTACAAAATTGGCCATTTTATTCTCAATCCCTTTTGTAGTAATCTCTAACATGAGCCCCTCAGGTCGGAAGGTGTCCAATATGCTACTAGGGATGAGCAGAGGGCAAGTACCAGTAACCCCAGAAAGAGTGAAGCGGCTGGGCCAAAGCCGAAAGGACGCTCAGTTGTGGATGTGTCTGATGGTGAAAGGAAAGTTCGATGCTGCAAAGAACAATACCACATAGGAACCTGGAATGTAAGATCTATGAATTAAGGTAAGCTTGACGTGGTCAAAAATGAGATGGCAAGAATGAACATCGACATCTTGGGAATCAGTGAACTAAAGTGGACAGGAATGGGCGAATTTAACTCGGAAGACCATTATATCTACTACTGTGGCCAGGAATCCCGTAGAAAAAATGGTGTGGCCTTTATAGTCAACAAGAGAGTGAGAAAGGCAGTATTGGGATACAGTCTCAAAAATGACACGATGATCTCGGCCCAAATCCAAGGCAAACCATTCAACAGCACAGTAATCCAAGTCTATGCCCCGACCACTGCTGCAGAAGAGGCTGAAGTGGACCAGTTCTATGAAGACCTACAACAGCTCATAGAACTAACACCAAAAAATGATGTCCTCATTATCATAGGGGACTGGAATGCTAAAGTAGGAAATCAAATGGTAACTGGAATAACAGACAAGTTTGGCCTTGGAAAACAAAATGAAGCAGGGCAAAGGCTAACAGAGTTTTGTCAAGAGAACATGCTGCTCGTAGAACACGCTGCCCTTTTCCAACAACCTAAGAGGCGTCTCTACACATGGACATCACCAGATGGGCAACACCGAAATCAGATTGACTATATAATTTGCAGTCAAAGATGGAGAAGCTCTATCCAGTCAGTAAAAACAAGACCTGGAGCTGACTGTGGCTCAGATCATGAGCTACTCATTGCAAAATTCAGACTTAAATTGAAGAAAGTTGGGAAAACCACTAGGCCATTCAGATTTGACCTAGATTGCATCCCCGATGAATATACAGTAGAGGTGAAGAATAGGTTTAAGGGACTAGATTTGATAGACAGAGTGCCTGAAGAACTATGGACAGAGGTCCGTGACATTGTAAAGGAGGCAGCAATCACTGCCATCCCAAAGAAAAAGAAATGCAAAAAAGCAAAGTGGCTGTCTGATGAGGCTTTACACATAGCAGAGGAAAGAAGGAAAGCTAAAGGCAACGGTGAAAAGGAAAGATTTGCCCAACTGTCATGCCAGAGATACTGATTTGCAGAATCATCATGGGTAAGATGCCTGTAAGTTTAGTCAGGATCAGCACGTCCAGTGGGTTAAGCAAATGGGAGACAGCTGGGTCAAGGCAGCAATCTCTAATTAGCCTAGGACGGGGATTGGGAAAGTGAGGAATAAGAATCCGGTCCAAGAAGGCCAGAAAACCCAGAGAAACCGATGGACTTGCCTGAACACGCACACATCTACGCATTTGGAGGAAGCTGTGAGACCGGAGGTTCTCGACAACTTGACGAATGCCAGGAATGCTGCATGTGGCCTTGAAGAGCCAGAGACTGTGGCGGGAATCTTCCTGAACTGCTCACCGTGAGGTATAGTCCGGGTGCAGGAGCTGCTTAGAAGACAGCCAGTGTCTGCAAGCAAGTGAGTCTTGGCAGTTCTGTGTAAACCCTGAAGCAAGTGGCTAAGCCAGAGGGAGCCAGACGTTCAGGGAGGAAGGATCAACAAACCGTCTGTATATAGTAGCTAGATAGTTAGGGTTAGTTTTGTCTATTGTCCGTTTTATTCCACAACTCCCCCTTATCTGTTTTTACTTTTCTTGAATAAACCTTTATGTTTTATAAGCCAGGAGTCTGAACAAGTCTGTGGGCAGTAGAGACTGTTTATGTGCCCTCCTTGCTTCTCCTAAGCTGAGCCGGCTGGCTCTGTAAACGAAGGGGACTCAGGATAAGGGAAGCACGCTACCAGAGTGACCCTGAGCCCCAGTTTAAATTGAGGCCCAGACCCAAGGGGTTGCCTGAGAGATACTGTGGCCAAACACCCACCTGGCACCCCAGGGCTCTAATAGACGAAGCATTTACAACACATGTATGTGATATGGTGGCAGATATATGACATGGTGGCAGCTGCGTGATCTGAATCCAGCCTGAGTAACGGCTTGTTTAAAGTAACACGCTGAAGAAAGTGAAAGCCTCCTTGAAGGCAAATTGGTCTATAAATGAGCCGGAGTGTGGAGGAGTTTAGCAACCTAGCTAGATAGAATGAATTCCAGGATAAAGAGTGAACCGTGTGCGTGTATACAGAATGAAGTGATTGAAGTTATTTTAACTGGGGAGGAATTAGACAAAGACCGAGATGATACGTTAAATACGTCTAGCACTAATGAAGAAATAGAATGGAAAGTGCTGATGCAGAAGTTTGTAGAGTGCCAGCAAAGTACAATGGATCTCTTAAAGAGACAGTTTGTGAGCAAACAGGCAAATGCATGGGAAAATAAGAAATTTCCAATCTATAGAGAAAATGATGACGTAAGCGTATATTTATCGCTATTTGAATCAGTATGTAAATCACATCAGATATTGGAGGAAGATTACATACAGATTCTGTGGAGTCATACTCATGGAGATTTGGCTAGACTGCTACAACAAGTACCGCCAAATGAAGTCAATAATTATCAGAAATTTAAAAGGACTGCTTTACAGCATTTTGTTCCTACAGAGAGTCAGCTATGCCGGAATTTCAGAAGCATGCAACCACGACCAGGTGAGTTGTATACTGCGTTCATGACCAGATTGATGAGAGCTGCGGAAAGCTGGTGGCAGGCGGCAGGAGTTGAGACGTTACAAGACCTGCGTGACCTGGTAATTAAAGAGCAATTTCTTATGTCTGTGCCCCAGGAAACTAATGTGTTGATGCAAGCAAACAGTTCAAAAGACCTAATGACTGTGGCTGCTTTTGCAGAGCAGATAGCTGCAAGTCAACAGCCTTTTGTTACAAAGGATGTCAGGCAAAGTTATGTAAATAACCAAAGGGGGAAAACGGATTCTGTGGCACGATGGAATGGATGCTTAGAAGAATATCGTTCCTCAAGGTTAGAAAGGCCTGTGGAAAAAAGAAAGAGCACTATGGACATAGTATGTTACTATTGTTCAAAAAGGGGACACACAAAAAGAAATTGTGTAAAGAGACAACAAGATTCTAGTAAAGTGAATATCCAGCTGATTAAAGAAGGGAATGCTTCTGCAGACTTACTGGGTGTTAAAACAGAAATCTCTAGTCATTTACAGCAGCCGGGAGAAAGCTCAAGGTCAGACCGGGAGGCAGAAGCCAGGAGACTCCAGGACGGTTCTACAATCAAGGTCGGAACGACGGTGGCTATGAATCAACTACAGGTGTTGGACATTAATCAGCTCATTACACAGGAACAGCGTGCGTGGGTGAGAGAATTTAGAACGGAGCCTGTTACTGTGAATCATGGACTGGTGATCCAAGCAACTAAAGACTCAGGTGCTGATATGTCTTCAGTTAAGAAGAGTTTGTTATCAGAGGTACAGTATGAGGGCTTAATAAGGGTGGAACCTTATGAATGTACTACTCAGTTAATTCCTGTGGTTAAGGTACATGTTAAATTTAGAGGTTATGAGGGAGAGCAACATCTACTAGTACATGAGAAGTCTGAATATGATTTTGTAATAGGTGCTGACCTGTTATACAAGGCAATGGCAGCACCAAATGCTCAGATCCCCTCACTTGAGGATAGAGAACCGGCCAGAGTAAATGGTGGTATGCAAACTGGAGGGCAGGATAAGGAGGGTTTGCAATTGGAGGAGGGGGTGGAGAAAGTCTATAGAAAGTTTGACATTCAGGATAAAGTCTTAATGATTGCTGCAGATGGTGGATCATTGGGTTGGCAGGGCCCTTATGAAGTAAAGAAAGTACTTTCAGGTAACCATTATTTGGTGCAAGAGGGTCTTGCAGAGCAAAAACTGAGGAAGGTTCATGTAAACCAATTGAGGACGTATGAGGAGAGAAGGGAGGTAATGTTCCCCTTGCAAGTGGAAGGAGAGGAAGTAGAGATCCCTGAGGTCAATTTGGAAGGAAATGATATAGAGGAGGTTCGGGTAATGGAAAATCTTACTCCGCAACAAGAGATGGAGTTGAAGGGTTTGCTGCAGAAATTTAAACCATTGTTTAACCAGGCCCCGGGGAAAACAAATATCTTGAGACACCATATAGAGACAGGAGATCATAAGCCCATTGGAGTGAGTCCATATCCTCTGAATGGACCTATGAGGGAGGTGGTAAAGAAGGAACTCCAGCAAATGATGGACTGGGGGGTGATTCAGGAATCCTACAGTAATTGGGGAGCTCCCATAGTAATGGTGCAGAAAAAGAAAATCCGGGAAGAAGACCCTGTAGAATATAGGTTATGCGTGGATTACAGAAGACTTAATAAGGTTACAGACTTGGATCCTTATCCAACGCCCAGGATAGATCAAATGGTTGAACGGTTGGCAAGTGCGCAGTATATCTCCACTCTAGATTGTAGCAAGGGCTACTACCAAGTTCCTCTAACCCCTGAGGCCTCAGAGAAGACCGCTTTTGTTAGTCCTTTTGGGCATTACCAATTTGTAAGGATGCCTTTTGGGCTGAATGGGGCAAGTAAGACTTTCCAAAGATTAATGGACAGAGTATTAAAGGGTTTGACCTATGCATGTGCTTATCAGGATGATGTGGCAGTCATGTCAAGTTCATGGGAAGAACATCTTGTCCATTTGGGAGTAGTTTTGCAGAGGTTGAGGGATGCTGGGTTAACGGTGAGAGCCCAGAAGTGCCAGTTTGGGCGGCAAAGAGGTCACCTATCTGGGACATAGGGTAGGCAGTGGCAAAATCAAACCAGTGGAAGCCAAAGTGGCCAGCATCTTAGAGTGGCCAGTGCCCACTAGTAAGAAACAAGTTCAAAGTTTCATAGGGATGGTCAACTATTATAGGCGATTTATTCTGAATTTCAGTGAAAGGGCGGCTCCTCTTACCGATCTTTGTAAAAAGGCTGCCCCTGATAAAGTAACATGGACAAGAGAATGTCAGGAGGCCTTTGATGGTCTTAAGCTGGAATTGGTAAAGGCTCCAGTATTGAGTCCACCTGACTATTCCCGGCCCTTCACGGTCCAAGTAGATGCCTGTGAAAGTGGGGTGGGGGCCGTTTTGACTCAAAAGGGTGAGGACGGGGAGGTGCATCCAATTATCTTTTTGAGTAGAAAGCTTCTCCCAAGAGAGAAAGCTTATGCTACCATTGAAAAGGAGTGCCTTGCAATCGTGTGGTCCTTGAATAGGTTACGACCATATTTGATGGGGGCCAAATTTTGTGTCCAGTCTGATCATAATCCGTTAGCATTCCTAGATAAAATGAAGGGAAACAATGCTAGGATTTTGAGATGGGCCTTGAGTTTGCAGGACTACCAGTTTGAAGTCGAACATTTAAAGGGAAAGGAAAATGTTGTTGCTGATGCGCTGAGAAGGCGATAAGATGGAATATAGAAATCTGTCTGATAATTAATTTGTTCCTTTATTTTTGTAGCAGGTCTAATAACACGTGTTGAGTCAGAACCTGTATGTATTAGGTAGAACTGTATGAACTCTGATGTACTTGTATACCTTTGTTTTGAATGTACCTAGTTTAAGACTAGAGAACATTCCTCTAAAAGGGGGCGTGTCATGCCAGAGATACTGATTTGCAGAATCATCATGGGTAAGATGCCTGTAAGTTTAGTCAGGATCAGCACGTCCAGTGGGTTAAGCAAATGGGAGACAGCTGGGTCAAGGCAGCAATCTCTAATTAGCCTAGGACGGGGATTGGGAAAGTGAGGAATAAGAATCCGGTCCAAGAAGGCCAGAAAACCCAGAGAAACCGATGGACTTGCCTGAACACGCACACATCTACGCATTTGGAGGAAGCTGTGAGACCGGAGGTTCTCGACAACTTGACGAATGCCAGGAATGCTGCATGTGGCCTTGAAGAGCCAGAGACTGTGGCGGGAATCTTCCTGAACTGCTCACCGTGAGGTATAGTCCGGGTGCAGGAGCTGCTTAGAAGACAGCCAGTGTCTGCAAGCAAGTGAGTCTTGGCAGTTCTGTGTAAACCCTGAAGCAAGTGGCTAAGCCAGAGGGAGCCAGACGTTCAGGGAGGAAAGATCAACAAACCGTCTGTATATAGTAGCTAGATAGTTAGGGTTAGTTTTGTCTATTGTCCGTTTTATTCCACAACTCCCCCTTATCTGTTTTTACTTTTCTTGAATAAACCTTTATGTTTTATAAGCCAGGAGTCTGAACAAGTCTGTGGGCAGTAGAGACTGTTTATGTGCCCTCCTTGCTTCTCCTAAGCTGAGCCGGCTGGCTCTGTAAACGAAGGGGACTCAGGATAAGGGAAGCACGCAACCAGAGTGACCCTGAGCCCCAGTTTAAATTGAGGCCCAGACCCAAGGGGTTGCCTGAGAGATACTGTGGCCAAACACCCACCTGGCACCCCAGGGCTCTAATAGACGAAGCATTTACAACACATGTA
The DNA here is from genome assembly GCA_029375565.1 of Gekko gecko. Taxonomy (NCBI): domain Eukaryota; kingdom Metazoa; phylum Chordata; class Lepidosauria; order Squamata; family Gekkonidae; genus Gekko; species Gekko gecko. The sequence continues at coordinate 144,195,379 of JAPDNY010000007.1, read as the reverse complement.
TGTGATATGGTGGCAGATATATGACACCAACTGAATGCAGATTTCCAGAGAACAGCAAGGAGAGATAAGGAGGCTTTCCTGAATGAACAATGCAAAGTAATAGAGGAAAACAATAGATTGGGAAGGACTAGAGATCTCTTCAAGAAAACTGGAGAAATCAAGGGAACGTTCCATGCAAAGCTGGCCATGATAAAGGACAAAAACGGTAGGGACCTAACAGAAGCAGAAGAGATTAGGAAAAGATGGCAAGAATACACAGAAGAACTATACAAGAAGGACCTCAATTTCCTTGACAACCACAATGGTATAATCACTGACCTCGAGCCAGACATCCTGGAAAGCGAAGTTAAATGGGCCTTAGAAAGCATTACTAACAACAAAGCTAGTGGAGGTGATGGTATCCCAGCTGAGTTATTCAAAGTCTTAAAAGAAGATGCTGTTAAAGTGCTGCACTCAATTTGCCAACAAATTTGGAAAACACAACAGTGGCCACAGGATTGGAAAAGGTCAGTGTACATTCCAATCCCAAAGAAGGGCAATGTCAAGGAATGTTCAAACTATCGCACAATTGCACTCATTTCACACGCTAGCAAGGTCATGCTCAAAATCCTACAAGCTAGGCTCCAACAGAACGTGGATAGAGAACTGCCAGAAGTACAAGAGGTAGAGGAACTAGAGATCAAATTGCCAACATTTGCTGGATTATGGAGAAAGCAAGAGAGTACCAGAAAAACATCTACTTCTGCTTCACTGACTATGCTAAAGCCTTTGATTGTGTGGATCACAATAAACTATGGCAGGTTCTTAAAGAGATGGGAGTACCGGACCACCTCACATGTCTCCTGAGAAACCTGTATAAGGGTCAAGAAGCAACAGTTAGAACTGGATATGGAACAATTGATTGGTTTAGCATAGGAAAAGGAGTACGACAAGGATGTATATTGTCACCTTGCTTATTTAATTTATATGCAGAGTACATCATGCGAAATGCTGGCCTGGATGAATCACAAGCTGGAGTTAAGATTGCTGGGGGAAAAATCAATAACCTCAGATATGCAGACGATACCACTCTGATGGCAGAAAGTGAAGAGGACCTCAAGAGCCTCTTGCTCAGGGTGAAAGAGCAAAAGTGGGCTTAAAGCTCAACATCAAAAAAACTAAGATCATGGCATCTGGCCCCATCACTCCTTGGCAAATAGAAGGGGAAGTCGTAGAAGTAGTGACAGACTTCATGTTCCTAGGATCCCAGATCACTGCAGATGGTGACTGCAGCCATGAAATTAAAAGACGCCTGCTCCTTGGGAGGGAAGCGATGGCAAACCTAAACAGCATGATAAAAAGCAGAGACATCACCTTGCCAACAAAAGTCCGCATGGTCAAAGCAATGGTATTCCCAGTAGTATTGTATGGCTGCGAGAGTTGGACTATAAGGAAGGCCGAGCGCCGAAGAATAGATTCTTTTGAACTATGGTGCTGGAGAAGACTCTTGAGAGTCCCTTGGACTGCAAGGAGATCAAATCATTCCATCCTAAAAGAAATCAACCCTGACTGTTCCCTGGAAGGCCAGATCCTGAAGCTGAAGCTCAAATACTTTGGCCACCAAATGAGAAGGGAGCATTCACTGGAGAAGACCCTGATGTTGGGAAAGATTGAAGGTCAAAGAAGAAGGGGGCGGCAAAGGATGAGATGGTTAGACAGTGTCATCGATGCAACTAACATGAAATTGAGCAAACTTCAACGGACAGCGGAAGACAGGAGGGCCTGGCGTGATCTGGTCCATGGGGTCGCGAAGAGTCGGACTCGACTGTGCGACTGAACAACAACAACTAACATAAATGGGCCTTTTTCACCGCTGCAACACACTGGGCTGACGCTTCCACTGAGTTGTCCACTAGGACTCCAAGATCTTGTTTGGTCTCGGTCTCAGCAAGTGCAACCCTATCGGCAGCCTACCCTTGAAGATGGGATTTTTTTGCCCCCATGTGCATCCCCTTTTGCACGTCCTTTGCCATATCGTCGCTCACTCACCCAGTTGGTGGAGGCCCTCTTGGGTGATCCAGGCTCGGGCGGGGGCTTCTATTCAGACCCGGATTTTATCCCCTGGAAGGAACCTCTCGATTAATTCCTGTTGGGAACCCCCGTGCAGTGTGGGAAGTATGGAACTTGTCTGGCGGTGGGAAAATCCTGTGCGATACTAGTGCCTGCACTCCCTCCCTCCCTCCTCAAATGTAGGGGGGGGGGTTAAGATCCAGTCTCCAAACATGGTTGTGGTGGCCAGGTGATTTGAGGTTTAAATTATTTGGAGGGGAGCTTAATGCCTCACTCGTAACCGGGGGTGAGGGCATCTGGAAGCGCCGGGTGCCCGCCTTGCATGGTGCTGCCCAATGACGGCGGTTTCGGGTTGTTTCTTTGCCGACAGTCGCGGGAATTCAGGGGGATCCATTGACAGCCCCCTGGGGGAAGGTGGTCTCAAGCTGGCCGAGTGCTGTTCAGCTTTCGGCTCCGGTTTGTGCCTGGCTCAGCCGGCCCTGCGTCCGGGAGAGCTGCGCGGGAGGGCCCAGAGGGGTGGGGGGCCCCGACTTCGCCCCGCCCCTGCCCAGGCGTCCGGAGGGCGGGTTCGCGGAAGGGGCGCCTTTTCCGAGGGAGCGCAGCGCGGCCGCCCCACAGACGGGCTCTGGCTTCTGCAGCCGAGAGTTCCTCGCCCGCCCCGTCCATGGCTGCGCTGCAGGCGCTGCTGCTTTGGGGGGCCCTGACGTGCCTGCTGGCGGCGCCCTCCCCGACCCGGCCGGGATCCGCCAGCGCCGCCCCGACGGGGGTGGAGGTGAGGGTGGGCGTGGTGCTGCCGGAGCGCAACCCCCTTTACCCCTGGGCCCGGCCGCGCGTGGCCCCCGCCCTGAGCCTGGCCCTGGAGGCGCTCGAGCCTGAGCTGCGCCACGCCGGCCTCGCCGTCCGCGTCGCCTTCGCCTCCACTAAGGTGGAGGACTACGCTTGCAGCTCCGAACTGGCCTTCTTCGAGGCCACGGTTCTGAGGAAGTCTCACGACCCCGACGTGCTGCTCGGGCTGGGCTGCTCCCCCAAGTAAGCGACCACGTGGCGCAGTTGGCCGAGCACTGGCAGCTGCCGCTCCTTAGAGCCGGGGCCCCTCAGATTAGCAGAGAGCTCGGCAACACGACGGTATACGCCGGCCCAGAAGGGCTCCAGGACCACGCTGCATTCAAGGACCGGCTGCTCCAGCACTTCAACTGGACCTGCCTTCCCCTCGTTGTCGCCAGTCCCGCGATCGAATCGCGCTACTATGGCTCATGGCAAGATTTCCCCATTCACTACTACAAGGAGCCAGGCGAGGCTGTCCGGTTCATCCAGGCCAACGGGCGAGGTGAGTCTGGAGAGAGGGGGGCCGGCGGTCATTGGGCTCAATAACCCCGGCCAGCCCTCCCGCCTCGCGGCCTCTGCGGGCCCATCCGATAGCCGCCCGGCCCTGGGAGTATGGCTCGCCAGTGTCTCCTCTAGAGGCCGGCCGCTCCTGGGGCATTGCGTCCCGCGCACTCCCCGCCCCAGCCGCCATCCGTGCGCGCAGTAGGCCACCCCCCCCCCAAGGGATGGCCAGCGGGGGAGGAGGACGCATTGCAGAGGGTGAGAAGGCGGCGAGCCTCGGGGTAGGTTGAATAAAGGGGAGGGGAGGCAGAAGTCGCCACCCCCAGGCCCCCTCCAGCCTCAGCCCCCTCTTTCTCCTCCCTCCTCCACGGGGCCTGCAAGCATGTGAGTTTCCTCTTGCTGGCAGTGGCTGTAGGGCACCAGCTGTGCCTGATGGGGGGGAGAAAGAGGGGCAGGCGGGTGCCCCAGAGGGCCCCCCCCCAACCACCCATAAACCGGAGTGCCACAGGGGAGGAGAGGGCGGAGGGAGAGCCAGAGGGGGGTCGCTGTCAGTGGGCTGCTCTAGTAGGGCTTCCACCCAAATCATTCTGAATGGGGCCTGATTGCTTGGGACTGAGTCCCTGGTCAGAGACCCAGGTGATGTGAAACCGACCCTGCTGAGTTGCCCTGATTCTTGACCCTGAAGCGTCATGCAACTGCCATCCTATTGAAAGGCTGTGTTATAAATGGCATCACGGATCTAGCGCTTCATGGTTCTGCCGCGTGGCACAAAAACTGCCTTGGAAAACATGGAGCCTCTGGGTTTAGAAAGTGCCCAGGAATGCCCAGGGGTCAGCAGGGGCAGTGGATCACAGTTATGCTCACCCTGGGACATTGGCACGGAGCCCGTTTCCTCTTGAAAGTCCCAAATGACTGCCCAGTTCCTTTAACGGCCTACCTGCATGTGTCAAGGGTTGCCTCCCAGGCCCTTCCTTGTGCTCCCACCCACTGGGAAAAGGGTGTGTGGCTGTACTGAAGGGTGCCCCCTCGCAACAGTCGTTCCCTGACTCTGGTGCTCCCTCCCCAAGGCAGTTCACCAAGAGAAGCCCATGTCTGTGTCCCCTCCCTTCTCCAGCAGGGCATGCTGGGAAGTCCTCTTGAAAAGGCAAGAGGTCCGGTCCTGCATTTCGCTTCCCAAGTTTGGTTTTCCCCAGAGGTGAGGTAACGGGGGGGGTTGATAAAGGTTGATAAAACCCAAGAATTATAAAGATTTTTTAAAGAGAAGACAACAAGAAAGGTTTTTCTTTCTCTTTAAATTTCTGAATGTGGATCTCCAAATGATATTGGGGGGCAATAAATTCAAGCCAGACCAAGGAAAGGTCTCCCATTACCTTTGAGCCGCGTCAATGAACACTCAACCCAGGGTCTTCTTTGCTGGATATTTAGCCTGGAACAGACATAATTTCTACTAAGAAATCCTCATGAGTTCCTTGCCTGCCCCTTGCATCCCAGTGTTTTCTGTGTTGTTTTCCCATTTTTTCTAGACCTGATATATGGATATTTTGGGGGTTGAACTGCAACTCTTGTCTGGACTTGCAGGGACGAAAGAGGGGCAGGTGGGTGCTCAAGATCCTCCCCCCACCCGTAAACTGGAGTGCCACAGGGGGGAGGAGTGGAAGGAGGGAGGGCAAGAGAGGGGTCACATCAGTGGGCTCCTCTGCGGCTTCCACCCACACCTCTCTGAATGGGGCCTGGTTGCTTGGGACTGAGTCCTAGTCAGACCAAGATGATGTGAACTAGATCCTCCTGAATCGACCTGATACTTGACCCTGAAACAACATGCAGCCGCCATCTTATTGAAAGGCCTTCTAAAGCTTCGTGGTTCTGCTGCGTGGCGCATAAACTGCTTTGCAAACTGTGGAACCTCTGGATTTAGAATGTGCCCAGGAATGCCCACCAGTCCAGACTGGGGCTCTCCAGCAGTCAGCAGGGGCAGGCTGCCTGGATCACAGTTTTGCACACCCTGGAACATTGGCATGGACCACCAGTCTGTTCCCGGAGCCAGTTTCCTAAAGTCCCAAATGACTGCCCAGTTCCTTTAGGGACCGACCTGTCAAGGGTTCCCTCCCAGGCCCTTCTTCATGCCCCCATCCACTGGGAATAGGGTGTGTGGTTGTACTGAAGGGTGCCCCCTTGCAACAGTCTTCTTGAAAAGGCAAGAGGTCCAGTCCCGAATTTCCCTTGCCAAATTTTTTTCCCAGAGGTGGGGGGATTTGATAAAAGTTGATAAAACCCAAGAATTTTTAAAGAGAAGACAACATGAAGGGTTTTCCTTTCTCTTTAAATTTCTGAATGTGGATCTCCAAATGACGCTGGGGGGCAATAAATTCAAGCCAGACCAAGAAAAGGTCTCCCAGTACCTTTGAGCCGCGTCAATGAACACTCATCCCAGGGTCTTCTTTGCTGGATAGTTAGCCTGGAACGGACATAATTTCTACTAAGAAATCCACACGAGTTCCTTGCCTGCCTCTTGCATCCCAGTGTTTTCTGTGTTGTTTTCCCATTTTTTTCTAGACCTGATATATGGATATTTTGGGGGTTGAACTGCAACTCTTGTCTGGACTTGCAGAGCGTTCTGGAGGCTTTCCAGGGTGACTGTCTCATTTTCCTCCTTGATTCTTGGCTGCATTGGGTTTTCCTTGCTCACCTTTGGTGGCTCACTGGTGTTTTTCCATACTCACCAATAATTATGGGGAACCACGAGAAACTGATTGCAGTGGCTTCAAGGAGCAATTCAAGCCCCGCTCCCTTTTCGGGACCAAGTATTGGTTTTATTTTCTTCATTTACACCACCTCTTTGGCCCCAGCGAGGGCCCAAAGTATCTGGCGTGTCTCTTCCGTCACCCATTTTATGTCTCACAACCACCCTGTGAGGTAGGTTAGGTTGAGAGTGTGGGACTGGCCCAAGATCTCTCAGCAAGCTTCTGTGGGGTCCTGGGGGTTCGAGCCTTGGATCCCCAGAACCTAGCCTGACACTCCCGACTAGTGCACCACATGGGTGTAAATTCTGGAATGTTGTGGCTGGCAGAGCGAATCAGAAGCCTCTTTAAAGGACTGGAAAGGAGAGACAACTGAAGGGGATGGTGGCAGGTACCAGGAGAACTTTTCCCGAATGGAACTGACTTCTGGGCAAATACGTTGTGGGCATGGGTGTGATCAGTATGTATGGAATATAAGCTTACTCATGGGGGGTGGGGATTCTTTTTCACTGTATTTCAAATTGATTGAATTGTACTGGTCGAAGACTGCAATAATAAACTGACTGACTGACTCATGTGGGGGTGTAAGTAAAGAAAATAAAGATCTGCAGCTCAGATCCATGCTGTAGTGCCCATGCAGCAACATGAAGGCAGCAATCCTAAGCAGGTCTACCTGGAAGTAAGCCCCATCTTGTTCATTCTCATTTGCTGGTTCAGTGGGTGACTTTTCAGTCCTTGAACCTTCTTACTAAACCATATTATAACTGGATGAAATTCTGTGTTGTGAGAGCCAGGGTGGTGCCGTGGTTAAAGGTGGCAGGCTCTAATCTGGAGAGCTGGGTTCCATTCCCCACTCCTCCTCCACATGAAGCCTGCTGGGTGACCTTGGTCTAGTCACAGTTCTCTCCGAACTCTCTCAGCCCCACCTACCTCACAAGGTGCCTGATGTGGGGAGAGGAAGGGAAGGAGATTAGAAGGGAAGCCGCTTTGAGCCTCCTTAGCGTAGAGAAAAGTGGGGCAGAAAAACCAACTTTTCTTCTTCTGATCAGGAAAGATGTTTTGGGTGGCCCCCACTAGCTTGCTCTCATCAGGCTGGGAAGCCATGTAGGGTCAGCCCTGCTTAGTACTTGGATGGAAGCCCACCAATAAAGTCCAGGGTTGGTATGCAGAGGCAGGCAGTGGCAAAGCACCTCTGAGCCTGTCTTGCCTTGAAAACCCTGCAGGTTCTCCATAAGCCAGCTGCGACTTGGCAGCCCTTTCTCCCACGAGTGCCGTCAGTGGACATGGACATTTGCTGGACTTCATGTGAAAACTGTGGAAGCTCTTGAGGATCTGCATTCGGGATCCACGTTTTCTCTGGTGTCAAGCATAGATATTGTTGATACATGTGCTTTACCGTGACGTTGGGTAGAATCCACATGAAAACTATCAGCACCCCTGAGGATCCAGGCCGTTTTCAAGTCTTTGCAACATGGTGGTGATGCCAAGAAGCAGTGGATCCCTTTTTGTTTCTGGTGTAGTCCGGGGACTTTGATGGGGCATGTTGAGTCAATACTCTTCATGTAATCAGTAGCATAAACACAAATGTTTATTAGAGATGGGGTCTGGTAGAATCCATACAGTAATTGTAAAGGTATACAAGGATCTATGTTTTTAATGTATTTTTGTACCAACGAGGCACCATGAGATACATGGATTTATGTGATCCAATTCATTGATATGGGGGTGATGTGTGTTTACAATTTTTGCGAGGTCCCTGAGTTTTAAAGTGCAGTCTGGGAAGATGTTCTTGTTAATAGATAGGGGTGGGGAGGACACTGGTGGGAACCCAGCTGCCAGGACCAGGGAGGGGAGACTGCGCCACAAAGCCCACGTGACGAGGCACCAAAGACCCAGATACTGCAGAGCATCTTAAGTTAGGCCTTGTGCTTCATGCATGGCTGAGGGGCACGTTCCTTCTCACTGCCTGCCCTCTCTTCCTTGCCTGTGTGTGACACATCCTCCTCTGGTTGGTGTGATTTCTCCTTAGTGGTCTTCATCTGTGGGCTCCTGAAGATGTTGCAGGACATCATGCGCCTGGCACACGCTCAGAACATGACCAACGGTGACTACGTCTTCATTTATGTGGACGTTTTTGGGGAAAGCTTGGAAGCTGAGTGGCATCGCGAGGCAGCCAAGCCCTGGCAGGGCGAGGAGAGCCCAGATGTGGAAAGCCTCCAGGAAGCTTTCCAGGCAAGTCCAGGACTCTGCAGCAGGCAGGGAGGGGGAGGAGGAAGAGGGAGGAAAATGAGAGAGCCGAGAATAGGTGCTGGGATCACCCCGAAGGATCTGGCCTTCCCCGGGAGTGTTGCAATCCAAGCCTAAGGGCCTGGTGGGAGTTGGGGAGGGCCACAGGTTAATGTGTTGAGCCAGGACCTTCAGGAGATTTGAAGCCAAAATGAGTCCTGCAGCGATTCTGAGCAGGTGCAGAGATCTTTCCCCTCATGAGGGAGTCCCCCCAGCCTCCCTCAGCAGGGAAAGAGGATGGTTTTTGGACTTCTGTGCAGTCTCACATTTGGGATTGCCCAGTCAAGGGCCCAGACGTGTGCCTGTCCAGAAGACAAGTCGAGAAACAACAGTGACAGGTAAGTGCAACCCTGGTTTTTTTTACCTGGATAAAGCCCCGTGGAGCCTCCAGTCTCCATTCTGTGTGTAGAGACAAGATTTTCTGGGTCAGGATCCACTGGCCCAGAGGGTGGTGAAAGGGGGACGGGAGGCTGGCCCCCCGAGTTGGAGAGTGTTCCCCATCTTGTGGGAGACCAGCCCTGGCAGGACTCTGGTGTGGCGAACCTGCTGTTGTGTCTGAAGGTGTCCCAGCCAGCTGGAGGGAGCTCCCTTGACTTTTTCCTCTAATTGCAGACGGTGCTGGTGATCACTACCCATGAGCTCCGAACCCCCACATTTCGGCGTTTCAAGAGAGAGCTGATCCTGCGTACCCAGAGGGAGTTTGGAGTGGCAGTGAATGACTCGCTGGTAAATCCATGCATCCCTGCTTGCATACCTTCCTCTGTACTCTGTTATTATGGGGTGGAGTGCAGGAACCTTTGAGAGAAGTGAGATCGGCCAGCCTTCTGGGGCCAAGATCGATTTTCTCCTTGGCCTTGAGAATGTCTTATTGTGACAAAGAAATGACCCAGGAGATTCCACAGGTTTGGGGTTGAAGAAGGCAACCATGGCTTGGCTTTGCAGGTGGGTCTCTGGGGTTGGCTTGATAGATCCAGGTCAGCATTAGCCCTTGATCACACACAGGGAGTTTGCAGTGGCCTTCTGGGTAGTTCTCTATTCTGGGCAACCGTTGCTACTTCTTCCTCCTTGGTTTCTCAGTTACTGTCCTGAATGCGTTTCCAGTGGTGCTCCCTGTGCTGTGTGTTTCAGCCTTGTGGCTGACCACTGCCTCCTCCCCACCCGTTTCCTCACATTCATCATCGGCTGCCTCCAGCCTCGCTGTAGTTATCGCCACTCACCCGATCTCCTCCGCTTGTCCCGGTCAGCCTAGCTGGAGCCATTCAGCCACACAGTGGAAGGACCGTTAGGGCGAAGGAGCACCTCAATTCCGCGGTATTCCGCCACTGAAGAGGCTACTCCTTCAAAGCCCTCTGGCTAGGAACCCTACGCCAGGGTTCCATGGGGGGGCCACTTCAGTAGCTTCCCTCCAGACCGCTGGTGTGCAGATCACTCCCCTGAGCATCGGGGAGAGCGACTGCCATCGCCATGCTGCAGACCTGAAGTCCCACTGCCTCCTCCCCACCCGTTTCCTCATGGTCACTCACCACACCCAGCATGCACTGCCCCCCGTGTTCTGCCTTCCTCGTGGGCTTCCAGGGTTGCCTCTTGTCAACCAGGTCCAGTCTGGTCTTCCCTCCTTCATCTCTATCACCCAAGTGGATGTTGAGGTCCAGGAGTCTCCTCCGTGTCATTGTTGAAGGAGGGGGAATCCCAGGCCTTGTTTTTTGGGTGGGCTGCCAGATCTGAGCTTGCCTGAGGCATGGTGGTCACCAGACCCACACAGACCAAGAGACACCCCTGGATTCCCAGCCTCAGACCCCTGCCCCAGCCAAGGAGCAGCTGCTGGTCTGGAGCCATTCAGGGGCTCTCTGGCTCCCAGGCGTTTAAGATAGACCATCGCTGGGCCGCCACCTGGCACTTCTCATGGCTCCACTAGTAGCGCTGTGTCTAGACTGTTCCCGGTGATGACCTCCAAGCCCAAGGCAGTGGCTGCCAGTGGGGTGCGTTGGGGGGATCAGGCTAGTTCCATAATGTTTCTCTCCCTCTCTCTGTCCCCCTGTGGCAGGGGACCCTGGTGGCTGGCTGCTTCCATGATGGGCTGCTGCTGTACCTCAGGGCGCTGAACGAGACGCTGCGTGAAGGTGGAACCAAGCGGGATACCAGCCGCATCCTGGAAAAGATGAGGGGCCTGAAAATCCAGGGTATCGGAGGCTTGGCGGAAGGGAAAGAGTGGCCCCAGGGGTGGAGGATGGAGAGGCTGCAAAGAGATTGGGGCTGTGGGTTGGGGGAAGGCCCCTGGGCTGAGGCAGGTGGGGCCAGGAGGGAGCAGGAGAGGGTGGGAACAGGGGCTGGCTTTAGAGAGGGGCTACCTCAGGGCCTGTCCAAGAGGCAGACTCAGCCATAGCTCATGAGTGACCACTGATGCTGGGGGCCACATAGGAATGATGTGCATCTCCCTCCCTGCCCTTCCCCCATCCAGGTGTCACTGGGAGGGTGAGACTCAACAACGACAGTGACCGAGAGGTGGATTTTGACCTGTGGGCCATGAAGGATGTGGAGAGTGGAAAGTACCAGGTCTGTGGGGGGGAGGTGTCAGCTATGGTAGTGGGAAGGGCCCCCATGAAGCCCCACTGGGTCTCTGAAGGGGCTGGCATGCACCAAATAGGCACTAAGGAGCCCAGGAGGGGAGTGGGGGACTTGATGATGGTGGGAGGTGAGACGCCAGGGGGCCTCCAGGCCTTTCCATTGGGATGCGATTCTGGGAAACTGCAACAGACGTGGGGGAAGGTGCATCTTGGGTCTATGGTCTGAATCCAGCCCCTCCTTCCCTCAGGTGGTGGCTCATTTCGTGGAATCAGAAAATAGGATCAACTGGACGGGGACTATCCACTGGAAGAAGGGGGCCCCTCCACTGAACAACCCGCCCTGTGCCTTCGACTTGGATGACTCCTCCTTTGGTGGAGGTGAGTGTGTCCAGGGGTTGGCATAACTTGAGTGTGTCCAGGGGTTGGCCACAGCTTGATCTCATTGGCCTGCCCACAGTGGCCATTCCGGAGCCCTTTCACCCCCTCTGCCACCTCCAGTGGGGATCCATCTGCCAGGCAGGACAACCCTCAGTAGGGTTGTTTAAACGCCTGGCCTTTTACCTCACGTTCTGCTCTCTGGTTGAGAGCTGATTCTTCGCCAAGCAGTTTGGCTGTTCAGAAGCCGCTGATACCTTTTCATTGCGTAAATTCTTGCATATTCATACAGTACAATTGCCATTCTTTCACATCCATGTGTTCTCACACATCAGAACAGGAGTCCTGGTTTCCTCTCCTCACGTGGACCCGCCGTCACTGTTCACTGCGTGGCAACTAATCTTAAAAAGATCCAGGGAGCAGATGGATCAGTCCAACAGTAATGACTAATTGGGTATATTTAAAAAGAAGTCTTACCATTTGGTTCTCATTTCATTTTTTGTTATCATCAAGGGTATTTCACACATGCACATTTTTGCTCAGCCTTATGGGAGTTGTCATCCTCCCTCCATAGTGTTGAATCATCTGGAGGAGCCTCAGTTTCACCTGCTGCAGAGATGCACAAGTGCCTCAAAAGGGAGAAGGGAAGGAAACCAAAGTACCACGACTTGAGCCCTTTTCTCCATCCCCACCTATGAGTTGCTTCGGGGTGGTTTCTGAATGAGGGCTTTCCTCAATGTAACCCAAGTTTGACACATTTGTCTTCAGAGCAAGACACTGGGCAACTCCTGATATGCAGTGAATCATGGGTAATTTCTTCTGCTTTGAGACAGGCCCTCCTTACGACATCCCCAGTTAGCCCTTCCACCCACGGTGGTGGTTCCAGTCTGAGGGGTCGGTCACCCCTAAGCAGGGATGTTCTAACACTCACCCGTTCATCTCATGATCTGCTTGCTGACTGGAGGAGGGAGCTGATTTCTTGCCAGTCAGTTCAGCCATTCCGGAGAACCTCAGGCCTCTCTGTGCCAGGTAAGATTTTGCACATTCAGACAGTATGATGCAGTCGGCCGCATTTCTCACATCCCAATGGGAGTCCTCCCTCCCCCCAACATACCTGTTGCCTCTGCTCACTGCTCAGCAGCCAGTCATAAAAATAAATATTGAGCAGATTAACTGGTCAAACAGTGACCATAAATGTGTGCTTTTGTAAAGGCCTTACTGTTGGTGTTCATTTCATTCCGCGTTATTGTCGAGGTCCTTTGCGCATGCGCTTTTTCACTCAGCCTTATGGGAGTTTTCATCCTCTGAGTCATTTAAATATCGGGAGGAGCCCCAGTTTCACCTTCTGCACAGATGCAAAAGTGCCTGAAACGGGAGAAGGAAATGAAACGGAAGCACCACAACTAGTCCGCAGCTGTGAAGCTGTTCAGCCACCGCTCAAGGCACACGGCGGCAAGGTGAACAGATCCGAGGCTCAGCTCAGGAGCGATCAGGGCTGTTGATTGTGGTTTCTTTGCCCGAGACCTGTTCACCTCGAAATCCACGGCATCCCCAGCTCATTCTGACCCGCCCCGCAGGAGATGTCTGTGTGGCATTCTAGGGGCTTGCAACTGGAAACTGAGATGGAATGGAGACGTTTCCAGAATGGAGGCCACATATTGCACAGAGCTCAAAGTGGCACAGGTTGTGTGGTTGTGGCCTTTTGTGGAGCCGAGTTGTGTGGGCACCTCCATGGGTGAGCCATGTGTGCGGAGGGGGAATGACCCCACGACCACCATCCCTGATCATCCAAGCCTCACCTCGGGGCTGGCTGTGGGCCTGCCTCAGCAAAAATGACGAGCTCCTGCCTGGCTCCAGATGTGAGACCTCCCATTGCGTGGTTCAGCAGGGCCCCGAATGGATGCTGGCAGCTTACAGGTGAGGAAGGTGTTGAGTTGTGGGAGCTTGGGAAACACCTCCTTGTGGCTGCACGCTGGGGTGCGGGATTGGCTTGGGGTCAGTGTGGGCAGGGACTCTCCTCTCTGGGTGGGTGCTGGGGGGCTGGATGTCCTCCTCGGGCCCTCCTTCACTTGGGGATGGCTCCTTTTGTACGGGGACGATGCTGCACGGCCCTTATTCTCTCCTGTCCTCCAGCCAGGCATTTGGGAGGAGGAGAGCCTCTGTGGAGACTGTGGAGTTCCTGCTACTGACTCATGGCTGACGTAGCTGAGGTGATGGATTGTGAGGAGGGACCAGGGAGAGGGGTGTGTGGGTAGAGCTGGCGGGCCCTGTGAGGTCGAAGAGGGAGGGAGGGGCAGTCGCTAAAGACAGCTGTGGGACTCCCCCCCCCCCATGGACAGGCCAGGGCTGATTCCCTCCCACCCTCTGATGTTCTTCCTCTGGAGCTCAGAAACTCCTTCACAGCTAGAGGGAGAGGGTCATCTTTGCCTCTAATCTTTCAGGGGTCTTGTCTCTGCCACAGAATCATCGGGTACCACGACAGCCCCAGGTCTTCTGACTCTGTGGTGAGCAGTGGGTTGGTGCTCAAGATCTCTGGTTGCGGGCTGGTAAGTTTCCAGCAGAGTGGGGAGAGTGAGCGGAACCACGCTTTCCCCGCTGACACAAGGCCTCTTTGGAAAGGCCTCCCTTCCTCCCCATCCCCAGAATGAGGAAGAGCCCCCAAGACAGCATTCAGCCTGGCTATTCCTGAGCCCGTTTGAAGGGTTCCTGGACCTCCACAGAATCAGCTTCTGACCTTTCTCTCTTTCTCCACCCCTTAACTTCTCCTCCTCGCCCATCCCAAGGAGCCGTGGGCAGCGCCTTGCAGAGGCCAGAAGAGGAGGAGTACGGATTTGTGACCACCGGAAGAGAGACAGCTGTGTGCAGCGGGGGTTTTCTCTACCGAGGACAAGGACCTCAGCCCCAAAGGGGAGGAAGGAAGAACTCCGTTGAGTTGGAAGAAGCCAAGGATGGTCTCTGCCTTGTTGTAGAGCTCCTTGTTTTGGGTTCCCAGCTGGGTCCTTTCTCCCCAGTCACCCCATGCCTGGCATTTCAAGAATGTGAGTGCTGGAAGCTGCTGGCCTTGGCTATCAGGGGAAGGAATCTGGGGGCTGCTGGCATCTCCTGGTGGGTGTGTAGAACCCTCTGTGGAGAAGGGGCCTCCTTCTCAGTCACTGGGGCTGTGGGCTGCTTTGGGGAGCACTGTGTGGCAATGTCAGGAGGTTTCTCAGCAACTGGTGCCTCATGTACTCAATGGGAACCTGCCCTTGCCAAATGCCCTTTAGCCCAGCAGCCCGAAAGCTGCATTTCCCATGACCCAGAGGCGGTGGAAGAGGGAGCATGCTTGGGGGTGGGGAGGGATATGGCCTCTCAATGCTCTGTCAGGCCTCCTGCCAAGGGAACACTCCCCTTCTCCAGAAGACATGCTTTTCTGTGCCTGTTTCAGGACCAGGTATGCTTTCCTGTGGATTCCTCCTCCCCACCAGATGCAGTGAAGAAGAAAACGAGGAACAAGAAGGTAGCTGTAGTGTCATGAAAATGAAACGAGACGAAAAGAGATCTACGAACAGAAGAGAAAACAACATTCTTCTCTTCAGGAAGCAGAAGCAGAGGATAACAACATGAATGAAGCTGCACATTTGAATTATAGCATTACAACTGCTGCTTAAAAGACAAATAATATACAAGGCATACATTCATAGAGCCAGTTTGGTATAGTGGCTAAGTCTGCAGACTCTAATCTGAGAGAACTGGGTTTGATTCCCCACTCCTCCACTTGCAGCTGCTGGATGGCCTTTGGCAAGCCATAGTTCTCTCAGAGCTGTCCTTGGAAGGGCATTTCTTGAAAGGGTTCTCTCAGCCTCACCTACCTCACAGGGTATCTATTGTGGGGAGGGAAAGGAAAAGGAGTTTGTAAGCTCCTCTGAGACTCCAAGTGAAGGGCAGGGTATAAATCCAATCTCCTTCTCTTCTTCATATATAATATACTTCAAATTTAAAGACTTGAAAGAATGCCAGGCTAGAGGAAACATTTGAAATGTGGAATTCCTTTATCTCTCCTTTTATCCCCACTCCAAGAGTGACTTTTTGGTCAGGTTCTCTGGGAGTAGGAAAAGGAAACAGTGTGGTGTTTTTAGTTCATGTTGGAGTTTGGGGTTATTGTCTGTTACTCCTTTTCAATGCATTTCCTAAGCTCGTCTGGCTTGTCTATTTTAATAGTTCAATTTATTGCTAACTTAAATGATTAATCTTAAAACAGTTATGTGTAATGTTAAGGGTAACTGCCTCCACAGTTGAACGCACCACCCACTTGCTCTCGGCCCAGCAGACGGCCCTTCGTCGGCTCCAGCGCCAGGTGCATGACGTGCGTGGGCTGCCACCATCGGAGGCCCCCACAGAGGAGTACGATACCGACTTGATGCCCATGGCCAGCAGCCAGGAGACCTGAGGGGACTGGGGGTTCACAGGACCACGTTTATGTTTGGCCACACAGACAGGACGGCTGTTGGTTTTCACGTTTGCTTTATTTGTGCACCGGAAGGTTTTGTACATTGCCAGATCCCTATTTCCCTGGGTTTTGCACCACTTTGTTCCCCGCCATTGCGCCCACCGTTGTGCCACCCGTATTCCCTCCTCCCAATAAAGTGTTGACTGCTTTCCCACTGCATGGATTCCTTTGTTCCTAGGTGCTGGGGTCGGGGTCGCTGCTCCTGGCAGTGTGTGCTGACGCTGTGTGGAAAGGGGGGATCCCTGGCCACTGAACTCCCCACATGCTTCTGGCCCCTCCCCCCTCTCGGTGTGGATCTCGCAGGGTAGCATCGGGGAGGGGGATAGGGGGCCGTCTTTGACATTTTTGGATGGCCCTGTCTTGGCAGAATTCCTGCTGGCGTTGCCCGGCCATGCCTCCCTGCCCAGCCACCTCGCAGCAGGTGGGGTCCCAGGGGTGTGTCATGTGGGGCTGTGGGCCCCTTGGACAGCTCAGCGACTTGACCGCAGCTAGCATTGTCTTCTGTCCTGTATGGGGTGCTGGATCCTAAGAACATAAGAGAAGCCAATGTTGAATCAGGCCAATGGCCCATCTAGTCCAACACTCTTGTCACACAGTGGCCAAAAATACCAGGTGCCATCAGGAGGTCCAGCAGTGGGGCCAGGACACTAGCAGCCCTCCCACTGCTGCCCCCTCCAGCACCAAGGATAGAGTGTATCACCTGCCCCAGACTGAGAATTCCCATCTATACCCTGTGGCTAATAGCCACTGATGGACTTCTGCTCCATATGTTTATCTAATTCCCTCTTGAAACTGTCCATGCTTGTAGCTGCCACCACCTCCTGTGGCAGTGAATTCCATATGTTAATCACTCTTTGGGTGAAGAAGTATTTCCTTTTATCTGTTCTAATGATCAGCAATTTCATGGAGTGCCCACAAGTTCTTGTATTGTGAGAAAGGGAGAAAAGTACTTCTTTCTCAGCTTGCTCAATCGTATTCATAATCTTATAAACCTCGATCATGTCACCCCTCAGTTGTCGTTTCTCCAAGTTGAAGAGCCCCAAGCGTTTTAACCTTTCTTCATAGGGAAGGTGTTCCAACCCTTTTATCATTCTAGTTGCCCTTCTCTGCACTTTTTCCAATGCTATAATATCCTTTTTGAGATGATGTGACCAGAACTGTACACAGTATTCCAAATGAGGTTGCACCAATGATTTATACAGGGGCATTATGATACTGGCTGATTTGTTTTCAATTTCCTTCCTAATAATCCCCAGCATAGCGTTGGCCTTCTTTATTGCAGCTACACACTGTCTAGACATTTTCATTGAGTTATCTACTATGACTCCAGATCTCTCTCTTGGTCCATCTCTGCCAGTTCAGACCCCATCAACGTGTATTTATAGTTAGGATTTTTGGCTCCAATGTGCATCACTTTGCACTTGGCCACATTGAACCCCATTTGCCATGTTGTCGCCCACTCATCCATCCTCGACAGATCCCTTTGGAGTGCCTCACAATCCTCCCTGGTTTTCACCACCCTGAACAACTTCGTGTCATCTGCAAATTTAGCCACTGCACTGCTTACTCCCAATTCCAAATCATTAATAAACAAGTTAAAAAGCATCAGACCGAGTACTGATCCCTTTGGTACCCCACTGCTTACCACCCTCCACTGAGAAAGTTTCCCATTTATACTCACTCTCTGTTTCCTATTTATAAGCCAGTTTTTGATCCACAAGAGGACTTGTCCTTTTATCCCATGACTATTGAGCTTACATAGGAGCCTTTGATGAGGAACCGTATCAAAAGCTTTCCGGAAGTCAAGGTAAATAATATCTACTGGGTCCCCCTTGTCCACATGTTTGTTCACTCCCTCAAAAAACACTAACAGGTTAGTGAGACAAGATCTTCCCTTACAGAACCCATGCTGAGTCTGCCTCAATAGTTTTTGTTCATCAATGTGCCTACTAATTCTTTCCTTAATAACAGTTTCCACCAACTTACCCGGTATCGATGTCAGACTGACTGGCCTGTAATTTCCCGGATCTCCCCTAGAGCCCTTTTTAAAGAGCCATTAGCTACCTTCCAGTCCTCAGGAATAGAGGCAGATTTTAAAGAAAGATTACATATTTTTGTCAGGATATCCACAAGTTCACATTTGAGTTCTTTCAGAACTCTCGGATGAATGCCATCCAGGCCTGGTGATTTATTAGTTTTTAAATTGTCCATCAGTCGGAGGACTTCCTCTCTTGTCACCACAATCTGATTCAGGTCTTTCAACCCCCCTCCCAAAATCGGTGCTTCTGGAGTGGGCAAGCACTTCTCCTCTTCCACAGTGAAGACAGAGGCAAAAAATGCATTCAGCTTCTCAGCCATTTCCCTATCATCCTTCACTACTCCTTTTACCCCTTGGTCATCCAAGGGCCCCACTGCCTCCCTGGCTGGCTTCCTACTTCTAATGTATTTGAAGAAAGTTTTATTGTTGGCCTTTATGTTTTTTGCGATATGCTCCTCATATTCCCTTTTTGCTTGCCTGATCACAAACTTGCATTTTATTTGCCATAGTCTGTGTTCCCTTTTATCAACCTCACTAAGACTAGCTTTCCACCGCTTAAAGGAATCCTTCTTACCTTTTACAGCTTCCATTACTTTATTTGTTAACCATGCAGGCTTTTTTCTATATCTATTTGCACCTTTCCTAACCTGCAGTATATATTTTTCTGAGCTTCTAGGATTATATTTTTAAATAGTCTCCAAGCTTCCCCAATGGTTTTGACCTTCTCCTGGTGGGTCATTGGTCTGGGTGCTGATAGGGTGACCTGTGGGTGGCTGTACCTGTGGCCATGGCTGAGACAGGGACTGGGCGATCTGTGCCAGCGTTTTCAGGGTTGTGTGCAACAAGTGCCTGGTTCCCCTCCTTGACTCTCTCCTCCTCCCGGGAGACATGCAGGTCCTCCTGGTCCTCCTCATGCTCCAACCATGCTGCCTCCAACATGGCTGCATGCTCCTGTTCGGATTGCTGGATGAGATGGTCCCTGACCCTCTCGAGGGCAGATGCCCGCTTCCATCTGGCTCTTATGAGTGCTATGTGGGAGGACGGTGATAGTTCTGCCAGGGTTGCTCCGGGTGGCACGTCTGTGGGGGCAACTGGCATGGCTCACGTACCTATGTGGTTTCACGTGTCGCCCCAACGACCCCCTGGCCCCCCTAGCCCCTCCCACCACACGTGCTGATGCCCCAGGACCCCTCTCTTCATGCAGTGAGTCAGCATGGGCTTGTTGCCCTGGTCGGGTGTGTGCTCCCTGTAGTACCTGGTTCCACTGTCATTCACCCTCTGGGTCCTCGACGTGGCGTGTGTGGCCCGGCATCTGGCTGCATTCCTGTTGGCCCTAGAACAATCATGTGGGGATGACACATGGATCTGCATGCCTGCCGTGAGTGTCTGGGGCATTGTCCTTGGGGGGGGGTGCTCATGTTCCACTGGAACCAGGCGTGGTGCAGGGTCCCTGGCAGCCTCTTCTGGGAGGGATCTGGAGCCAGCTGCTGAGTAGTGGTTGTGGCAGAGGTCTAGGGCCACCCCCTGCACAGTCCCTGGTATTTGGCTGTGCATGCCACTGGGGAGTGCCAGGAGGTCCCCCCAGAGTGCCAGGAGGTCCAGCATCTCCGGCCTCCTCCAGGACGCCCCTCTCACTCCTGACATGTCTGCAGCCCCCTGGGGGAGCTGTATGCTGGGATGCTGTTTGTCAGAAATGCTTTTGATGTTTCTCACTGAATCCATTGTTATGTATTCCCTACCCTGCTTTGCGCTTGCGTAGCTATGCAGGCAGAAACGTGGGAGCTTCTTCCCTGCCGCTTTTCCTTATCACGGTGGCCTTGACTGTAGGCTTTGGACTATTCTTGTGTTACTGAGAATTTTCCAGTCCTGGGAAGGCAAGGGGAGGGGGAGTAGTCTCCCGTTCATGAAGTATATCTCCCGTCGGGAGCTTCCCGCGTGAGTGCTCAAATTCCATTTGCTAGGCGCTTTTTGCATCACACTATAAGTTAGCTTGCATTGCTTTGCCCCCATTCCTGACAATGACCTCCTACTGTGGGTTTTAGCAAGATAATCCAATAAAAGCCTTTCTTTGTACAAGAATGACTGGATCCACTTGTTATTGAACCTGACAGAAATTGTCAGGAATCCTCATTTTTCCCCACCGCAGTATCTGCCATCTACCACGATGAGCGGAGCTGGGGGGGGAGCCTCAGGCGTAGTCCCAGTGACTACCACTTCGGGAGCCACGGCCCCGGTCACCACCGTGGCAACTCCAGTGGTCACCACTCCGACTACCACCGTTGTTCCAGTGACTACAACTTCAGTATTAGCAGCGCCGACCCCGCAATCCGCGGCAGGATTGGTCACCCCTCCATCGATCAGCACAGTGGGAGCTTCGTACACTCTCCCAATCTATAGCCCGGCCGGGCCAACGCAGAGTCAGGGGGGAGCCGTTCCAAGGACCTACGTGCCGGGGGCCCCAACACCGTGGGATAAAGGGGTGACCTACCGCAGGTCGCGCGATTGGACCAAGAACTTGTTGGACACTACCCAGACGACCTGGTCCATGCCGGGGAGCCAGAGCCGGGACAGCCTGTTGGATCCTAGAGGGAGTTTTGGACTGCCCCAGAGACGGATGTCTCGAGGATCTCCCAGAACAGGATCCGGTTCCGATCCAGAGGCTCGCATGGACTCTATTCAAGAGGATACCCGACGTCTGGTAAGGGACATGGGCAAACTAATGCAATCCTTACCACAGATGATGGATCAGGCAATTCGAGCCCATCCGCTGACGCAACCAAGACCAGCGCCTGCACCACCGGGGGCACCGGGACAGCCACCTCCTGCTCCACCAGCCCCGGGGCCGGGCCAGCCGGCACCAGCCCCACCTCCACCTGCTGGCCCAGCACCGGGACCCGGGCCAGGGCAACCAGGACCTATCCAGCCACCAGCTCTGCCTCCGCCTCAACCCCCTGCTCCAGCACCCCTCCCGCAGCCAGTTCCTGCACCGATCATGGTCCCTGCTCCTCCAGTAATCTGCCCCAAGGAGATGTTGGAGATCACTTTTGATGGAGATCCCGAAACTGTGTCCTTTTTCATATTGCAAGTAGGGAAATTTGTGCAGAGATGGGGCTATGTGTTCCCGGACGAGGAGCAACAGGTGGAGTTTATCACTTCAAGGTTCCGGGGGAGTGCTACCAGTTGGTATGCAGCCCTTCATGATCTGGAGGCAGCGGAGCTGGGGAATGTCGATGACTTCATGTGGGCCTTGAGAAACTGTTTCGAGGATCCGGGGGCAGCCCAGAAGGCAGAAGCCTTCCTTCGCACGTTCAGGCAAGGCAAACTCACCGTGCGGGAGTACTCAAGGGAGTTTCAAAGGCATGCGGTGAAAATTCGAGACTGGACTGATGCTGTGCTGGCTCAACAATATCGAATGGGACTAGCTGTGGATGTCCGCAATAATGTCCTCAGCTCTCAGCAGCCTCGCACTCTCCAGGGCTGGATGGAGGAGGCCGAAAAAGCTGAAAGCCGCTTGCGTGTAATGAAACTGGACCTATCTCTGGGTAACAACCGTCCGAGTCTCGCAGCAGGCCAGACCAGACCCAGACCAACCTCCACCTCGAGTGGGGTGAGAGATCAGCGCATGCGACAGGGTCTTTGCCTGCGGTGTGGAGAGAAGGGGCACTTCGCTGCATCCTGTCCGAAAGGGGATCCCAACAGAGCCCTACCACAAGAGGAGCCCAGACGATGGCCAACCCCTGCCCCAAGAAAGGGAACAGCGAAACCACGCAGCACACGAGCCCTTTTTGCCAGCCCCGACCAAGCGGATACCATGATGCTAGAGGAGGAGAGTGAGATGCAGGGAAACGAATTGGTCCTGTTTGTGAATGGTGCTACACAACAGGACCCAATACCTAAGGCGCCTAAACTGGTGAGCAATTATCCCTCTCTCTTCTTTGTGACTGTACTTGTGATGAATCCAGCGATGATGACCCATATTAGGGTTCGAGCCCTCATTGACTCAGGGTGCGGGAGGGATCTGATAAACCCATCTATGGTTATGGGGCTGGAGGCGACCGTTGTCAATTTAAAAGACCCGATAACTTTTACTCAAATGGATGGGTCACCGATGAAAGAACCATGCCGCTTTGAGACTATTCCTTTGAGAGTGGGCATTGGTGAACACTGGGAGCTACGCTCGTTTGTAATAGCCCCCCAAGCCCAGTTCCCATTGGTGTTGGGTAGCCCATGGTTACATGGTCACGATCCTTATATACTTTGGGAAGAGGGGAGCGTACGATTTATCTCCCCGAAGTGTGCAGAGCATAAATGGGACCCAGGATGGGGAAAAACCCCATGCAATGATCCTCCCCGGGCTTGCCTAGCCACAGAGGACCTTAATCGCATCCCTAAAGAATACTGGTATTTAACCAGGGTGTTTGAGGAGGAGGAAGCAGATGAACTACCCCCCACCATAACTCCGACTGTGCGATTGAAATCCTGCCGGGCCACAAATTACCAAAAGGAAAGATTTATGCCATGAGTCCCATAGAGAAGGAAGAACTGCGCCGATTTATCGATAAGAATCTGGCCCATGGATTTATTAGACCAGCGTCATCCCCTTTCGCAGCACCCATATTGTTCTGTAAAAAAAAGGATGGGGGGCTCAGACTGTGCACGGACTATAGGGGTCTTAATGCAGTATCTGCTACTAATGCCTACCCTATGCCCCTCATCAAGGACTTGTTGGCAGAGGTGGCAAAGGGGAAAGTGTTTTCTAAACTGGACTTACGGGATGCTTATTTTCGGGTTCGTATCAGGCAGGGTGATGAACATAAGACTGCATTTAATACCCCGCTGGGGCAATTTGAATATCGGGTTATGCCCTTCGGATTACAGGGGGCACCCGGAGTCTTTATGAACTTAATCAATGAAGTGTTACATCCCTACTTATTCAAGGGGGTGGTTGTTTACTTGGATGATATCTTGGTCTATACCCCGGATCAACAATCTCACACCATGCTTATGCGGGAAGTATTGGAAACATTATTGGAGAACAAACTGTTTGTTAAGCTGTCAAAATGTGAATTCCACCAAGAGTGCATTGACTTTCTAGGGTACCGCATATCTTCCGCGGGGTTAGAAATGGACCCAAAAAAGGTCCAAGATGTGTTGGGATGGGAGCCCCCCAAAACCAGGCGGCAGCTCCAAAGTTTTCTCGGTTTCGCCAATTTTTACCGTCAATTCCTGCCTCATTTTGCCCAGGTGGCCCTCCCCCTCACAGAACTTCTGAAGACTAAAGGAAGAGGGGCTAAGGCTTCCATGCCTGGGGCCCCTTTGAACTGGACTCCCCAGTGTCAGGGAGCATTTGAACAACTAAAACAGTTATTCACGTCTGAACCCATACTAGCACACCCTGATGAGACAAAAAAATTCGTGGTTCAAGTAGACGCATCAGATACCGCTATGGGGGGGGGGTGATTTTACAAGAGAATGCTCAGGGGCATCTACAACCCCTTGCCTATGTGTCCAAAAAGTTTAATGATACGGAGAGATTCTGGCCCATTTGGGATAAAGAAGCAGCTTCTATACGTTTAGCATTAATCACCTGGAGGCACTGGTTGGAGGGGTCCCGGGTACCTTTCGAAATCTGGACTGACCACAAGAATCTTGAGGTGCTGCGAAAGCCTCGGAATTTAAATGCAAAACAATTCCGGTGGGCTGAGTTTTTCTCTAAATTTCAATTCACCCTCCACCATTTCCCAGGTAAATGTAATCATCTGGCAGATGCTCTCTCCCGCCTTCCCCAATACCTTTGTAAGAGGACAGAAATAAGAGAGTCTATGTTCACCCCGGAACAACTAGTTGGGGCAGTAGTAACCCAGAAAACCCGGCAAGCACAATTGTTAACCCCAAACCGGGGCATGACCTGGGAAAAGCAGTTTGCCACTGACATTACTAAACAAGAAGCAAGTGAATTACAAGCTCGGGAAGATGTGAAATGTAATACAAATGGCTGCTGGTATAGGGGCAATAAAATCTTTGTTCCAGAAGCTACCCGAGCCCAGGTGTTGCAATCAGCTCATGACTCAAAATCTGCAGGGCACTTCGGGTATGTAAAGTCACTACACCTATTGCAACGCAGCTTCTGGTGGCCCCGAATGAAACGGGATTTATCCCTCTATATACAATCCTGCCCAACATGCAATCGTTGCAAAACTAGACCAGGGAAACCTCCAGGTCTTTTACAGCTTTTACCCACCCCGAGCCGACCCTGGGAAGTGATCTCCATGGACTTTATCACTGATCTTCCCCCCAGCAAACATATGACAGTCATTTGGGTAGTAGTGGACTTATTTTCTAAACAAGCTCACTTTATACCATTTGCTAGCCTGCCAACGGCCAAGGTCCTGGCCAAAGCATTCCTCCAGCACATTGCCAGGCTACATACATTGCCGCTCAAAATAATCTCCGACAGGGGGTTCAATTTGTGTCAAAACTGTGGTCGGAGTTGATGACCCTAATGGGTATTGAACGCGCTCTCAGTAGTGCCTATCACCCAGAAAGCGATGGGCAAACAGAAAGAGTCAACCAAACACTCGAGCAATACTTAAGGTGCTTCACTAACTATCAACAAGACAATTGGGTAGATTTATTACCGCTAGCAGAATTTGCGTACAACAACTCATGGCATGCTTCAACGAATATGTCCCCCTTCAAAGCTGCCATGGGTTATGACAGCCCCCCTCTTCCATTTCTGAAGCCCGGCGAGGCTGGTGGAAAAGCCACAACATGGTGTAAAGCTTTTCAGGAATCCTGGCCCCTAATCATTGAGACATTAAACGAGGCCAAGGAACGATACAAAAAACAAGCAGACAAAAAGAGGGTGGGTGGCTGGAATCTGCAACCGGGAGACTCTGTCTACCTTTCTACCAAGAACTTAAGGCTGACACAACAATCCCGGAAACTTGCTTGGAAATATATTGGTCCATTCAAAGTAGTACGATGTATAAATCAAGCGACAGTACAACTAGATTTGCCTAAATCTCTTAAAGCAATACATCCAATTTTCCATTACAGCCTCCTCAAACCAGCATTACCCCCGACTAAATGGCATTCTGAGCTTCCAGCACCTCCCCCACCACTGATGGTCAACGATGAGGAGCATTATGAAATCGCTGACATTTTGGACTCTAAGATTCTCCGTGGACAACTGCTGTACCTTATTGAATGGGTACACTTTGGGCCTCAACACAGGGAGTGGGTGAAAGTGTCTGATATCAATGCACCTGATCACCTGAAGGAGTTTCACACCCGCTACCCGAATAAACCTGGGGGCCCTTCATTCTCTCCTTCCTGAGTGGTGGGTGGGTGGTATTTTGGGAAGGGCAGAATGTCAGAAATGCTTTTGATGTTTCTCACTGAATCCATTGTTATGTATTCCCTACCCTGCTTTGCGCTTGCGTAGCTATGCAGGCAGAAACGTGGGAGCTTCTTCCCTGCCGCTTTACCTTATCACGGTGGCCTTGACTGTAGGCTTTGGACTATTCTTGTGTTACTGAGAATTTTCCAGTCCTGGGAAGGCAAGGGGAGGGGGAGTAGTCTCCCGTTCATGAAGTATATCTCCCGTCGGGAGCTTCCGCGCGAGTGCTCAAATTCCATTTGCTAGGCGCTTTTTGCATCACACTATAAGTTAGCTTGCATTGCTTCGCCCCCCATTCCTGACAATGACCTCCTACTGTGGGTTTTAGCAAGATAATCCAATAAAAGCCTTTCTTTGTACAAGAATGACTGGATCCACTTGTTATTGAACCTGACACTGTTGTCTGAACATGGAAGTGGCCACTGAGCACCTACACCTGTGCAACTGCGTTTCCCGTCTTTTCTGCATGCACACTTTTCCGTGCAGCCACCAACTGTCGGCGCTGACGGGCACCTCCAGTTGGGGTGCTGGGAATGGCATACTGCTGCTCTGGAAATGGGAGAGGCGATCACACGGCTCCTCCACTTCAGTGGTACGCCTGCACGTTCAGATGTATCCATCTGTTCCTGTTCATTTGATCTGGGGTGGGGGGTGGCTATGTCAGGCCAAATTGCCTGTGTGATCACAGCCTTGCGGGGGACAGTCTCGAGAATGTGGAGGTGTGTATTTGGGGTGGTGCAAAGATTGTTTTGGGAGGTGTAGCCTTGCCCCAGGATCTCCTAGCAGGGAATAGAGAATTAGGGAACGTTAGACTAGCAAAACTCCAGGAAGAAGATCCAGGAAACTCTTCTCTGACCTGGCCTGACCTGGTCAGTGGGTGGGGGAGAGAGGTGATAAAAATTCCTTGCAGCAAGGAGGAGAGCATGTACAGAGAGAGAGAGGGACAGAAGAATTGGGTTTTACCTATTTCTTTTGAATTCCTTGCTCAATCTGGTGTTGTGCAAAAAGTATGTTTGTGAAGATTTTCTTTTTAATAAATACTTAATAGATTCGATACTGGTAGTGGTTCTCTGTACCAAATAGATCTCCACCGCCTCAGACACGATATTTTAAAAGAAGTGCCGGGGGAAGGCAGGCAGTTGGCAAGTGGCTATTCCTCCAGGGTCACACGAGGCAGTAAACTGTCCCCATGGTGACCAGGCCCTGGGAAGCGGGGGACACAGAGACAATGTCTCAGAACTTGGAAGGGAACCTGGGAGTCCTGACCCTCTTAGCAGGCAATTGCCTTCAAAGGTTAGGTGATGGCAGTGGGTTGCTCGAGAAAGAAAGAAAAGTCTCCCCTGGTGATGGAAAAACCTTGGAGGACTGGGTGGAACAGGGCTTGCAGGCTGGAGCAGGCCCGTTCCGCCACAGGGTACAGATGAAGTTCTTTGCTTCAATGTGAGTAGTTTTGCCTGAACACCTTTCTTTTGTCCTGTCCTGTTGGCATAATTATCATAATCTTGGCCACGGCAATCCTTAACGTCCATGTTGTTTTCCTTCAGCGTTCTCAAGAACCGTATTCAAACAAATGTGACAGTTTGCTGCTGCAGGCTCACCAACACTCAGAGGAGTCCCTATTTTCCTGCTGAGAGGAAATTCCTGTTCATGAAAGGAAAATGGAGAGATCGCCTGATGCTGCTGTAGCTGTGCAGAGCCAGGGCCTGGCTGTGGTGGTTCGAGGGCTGAGAGTGAACAAGCTGAAACTGCATCCTGTTGAGGCGGAGGAAATGCTGGTAGGGGGAGGCTGAGGTGCTTGAGAGTGCTGTGCTTGGACGGGGTGCCACTCACCCTTGCTGCTGGCCCGTAGCTAACACGGGGCCCACGGGGCCTGGCCCCCTAGTGTTTCTTCTGGGCCCCCTCCCTCCTGGGCTGCCCCCGAAGTGCTCCAACTTACCACCTGCACTGTACTTTCATTTAATTAGCTGGCGGGCCCCCTGAGGCCCCCTCCCAAAGAATTCCCTAGCTACGGGGCTGCCTTGCTGGCTCAGCTGAAGGGGTAGGGGTTATATTGACTCCATGGCTTGTGGAGAACCACATTCACCATTTTCATCCATTAAGACAGCCACGCTTAATTCCATCTTTGGCAGAGGTGCGGTAGACCTGGATGCTTAGCTCAGCTGCAGTGCCGAAGGCCAGTGTCCGGATATTTCCTTTCTCCCAGCAGGCTCCAAAGACCCACAGCCAGGGAGCAGCAGCAGCAGCCCGGCATCTCACCAGAACAAACTGGGGGAACAAGACGGATGCTGGGGGAAGGGGAGCAGGGTCCAGTGTTCAAAAGGACGTTGAAAGATATTCATGTCAATCTGCGTTCTTGATCACCCTGCTGGGTAAAGGGGGCAATCAGTATCAGAGGCACACAGGTTTTACTGATAAAAACAGTTTATCTAGGCAGGATGAACAGCAAACCACAAAGCAGGATAAAACTAAATGAATAATAAGTGAAGACATGATAAGATGTTCCTTGCCTTTTACTACTTATCAAGACTTTAGTTCGGCCATGGTTTTAGAGTGCTTTAGTCACAGAGCCTCAATCACCCACTTAAACTTTGTGGCCCCTGAGAATTGGTCTCCCAAGAACCCCTCTAGAAAAGGGGTGCCTCCCAAAACCTCTAGAAAGCCCCACCGAAGCATTTCTCTTTCGGGGACCACAGGACATCTCCTGGCACCCCTTCCTCCGGAGTCTTGACTCTTTCTCTCCCCGTCTCTCCTCCTCCTCCTCCCCTCCCACCTGGAATGAGGCTTCTTGATATTCAACCAAGTGAGGGGAAAATCAGTGGCAGAGCTCAGAGGCTCTTTCCCAGGACTCCTTCAAGGCTACCTGAGCTCAGATGACTAGATTAGGCATGAAGCCTGAGCCTACTTTACAGGGTTGTTGTGGGGATAAAATAGGGTTTCCCCCATGAGTTCCATGGAAAAAGGCAGAGCACAAAGGTGCTGGATTAAGACACAGGCCAAGAAATGGAGGGCTAACCCAGGAATGCCGCTCTCTGTCTCCATCTCTCAAAAAGGACACTGCGGAGCTGGAATGAATATAAAGGAGGGCAACCAAGATGACTGGAAACCTTCTCTATTAGGAAAGGCTGAAGAGTCTGGGACTTTTCAGTTTAGAAACAACAGCTATGGGGGGTGGGGGGCAATGAAAGAGGTTTATAAAATAATGCATGAGGCGAAGAGAGTTGACAAAGAGAAATTTTTCTTCCTTTCCCAAAATACTAGAACTCAAGAGCATCAAGTGAAGGTGACAGGCAGTAGGTTCAGGACAGAGAAAAAGAAATAGTACTTTACACGGAGTGATTAAAATGTGGAATCTGCAGCCAGAGGATTTAAAAGGGGATTACATAGATTCATGGAGGACAAGTCCATCAATGGCTACTAGCCGTGATGACCGAGGGGAACCTCCACATTCAGTATCACTAAAGCACTGAATCCCAGAGACAGGAGGCAATGTCAGGGGAAGGCCTCAGCCTCTGTGCATTGCTGTTGGCTATCCGAAAGCTTCCAGCAGATGAGGGAAAGTGAAGGCCATTCCATTCCATTTACACCACTGACTCTCCCACGCACAGTGACAGGCAGCACCCTTCTGGGGTCTCCTGTTTCCCATTTTCTCATGGGACTTCCTCCTCCTTTTCTCCCAGAACACCTGCAGCCCTGCTCTTCCTAATGAAGCACTCCCCTCCCGTGTCCCATATGCTGTGGTGGGGAGACCCCTTCCCCAAGGTCTCCTTCTCTCCCTTCTCTCTCTCCCTCCATTCCCTGGCACACACCCCTGTAATGATTCCATGTTTTGGTGTGTGTGTGTCTTTAAATGTTGATTTTGACTGCAGTTATGCAAGGAGAGCAATAGGGGGAGATGAGTGTGCTGTGACTGGCTGATGACAGAGAGGGTGGGAGGAGGGGTGTCTCAGAGGAATGTGTGTGTGTGTGTGTGTGTGTGTCTGTGAGGAGATTCTGTGATATGGGAGAGTGAAGTGTGGAAGAGCTTTGAAGAGAGTCTGTGTGACTCTAAAAGTTTTGTGAGAGAGTCTATATGGCAAAGAAACAAGTTGTGTCTAAACTGTGTGGTTAGACAAATGTTTTATCTTGTGTGCCTAAGACCAAGAGCTTAACCGGTGTGACTATACATATATGAGAGAGAGAGAGAGAGACAGAGAGAAGCCTGTCAGAGTGGAATTTTGGTGTCTGAGAGACCGTGGGTGACACCAAGCTTTGCCAGTTATATTAACAAGTTCCTTTCTTCAGTGACTGTTCAAAGTAACCAGAAACCTATTTTGTTCTTTATTAAATAAATCAATTCTTGTTTAAACTTATCCCAGAATTCAGTACAGTACTTTCTCAGGGCCACATAGTCTTCTGAAGTGCCCAGACCCTGGGTCATTCGACCAAAAGAGAGAGATTTGGAATTTTGGAATTTCCTGGTGGCAGCAGAAATCTACCAAGTTTAGTACACTAAGTGTGTTTAAAGTTAAACCCGTCTTCCCCATAAGCAAGCACATCTAGTGAGGGCCACAGAAATACAGCTTTAAAAGTATCACTAAACCTCTGGACAGGAGGCAATGTCAGGGTGAGGCCTCAGCCTCTGTGCCCTGCTGTTGGTTGTCCAGAAGCTTCCAGAAGTTCAGGGAAAGTGAAGGCCGTTCCATTCTTTGCACTACTGACTCTCCCATCCACAATGGCAGCACCCTTTGGGGTCTCCTGTTTCCCATTTTCTCATGGAACTTCCTCCTCCTCTTCTCCCCGAACAGGAAGTCCCACCATGGCCACTTGCATTCCCGCTGTTCCTAAAAAGCTCTTGCCTTCCATGTCCCGTACGCTGTGGT
This sequence comes from Gekko gecko, assembly GCA_029375565.1. Classification (NCBI taxonomy): domain Eukaryota; kingdom Metazoa; phylum Chordata; class Lepidosauria; order Squamata; family Gekkonidae; genus Gekko; species Gekko gecko. The sequence continues at coordinate 144,165,256 of JAPDNY010000007.1, read as the reverse complement.
GGGGAGACCCCCTCCCCAGGGTTTCCATCTCACCCTTCTCTCCCTCCCTCCATTCCCTGGCACACACACACACACCGAAGATGGACAGCACTTGAACTAGAAGCACTTGAACTACAAGCCCCCCCAAGCCGTGCACATAGGAGGTGTTTACTGTTTTGGAAATCACTCTGCAGGAGATTATGCAGTGGGGCCTTCTACACTGAGAGCAGGGACCTCGGCTTCAGAGGTGAGAGAGGAGAAGCCCCCTAAGTCAGAAGCAGCCAGAGGTTGTCTCTGCCTTCTGCTGGCTGCATTTTGGGTTCCTGGCTGCTTCCTCTCTTCCCTTTCACCCCACGCCGGGCGCTTCAAGAACGTTAGGCCTGGAAGCTGACCTTGCTTATTGGGGGAAGGAGTCTTGGGTTTTGCACCCTCTCCAGGAGGGCTTGTAGAGCCCTCAGGGGTCAAGAGGCCTCCCTCTCAGTCACTTGGGCCCTGCTCTGCTTCGGGGAGGACCCCTGTCTGTCGCCACATGGCAGGGTCAGGAAGCTCCTGGGCAGTCAGCGCACCACATTCCAAGCGTGGAACTGCCCCGGCCAAAGGCACCTTCGTCCTGCAGGCTGAGAGCTGCACTTTCCCCGACCAAGAGGCAACAGAGGAGGAAGCCTGTCTGGTGCGTGAGCCGTTTCCAGACCTCTCCAGGCCTCCTGGGAAGGGAACTGGCTCCTTCTGCGCCAGAGGCACATTTCCTGGGGCTGCATCAGGAGCATGTGCTGCCCCCTCCCCACATCCACCCTCCACTCCAGAACTGAAAAAAGGGCAGAAGGAACAGGTGGTTTAAACAGTTTGCAGAAGCGCTAAGAATAGCATTCTACAGAAGCAGGATAAAACTGAATGCCTGATAAAGGTTAAAATCAATCAGTTTTTATCAGTCAAACTCACGACTCTGTGCCTTCCTGGCAACTGTCCTTATCTACTGGCATGATCACAAACCCAGATTAACACAAATCTCTTAAACGAACTTCTGTGTACCGTGTTGCTGCCCAAAGGTGGGAAATTTCCCCACACCCAGACATCCATCCAGTTTCCCCAGCCTGTTCCTCCGAGTGGGAACAGGCCAAGCCCCAGCTGGGGGTGGGGGAAATGGTGGGTGCCGCTCCCTGGCTCTGGGTCTTTGGCCCCCAGCGCAGTAAAAGGAATACCCTGAGGCTTTTACAACGGATCTCCAGCTGACAGAGAGCAGCTTCCCTGGAAAAAATGGCTGCTTTGAAGGGCAGACTCTCTGGCACTGTACCCTGCTGAGGCCCCTCCCCTCCCCAAACCCCACCCTCTCCTGGATCCACCCCCAAAGTCTCCAGGTATTTTTCAAGCCAGACCTGGCAACCCTGCGCATTTATAATGTGTTCTGGATCTTTTTTTGGTCCAGGGTGGTTCAATCAGACACCTCCCCTATGACCCCGCCTCACTGTCGGTTCTGGAGGAGAAAATGGAAAGGGTGTTTAAGACACGTATGTAACTTCAGGGGGGTGTTACTCATTCACTGCTTTTCTTCTGTCTCAAAGGCAGCGGTGGCTTGGGAGTAAAAGGTGGGTGAGCCTGACTGGAGGAACTGGCAGAGCAGGTAGTGAACTCACAGACAGGCATTGGCCACTCTTTTCTCCATTGGCGTTGCACACGTGGATGAGACGTGACAAAAGAAAAGGAATAGTCAGTCACGGAGGGTAACAGTTAGGTGACATTACTTGAGGTCATGGTCACTGTACCCTCAATGGTGCTAACTCCCACGCTCTCTAAATGGCGCTAACTCCCACCCACCCCTTTTCTCATTACAGTGCATGTCATGCCGAGAGGCATGAGAAGGCTCTGGCAGGAACGGCCGCCATCCTCTCCTGTCGTCACGGCCGAAAGGAGGTCCCAGAGCACGGAGGGTCACAGGCACAATGTGGCTGATGTGTGGCGCTTTGCGCAGACCAGGCTTTTGCCTTACTATGCCGCCAACCTCTGCGGTATTTTCCGCCACTGTTTTTAATCTCAGCTGGATCTAGGGGTATCAGCCAGCATCCTGTCTCACGCAGTGCCCTATCTTGTCAGATCTCCGGAGCTCAAAAGGACCGACTCTGGCAAGTACTCGGAAGGGAGAGCTCCAAAGGAATCCCAGGGTCAAGATGCAAAGGCAGGCATATCAAGCCACCTATCTGAAAACATCCAAGCCCCAGTAGGGGTCACCAGAAGTCACCATGACTTCCAGGCATGCAACCATACAAACACCCAAATGCTTTTTTAAAAGCAAAAAGAAAACGTTTTTTAAAAAGAGCTCTGCTGGATCAGACCTGTGGTCCATCTGGTCTAGTATCCTGTCTCACAGTGGCCAACCAGTTCCTCTGGAGGGCCAACAACAGGGCACAGAGTCCGAGGCCTTCCCCTGATAAGAACGTAAGAAGAGCCTTGCTGGATCAGACTGGTGGTCCATCTAGTCCCGCATCCTGTCTCACACAGTGGCCAACCAGTCGCCCTGGAGGGCCAACAACAGAGCATAGTGGCCCAGGCCTTCCCCTGATGTTGCCTCCTGCCTCTGGGATTCAGAGGTTTAGTGCCTCTGTATGTGGAGGTTCCCCTCAGTCACCATGGCTAGTAGCCACTGATAGACTTATCCTCCATGAATCTATCTAATCCCCCTTGAAAACTGTTTACTCCTGTGGCCATCACTATATCCTCTGGCAGTGAATCCCACATTTCAACTACTCTCTGTGGAAAGTGGTATTTCCTTTTGTCCGTCCTGAATTTACTGCCCACCTGCTTCATTGGATGCCCTCGAGTTCTCGTATTTGGGGAGAGGCAGAAAAAGTTCTCTTTGTCAAGTCTCTCCATCCCATCCATTTTATAAACCTCTGTTGTGTCCCCCCCCTAGCTGGTCTCTTTTCTAACCTGAAAGTCCCAAGGGGCTCCAACCCCCTCATCACCTTGGTTGCCCCGCTCTGCACTTCTTCCAGCTCTGCAGTGTCCTTTTGGAGATAGGGTGACCAGAACTGTGGAAGAAGAAGAGAAGAGATTGGATTTGTACCCCGCCCTTCACTCCTCGAAGGAGTCTCAGAGCGGCTTACAATCTCCTTTCCCTTCCCCTCCCCCCAACAGACACCCTGTGAGGGAAGTGGGACTGAGAGAGCTCTTTCGAGAATTGTCCTTCAGGGAACAGCTCCGAGAAAACTTATGACTGACCCAAAGTCACACCAGCAGCTACATGTGGAGGAGTGGGGAAACAAACCCTGTTCTCCCAGATTAGGGTCCGCACACTTAACCACTACACCACAGTATTCCAAACGAGGCCGCACCAGTCTTAGCAGGGGCATTACAAAATTGGCCATTTTATTCTCAATCCCTTTCCTAATAATCCCTAACAGAAGAGTTTGCCTTTCCCCACCGCTGCAACACACTGGGCTGACACTTTCACTGAGCTGTCCACCAGGACTCCAAGATCTTGTTCTGTCTCAGTCTCAGCAAGCTCAACCCTATCGGCAGCGTACCCTTGAAGATGGGTTTTTTTGCCCCCATGTGCATCGCCTTTTGCACGTCCTTTGCCATATCGTCGCTCACTCACCCAGTTGGTGGAGGTCCTCTTGGGTGCTCCAGGCTTGGGTGGAGGCTTCTATTCAGACCCAGATTTTATCCCCTGGAAGGAACCTCTTGATTAATCCCTGTTGGGGACCCCCGTGCAGCGGGGGAGGCAGGAACTTCTTTTGTGGGGGGGGGAATCCCACTAATGCCCGCAGTCCCTCCCTCCTCAAATGTAAGGGTTAAGATCCAGTCTCCAAACATGGTTGTGGCGGCAGGTAATTTGAGGATAAATTATTCGGAGCTTAATGCCTCTTTCGTAACCGGGGGTGAGGGCATCTGAAAGCGCCGGGTGCCCGCCTTGCGTGGTGCCGCCAATGACGGTGGTTTGGGGTTGTTTCTTTGCGACGGTCGCGGGAATTCAAGGGGATCCATTGACAATGCTCGACAGTCCTCTGGGGGAAGGGGGCCTCAAGCTGGCGGAGGGCTGTTCAGCTTTCGGCTCCGGTTCTTGCCTGGCTCAGCCGGCCCTGCGTCCCGGAGAGCTGCGCGGGGAGGGCTCAGAGGGGCTGGGGGGCCCGACTTCGCCCCGCCCCTGCCCAGGCGCCTGGAGGGAGGGTTCGCGGAAGGGGCGCCTTTTCCGAGAGAACGCAGCGCGGCCGTCCCACAGACGGGCTCTGGCTTCTGCAGCCGAGAGCTCCTCGCCCGCCCCGTCCATCATGGCTGCACTGCAGGCGCTGCTCGTGGGGATCCTGATGGCCCTGCTGGCGCTCTCCACCGCCCGGCCCTTGTCCGCCAACACCAGCGCCGCCCCGTCGGTGGTGGAAGTGAGGGTGGGGGTGCTGCTGCCGGGGCGCAACCTGCGCCACCCCTGGGCCTGGCCGCGCGTCGGTCCCGCCCTGAGCCTGGCCCTGGAGGCGCTGGAGCCCGAGCTGCGCCACGCCGGCCTCGCCCTCCGCATCGCCTTCGCCTCCAACGAGAGGGAGGGCGTCTGCGACTACAGAGAGGCCATGCTCAAGGCCGCGGATCTGATAAGCTCCCGGGACCCCGACGTGCTGCTCGGGCTGGGCTGCTCCAACCCAAGCTACGAAGTGGCGCATTTGGCCGAGTACTGGCAGCTACCGCTCCTCAGAGCCGGGGAGTATCAGCAGAATATATTGTTCGGCAACACGACGGTGTACGCCGGCCCAGGGAGGCCCCGGGAGCGCAACGCATTCAAGGCTCAGCTGCTCCGGCACTTCAACTGGACCTGCCTTCCCGTCCTCGTCATCAGTTCCGAGGTGGACTTGCACCGCTGTTTCTTCTTGTTGAGCCGAGACGTCAGTTCCAGTTCCCGCATTCACGAATACGAGGAGCCGGGCGACGAGGCTGTGCGGTTCATCCAGGCCAACGGGCGAGGTGAGTTCGGCGCGGCCAGACAGAACCCCGGCCAGCCCCGCCCCCCGCCTAGGAGTATGGCTTGCTCGTGTCCCAGAGGTCGGCAACACCCCAATACTTGCACACAGCAGGGGCTCCCCCAGGTAGGGACGGCCTGCGGGTGAGGAGGACGCATTGCAGAGAGCGAGAAGGCTGCGAATAAAGCGGAGGGGAGGCCGAAGTCGCCACCCCCAGTTCCCTCCAGCTTCAGCCCCTTTTTCTCCCCCCTACTCCACGGGACCTGCAAGCATGCGAGCTTCCTCTTGCTGGCAGTGGCTGTAGGGCACCAGCTGTGCCTGATGCAGGGGTGAAAGAGGGGCAGGTGGGTGCCCCAGAGGCCCCCCCCCAACCACCCATAAACCGGAGTGCCACAGGGGAGGAGAGGGCGGAGGGAGAGCCAGAGGGGGTCGCTGTCAGTGGGCTGCTCTAGTAGGGCTTCCACCCAAATCACTCTGAATGGGGCCTGATTGCTTGGGACTGAGTCCCAGTCAGACCCAGGTGATGTGAAACCGATCCTCCTGAGTCGCCCTGATTCTTGACCCTGAAACGTCATGCAACTGCCATCCTATTGAAAGGCTGTGTTATAAATGGCATCACGGATCTAGCGCTTCATGGTTCTGCCGCGTGGCACAAAAACTGCCTTGCAAAACATGGAGCCTCTGGGTCCAGAAAGTGCCCAGGAATGCCCACCGGTCCAGACTGGGGCTCTCCAGCGGTGGGCGGGGGCAGTGGATCACAGTTATGCTCACCCTGGGACATTGGCATGGGCCACCAGCCTGTTCCTGGAGCCAGTATCCTCTTAAAAGTCCCAAATGACTGCCCAGTTCCTTTAAGGGCCTACCTGTGTGTGTTGAGAGTTGCCTCCCAGGCCCTTCTTCTTGCCCCCACCCACTGGGAAAAGGGTGTGTGGCTGTACTGAAGGGTGTCCCCCTCGCAACAGTCGTTCCCTGACTCTGGTGCTTCCTCCCCAAGGAAGCTCACCAAGAGAAGCCCGTGTCGGTGTCCCCTCCCTTCTCCAGCAGGACATGCTGGGAAGCCTTCTTGAAAAGGCAAGAGGTCGGATCCCGAATTTCCCTTCCCAAGTTTGGTTTTCCCCAGAGGTGAGGTAAGGGGGGAGGGGTTTGATAAAGACTTATAAGGGGTTTGATAAAGACTTAAAGAATTATAAAGAATTTTTAAAGAGAAGACAACATGAATGGTTTTCCTTTCTCTTTAAATTTCTGAATGTGGATCTCCAAATCACATTGTTGTTGTTCAGTCGCACAGTCGAGTCCGACTCTTTGCGACCCCATGGACCAGTTTACGCCAGGCCCTCCTGTCTTCTGCTGTCCGCTGAAGTTTGCTCAATTTCATGTTTGTTGCATCGATGACACTGTCTAACCATCTCATCCTTTGCCGTCCCCTTCTTCTTTGACCTTCAGTCTTTCCCAGCATCAGGGTCTTCTCCAGTGAATGCTCCCTTCTCATTTGGTGGCCAAAGTATTTGAGCTTCAGCTTCAGGGTCTGGCCTTCCAGGGAGCAATCAGGGTTGATTTCTTTTAGGATGGAATGATTTGATCTCCTGGCAGTCCAAGGGACTCTCAAGAGTCTTCTCCAGCACCATAGTTCAAAAGAATCTATTCTTTGGCGCTCGGCCTTCCTTATAGTCCAACTCTCGCAGCCATACATTACTACGGGGAATACCATTGCTTTGACCATGCGGACTTTTGTTGGCAAGGTGATGTCTCTGCTTTTTATCATGCTGTTTAGGTTTGCCATCGCTTTCCTCCCAAGGAGCAGGCGTCTTTTAATTTCATGGCTGCAGTCACCATCTGCAGTGATCTGGGATCCTAGGAACGTGAAGTCTGTCACTACTTCTACGACTTCCCCTTCTATTTGCCAAGGAGTGATGGGGCCAGATGCCATGATCTTAGTTTTTTTTATGTTGAGCTTCAAGCCCACTTTTGCGCTCTCCTCTTTCATCCTGAGCAAGTGGCTCTTTAGGTCCTCTTCACTTTCTGCCATCAGAGCAGTATTGTCTGCATATCTGAGGTTATTGATCTTTTCCCCAGCAATCTTAACTCCAGCTTGTGATTCATCCAGGCCAGCATTTCGCATGATGTACTCTGCATATAAATTAAATAAGCAAGGCGACAATATACATCCTTGTCGTACTCCTTTTCCTATGCTAAACCAATCAATTGTTCCATATCCGATTCTAACTGTTGCTTCTTGACCCTTATACAGGTTTCTCAGGAGACATGTGAGGTGGTCCGGTACTCCCATCTCTTTAAGAACCTGCCATAGTTTATTGTGATCCACACAATCAAAGGCTTTAGCATAGTCAATGAAGCAGAAGTAGATGTTTTTCTGGTACTCTCTTGCTTTCTCCATAATCCAGCGAATGTTGGCAATTTGATCTCTAGTTCCTTTACCTCTTCAAAACCCAGCTTGTACTTCTGGCAGTTCTCTATCCACGTACTGTTGGAGCCTAGCTTGTAGGATTTTGAGCATGACCTTGCTAGCGTGTGAAATGAGTGCAATTGTGCGATAGTTTGAACATTCCTTGACATTGCCCTTCTTTGGGATTGGAATGTAAACTGACCTTTTCCAAACCTGTGGCCACTGTTGTGTTTTCCAAATTTGTTGGCAAATTGAGTGCAGCATTTTAACAGCATCTTCTTTTAAGACTTTTAATAACTCAGCTGGGATACCATCACCTCCACTAACTTTGTTGTTAGTAATGCTTTCTAAGGCCCTTTTAATTTCGCTTTCCAGGATGTCTGGCTCGAGGTCAGTGATTATACCATTGTAGTTGTCAAGGACATTGAGGTCCTTCTTGTATAGTTCTTCTGTGTATTCTTGCCATCTTTTCCTAATCTCTTCTGCCTCTGTTAGGTCCCTACCATTTTTGTCCTTTATCATGGCCAGCTTTGCATGGAACGTTCCCTCGATTTCTCCAATTTTCTTGAAGAAATCTCTAGTCCTTCCCAATCTATTGTTTTCCTCTATTACTTTGCATTGTTCATTCAGGAAAGCCTCCTTATCTCTCCTTGCTGTTCTCTGGAAATCTGCATTCAGCTGGGCAAATCTTTCCTTTTCACCATTGCCTTTAGCTTTCCTTCTTTCCTCTGCTATGTGTAAAGCCTCATCAGACAGCCATTTTGCTTTCTTGCATTTCTTTTTCTTTGGGTTGGCGGTGATTGCTGCTTCCTTTACAGTGTCACAGACCTCTGTCCATAGTTCTTCAGACACTCTGTCTATAAAATCTAGTCCCTTAAACCTATTCTTCACCTCTACTGTATATTCATTGGGGATGCGATCTAGGTCAAATCTGAATGGCCTTGTGGTTTTCCCAACTTTCTTCAATTTAAGTCTGAATTTTATAATGAGTAGCTCATGATCTGAGCCACAGTCAGCTCCAGGTCTTGTTTTTACTGACTGGATAGAGCTTCTCCATCTTTGATTGCAAATTATATAGTCAATCTGATTTCAGTATTGCCCATCTGGTGATGTTCATGTGTAGAGACGCCTCTTAGGTTGTTGGAAAAGGGTGTTCGCTATGACCAGCGTGTTCTCTTGACAAAACTCTGTTAGCCTTTGCCCTGCTTCATTTTGTTCTCCAAGGCCAAACTTGTCTGTTATTCCGGTTACCTTTTGATTTCCTACTTTAGCATTCCAGTCCCCTATGATGATGAGGATATCATTTTTTGGTGTTAGTTCTATGAGGTGTTGTAGGTCTTCATAGAACTGGTCCACTTCAGCCTCTTCTGCAGCAGTGATTGGGGCATAGACTTGGATTACTGTGATATTGAATGGTTTGCCTTGGATTCGGACCGAGATCATTCTGTCATTTTTGAGATTGTATCCCAATACTGCCTTTCTCACTCTCTTGTTGACTATAAAGGCCACACCATTTTTTCTATGGGATTCCTGGCCACAGTAGTAGATATAATGGTCTTCTGAGTTAAATTCGCCCATTCCTGTCCACTTTAGTTCACTGATTCCCAAGATGTCGATGTTCAGTCTTCCCATCTCATTTTTGACCACGTCAAGCTTACCTTGATTCATAGATCTTACATTCCAGGTTCCTATGCAGTATTGTTCTTTGCAGCATCAGACTTTCCTTTCACTGTCAGACACATCCACAACTGAGCGTCCTTTCGGCTTTGGCCCAGCTGCTCCACTCTTTCTGGGGTTACTCGTACTTGCCCTCTGCTCTTCCCCAGTAGCATACTGGACACTTTCCGACCTGAGGGGCTCATCTTCCGGCATCATATCTTTTAGCCTTTTGTTACTGTCCATGGGGTTTTCTTGGCAAAGATACTGGAGTGGTTTGCCATTTCCTTCTTCAGGGGATCACGCTTGGTCAGAGTTCTCTGCTGTGGCCTGTCCATCCTGGGTGGCCCTCTACGGCATAGCCCACAGCCTCATCGAACCACGCAAGCCCCCTCGCCACGACAAGGCAGTGATCCATGAGGATCCATGGTTAAGAGAGGCAGGCTCTCATCTAGAGAGCTGGGTTCCATTCCCCACTCTTCCTCCACATGAAGCCAGCTGGGTGACCTTGGTCTAGTCACAGTTCTCTCCGAACTCTCTCAGCCCCACCTACCTCACAAGGTGCCCGACGTGGGGGGTGGAAGGGAAGGAGATTGGAAGGGAAGCTGCTTTGAGCCTCCTTAGCGTAGAGAAAAGCGGGGCAGAAAAAACAACTTTTCTCCTTCTGGGAAGCCATGTAGGGTCAGCCCAGGTTAGTGCCTGGATGGGAGCCCAGCACGGAAGTTCAGGGTTGCTAAGCAGAGGCAGGCAGTGGCCAAGCACCTCTGAACGTTTCCTGCCTTGAAAACCCTGCAGGTTCTCCATTAGTCAGCTGCGACTTGGCAGCCCTTTCTCCCACGAGCGCCGTCAGTGGACATGGACATTTGCTGGAGTTCATGTGAAAACTGTGGAAGCTCTCGAGGAACTGCATTCGGGATCCATGTTTTCATACCGTGGCCCTACAGCAAAGTGCGTGATCCACGTTTTCTCTGGTGTCATGCATAGATATTGTTGATACATCTGCTTTTACGGTGGCTTTTGGTGGAATCCACATGAAAACTGTCAGCACCCCTGAGGATCCAGGCTGTTTTCAAGTCTTTGCAACATGGTGATGCCAAGAAGCAGCGGATCCATTTTTGTTTCTGGTGTAGTCCGGGGACTTTGATGGGACATGTTGAGTCAATACTCTTCATGTTATCAGTACCGGAAATACAAATGTTTATTAGAGATGGGGTCTGGTAGAATCCATATGCAAATTGTAAAGGGATACAAGGCTCCGTATTTATAATGCATTTTTGTACCAACGAGGCACTGTGAGATATGTGGTTTGGATGATCCTGTTCATTGACATGGGGGTGATGTGTGTTTAGAGTTTTTGTGAGGTCCCTGAGTTTTAAAGTGCAGGCTGGGAAAAAGTTCTTGTTAATAGATGGGGGTGGGGAGGACACTGACGGGAACTTGGCTGCCAGGACTGGGGAGGGGAGACTGCTCCACAAAGCCCATGTGACGAGGAGCCAAAGACCCAGAGAATGCAGAGCATCTCAAGTCAGGCCTTGTGCTTCATGCATGGCTGAGGGGCATGTGCCCCCCCCCCCCACTGTCTGCCCTCCATTCCTTGCTTGTGTCTGACACACTCTCCTCTGGACTGTGTGGTTTCTTCTTAGTGGTCTTCATCTGTGGGTCTCTAGAGATGTTGCAGGACATCATGCGCCTGGCGCAGGCTCAGAACATGACCAGCGGTGACTACGTCTTCATCTACGTGGACATTTTGGGGACAAGCCTGAGAGCTGAAGGGCATTGGGAGGCAGCCAAGCCCTGGCAGAGCAAGGAGAGCCCAGATGCAGAAGGCCTCCGAGACGCCTTCCAGGTAAGTCCGGGATTCTGTGGCTGGGAGGGAGGGGGGGAGAGAAGGAAAACTGGAGAGCCAAGGACAGTGCTGGAATCACCCCGAAGGATCTGGCCTTCCCCGGGAGTGTTGCAGTGCAAGCCGAAGGACATGGTGGGAGTGGGGAGGGCCACAGTTTAATGTGTTGAGACAGGACCTTCAGGAGATTTGAAGCCAAAATGAGTCCTGCAGCGATTCTGAGCAGGTGCAGAGATCTTTCCCCTCATGAGGGAGTCTCCCCCAGCCTCCCTCATCAGGAAAAAGGGGATGGTTTGTTTTCGGCCTTCTGTGCAGTCTCACATTTGGGATTGCACAGGCCCAGGCCCAGATGTGTGCCTGCACAGAAGGCGACTTGACAAACAATAGTGACAGGTAAGTGCAACCCTTTGTTTTTACCTGGCTAAAGCCCCGTGGAGCCTCCAACCTCTGTTCTGTGTGTAGAGATAAGAGTTTCTGGGTCAGGATCCCTTGGCCCAGAGGGAGGTGGGAGGGGAAGAGGGGTGGCTGGCCCTCTGAGACAGAGAGTCTTTTCCGCCTTGCAGGAGACCAGCCCTGGCAGGACCCTGGTGTGGCGAACCTGCTGGTGTTTCTGAAGGTGTCCTAGCCAGCTGGAGGGAGCTCCCTTGACTTTTCTTTCTCATTGCAGACGGTGCTGGTGGTCACTTCCCATGGGACCCCAGCCCCTGAATACCAGGATTTCCAGAGCCAGCTGAACTTCCGTGCCCAGAGGGACTTTGGTGTGGCAGTGAATGACTCGATGGTAAATCCACGCACCCCTGCTTCCATAACTTGTTCTGCACTCTGTTATTATGGGATGGAGTTCAGGGCCCTTTGGGAGTAGTGAGATGTGAGAGGTCAGCCAGCCCTCTTGGGCCAAGGACACTTTTCACCTGGGTCTTGGGAATCTCTTGTCGTGACCAAGAAATGACCCTGGAGATCCCCCAGGTTTGGAGTTGAAGAAGGCAGCCGTGGCTTGGCTTTGCAGGGGGTCTCTGGGGCTGGCTTGATAGATCCAGGTCAGCATTAGCCCTTGATAGGGCTGCCAGCCTCCGGGTGGGGCCTGGGAATCTCCCGCTTTTACAACTGACCTCCAGCCGACAGACATCAGCTCCCCTGGAGAAAATGGCTGCTTTGAAGGGTGGACTCTATGGCACTGTACCCTGCTGAGGCCCCTCCCCAACCCCCTCCCTCTCCTGGATCCACCCCCAAAGTCTCCAGATATTTTCCAACCCAGACCTGGCAACCCTAGCCCTTGGTCACAGAGGGAATTTGCAGTGGCCTTCGGAGTAATTCTCTATTCTGGGCAGCTGTTGCTGCTTCTTCCTCCCTGGTTTTCTGTGTTGCTTCCTGCGCTGTGTGTTTCAGCCTTCTGGCTGACCACTGCTCCCTCCTCCTCCCATTTCCTTTATTTTTTTTTGGCCTCCCAAAGGGGATTTTTTTATTGCATTTTCTAATATCTACACACTAAAAACTACAAACAGAAAATATAGGGAAGGGTAACTGCACACTATAGGAGAAAGAAAAGAAAACCCTCTAAAAACCCAAGAGACGGTGATCATATAAACATTTTACATATTTGCTTTCCCTCTTAAATGCAAATTGACTTTCGCCAAAAATGATCATCTAGCCAATAAATAATTTCAACATTTCACCAACAATTTCAGCTTAATAAAGAAATGTGAATCATACTTTAAGTACTTCAGAGAACATGAACAATCTATTTTTTCCCTTTTTCCCCTCTCAAATGATAGCCTGTTTTGGGGCCTACTGCCCCCAATTTAGAGTCTGAGTCCTCATCAGAAGATCCATTCTCTCCTTCCTCGCTCTCCTTGGCGCCATCGGTAACTCCTTCTCCTGATGGACAACTGTGCTGACGCAAGAACTTGCAGGCCTTTTCAATGGAGTCTAGCCTTTCTTTACCGTTTGTGTATCTGAAGATTAGTCCCTCGGGTACTAACCATCTGTAGGAAACACTGTGACTTTGTAGAAATAACACCAAGTCTCTGTACTTCCTTCTCTTCTTATCTCAAATGGAACATCCTTCAACACTTTGATATCCTTGTCCTTTAGCTTCAAAGTAACTCCATTAGTCGCTTTCAATAGTTGATCTCTCACTTTTCTTCTGGAGAATCTTACTGTAACTTCCCCGGGCAGATTATTCTAATAAATTCTGAGTACGATCTAAAGATCGTATCTATTTTGCTTTGAAGTTGATCTGATGTCATCTCTGCCACAGGGGCCAACAAATCACCCACAGTCTGTCTCAAATTCTCCCCTTTCTCCTCCTTGATCCCTTGAAGTCTCAAGACTTGCCCTTTCCATTTGCAGCTGTAGTACACGAGGCTCTTTGATTTGGCACTTTTTTTCCAATGCCTGCAGCTTTTTATTCACCTTTTAAAAGTTGGAATCAATCTCTTTAAGCTCCTGCTCCATTTTTTCGATTTTCTGTGTATTTAAAGCCGTTTGTGCTTGTAATGCGTCAAGCTTATTATCAATGGCTGTAATTTTCTCCAGCAGGGGGCAAAGCACTTCCAGTAGCAGCTTTTGGAGTTCCGCAGTTGAGTCCTGTCTAGGAATAGAACTTGACGGGCTGTAACTTCTGGAAGAAAGCTTAGCTTTTGCTAGTTTCTCTTTAGCATCCTTCGGCGGCGCCATTTTTGAGAATTGTTTACTTTTCTTAAAAGTATGTCAAAGTCTCTGAAAGCTTTTATACGGTATGGTAAGTTCTCACAGTCTCTCTGTTTCCATTCAACCACTTTTTGCTGCTGCTCCTCCTTTTTCTGGCTTTAAAATCGCTTGCAAGCAGTTCTTAGCGGGGGGAAGTCCCCTCCCCCCCTCGTTTTTTTTATAGGGGAGCACGCTATTTGCATGTTATTCTTGCTTAAACTTCAACTCACATTTTTAGCGATTGTCCTTTTGCATTCAAAATCACTTGATCACCATGCGCTTGCTCCGATGTGCTGATCTTTTTTTTTTTTTGAAATAACTCTCCTAAAAAGGAGAGAATTTTATTTTTTATAAGAAAAGGGTAAGGTAGACAGATGGGAAAAGAAAAAAGAGCGGAGTGAGTTTTTTTCTGTTAGTAAAGGTTAGTTTTATTTCTTCCAGTTGTCGGCATCCATCACGGTTGAAAGATCTTCTTTTCAGCTTTACAAAGTCCAAATCAATTCTGTTAGTAAAGTTAGTAAAGTCCACTGGGGTTAAATCAAATCTTTTCAGATGTTACACGAACAAATTCCTTTTTAAGTCTCTCCAATTATCATTAAGTCCTTTGAACTTTAGTGCCTCCCGTTCCGTCACTTCCTTCCCCCGGGCCGCCGTCTTCTTCAAAAATCCAAATTTTGAGTACTGCTTCCTCCTCTGTGCTGGCATGTCTCTTCAGAAATTTTTTAATCCAACTTCTTTCGCTTCTTTTTTCTTGTTGTTTCTGGCAGTCATTTCTCGCTGGCTCCATTAACACTCAAGTTGAAATTAGATCTCCATTACTTGCTAAGTTCAACACCCCTTTCTACTGGCAGAGTATATCCTTTTTTTAAAGGCGGAGTAGGCTTTGAGAGCCTTATCCGCCTCTTCTTTTTATTTATTCGCTCCACTGCCAGATAGAGGTGTCAAGACTTTCATCAAAATAAATCTGAGATCTTCTTTCCCTTCTTCATCCATAGCTTGGAACTTTAGCATCAAATTAATTTTCTATACATTTTCTGCCATCAACCTTGTTAATTCCAACATTTATTTTTGTAGTCTGATGAGAACAATTTCCATTTTAAAAACGTTTCATTGATATTTTAGATTTACTCCAGCAGGTGGCGCAGTATCTCAGTCTCTTGTTAATTGACAGCTAGTTCTGGGGGGGTTGACTGGAGCGGAAGTCCCTCCTCTCTTCTCTTCCGTTCTAAGCAGGATTTTCCCCAGCATCGACATTTTGTTTTTTATTTACTTTTTCAGAGTTCGTGTCACATCCCCCAGAAAGCAACTAAAGCCGCAATCTTCTGTAAAACCCCAACGGTACTTTCACCAACATTTTTTCTTGTTACCCCCCTTCGCGTTTCCTTTAAAAATTCGCTTCTTCGAAGAGGGTGGAAGCTCCTCCCTCCTCCCATACGCTTATCCGCTTGCGGGGGGTTTTAATTTTCGCTTCAAAATAGATCTTCAACTCACGATTAGATGCCATATCTTCTTTTCATAGTAATTCATCCGCTTTTCCTCACTCCTGGAAGTCGGCAGGGCTGCTAAGTCCCATTCGGGACGCACTACGCGGCGGGGCCGATTGGGGCGGGGAGAAAGCCTCAATTTCCCGGCAGTTTGCCGGCAAAGAGGCTACTCCCCTATGCGCCCCCGGTTCGGAGCCTTTGACTAAGGCTCACTATGGTCTTTCGCAAACGCGAAGACCCCCCCATTCCGCGTGTGGGCTAACCGCCTCCGGGAGCGTCCCGAGAAGCGGCCGCCATTCGCAGCACCGAAACCGAAACCGTATCCGATGTGCTGATCTTGTTCCCATTCAGAACGCTCTATGGCGGGCCCGTTGGGGCTTGGAGGAACCCCCCCTCATCGGCTAGTTGTGCCAGGGGGGAGTTCTCTAGCACCCCATGGCTGGGAGTCCAACCCAAGGACTCCTGGGGTGGTACAGACAGTTGTACCCCCATCCAGCCATAGGCGCTGGCAGGCTTCTCCCAGAGCCCAGGGAAAGAGCGACTGCCATGGCGATCGCTGAAACCGGAAGTCCCTCCTCCCATTTCCTAATGTTTGCTTACCCCACCCTTGTGTGCTGCCAGGCTTGCCTCTTGTCAACTAGGTCCAGTCTGGTCTCCCTCCTTCATGTCTGTCACCCAAGTGGATGTTGAGGTCCAGGAGTCTCCTCCATGTCATCGTTGAAGGAGGGTGAATCCCAGGCCTCGTTTCTCAGGTGGGCTGCCAGATCTGAGCTTGCCTGAGGGGCATTTTGGTCACCAGACCCACACAGACCAAGAGACACCCCTGAATTCCCAGCCTCAGACCCCTGCCCCAGCCAAGGAGGAGCTGCTGGTTTGGAGCCATTCAGGGGCCCTCTGGCTCCTAGGTGTTGGAGATAGACCATCAGGGGCCACCATGTGGCATTCCTTATGGCTCCACTAGCAGAGCTATGTCTAGAATGTCCCTGGTGATGCCCTCCAAGTCCAAGGTACTGGCTGCCTGTGGGGAGAGGGGGGACAGGATAGTTCCATAATGTTTCTCTCCCTCTCTCTCTGTCCCACTATAGGAGGGGACCGTGGTGGCCGGCTGCTTCCACGATGTGCTGCTGCTGTATCTCAGGGCACTGAACGAGACGCTGCGTGAAGGTGGAACCAAGCGGGATACCAGCCGCATCCTGGAAAAGATGAGGGGCCTGAAAATTCAGGGTATCAGATGCTCGGTGGAGGGAAAAGAGTGGCCAGGGGAGGGGGGCAGGGGGGGACTGCAAAGAGATTGGGGTTGGGGGAAGGCCTCTCTGGGCTGAGGCAGGCGGGGCTAGGAGGGAGCAGGAGAGGGAGGGAATGGGGGAGGAGGGCTGGCTTTAGAGAGGGGCTACCCCAGGGCCTGTCCAAGAGGCAGACTCACCCATGGCTCATGAGTGACCACTGATGCTGGGGGCCACATAGGAATGATGTGCGTCTCCCTCCCTGCCCTCCCCCCATCCAGGTGTCACTGGGACAATGAGAATCAATAGCGACAATGAACGAGAGATGGATTTTGACCTCTGGGCAATGAGGGATGTGGAGAGCGGAGAGTACCAGGTCTGTGTGTGTGTGTGGTGGGGGGAGGCGTCAGCTATGGTACGGGGAGGGTCCCCAAGCAGCCCCACTGGGTCTCTGAAGGGGCTTGCATGCACCGAATAGGCACTCAAGAGCCCTGGGTGGGAGTGGGGGGTTTGAGGGTGGTGGGATGTGAGACACCAGGGGGCCTCCAGGCCTTTCCATTTGGGGTGCAATTCTGGGAAGTTGCAATGGACATGGAGGAAGGTGCACCCTCTCGCTCTGTGGCCTGAATCCAGCCCCTTCTTCCCACAGGTGGTGGCTTATTTCGTGGAATCAGAAAATTGGATCAACTGGACAGGGCCCATCCACTGGAAGAAGGGGGCCCCTCCCCTGGACAACCTGCCCTGTGCCCTTGACATGGATGACCCCTCCTTTGGTAAAGGTGAGTGTGTCCAGGGGTTGGCCACAGCTTGATCTCATTGACCTGTCCACAGTGGCCATTCTGGAGCCCTTTCATCCCCTCTGCCACCTTCAGTGGTGATCCATCTGCCAGGCAGGACAACCCTCAGTAGGAATGTTCAAACGCCTGCCCTTTTATCTCACGTTCTGCTCTCTGGTTGGGAGCTGATTTTTCACCAAGCAGTTTGGCTGTTCAGAAGCCACCGACACCTTTTCATTGCGTAAATTCTTGCATATTCATACAATACAATTGGCATTTTTTCACATCCGCGTATTCTCATACGTCTGAATGGGAGTCCTGGTTTCCTCTCCTCACATGGACCCGCCGTCACTGTTCACTGCATGGCAACTAATCTTAAAAAGATCCAGGGAGCAGATGGATCAGTCCAACAGTAATGACTAATTGGGTATATTAAAAAAGAAGTCTTACCATTTGGTTCTCATTTCATTTTTTGTCATCATCAAGGGTTTTTCACACATGCACATTTTTGCTCAGCCTTATGGGAGTTGTCATCCTCCCTCCATAGTGTTGAATCATTTGGAGGAGCCTCAGTTTCACTGCTGCACAGATGCAAAAGTGCCTCGAAAGGGAGAAGGGAAGGAAACCAAAGTACCACGACTTGAGCCCTTTTCTCCATCCCCACCTATGAGTTGCTTTGAGGTGGTTTCTGAATGAGGGATTTCCTCAATGTAACCAAGTTTGACACATTTGTCTTCAGAGCAAGACGCTGGGCAAATCCTGATCTGCAAGTGAATCATGGGTAATTTCCTCCACTGTGAGACAGGCCCTCCTTACGCCATCCCCAGTTAGCCCTTCCACCCAGAGTGGGGGTTCCAGTCTGAGGGGTCGGTCACCCCTAAGCAGGGATGTTCTAACACTCACCAGTTCATCTCGGGATCTGCTTGCTGACTGGAGGAGGGAGCTGATTTCTTGCCAGTCAGTTCAGCCATTCCGGAGAACCTCAGGCCTCTGAACCAGGTAAGATTTTGCATATTCAGTCGGCAGCATTTCTCACATCCCAATGGGAGTCCTCCCTCTCCCCAACATACCTGTTACCTCTGCTCACTGCTCAGCAGCCAGTCATAAAAATAAATATTGAGCAAATTAACTGGTCAAACAGTGACCATAAATGTGTGCTTTTGTAAAGGCCTTACTGTTGGTGTTCATCTCATTCTGCGTTATTGTTGAGGTCCTTTGCGCATGCGCTGTTCCACTCAGCCTTAGGGGAGTTGTCATCCTCCCCACCGTGTCATTTAATTATCTGGAGGAGCCTCAGTTTCACCTTCTGCACAGATGCAAAAGTGCCTCAAAAGGGAGAAGGAAATGAAACGGAAGCACCACAACTGGTCCGCAGCTGTGAAGCTGTTCAGCCGCTGCTCAAGGCATATGGCTGCAAGGTGAACAGATCCGAGGCTCAGCTCAGGAGCGATCATGGCTGTTGAAGGTGCTTTCTTTGCCCAAGACCTGTTTCAGCTCAAAATCCATGCCATCCCCAACTCATTCTGACCCTCCCCACCGGAGATGTCTGTGTGGCCTTCTAGTGGGTGGCAACTGGAAGCTGAGACGGAATGGAGAGGTTTCCAGGGTGGAGGCCACAGTGCACAGAGTTCCAATTGGCACAGGTAATATGTTTGTGGCCTCTTGTGGAGCCGAGTTGTGTGGGCACCACCATGGGTGAGCCATGTGTGCGGAGGGGGAATAACCCCACGAGCACCATCCCTGATCATCCAAGTCTCACCTCGGGGCCAGTGGTGGGCCTGCCTCAGCAGAACTGACCAGCTCCTGCCTGGCTCCAGATGCGAGACTTCCCGTTGTGTGGTTCAGCAGGGCCTGCACTGACCCACCGAGAATGGATGCTGCCCCCCAGCAGTTTACAGGTGAGGAAGGGGCTGACGCGTGGAAGCTTGGGCAACCTCTCCATGTGGCTGCATGCTGGGGGGTTGGATTAGTGAAGGGGCTGGTTGGGGTCAGTGTGGGCAGGGACTCTCCCTCTGGGTGATCGCTGGGGGGCTGGATGTCCTCCTCGGACCCTCCTTCACTTGGGGGTGGCTCCTTTTGAGCGGGGACGATGCTGCACGGCCCTTATTCTCTCCTCATCCTCCAGCCAGGCTTTTGGGAGGAGGAGAGCCTCCGTGGAGACTGTGGAGTTCCTGCTACTGACTCATCGCTGACGTAGTTGAGGTGAGGGGTTGTGAGGTGTGTGTGGGTAGAGCTGGCGGGCCCTGTGAGGTCAAAGAGGGAGGGGCAGTTGCTAAAGACAGCTGAGGGACCCCCCCACTGAAAGGCCAGGACTGATTCTCTTCCTCCCTCTCACTGATGTTCCTCCTCCAGAGCTCAGAAACTCCTTCATAGCTAGAGGGAGAGGGTCATCTTTGCCTGTAATCTTTCAGGGGTCTTTTCTCTGCCACAGGATCATTGGGAACCACAGCAGCCTCAAGTCTTCTAACTCTGTGGTGGACAGTGGGGTTGGCGCTCAAGATCTCTGGCTGTGGGCTGGTCAGTTTCCGGCAGAGTGGGGAGAGTGAGGGGAACCCCGCTTTTCCCACCACACAATGGCAGTGCCTTCCTCTTTGGCAAGACCTTCCTTCTTCCCCATCCCCAGAATGAGGAAGAGCCCCCCATGACAGCATTCAGACTGGCTGTTCCTGAGCCTGTTTGAAGTGGTCCTCTGCATCCTGTTGAAGGAAACACTGGACCTTTGCAGAATCACCTCCTGACCTTCCTCTCTTTCTCCATCCCTCCTCACCCATCCCCAGGAGCCGTGGGCAGCACCCTGCAGAGGCAAGAAACAGAGGAGTACGGATTTGTGACCACTTGAAGAGAGACAGCTGTGTGCAGTGGGGCTTTCTCGACTGAGGATGGGGACCTCAGCCCCTGAAGGGGAGGAAGGAAGAACTCCAGTGATCTGGAAGAAGGCAAAGATGATCTCTGCCTTGTTGTAGCTGTATTTCTGGGTCCCCAGCTGGGTCCTCTCTTCCCATGCCAGGCATTTCAAGAATGTGAGTGCTGGCATCTGCTGACCTTGGCTATAAGGGGAAGGAATCTGGGGGCTTCTGGCATCTCCCAGTGGATGTATAGAACCTTCACTGGACAAAGTGGGGAATTTCAGACAGATGATATAATCCGGAAGAGGAACGGTTCCCAAACGGTTTCTGGTCTGGCATTTCAGACAGAACCGTTTTAGAACCGGTTCCCTACCGGAATATATTTGTAATTTCACACAGAATCGCTTCTGTCCCGTTCAGGAAACGGGGCTGAAGCGTTTTACCTGTCAACCGCTTCCAAGTAGTCATCAGTTTCTTCTCCCGGATCCGATACGCTTTTTTCCTGCCTTTTTTCGCCCGCGCGGACGTCTCCGGCTTTTTTTTTTTTTTTAACGTTTGCTTTAGAGCGTTATAGTGCAATAGCATCATAGCAACCCCATTGGAATGCCTGCAGTGTTGTTTTTATAGCACTATAGCGCTATAGCGCTCTAAAGCGAACATTTTTTTTTAAAAAAAGGCGTGGCGGGAACCGGCGGGAAAACAAAGCGGTGCAATCTGAAATGCCAAAC
Source organism: Gekko gecko (assembly GCA_029375565.1). NCBI lineage: Eukaryota > Metazoa > Chordata > Lepidosauria > Squamata > Gekkonidae > Gekko > Gekko gecko. Next base: position 144,144,689 of record JAPDNY010000007.1, on the reverse strand, counting down.
CGCTTCTGATTCGGCTCTTTTCCGGTCAGGGAAAGCCATGTGTGAAATGGCAGCCCTGTACCGGTTTACTTCAAGACGAATCAGAAACGGCTTCAATCCGGCAGAGTCTCGGTAATGTGAAATTCCCTGGGGTCTCCCTCTCAGTCACTTCGGGCTGTGGGCTGCTTTGGGGAGCACCGTGTGGCAATGTCAGGAGGTTTCTCAGCAATTGGTGCATCATGTGAATGAAATGTGAGCCTGCCCTTGCCAAATGCACCTTAGCCCAGCAGCCCGAAAGTTGCATTTCTTATGACCCAGAGGCAGTGGAAGAGGGAGTGTGCTGGGGGGGGGGGAATATGGCCTCTCCATGCCCTGTCAGGCCTCCTGTGAAGGGAACTGGCCTCTTCTCCACCAGATATGCTTTTCTGTGCCTGTTTTAGGAGCACTGGTTCTTTCCTGTGGATTCCTCCTCCCCACCAGACGAGGGAGACTGCAGTGAAGAAGAAAATGAGGAACAAGAAAGTAGCCAGAGTCTAGTGAAAATGAAACAAAACTAAAGAAGATCGGTGAACAAGAGAAAACAACATTCTTCTCCTCAGGAAGCAGAAGCGGAGGATAACAATAAATGAAGCTGCATATTTGAAGCCGATTCTCGCTGTCTCGTAAATGCCCAGGAGAAAGAAGGGGAAATAATTCCTTCTCATGGAATTTACGCTGAATGTTGAGCTCTCTACCAATGCCTTAATGTGCTTGTTTTTCACATTTCTTTTTCTTGGGGGCAACTCAAATAAAAGTTTGTGGAACTGGAACCTGTGTTTGGACCAAACACCACTGTATGTCTTCTTGCATGGGACAAGTCTTCAGAAAGTGGGGATGTGCCATGGGGGGGAGGGTCAAAAAATTGTTTTGGGGTGCAGCCTGCCCCAGTGTCTGCCTGTGTGCTTGTCCTAGGGGAACCCCACTTTGGAGCAGCTGGAACACAAAGAGGGTTTGGACCAGGAAACACCACGTCATCTCGGAGGGCAGAGTCCCCTGAAGGTGAGACAGTATGATGTTTGGTGGTCCAAGCTTTCTTTTGGGGTGCAGAGGGCATGCAGTCATTCCAGTTCCTTATTCAGAAGTTCTTTGTGATACAGGCTTCTTTGGTCAACCCAAAATAGAAGCTCCTGTTGCTAGAACTAATGTTTGGATCAGGCAGCACTGTATGTCTTCTTGCAGGGGACAGTCTCTAGAGTATGGAGGTGTGTCATTTTGGGTGGTGCAAAACATTGGGTTTTTTTTTGGGGGGGTGTAGCCTTGCCCCAGTGTCTCCTGGCAGGGAATAGATAGTGGCCTTTAGACTAGCAAGACTCTAGGAAGAAGATCCAGGAAACACTTCTCTGACCTGGCCTGACCTGGTCATTGGTTGGGGGGGAGATGATAAAAGTTCATTGCAGCAAGGAGGAGAACATTTATGGACAGAGGGACAGAGGAACTGCATTTTACCCATTTCTTTTGAATCCCTTGCTGAGTCTGGTGCTGTGCTAAAAGTATACTTGTGAACATTTAGTTAGTTTGATGCAACATAGTTAGTTTGATGCTGGTAGTGCTTCTCTGTACCACATAGTCCTCCACCACCTTGGACACAATACTTTAAAAGGTGCACCAGAGGAAGGCAGGCAGTTGGCAAGTGGCTATTCCTCCAGGGGCACACGAGGCAGTAAACTGTCCCCGTGGTGACCAGGCGCTGGGCTGCAGGAAACACAGAGGCAAGGCCTCACGACTTGGAAGGGAACCTGGGAGTCCTGACCCTCCCAGCAGGCAATTCCTTACAGAGGTCAGATGGTGGCAGCAGGTTACCCAAGAAAGGTCTCCCCAGGTGTTGGAAAAAACCTCAGAGGGTTTGGTGGAACAGGGCCTGCAGGCCCTTTCCGCCTCAGGATACAAATGAAGTTCTTTGGTTCAACATAAGTAGTTTTGCCTGAACACCTTTCTTTTGTCCCGTCCTGTTGGCATCAGTATCATAACCTTGGCCAGGGCAATCCTTAACATCCATGTTGTTTTCCTTCAGCGTACTCAAGATCCGTATTCAAGCAAATTGGACAATTTGCTGCTGCAGGCTCACCATCGCTCAGAGGAGTCACTGTACTCTTGCCGAGAGATTTCCCTTTAGACGTTTCCATTCTCAGGCAGATCCCCAAGATTCATGTTCATGAAAGGAAAACGGAAGGGCCGCCTGATGCTGCTGGAGCCGTGCAGAGCCAGGGCCTGGCTGTGGTGGTTGAAGGGGTGAGAGTGAACAGGCTGAAATGGAATCCTGTCGAGGCAGAGGTGATGCTGGTAGGGGGAGGCTGAAGTCCTTGAGGGTGTTGCGCTTCCCACATTGGATGGGGTGCCACTCACCCTTGCTGACTCAGTTGAAGGGGTAGCGGATATATTCACTCTGTGGCTTGTGGAGAACCATATTCACCATTTTTATCCATAAAGACAGCCGTACTTAATTCCCTCTCTGGCAGAGGTGTGGGAGACACAGAACGAGTATCCCTGGATGCTCAGCTCAGCTACAGTGTTGAAGGCCAGTGTCCGGATATCTCCTTTCTCCCAGCAGGCTCCAAAGACCCACAGCCAGGGAGCAGCAGCAGCAGCCCCGCATCTCACCAGAACAAACTGGGGGAACAAGACGGATGCTGGGGGAAGGGGAGCAGGGTCCAGTGTTCAAAAGGACGTTGAAAGATGTACGTGTTAATCTGCGCTCTTGATCACCCCGCTGGGTAAAGGGAGCAATCAGCAGCAGAGATGCACAGGTTTTACTGATTAAAAACAGGTTTTCTAGGCAGGATGAACAGCAAACCACAAAGCAGGATGAAACTAAGTGAATGATAAGTGAAGACATGATAAGATATTCCTTGCCTTTTATCACATACCAAGCCATTAGTTTGGCCATGGTTTTAGAGCGTGTTAGTCATAGAGCCTCAATCAACCACTTAAACCTCGTGGCCCCTGAGAATTGGTCTCCCTAGAAGCCTTCCAGAAAAGTGGACTGGGGTATCCAGTGATGTCTCCCAAAACCTCTTGAGAGCCCTGCTCAGGCGTTTCTCTGTCGGGGGCCACAGGACATCTCCTGGCACCTCTCCCTCCGGAGCCTTGACTATTTTTTCCCCCGACTCTAGGCCTTCTCCCCTCTTGCCTGGAATGAGGTATCTTGATATTCAACCAAGCGATGGGAGAATCAGTGGAACTCAGGGGTTCTTTCCGAAAGTTCACTCAGGGCGACCTGGGCTCAGATGCCCAGATTAGTCATGGAGCTTGAGCCTACTTTACAGGGTTGTTGTGAGGATAAAATAGGGTCTCCCTCCCATGAGTTCCATGGAGAAAAGCAGAGCACAAAGGTGAGATTACAAAGTGCAGGATCAAGACACAGGCCAAGAAATGGAGGACCAACCCAGGCATGGCGCCCTCTGTCCCTGGATATTGTCCCAGCATCGAAAGTGAAGAGGGGCGGGTGGAAGAGTGGAAGAGAGCAGGGACAGGCCTGTCATGGTGGGAGCCCGAAGCCACGGATGGGCTCAGAACCAACAGCCCTTTTATGGCAGTTGAGTGACTGAAAGGGACCCACCCCTGAGGGAGTCCAGAACCCCTAATTTCTTGTGGGAGGGGGCTGCCCCCTGACTTTGCCTGAGGCCCCGGGGGGCTGATTTCCAGCAGTGCCCAGTCAGATGCCCCAGAGAAGCCCCAAAGGAGGGCTGGCAGACAACAGCCCCTGCCCTACTGACTCCTCCCTGGCATCTCGACAGTTGGAAGACTTCTGCCTCTGAACCTGGAAGCCTCCATGGCTCATAGCTTATCCTTCGTACTGGTATTTTTTTCCTGCCTTGTAGTGATCATCTGTAAGCCACCTTGGAGATGGCGAAGTGGTGGATAAAGGGGCCTGTGGCATAGCATCTGCTTGGTATGAAGAAGGTCCCAGGTCCTATACCCGGCCACCAATTAAAAGGTTCAAATAGTAGATGGTGAAAGACCCCCCACACACACACCTGGAACCCTCGAGAGTAGGCAATTCCGACCTTAAAAGCTGAATGTGAGCCTCCACGTTCAGAGGCAGTACACCTCTGATACCAATGCTAGGTGGCAACATAAGGACATAAGAGCCCTGCTGAGTCAGACCAATGGTCCATCTAGTCCAGCATCCTCACTCACAGAGCGGCCAGCCAGTTCCTCTGGCGGTCCAACAACAGGGCATAGAGGCTGAGGCCTTCCCCTGATATCACCCCTGATGGGATAAGAGGACGGGTTATCTTATGAATTAAAAACTGGTTAAATGACTCAAAGCAAAGAGTAGGGATCAATGTATCCTTCTGCCAATGGAAGGAAGTAAGCAATGGGGTCTCACTGGGATCCGTATTGGGGCCGACACTATTTGTTTTATTCATCAGTGATCTGGAACTTGGCGTGAGTAGCATAGTGGCCAAGTTTGCAGATGACACAAAATTGTTCAGGATGGTGAAAACCAAGGAAGAGCTCCAAAAGGACCTCCACAAACTGGCTGAGTGGGTGACAGTGTCACAAAAAGAAGTTCAGTGCTGGTCAGTGTAAGGTGATGCACACTGGGACAAAAAATCCCAGCTTCAGCTATAGGCTAGTGAGGTCTGACCTTGCTGAGACTGAGAGGGGAAAAGATCTTGGGGTCGTAGTGGGCAGCTCGATGAAAGTGTCACCCCAGTGTGCTGCAGCGGTGAAAAAAGGAAAACTCTTCTGTTAGGGATTGTTATGAAAGGGATTGAGACTAAAACGACCAATATTGTAATGCCCCTGTATATATCTATGGTGCAGCCTCATTTGGGATACTGTATCCAGTTCTGGTCCCCGTATCACAAAAAGGACATTGCAGAGCTGGAAGAAACACAAATCAGGGCGACCGAGAGGACTGGAGTACCTTCTCTGTGAGGAAAGGCTGAAGAGTCTAGGAATTTTCAGTTTAGAAAAGAGGTGACTGGGGAGGGAACAGACATGAAAGAGGTTTATAGGATGATGCATGGGGTAGAGAGAGTTGACAAAGATAACTTTTTCTCCCTTGTCCCAAATACTAAAACTTGAAGACACCAAGCAAAGCTAATGGGCAGTAGGTTCAGACTGGACAAAAGGAAATACTACTTTACACAGAGTGATTAAAATGTGGAATTGACTGCTAGAGGCTGTAGTGAGGCCAAAAGGAATAAACAGCTTTAAAAGGAGATTAGATAGATTCATGGAGGACAGGTCTATCAATGGCTACTAGCCCTGGTGACCAAGGGGAACCTGCACATACAGAGGCACTAAAGCTCTGAATCCCAGAGACAGGAGGCAACATCAGGAGACGGCCTCAGCCTCTGTCCCCTGCTGTTGGCTGTCCAGAAGCTTTCAGAAGCTCAGGGAAAGTGAAAGCCGTTCCATTCTTTACACCACTGACTCTCCCACCCACAGTGAAAGGCAGCACCCTTCTGGGGTCTCCTGTTTCCCATTTTCTCATGGAACTTCCTCCTCCTCCTCTCTCAGAACAGGAAGTCCCACCATGGCCACCTGCAGTCTGGCTCTTCCCAATTAAGCACTCCCCTTCCATGTCCCGTATGCTGTGGTGGGGAGACCCCCTCCCCAGGATCTCCTTCTCACCCTTCTCTCTCTCCCTCCATTCCCTGGCATCCCCCCCCCCCAACATACACACCAGGAAGATGGACAGCACTTGACCTGCAAGATGAGCATCTGCCCCTCAGCCATGTACAGAGAAGGCGCCTACTGTTCTGGGAATCACTCTGCAGGAGATTGTGCCGTGGGGCCTTCTACACTGAGAGCAGGGACCTCAGCTTCAGAGGCGAGAGAGGAGAAGCCCCCTAAGTCAGAACCAGCCAAAGATTGTCGCTGCCTTCTGCTGGCTGCATTTTGGTTCCCTGGCCGGTTCCTCTCCTCCCTTTCACCCCATGCTGGGCACTCCAAGAACGTTAGGCCTGGAAGCTGACCTTGGTTATGGGGGAAGGAGTCTTGGGTTTTGCACCCTCTCCAGGAGGGCTTTCAGAGCCCTCAGGGGTCAAGAGGCCCCCCTCTCTGTCACTTGGGACCTGCTCTGCTTTGGGGAGGATCCCTGTCTGTCGCCACATGGCAGGGTCAGGAAGTTCCTGAGCAGTCAACGCACCATATCCCACATGTGGAACTGCTCCAGCCAAAGGCACCTTCGTCCTGGGCCCTTCACACCTCGGACTTGGTCCTACATCAGGGCATGAACTTCGAAGGAAGTACAAACAACACATGCATTGACTGAAAAGGGAGTTTGTATCCCCGCTTAGTTGTGTCTTTTCAAAACTGAAAAGTCCCAGACTCTTTGGTTTTCCTCATAGGGAAGGGGCTCCAACCCCGTAAAGCATCTTGGTTGCCCTCCTCTGTACTTTTTCCTGCTCTGCAAAGTCCTCTTGGAGCTATGGTGACCAGAACTGGTCCAAATGAGACTGCACCACAGATCTATAAGGGGCTTTGCAATATTGGCCGTTTTATTCTCAATCCCATTTCCAATAATCCCTAACTTGGAGTTGGCCTTTTTCAATGGTTGACACTTTCACTGAGCTGTCCACTACAATCTCAAGGTCTTGTTCTCTCTCAGTCTCAGCAAGTTCAACCCCATTAGCCTGTACTTACCAACCTTGAACTTCCTTTGCCACATTGTCGCTCACTCAGTTTGTGGAGGTCCTCATGGGTGATCCAGGCTTGGATGGGTTTATATCCCCTGGAACTGCCGTATTAATTCCTGTTGGAAACCCCAGTGCAGTCAGGGTGGGAAAATCCTGTGCGATGGAGTCTGCTTCCCCGCACCAACCTCTCAAAGTAGAATGGGGGGGGGGAGTTGACAGCCAGTCCCAGGCATGGTTCTGGTAGGAGATTTGAGGATAAATTGCGGGGTGGGATGGGGTGCTTAATGCATCTGTTATGTACCGAGCTGGAATGCTACCTAGGACATTGACTGAGCTTGAGAAACCAGACAATAGATAGCCAGGATCCTGGATGGGACCAATTAAGCTAGAGTGGGAGTGTAAATAGCCTATCACTGGGTGTGGGTGTGGTGTTGGGTGTGCATATAAGCAGAGCTAGGGTCCTGCTGGTGTTGTCTTGTAGTTTACTTTTACTTCCTAATAAACATGAGCTGATCACTCAATGTGTCTGAACCCAGTCTATTTCAGCATCTTTCCTGACAGCCTGGGGGTGAGGGCATCTGGAAGTGCCGGGTGCCAGCAGGACCAGACCACCCATAGACAGATTTAGGCATTCGCCTGGAGCGCCCCTGAAGGGGGGGCGCTTCGTGCATCGCCAAGACTTGGGAGGGGGGAACGGGTGGGTAGAAATGCACGCCGTCCCTGGCCACGGGAAGAGGAGGGCTCCTTCGCCAGGATCCTTCCAGGCCTGCAGAGGCCTCTGCCATCCTCCCCACCCTTCCTGCCTGTCCAGGAGCCGGGCAGCCCCGGCGCTTCAGCCCTCCTCCCTTCCAGCAGTGTGAGGAGTGGAAGAAGTCGCTGCTGCTGCCAGGGCACTGGCATGGAGATGGAGGAGGGCGGCCGTTGGGGGAGGGCGGGATTCCGGCTGGCGTCTAGCTGCTGCTCCATGCTTGTGAGCAGTGGGGAGCGGGCAGCGGAGGCAGCGGGTGGCTGAGATGGCGGGCGGCAACGTGAGCATGTGCTCAGATTGTGCAGCCTGGTGAGAACCAGCAGGGCTTTTGGCGAGGCATGGGGGGAGGGGCGGGACGGCAGGCCAGTCTGGCACCCCACTCCAGGGGGTGCTCCAGGCAAACGCCTAAATCTGTCTATGGGTGGTCCGGCCCTGTGGAGGTCTCTGCAGGCCTGGGAGGATCCTGGTGAAGGAGTCCTCCTCTTCCTGTGGCCAGGGGCGGTGCGCGTTTCTACCCACCCATTCTCCCCCCCCCGGAGTCTTGGAGAGGTGCATGAAGCGCCCCCCCATTCTTCCCCAGCCGCCCCCAGGCTCCAAAGTGTTTCCTGGTGACCATACCCTTCTTCCCCAAAGCTTTCTCCACCTCCTTGGAGCAGGAAACATATCCCATCAGAAACAGGTTACCTCCCTTGCTTGGCTTAAAGGGTAACATAAAGGTCTGAGAGTGAGATCTTGGGGGCAAACGCAAAGAATGGTTTATACATTATTACTGTCTCTGTAAGCATTCATGACAGAAGCAAAAACAGGCCCTTGGAAGAAAATGTGGGGCTTTCTATATACTTTGGGGGATTCCGCAAGTACAGAAAAATTACTTTGTAAATTATCCAAAAGAAAAAGATGCAGGCACAACAAAATGACCAAATGAGAACTAAGCAGGTTCCGATAGACAAGAATGTTGAAAACAGGGGGAGAGAAAGATGAGGAAATTAAAACAGAATCGGGGGTGGGACGAGACCCGGATGTGACCGTGCAGGATCGCCTATTTCTCCAACCCACCCTTTTTCATCACTTCCCCTCCTTTTTCTTTCGTTCTCTTTAGTGAACACCCATCCTGATAAACAGTTCTGAAAAGCTCAACAGCTTTAGAACCACTGGATATGAATTTAAAGGTTTTACAAGCCTATTTTACTTTTCCTAATAGATTGACATGGCTACCAGACCTAGCAGTGTGTGTGTAGGGGGGAGAGCCATAGCTCAGTGGTAGACCATCTGCTCTGCGTGCAGAAGGTCTGAGGTTCAATACCAAACTTCTTCCACACAGAAAAAAAGAATCGGGCATTAGGGGATATGAAAGGTGTCTACCTGAGACTGAAAAGCCACCATTCCTCAGAACAAACAAAACTTAGGCCCCGGTCATATGGGCCAGAAAACGCGGGGGAGAGGCGTGGCAGTTTGCCCCGGAGCTAAATAAGGCGCGGTAGCCCGATCTCACGGACCACCGGGTTGCCACGCTCCAGCTCTGCACTGCGATCACACTGCGCTGCTGTAGCGCAGCAAAACAGCAGCACAGCATGCAAGTGCGAAGTGCGCATGCGCCGTTGGGGGGCGGGCCGCTGTCGGTGACTTGTGTGTGTGCATGTGCTGTCCAGTGTTGGTGCGCATCCCAGGGAAACTTACAACATCCGGAAACCCTGGGGACATGGGCGGGCGTCGGAAGCCGTGGGATACTGGTGCTCCCACGATCAGATGCCAGCCTTTGCCCTGGGGTTTCCAGAAACTAGTACCTCGGACCTACTAGTTTTTTACTCCGCGTTTTCGGAGGGAAGCTGCGGATTGGCCACGGGAGCACTACGTCTCCCAGATGTGCTCCTATGGACGCGCATGGAAAGTCCGCAGGGCTCCCGTGCCTTCAGCGGGGCAAATGCTCAGTGTGGACGGGGCCTTACTTTGATAGATCAGCCTTCAAACTCAGTGCAAGGTGGCTCCCTGTATTGGCAGCACTGCACACGCAAAAGTGGGCTTTAGGGCATGAAAGCTGGGATACAGGTTCATAAATCTTTCAGACTCTTGTTAATTTTACAGCCCTAACAACAGCCTTTGGAGGTAGAGCATTGCGCTCCTCTTCTCTAGCATACAGCTCCCTTTAAACTACAGAGAAAGGAGCTAATGCCAGCAGTATCCTCTGTCCCCCAGCTATTCACCTGCAGTGAATCTAGTCCAAGCCTTTTGGTTTGTCAGGATAAAGATACTGCAACAGATAGCTTGCTCTCACAATTTAAAAAAGAAAGAAATTAGCAATCTCACATTTTGTGTTTTCCATTCTTCCTAAAATGCATTTATGTTTGAAAATTGGTGCCCCTGGGCGGTGGTCGGGAGTAGGTGTGCAAAAAACCCGGGGTGCAAACCCGGGGTCCCCTAGTGTGCAAAAAAACCAGGGGTGGCCTTGCATGGTGCTGCCAATGATGGGGGTTTGGGGATGGTTTCTTTGGGATGGTCACAGGAATTCAGGCGGATCCCATGACGATCCTCGACAGCCCACTGGGGAGAGCGTGGCCTCGGTGGCCTGAGCGCTGCTCAACCTTCAGCCCTGGCTCAGGCGGCCCTGCCTCCGGGAGCGCTGCGAGGGAGGGGGCACAGAGCGGCGGGCACCCCCGACTTCGCCCCGCCCCTGCCCAGGCGCCCGGAGGGAGGGCGGCGGAAGGGGCGCCTTTTCCGAGGGAGCCCAGCGCGGCCGCCCCGCAGACGGGCTCTGGCTTCTGCAGCCGAAGAGGAGCCGGCCGAGCGCTCTCCGCCCGCCCAGTCCATGGCCGCGCCGCCGGTGCTACTGCTGCTGCTCTTGGGGGCCCTCCTGGCGGCGCCCTCCTCCCCTGCCCGGCCCTTGCCCGCCAGCGCCGCCCCGTCGGTGGTAGAGGTGAGGCTGGGGGTGCTGCTGCCGGAGCGCAACCTGGGCTACTCCTGGGCCTGGCCGCGCGTCGGTCCCGCCCTGAGCCTGGCCCTGGAGGCGCTGGAGCCCGAGCTGCGCCACGCCGGCCTCGCCGTCCGCGTCGCCTTCGCCTCCACCGAGACGAGCGGCACCTGCCACTCCGAAATGGCCTTGTTCAAGGCCATGGATCTGAGGAGGTCCCACGACCCCGACGTGCTGCTGGGGCTGGGCTGCGACGACACAGGCAACAAAGTGGCGCCCTTGGCCCAGCACTGGCAGCTGCCGCTCCTTCGAGCCGGGCCCCACCTGAGGAGCAGAGATTTCAGCACGACGGTGTACGCCGGGCCAGCGGGGCCGCTCGACCTCGGAGCCTTCGAGGACCAGCTGCTCCGGCACTTCAACTGGACCTCCCGCCCCATCCTTTCCATCGCTCCCGGCATCGATGACTGGCAATATGAAGAGTTCCGAGCGGACACCCCCAACTTCACCCCCCGCGTTCACAGATTCGAGAAGCCGGGCGAGGCTGTCCAGTTCATCCAGGCCAGCAGGCCAGGTGAGTCCGGCCAGACGGGAGCCGGCGGTCATTTAGCTCGACGACACCGGCCAGCCCTCCAGCCCATCCGAAGCCACTCCCCCTCCCCCTCCAGCCCTGAAGTACGGCTTGCCCGTGTCCCCTCTAGAGGCCGGCAGCGGCACCTGCTCGGCTCCCATCCCCCTAATCTCCTGGGTCATTGCGCCCAGTGTGCCTCCCCGCCATCAAGGGACAGCTAGTGGGTAAGGAGGAGGGCGCATTGCAGAGAGCGAGAAGGCGGAGAGCCTCGGTGCACGTCGAACAGAAGGGGGGGCAGAAGGGAGTCGCCGCCGCCCAACAGCCCCCCTCCAGCCTTAGCCCCCTCTTTCTCCCTCCTCCTCCAAGCTGGCAAGTTTCCTCCTACCGGCAGTGGCTGTAGGAGACCAGCTCTGCCTGATGCCTGGGCGAAAGAGGGGCAGGGAGATGGCCCAGATCTCCCCCCCTCTGATTCATAACCTGGAGTGTGGCCGGGAACAGTGGAAGGAAGCTGAGGGAGGACAAGAGAGGGGTAGGGTTGCCAGTCTCCAGGCGGGGCCTAGCGATCTCCCGTTTTTACAACTGGCCTCCAGCTGGTGGAGATCAGCTCCCTGGAGAAAATGGCTGCTTTGAAGGGTGGACATTGTACCCTGCTGATGCCCCTCCCCAAACCACACCCTCTCCCGGATCCACCCCCAAAGTCTCCAGGTATTTTCCAACCCAGACCTGGCAACCCCAGAGAGGGGTCATGTCAGCAGACTGCTTGAGGGTTTCCATCCTAACTGCTCTTAATGGAGCCTGATTGCTGTCGCTTGGGACTGACAGCAGTTCTCTCACTAGTGCTGGCTGGCTTAGGTTTTGAGTCGGCTGAAACTGAGCCCATGAAGATGGAGGTCCTGTGTTTGAGCCGGGGCGGTTCGGGGGTGGGGTTCCCACTCCCGACCTTCGACGGGGTGCCATTGGTGCCAGTGCCGTAGGTTAGGAGTTTGGGAGTGCTCCTGGATGCCTCCCTAATGATGGAGGCCCAGGTAGCGGCCACTACCAGGTTGGCCTTTTACCATTGTTGGCTGATCAGGCAGTTGGTTCCCTTCCTCAACCGCGCCGACCTAGCAACAGTGATCCATGCTATGGTCACCTCGAGACTAGACTATTGTAATGCTCTCTACATGGGGCTGCCCTTGTCACAGATCTGGAAGCTGCAGCCAGTGCAGAATGCTGCTGCCAGGCTTTTGATGGCTCTCCCCAAGTGGGAGCACATCCAGCCTGTGCTGCGGCAACTGCACTGGCTGCTGATAGCATACCAAATCTGCTTCAAGGTGCTGGTTCTTACCTTTAAAGCCCTGTATGGCCAGGGTCCAGCATACCTGCCGGACTGCCTTTCCCCATATATACCCCAGAGAGCACTTCAGTCGGGGTCTCAAAATCGATTGACCCTCCCTGGCCCAAAAGAGGCCAGGCTTGCTACTACCAGGGCCAGGGCTTTCTCAGTGGCGGCCCTCTCCTGGTGGAACAAGCTCACGAAGGAGATCAGAGCCCTGCAGGACCTTCTGCAGTTCTGCAGGGCCTGCAAGATGGAGCTCTTCTGCCAGGCTTTCAGCCACCACCATTACAGAGCCCTGGCTCTTGGTTTTAACATCCAGCCTGAGCCGCAGGAATATCTTGAGCAGAAGGATTTTAGAGAGTACACTGAAATAAGCCATCTTGAGTAACTTTTTCAGCACTTTATGAAATTGTATTAATAATGGAATTGTTTTATATGGTTTTAATTGTATTTTATGTACTGATTGTGAGCCGCCCTGAGCCTGCATTGCGCGGGGGGGGGGGGGTATAAATCTGATTAATAAAATAAAATAAAATAAACCCAGTTCCCCCAGATTAGCGTCCGCACACTTAGCCACTACACCAAACGGGCTCTCATAAAAAGTAGCATCAGTAAAAATGTTTCTTAAAGGTGGGGTCTGGTAGAATCCATGCACAAATTGTAAAGATATACAAGGGCCCCGTCCACACGGAGCATTTGCCCCGCTGAAGTCACGGGAGGCCTGCGGACTTTCCGTGCGCGTTCATACGAGCACATCTGGGAGGCGTAGGGCTCCCGTGGCCAACCCGCGGCTTCCCTCCGAAAACGCGGGGTAAAAAACTAGTAGGTCCGAGGTACTAGTTTCTGGAAACCCCGGGGCAAAGGCTGGCGTCTGATCGCGGGAGCACCGGTATCCCGCGGCTTCCGACGCCCGCCCATGTCCCCGGGGTTTCCGGATGTTGTAAGTTTCCCTGGGATGCGCACCAATGCTGGACAGAGCATGCGCACACACAAGTCACCGACAGCGGCCCGCCCCCCAACGGCGCATGCGCACTTCGCACTTGCGTGGTCTTCTGTGCTGCTGTTTTGCCGCACTGCAGCAGTGCGGTGTGATCGCAGCGCGGAGCTCGTGCGTGGCAACCTGGCGGCCTGTGAGATCGGGCTACCGCGCCTTATTTAGCTCCAGGGCAAACTGCCACGCCTCCCCCGCGCGTTTTCTGGCCCATGTGACCGGGGCCAAGGATCCATATTTTCAGTGCATTTTTGTACCATCAAGACACCATGGAATATGTGGGTTTTGTGATCCAGTTCATTGACATGGGTGGGAAGTGTGTTTAGACTTTGGATATGGATGGAGTCCAGGTAAAAATCTCTCCGAACACAAAAAAGGCACCCATTTTTTACACCATGGCAGAGACATGAAATGCTGGATCCATGATTCTTATGGTTTTGTTCATGCCAAGCTGTGATACAATAGTGGTATTCTGTTGTTTTAGTAGCCCTGTCCATGTATTTTGAATAAATGCATGTACAGCCCACTGTACATGTGTACATCTATTTGTAAGGAAGACCCAATGCATGCTCACTCGATCCATGATGTTGGGGGCCAGTACTGGATTAATGTGGGGCTTGTACCACACGTTCAGCTGTGCATGTGTTGACTGTAACATGAGAATTACTCAACACACGTACAAAGAACAGTCAGGTGTACTGTGTATTAGGATTGTAAGGTTGTCCACTGTAACGTGTGAAAACGGCTTGCGTAAAAAAATGATATGAATTCATGAAGATCCATCCCCCGAAGTCATGTTTTTGCACCAAAGAATTGGATACATGTTTTTATTGTGCAGATTGTGGACATCAGTGTGATCTGTACACTTTCTGTGTATATTGTGCGGGCTCAGTATGAAAATCATGAAGAGCCATGAAGATTTCTGCCTAGAATCCATGGTTTTATGGCTCCCAGGTGGTATCATGAAACATTGGATCTTTATTATCTCAGGTTCGATTTATGGATGTTGGGATATATAACTTTAAAGTGAATTTCAGTGGAGTTCACGTAGAAGTCATGAGAATCCATCCGTCGTGGCATGAGTTTTAAAGTGCAGTCTGGGAAATTGTTCTTGTTAATTGATGGGGTGGGGGAACAATGATGAGAACCTGGCTGCCAGGACTGGGGCGGGGACACTGAGTCACAATGCCCATGTGATGAGGCACTAAAGACCCAGATACTGCAGAGCATCTTAAGTCAGGACTTGCGCAGTGCTTCATGCATGGCTGAAGGGCATGTTGTCCCTCACTGCCTGCCTCCGTTCCTTGCTTGTGTCTGACACGCACTCCTCTGGTCGGTGTGGTTTCTCCTTAGTGGTCTTCATCTCTGGGTCCCTGGAGGGGTTGCAGGAGATCATGTGCCTGGCACAGGCTCAGAATATGATCAGTGGTGACTACGTCTTCTTCTTCGTGGACATTTTGGGGGAAAGCCTGAGAGCCGAGGGGCATCGTGAGGCAGCCAAGCCCTGGCAGAGCAAGGAGGGCCCAGATACGGGAGGCCTCCGGGAAGCCTTCCAGGTGAGCCCAGGACTCTGCTCAAGGGAGGGAGGGAAATGAGAGAGCCGAGGACAGGTGCTGGAATCTCCTCAAAGGATCTGGCCTTCCCTGGTGTGTTGCAGTGCAAGCTTAAGGGCATGGTGGGATTTGGGGAGGGCCACAGTTTAATGTGTTGATCCAGGACTTTTGGGAGATTTGAAGCCAAGATGAGTCCTGCAGTGGTTCTGAGCAGGTGCAGAGATCTTTCCCCCCAGCCAGACTCTTTGCGTCAACATACAGGGAAGGGGAGTTTGCTTCTGGGCTCCTCCCGACTGAGCCAGAGCACCTCTCAGGAAGGAGGGGGACCCGCTGCAGGTGGGGCTCTTGGGGGGTCTACCTTGGCTGGGCTTTGGAAGGGGGCCTGGGAAAGGCCTCTCTCTGCTGGGAAGGAGGATGGCTCGTTTTCGGCCTTCTGCGCAGTCTCACATTTGGCAACTCAACAAACAACAGTTACAAGGAAGTGCAAGTCTGTTTTTTACCTGGCTAAAGCCCAGTAGTGTCTCTGGCCTCCATTCTGTGTGTGGAGACCAGAGTTCCTGGGTCAGGATCCCTTGGCCGAAAGGGAGGTGGGAGGGGGACAGGGGAGGCTGGGCCTCTGAGATGAGTCTTTTCCACCTTGCAGGAGACCAGCCCTGGCAGAACCCTGGCCTGGCGAACCTGCTGTTGTGTCTGAAGGAGCCCCGGCCAGTTGGAGGAAGCTCCCTTGACCTTTTCCTCTCATTGCAGACGGTGCTGGTGATCACTTCCCATGAGCCCCAAACCCCCGAATACCAGCATTTCCAGAACCAGGTGATCCTGCGTGCCCAGAAAGACTTCGGAGTGGCCCTGAATGACTCGCTGGTATAGCCACACACTCTTTGCATACCTTCTTCTGAGCTCAGATATTATGGGATGGAGCACAGGGCTCTTTGTCAGAAGTGAGATGAGAGAGATCCGCCAGCATTCTGGGGCCAAGATCACTTTTCACCTGGGCCTTGGGAATCTCCCATCGTGACAAAGAAATGACCCAGGAGATTCCCCAGGTTTGGGGTTGAAGAAAGCAGCTGTGGGTTGGCTTTGTGGAGGGGGGCCCCTCTGGGGCTGGCTTGATAGAACTGGGTCAACATTAGCCCTTGATCACATACAGGGAGTTTCTGGGTAGTTCTCTGTCCTGGGCAACCGTTGCTGCTTCTTCCTCCCTGGCTTTCTCGGTTACTGTTCTGAATACGTTTCCAGTTGTGCTCCCTGTGCTGTGTGTTTCAGCCTTGTGGCTGAGCGCTGCCCCCTCCCCACCCATTTCTTCAAGTTTACTTCCCACACCCAGCATGCACTGCCCCCCCTCCGTATTCTGCCTTTCTTGTGGGCTTCTAGGCTTGCCTCTTCTCACCCAGGTCTGGACTGGTCTTCCCTTCTTCGTCTCTGTCACCCAACCGGACGTTGAGGTCCAGGAGTCTCCTCCGTGTCATCTTTGAAGGAGGATGAATCCCCGGCTGTTGGGCGAAATGCTCTCTAGGGGTGAAGCACTTCGCCCCAGGTATAATTAATTTCGGGATCTTTTGGTCTGTGTCTACGAGGAATGGGCTGCCGCGGAGACTTCCCAGTGAAGAGGCGAGAGACAGGGCTCAGAATAATGTTTAGTTTACTTAAATAAAGCACAGTTCCAATAACAGTTACACTCAACAAATACAATTCACACACACATACATTCAAGAGCTAAGAATCAAAGATAGATAAAGCACAGTTGCATGAGCAGGTTATCGTTGGTTTCGTTGAGGGCAATATTTACCTCCAGGGCGCGGCTCCTAAGCTTCCAGCGAGTGGGGTTAGGTGGGGTAAGAAGGATGGAAGAAGGAACACGTGGTCTAGACCAGCTAACAACGCACGTGTATAGTTCCAGCTGCAGACTGGAACAAAGCGAGGCAAGGGTTCGGGTACAGGATGGGGGCTTAAGAGGGTAAAAGCAGACAGACAGAGGTCGTGGTTTCAGCAGCAGTAACAAGGTGGGGGTGCAGCAGAGAGAGAGTTCTCTAGAGCTAACCCAGAGATCGCGTCATTATAGCGTCTTGGGTGCTGGGCGTGGAAGGCCAGGCGGTGTACACCTACCGACCCTCCCAGCTGGCTGTGTCAGTGTCAATTTCAAATCTTATTGGCTACTCTGTCTGTTGGATACCTGGGGGCTGGGCAGAGGAAGCTGGCTGGCAGGCAGATGGTTTCTTCAGGTAGTTGATGGCTCTGGTATTGTTTATGTGTATGCCTGGGGTGGGGAAGGCACTTAATCTCATCATGCAAACGACTGGCAGAGGGAAAAGTCCTTTGTCTGCTGTATGGCCCTTAATCCGTGTATGTGACATGCGGCAGGTATGCAATGGAGTCCCTCAGAGTAAAAAGACAGCTTTTCCCTTCCCTATGGGTTTCTCCTTTGGCATCCATTTTACAGTCTAGCAAGTACACAGACCATGTGGGAACAGCAAGCAGTCCATAGCAAAGCCCCATAATGGCGTCGGGGCTAACACGGCCTTGTTTCTCGGGTGGGCTGCTAGAGCTAAGCCTGCCTGAGGCATGGTGGTCGCCAGACCCGCATAGACCAAGAAGACATTCCTGGATTCCCAGCATCAGACCCCTGCCCCAGCCAAGGAGCAGCAGTTGGGCTGGAGCCATTCGAGGCCCTCTGGCTCCCAGGCATTTGATGTACACCACCATTGGCCACCATATGGCACTTCTGTGTCTAGATTGTCCCTGGTGATGACCTCCAAGTCCTAAGGCAGTGGCTACCTGCAGGGCAGTGTGTGTGGGGGAAACAGGGTAGTTCCATCATGTTTCTCTCTCCCTCTCTCTCTGTCTCCCTGTGACAGGGGACCCTGGAGGCCGGCTGCTTCCACGATGTGCTGCTGCTGTATCTCAGGGCGCTGAATGAGACGCTGCATGAAGGTGGAACCAAGCGGGATACCAGACGCATCCTGGAAAAGATGAGGGGCCTGAAAATCCAGGGTATCGGCGGCTTGGTGGAGGGGAAGGGGTGGCCGGGAGAGGGGTGGAGGACAGGGAGGTTGGAGAGAAATTGGGGCTGGGGGAAGGCCCAATTGGATGCCCTGGGCTGAGACAGGTGGGGCCAGGAGGGAGCAGGAGAGGGAGAGAATGGGGGAGGAGGGTTGGGTTTAAGAACATAAGAGAACCTAAGAGAAGCCAATATTGGATCAAGCCAATGGCCCATCCAGTCCAACACTCTGTCACACAGCGGCCAAAAATACCTGGTGCCATCAGGAGGTCCACCAGTGGGATCAGGACACTAGAAGCCCTCCCACTGTTGAACCCCCCAAGGACCAAGAATACAGAGCATCACTTGCCCCTGAGTCCCTATCTATACCTTGTGGCTAATAGCCACTGATGGATCTCTGCTTCATATCCTTATCTAATTCCCTCTTGAAGCTGTCCATGCTTGTAGCTGCCACCAACTCTTGTGGCAGTGAATTCCAAGTGTTAATCACTCTTTGGGTGAAGTAGTACTTCCTTTTATCTGTTCTAACCCAACTGTTCAGCAATTTCATTGACTGCCCATGAGTTCTTGTATTGTGAGAAAGGGAGAAAAGTACTTCTTTCTCAACCTGCTCTATCCCATGCATAATCTTATAAACCTTGATCATGTCACCCCTCAGCCATCGTTTCTCCAAGCTAAAGAGCCCCAAGCGCCTCAATCTTTCCTCATAGGGAAAGTTCTCCAACCCTTTGATCATTCTGGTTTAGAGAGGAGCTGTCCCGGAGCCTTTCCAAGAGGCTAATGCAGCGGTCATGAGTGACCGCTGATGCCGGGGGACACATAGAAATGATGTGCATCTCCCTCCCTTCGCCCACCCCTCCAGGTGTCACTGGTACGGTGAGCATCAACAGCGACAATGACCGAGAGACGGATTTTGACCTCTGGGCCATGAGGGATGTGGAGAGCGGAGAATTCCAGGTGTGTGTGTTGGGGGGGGAGGTGTCAGCCATGGGAGGTGGGGGAGGGTCCCCAAGCAGCCCCACTGAGTCTCTGAGGGGCTTGCGTGCACCGAATAGGCACCAAAGAGCCCTGGGTGGGAGTGGGGGGCCTGAGGGTGGAAGTGAAAGGCCAGGGGGCCTCCAGGCCTTTCCATTGGGATGGGATTCTGGGAAGTTGCCATAGATTAATACAGCCCCTTCTTCCCACAGGTGGTAGCTCATTATGTGGGATCAGAGAAGCAGATCAACTGGACGGGGTCCATCCACTGGAAGAAGAGGGGCTGTCCTCTGGACAACTCAACGTTTGTCATCAACATGGATGACCCCTCCTGTGGTCAAGGTGAGTGTGTCCAGAGGTAGAGGGACTTGATCTCACTGGCATGCCCATGTTGGCCATTCTGGAGCCCTTTCACCCCCGCTGCTACCTCCTATGGGGACCCATCTGCCAGGCAGGACAACCCTCAGTAGGGATGTTCAAACGCCGGCCATTTTGCCTCACGTTCTGCTCTCTGGTTGGGAGCACAGAGCCGATTCTCCTCCAAGCAGTTTGGCTGTTCATAGGCTGCTGTCATCTTTTCATTGGGTAAGTTTTGGCATATTCATATGGTACAACTGGCATTATTTCACATCTGCTTGTGCTCACACATCCGAATTGGAATCTTGGTTTCCCTCTCTCATGTAGACCTGCTGTCACTGCTCACTGCATGGCAACCAATCCTAAAAACATACAGAGAGCAAACTGGTCAGTCCAACAGTAATGATTGTTTGTTTTTTAAAAAATTATAATTTTGTGCTCATTTCATTCCTTATTATCTGTCACGAAAGTGATTCCCAGAGTATATGTTTGCATTTGTTTTGGAATTGTCATCCTGTAAAAATCAGAACCCCCTTATGAGTGTCTTCGAGGTTATTACTTAAGACGTTGAAGTGCTTTACCTGTCAAGCACCTGTATGTAGTTAGTCTACAATCTGATAGCCAGCAGCTGGGAACTCTCAAAGTAATTGTTTGACAGTTGGTCACCTACAGCTCAAATGTCAGTTTGACAGCTAAGTGATCTAGATCTCATCTTAGGTTAAGTTACTGATCATCCTGATTGGTTGCTTAATTACCAAGTGACAGCTGGGCTAGCATATAGGGCAAGGAAGCCAGAGATCCTGAAGACATCACATGATAAGGTTGTCATGCTGGTGAAGAGCCTATCCAGCTGGAAGGAGGACCTTCATGCTCTTCAGAACTTCTGCTCTTGCATCATTGCTGATGGGAAGACTCCTAATTGAGATGTCTGGTTTGGAGCTGTAAGCTGCTTAGAGTCAGTGGCTAGTGGCTAGTTAGACTTGTTGTTTTGTCTTTGTCCCATGGTGCCCTCTTTCTCCCCCTAATTGTATCTTTGTCTGTCTTTTGTGAATAAATTTCTGAGTTTGTACTTTTTAAACACTGGAGTGAGTTACTCGTCCAGAACCCAAAGTTCATTTTTGTTGTTGTTCAGTCGCACAGTCGAGTCCGACTCTTCGCGACCCCATGGACCAGATTACGCCAGACCCTCCTGTCTTCCGCTGTCTGCTGAAGTTTGCTCAATTTCATGTTTGTTGCATCGATGACACTGTCTAACCATCTCATCCTTTGCCGTCCCCTTCTTCTTTGACCTTCAATCTTTCCCAGCATCAGGGTCTTCTCCAGTGAATGCTCCCTTCTCATTTGGTGGCCAAAGTATTTGAGCTTCAGCTTCAGGATCTGGCCTTCCAGGGAACAGTCAGGGTTGATTTCTTTTAGGATTGACTGATTTGATCTCCTGGCAGTCCAAGGGACTCTCAAGAGTCTTCTCCAGCACCAGAGTTCAAAAGAATCTATTCTTCGGCGCTCAGCCTTCCTTATAGTCCAACTCTCGCAGCCATACATTACTACGGGGAATACCATTGCTTTGACCATGCGGACTTTTGTTGGCAAGGTGATGTCTCTGCTTTTTATCATGCTGTTTAGGTTTGCCATCGCTTTCCTCCCAAGGAGCAGGCGTCTTTTAATTTCATGGCTGCAGTCACCATCTGCAGTGATCTGGGATCCTAGGAACATGAAGTCTGTCACTACTTCTACGACTTCTCCGTCTATTTGCCAAGGAGTGATGGGGCCAGATGCCATGATCTTAGTTTTTTTGATGTTGAGCTTCAAGCCCACTTTTGCACTCTCCTCTTTCACCCTGAGCAAGAGGCTCTTGAGGTCCTCTTCACTTTCTGCCATCAGAGTGGTATCGTCTGCATATCTGAGGTTATTGATCTTTTCCCCAGCAATCTTAACTCCAGCTTGTGATTCATCCAGGCCAGCATTTCGCATGATGTACTCAGCATATAAATTAAATAAGCAAGGTGACAATATACATCCTTGTCGTACTCCTTTTCCTATGCTAAACCAATCAGTTGTTCCATATCCGGTTCTAACTGTTGCTTCTTGACCCTTATACAGGTTTCTCAGGAGACAGGTGAGGTGGTCTGGTACTCCCATCTCTTTAAGAACCTGCCATAATTTATTGTGATCCACACAATCAAAGGCTTTAGCATAGTCAATGAAGCAGAAGTAGATGTTTTTCTGGTATTCTCTTGCTTTCTCCATAATCCAGCGAATGTTGGCAATTTGATCTCTAGTTCCTCTACCTCTTCGAAACCCAGCTTGTACTTCTGGCAGTTCTCTATCCACGTACTGTTGGAGCCTAGCTTGTAGGATTTTGAGCATGACCTTGCTAGCGTGTGAAATGAGTGCAATTGTGCGATAGTTTGAACATTCCTTGACGTTGCCCTTCTTTGGGATTGGAATGTAAACTGACCTTTTCCAATCCTGTGGCCACTGTTGTGTTTTCCAAATTTGTTGGCAAATTGAGTGCAGCACTTTAACAGCATCTTCTTTTAAGACTTTGAATAACTCAGCTGGGATACCATCACCTCCACTAGCTTTGTTGTTAGTAATGCTTTCTAAGGCCCATTTAACTTCGCTTTCCAGGATGTCTGGCTCGAGGTCAGTGATTATACCATCGTGGTTGTCAAGGACATCGAGGTCCTTCTTGTATAGTTCATTTTTATGCCAGTGCTAAATGTATGCTACTGAAAAGAATATTTTTTTTAATTGGCCAAAATTTATTTCTTTTTACTTACAAAATCTTAGCTAGTTGACATTGTTGGGGCACCCTGATGTTGTGGCGTTATCCTTGAGGGTTTTCACACAAGCACATTTTTGCTCAGCTTTATGGGATTTTAGTCCTTCCTCCATGTCGTTTAATCATCTGGAGGAGCCTCAGTTTCACCTGCTGCACAGATGACCTACTTGCTGACTGGAGGAGGGAGCTGATTTCTTGCCAGGCAGGTTCAGCCATTCTGGACAATCTCAGGTCTCTGAACCAGGTAAGTTTTTGTATATTCAGACAGTATAATGCAGTCGGCACCATTGCACACATCCCAATGGGAGTCCCCCCCCCAACATACCTGTTCTCTCTGCTCACTACTCAGCAGCCAGTCATAAAAAGAAACACTGAGCAAATTAATTGGTCTGACAGTGACTACAAAAGTGTGCCTTTGTAACAGTCTTACTGTTTGGCGTTTGCTTCATTCTGCATTATCGTTGAGATCCTTTGCACATGTGCTTTCCCACTCAGCCCACTCCCACTCCCACTCAGGGAGTTGTCGTCCTCCCTCTGTGTCATTTAATTATCAGGAGGAGCCTCAGTTTCACCTTCTGCACAGACGCAAAAGTGCCTTGAAAGGGGGAAGGAAATGAGATGGAAGCACCACAACTGGTCCACAGCTGCGAAGCTTTTCAGCCGCTGCTCGAGGCTCACGGCAGCAAGGCGAACAGATCCGAGGCTCAGCTCAGGAGCGATCAGGGTTGTTGAAGGTGGTTTCTTCGCCTGAGACCTGTTCACGTCAAAATCCACAGCGCACCTTGCTCATTCTGACCCTCCCTGCAGGAGATGTTTGTGTTGCATTCTAGTGGCTTGCAGCTGAAAGCTGAGATGGAATGGAGAAGTTTGCAGGGTGGCTGGGGAGGGGGAGACCAGAAGGTTGACCTGGGGGACTTGCTCAGAGTTGGCTCCCTCCACACACATACACACTGAAGAGAAACTTCTCCCAGCACCCCTAGAACAGAGAAAAGTGTCTGGGAGGCCAAGTCAGAACTGGAGGGCTTACTGCACAGGGCTCAAATTGGCACAGGTTGTGTGGTTGTGTCCTGTTGTGAGCCAAGTTTTGTGGGCACCTCCCTGGGGGAGCCATGCATGCGCAGGGGGAATGACCCCACAAGCACCACCCTCATTCACCTTGGGGGGTTTAATGGTCCTGTCGGCTGCTTCATCCAAGTCTCACCTCGGGGTCACCTGTGGGCCTGCCTCAGCCGAAGTGACCAGCTCCTGCCTGGCCCCAGATGTGAGACCTCTCGTCGTGTGGTTACAGGTGAGGAAGGGGTATGGGAGCTTGGGGTCAGTGTGGGCAGAGGCTGCCATCTATGGGTGGACATGGGGTGGAGGTTGGATGTTCTCCTAGGATCCTCCTTCACTTGGGGATCGCGCCTTTGGACAGGGACAGTGTTGCACGACCCTTACTCTTCCTCCAGTCAGGCATTTGAGAGAAGGAGAGCCTCGGTGGAGACTGGAGTTCCTGGTACTGATTCATCACTGACGTAGTTGAGGTGAGGGATTGTGAGAGTGGACCAGGGAGAGGTGTGCTTGTAGAGCTGGTGGGCATTTTGAGGTCAAGGAGGAGCAGTTGGTAAAGAGCCGAGAGACCATCCACTGAAAGGCCTTCCCTCCCACTGATGTTCTCTCTCCAGAGCTCAGACGCTCCTTCACAGCTGGGGGGAAGGGATCATCTTTGCTGGGGGGTCCTGGGGGAACCAAGCCTGTAACCTTCCTGGGGTCTTTCCTCTGCCACCCGTTGTACATTTGTCAGTGAGCGGCTGGAGGTGGGCTTGCTCTCAGGTGGGCTGACGCATCTCCTCCCGTGCTCCCGAGGGCTTTCTCAGCAGCGTCTTCCACTCCCTTCACCTCCTCATCAAGAACAACAGCAGCCTCAGGTCTTCTAATTCTGTGGTGGACAGTGAGGTTGGCGCTCAAGATGTCTGGCTTGGGGCTGGTCAGTTTCCAGCAGGGTGGGGAGAGTGAGGGGAACTCCACTTTCTCTTCCCACCCTGCAATGGCAGTGCTTTCCTCCCCATCCCTTGAATAAGGAAGAGCCCCCTATGACAACATTCAGCCTGGCTGTTCCTGAGCCTGTTTGAAGTGGTCTCCTGCCCCCTGTTAAGGGAACACTGGACCTTTGCAGGATCACCTTCTGACCTTTCTCTCTTTCTCCCTCCCTTGGCTTCTCCTCCTCGCCCATCCCAAGGAGCCGTGGGCAGCACCTTGCAGAGGCAAGAAGCAGAGGAGTATGGATTTGTGACCAACTCAAAGAGAGACATCTGTGTGCAGCGGGGGCTTTCTCTACTGAGGACAGGGGCCTCAGCCCCCTAAGAGGAGGAAGGAAGAGCTCCATTGACTTGGAAGAAGCCAAAGATGGTCTCTGCCTTGTTGTAGCTGTATTGTTGGGTCCCCAGCTGGGTCCTCTCTTCCCAGTCACCCCATGCCTGGCCTTTCAGGGATGTGAGGGCTGGAAGCTGCTGACCTTGGTTATCAGGGGAAGGTATCTTGGGGTCTTGTGGCATCTCCAGGAGGGTGCGTAAAACCTTCAGTGGACAAGGCCCACCCACCCCGATCACTTGGGCTGTGGGCTGCTTTGGGGAGCACCTTGTTGTTGTGTGACAATGTCTGGAAGTTTCTCAACAATTGGCGCATAATGTGGACAAAATGTGAGCCTGCCCTTGCTAAATATACCTTAGCCCAGCAGCCCGAAAGCTGCATTTCCCATGACCCAGAGACGGTGGGAGAGGGAGCATGCCCAGGGGGGATATGGCCTCTCCATGCCCTGCCAGGCGTCCTATGAAGGGAACTGGCCTCTTCTCCACCAGACAGGCTTTTCTTGCCTGTTTTAGGAGCACGTGTGGTTTCCTGTGGATTCTTTCTCTGCACCAGATGAGAGAGAGGCATGTGGATGGAACAGTTTGTACAAGCACTATCAGGAACACACTGGAAAAGGAGAATAAAACTAGAGGTGTGGTTAACATACGATAAAAGGCACAGAGACTTTCATCTCACCAAGTATTCATCTATCGTGCTCAGTTTTTATCATTTTCTTGTAAAGGGTGGTTTGTGTGTGTGTGTATGAGATCTTACGGTCTTCCTAGAAATGCTGCTTCTAATATAGCTGTATTCTAAGTTGCTTTTAAAACGCTTTTGTTTCTAATGATTCTCAGCTGTCAGGGGGGGGAAATTTTAAGGGGCAATTACTGTAATTCTAATATAGATCTACCAGACAATACTGCAGACCAAAATAATATTTTTGCCAGGTGTGAGGGAGGGAAGATGTTTTTGGTAAGTTTTATATATCAAGTAAGAAGCATGGCTTTTTGATAATGGAACAGTGTGCAATAGTTGCTATTTTTGTCTTGTTTTAGGTTCCGGAAAGATTGTAAGGCAAATGCCGGCAATTAAAAGGTTCAGAGATTGAAGGCTTTTTTGGTCAGTGTAACGTGTAGTGGAAGGAATGTAATTTGTGCATTGAGGATATGTAACTTCCATGTCTCAGAAACTATGTTGCAGGAGATGTTTGTTTTACTTTAAATTTGACTACTAACAAGCAGATCCGTCTTTGAGGAAGTTCTACGAAACGGGTTCTCCAGCCAGCTCCCCCCACTGCCCCGTAAGACTGGAGACCTGCCTTTGCATGGAGAAAAGGCCTCCCAATCTCATCTGAGACCAATTTTGTCTGTATGACTCATTTCTCATAAAGCATATAGGAATAAAGGTATTCATGCACTGTCAAAGTGTACAGCATTATAATACTTTAAAAAGGACACTTTGTAGCTTTATTGCACTTTTTGTTAGTATTTATTGGCTTTTATATGTGTTTGTAACAATATAGTGATTTAAAGGGATTTGTTAACCAGTAGACTAGCTGTGTGAATGATTTTGTTAAATGGACGCAGAGGTGATATTTCTACTGTTTGATACTTATGTACTTAGTAAATTGCTATATTAAAAAGAAGATTTGTTTAAGAGTTAATGAGTTATTTTTCTATGGTTATTGTTCTTTCCGTTTGGACTCATATCCATAGTTCTCCTTTCCTGTATTGAATGTCCAGGGATGCCTCTTCTGTATCCCTCCATCCCTGCTGCCAGGATTCTCATATGCCCACCCACAATGCCTCTCTGGCCCTGGCATCTTGTCCCTCCGTCACCATCTCACTACAGACAGCCAGTTCACCTCATTCCATACAGTCACTCTGGGCTTGCCCCCTCTGAAAGACAGAGCCGAAGCCAGAGGCCGTATTTTCACCAGACCATTGACAGGAGGCTGCCAGTGGGGTGGAGGAGCTGGTGGTGTAGATGGAGTGATGCTGGGGGTCAGGAGCTGGCTGAGCCCTCTGGGCTTAGGCAGATCAGGGCAGGGGTGACTCTGCATTGGCTTTTCCCTGTTTTATGAAAGCCATGGTGGAACAGAAATTCCCCTCTGCATTGCATGCTGCTTTCACTTTCTTTGATCATCAGATTTTATGGTACCCTCCACAGTGCATGCCGCTTTCGCTTTCTTTGTCCATTGGGTTTTATGATATCTTCTGCATAGATTTATGGCTATTCAGGGGTGACTTTGCAGTCAGTATGGCATTGCCTTGTAGGTATTTGAATGTGGCTTTGAGCTGCACCTTTTCCTCACAGTTGAGAAAATGTGGAGTGAATGCTCGATGCAGAATCTTCAAGCCTGTTGGAAGTAAAACAATTAAAACAGCAAAAAAATTAAATGAGTTGTTGTTGTTCAATTGCACAGTTGAGCCTGACTCTTCGCGACCCCATGGACCACATCACGCCAGACCCGCCTGTCTTCTGTCATGCTCTGGAGTTTGCTTAATTTCACGCTCGTTGCATTGGTAACACTGTCTAACCATCTCATCCTTTGCCGTCCCCTTCTTCTTTGACCTTCAATCTTTCCTGGCATCAGGGTCTTCTCCAGTGAGTGCTCCTTTCTCATTTGGTGGCCAAAGTATTTGAGCTTCAGCTTCAGTGTCTGGGCTTCCAGGGAACAGGCAGGGTTGATTTCTTTTAGGATTGACTGATCTGATCTCCTTGCAGTCCAAGGGACTCTCGAGTCTTCTCCAGCACCATAATTCAAAAGAATCTATAGCTTGGTACTCAGCCTTCCTTTCTTCATAAGGCACTCAGCTAACTCTCACAGCTATACCATTGCTTTGACCATATGGACTTTTGTTGGCAGGGTGATGTCTCTACTTTTTATTATGCTGTCTAGGTTTGCCATCGCTTTCCTCCCAAGGAGCAGGCGTTTTTTAATTTCATGACTGCAGTCACCATCAATGTTCCCTCTAAGCTGTGGAGTCTTGTGAGCAAAAATTCTACTTTGTGAGCTACTGCCATTAAACGTGTGAGCTATCAATCTGGCTACTGCATAAATTAGTTTGCCCTGGAGCCATCCTTCCTGAGCCAAGACAAAAATGTGTGAGCCGGAGGCTAAAAAACTGTGAGCTAGCTCACACTAACTCAGCTTAGAGGGAACACTGGTCACCATCTGCAGTGATCTTGGATCCCAGGAACGTGAAGTCTGTCACTGCTTCCACAACTTCTCCTTCTATTTGCCAAGGAGTGATGGGGCCGGAAGCCATGATCTTAGTTTTTTTAATATTTATTTATTGGTTTTTCATTAATGATCTTAGTTTTTTTGATGTTGAGTTTCAAGCCAACTTTTGCGCTCTCCTCTTTCACTCTCAACATGGGGCTCTTTAGGTCCTCTTCACTTTCTGCTATTAGAGTGGTATCGTACCTGCGTATCTGAAGTTGTTGATGTTTTCCCCAGCAATCTTAATTCCGGCTTGTGATTCATCCAAGCTGGCATTTCGCATGATGTACTCTGCATATAAATTAAATAAGCAAGGTGACAATATACATCCTTGTTGTACTCCTTTTCCTATGCTAAACCAATCAGTTATTCCATATCCGGTTCTAACTGTCACTTCTTGACCCTTATACAGGTTTCTCAAGAGACATGTGAGGTGGTCTGATACTCCCATCTCTTTAAGAACTTACCATAGTTTGTTGTGATCCACACAATCAAAGGCTTTAGCATAGTCAATGAAGCAGAAATAGATTTTTTCTGGTACTCCCTTACTTTCTCCATAATCCAGCAGATGTTGGCAATTTGATCTCTAGTTCCTTTACCTCTTTGAAACCCAGCTTGTACTGCTGGCAGTTCTCTATCCACGTACTGCTGAAGCCTAGCTTGTAGGCTCATGAGCATAACCTTGCTAGTGTGTGAAATGAGTGAAATTGTGCGATAGTTTGAACATTCCTTGGCATTGCCCTTCTTTGGGATTGGAATATAAACTGACCTTTCCAATCCTGTGGCCACTGTTGCGTTTTCTGAATTTGCTGGCATATTGAGTGCAGCATTTTAACAGCATCATCTTTTAAGACTTTGAATAGCTCAGCTGGGATACCATCACCCCGCTAGCTTTGTTGTTAGTAATGCTTTCTAAGGCCCATTTGACTTCACACTACAGGATGTCTGGCTCAAGGTAAATGATTACCCCATCATGGTTGTCAAGGACATTGAGGTCCTTCTTGTATAGTTCTTCTGTGTATCCTTGCCATCTTTTCCTAATCTCTTCTGCTTGTTAGGTCCCTACAGTTTTTGTCCCTTCTCATGGCCAGCTTTGCATGGAACGTTCCCTTAATTTCTCCAGTTTTCTTGAAGAGATCTCTAGTCCTTCTTGTTCTATTGTTTTCCTCTATTACTTTGCATTGTTCATCCAGGAAAGCCTCCTTTCTCTCCTTGCTGTTCCCTGGAAATCTGCATTCGGTAAATCTTTCCTTTTCACCTTTGCTTTTTGCTAGAAGCCTCAGCAGGGCAAATAATTGACATAAAGATTATTACAATTTGTGAAGTGAGTAAGCTTAAAAAGGCAAACCAGTACTTGAAAGATTAACTGGATTATACAGAAAACTGTACCAGATGTTGCAATTTATGCTTTAAAGGTTTTAAAGAAGGTGTGGGGAAAGATACAACTGTGGAGACTTTTATAGCTGAATGGCTTATGGCAGTATGGATTGAAAGAGCACGCAGAGTGAACTCCTACATGAAAGTACCTACTGGGACTCTGTCCTGTAAAAACAGGTATCCAGCGCATCCTGGCACCACCGTGCCACAAAACTTTGCAGAAAAAAACAACTATGAATCCTCATGATTGTGATGTACAATGCTCCCTCTAAGCTGTGGAGTCTTGTGAGCAAAAATTCTACTTTGTGAGCTACTGGCATTAAAGTTGCGAGCGAGCAATTTGGCTATTGCATACATTAGTTGCTTTGGAGCCATCCTTACTGAGCTAAGACAAAAATGTGTGAGCCGGAGACTGAAACACTGTGAGCTAGCTCACACTAACTCAGCTTAGAGGGAGCGCTGTTGCTGTGGAATTTTCACAAACGTTAGTGCAAAATCAGAAATTACATCCATGCCCACAGATTATCCACTAGTGCCAGCACCGGATAAAAATACTAAGGCACAGATCATCAAGTGAGTCTATCACAACCAGAAGATAAAGACCACTCAATTTAATAATCAAAAGCCATATGCTGTCTCCAGTTAGTTCAGTTGCAAACCTAGCAGTTTTAATCTAATTCTAAATGGAATTTTCATTGCAAGTTCCTGGGGTGAATGCTGTGAAATTTTAATGCGGTACTACTGGATAAGTAAAGATAGTCATGGCTCCTGGCCAAACCTGACAAAACAGGAGAACCCATTCCCATATTTGTATTTAGAACAAAGGTTCCCAAACTTATTTGGTCTACTGCCCCCTTTTCAGAAAAAAGAAATTACTCAGTGCTCCCTTGGAAATCTGCCTTCAAGAAGTGAACAAAAAGATGCAGTAACAAAATTTGCACATAATAAAAGTAAGTAAAAAAAGATGTTGTTGTAAGTAAAGAAAGATGTTGTTGGCCAGAGGCCAGCAGCAGCCACCACACAATAGCCCAGCAGCAACACCAGTCTTACAAGGGTGCACATGCATTTGCAATTTGCAATTTGCAAATGCATGGCTGTGATTGGCTGTGGGGACCCCTCTCCCCCTCCCCCTCCCTCCCTGATCCCAGGGAAGACCAGGAGAAGGCAGGAAAAGGCTGCTTTAGATAGGTTCTGGACTCTTCTTCCTTTATGCTTCCACTGCCCCCTTATTTTTATCCAACTCCCCCAGTTGCACCAAGGCTCCTACCACCCACCTGGATCATTCCAGCGCCCCCCAGGTGGTGGTATTGCCCACTCTGGGAACCAGTGATTTAGAGCGTGGAGTGAAGAGTTGTTGTTTAACAAACCAGATCACCTATAGTTGAGTACAGCTAAACTCTGCCCCCCCCATTATATTCCTTTCAAAATCTGGCTTGACGGGACACTTTGAGAGGGCAAAGACAGCCAGAGGGGAAAGAGTACAACATCCCCACCTGCTGCTCCTCTGTTCATAACTGCAGCTTCCTGAATCTTTTCATTAAAAAAATTGTTATAATTGACCACATTAAAAAAACCATTATACCTGACCACATTGTAACTGGCCGTAGGTGTGGGTGAGCTGGGGGGGGTCACTGAGCTGCAGGGGGTCAGCTCAGGGGGTGACTGTTACATGCCTGCATTATTAGTAGCAATGAATGTACATATCTTCATAACCTGGCAGAACGTCAGGAAAACCTGACAACTTTTAACACTACTTTCATCCACCTTTTTGTTGATATAATCCATGATCTGGAATAAAGAATACTTGCAAAAAAACAACGGCCCCAGTCACACGAGAAGGATAATCCACTGGGGAAGGGAGGCTTTTAGAGCCGGAGCAAAAAGACATGCGGTAGCGCGATCTCACCTTCTCCTGAGGCTCCATGCTCAAGCCTCCAGCAGCCAACCACACCACGCGAGGCAACAGAGCAATAAGGCGTCTGTGCAGGATGCTGATGGGTGCTGGCTGTGATGGGCTACCAGCACTTCCTGATCAGATGCCCGCATGTGCCGCACATTTTCAGGAAGATAGTGCATGGTTCCCGGTATCTTTTAAATCCATGTCTTCGGGCCGAAGCTAAGGGTTAGAGACAGGACCATGACGCTTCCCAGATGTTGAGGTATGATCGTGCCCATTTAATCTGCAGGCAAACCATCCCTCTCACAGGGCTAATTCTCCGTGTGACTGGGGCCAACACTGAACATCTATTCCTGTGTTGTTAGCCGCTGTTGATTTTTTTTTAAAAAAGGGGGTATGCAAATATAATAAACTTCCTTAACAACCATGTTGTTTTCCTTCAGTGTTCCCAAGATCTGTATTCAAACAAATTGGACAATTTGCTGCTGCATGGTCACCAACACTCAGAGGAGTCACTGTTCTCTTGCTGAGAGATTTCCCTTTAGACATTTTCATTCTCAGGCAGATCCCCAAAAGTCCTTTCCATGAAAGGAAAACGGAAAGGCCGCCTGATGCCGCTGTAGCCGTGCAGAGCGAGGGCCTGGCTGCAGTGCTTAATGGGCTGAGAGTGAACAGGCTGAAACGGAATCCTGTTGAGGCAGAGGAGATGCTGGTAGGGGGAGGCGGAAGTCCTTGAGGGTGCTGTGCTTCCCACATTGGATGGGGTGCCGCTCACCCTTGCTGGCTCAGCTGAAGGGGTAGGGGTTATATTCACTCCATGGCTTGTGGAGAACCACATTCACAATTGCCATCCACAAAGAGAGCCACACCCCATTCCCTCTCTGGCAGAGGTGTGGGAGACACAGAATGAGTATCCCTGGATGCTCAGCTCAGCCACAGTGTTGAAGGCCAGGGTCAGGATATTTCTTTTCTCCCAGCAGGCTCCAAAGACCCACAGCCAGGGAGCAGCAGCAGCAATCCGGCATCTCACCAGAACAAACTGGGGAAACAAGATGGATGCTGGGGGAAGGGGAGCAGGGTCCAGTATTCAAAAGGACGTTGAAAGATGTGCGTGTTAATCTCTGTTCCTGATCACCCTGCTGGGTAAAGGGAGCAATCAGTAGCAGAGGTGCACAGGCTTTACTGATAAAAACAGTTTATCTGGGCACTATGAACAGCAAACCACGAAGCAGGATGAAACTAAATTCATGATAAGTGAAGACATGATAAGATGTTCCTTGCCTTTTATCACTTATCGAGCCTTTAGTTCATCCATGGTTTTAGAGGGCCTTAGTCACAGAGCCTCAATCAACTACTTAAACCTTGTGGCCCCTGTGAATTGGTCTCCCCAGAACCCCTCCAGAAAAGTAGACTGGGGTATCCAGTGATGCCTCCTGAAATCTCTTGATAGCCCTGCCCAGGCATTTATCTGTCGGGGGCCACAGGGCATCTCCTGGCACCCCTTCTTCTGGAGCCTTGACTCTTTCTCTCCCCGTCTCTAGGCCTCCTCCTCCCCTCCCGCCTGGAATGAGGCTTCTTGATATCCAACCAAGCGATGGGAGAATCAGTGGAGCTCAGGGGCTCTCTCCCAAGGTTCACTCAGGGCGACCTGGACTCAGATGTCCAGATTAGTCATGAAGCTTGAGCCTACTTTACAGGGCTGTTGTGAGGATAAAAAAGGGTCTCCCCCCATGAGTTCCACGGAGAAAGGCAGAGCACAAAGGTGAGATGCAAATTGCAGGATCAAGACACAGGCCAAGAAATGGAGCACTAACCCAGGCATGGCACTCTCTGTCAATGGATGTTGCCCCGGCATTGAAAGGGAAGAGGGGTGGGTGGGAGAGCGGAATAGAGCAGGGACAGGCCTGTCGTGCTGGTAGCCCACAGCCACAGATGGGCTCAGAACCAACAGCCCTTTTATGGCAGTTGAGTGATTGGATGCCTGAATGGGACCCGCCCCTGAGGGAATCCAGAACCCCCCATTTCTTGCCTGAAGCCTGGGACTAGTTTCCAGTAGTGCCCAGTCAGATGCCCCAGAGAAGCCCCAAAGGGAGGGCTGGCAGACAACAGCCCCTGCCCTACTGACTCCTCCCTGGCATCTTGTCAGTCAGAAGACCTCTGAACTTGGAAGCCTCCGTGGCTCACAGCTTACCCTTCACACTGGTATTTTTTTCCTGCCTTGTAGTAATCATCTGTAAATCACCTTGGAGATGGCGAAGTGGTGGGTAAAAGGTGGCCTGTGGCTCCGTGGCAGAGCATCTGCTTGGTGTGCAGAAGGTCCCAGGTCCTGTACCCGGCCAACAATTAAAAGGTTCAGGTAGTAGGTGGTGAAAGATCCCCCCACATACCTGTAACCCTTGAGAGTAGACCAGGGGTGGCCAAACTGTGGCTCAGGAGCTGCATGTGGCTCTTTCATACCTATTGTGTGGCTCCTGGCAGGGTGACTGGGGAAGCGAAGGGGAAGCATGCCTCCCCGATCGGACTTCACTTCCCCAGCCAGTGTTCCCCTCCCTGGGTAAGCTGGGGCGGGGGGCAGAGAAAGAACACAACTTTAAATATGTTTTCAAAGCCCCCCCACCTACAAATATCATTGGACATATAAATATTGTTATCAATATCTGTTTTTACCACTTTTGTTTTTTTTATTTTTGGCAGTCTCATTTAATGTTAATCAAAAAGCAAATTTACATATTTTTCAGTAAAAATGTTTGTGTGATATTTGTTCATGTCTTGTGGCTCTCAGACATCTGATGTTTATGCTGTGTGGCTCGTACGTTAAGCAAGTTTGGCCACCCTTGGATTAAAGAGTTCTGACCTTAAAAGCGGAATGTGAGCCTCCAAATTCGGAGGCAGTACACCTCTGATACCAGTGCTAGGTGGCAACACAAGAACATTCATTCATTCAATTTATCAGGGCTTTTTTTGTAGAAAAAGCCCAGCAGGAATCTATTAGCATAATAGGCCACACCCAACAGCAGAAACTCATTAGCATATTAGGCCACACCCCTGACAGCACAGCTCCCTCCCAGGATCGTTTTCCCCAGGTGCCCCACGCCTTGCAGGGCGCATGGGGAACACGAGGAGGGAGGTAGTTTAAACTGCCTTCCCTCCCTGGATCAGCTTGGCTTCCCCTGGCACCCTGCAGCTTGCGAGGCACTAAGGGAACTGAAGGGGGGGGAGATAACTCCGTTCCTGTGCATTCCTGCCCCAAAAGAGCCCTGCAATTTATACCCCACCTTTCCCTCAAGCAGGCTCAGGGTGGCTTACATAATTGGTCTAAAAATGACCATTAAATTTACATAAAATCCATTTAAAATTTCAAGTACAATAAAATAATGAACTCATAAAGTGATAGCACTGATACATTGGGTACATCAGATGGCATGCTGAAAATACCATACAGCCAAACAGTTTGCCATTCAATGGTCTTCCTGAGCACAGTGGTGGAGGCCAGATGTTAGAACTCCAGGCCGGCTCATTGGTAATAAGGGGGGGGGCCGGCTCCTAGTTGAAAGCCTGGTGGAAGAGCTCCACCTTGCAGGCCCTGTGGAACTGCACAAGGTCCCGCGGGGCCCTGATCTTCTCCGGGAGCTCATTCCACCAGTACGGAGCCGCCACAGAGAAAGCCCTGGCCCTAGTGGTGGCGAGCCTGGCATCCTTGGGGCCTGGAAGGGTCAGTAGGTTCTGAGACCCCCACCTCAGTGCTCTCTGGGGTATATAGGGGGAAAGGCTGTCCATCAGGTATGTCGGACACTGGCCATATAGGGCTTTAAAGGTAAGCACCAGCACCTTGAAGTGAATTCGGTATGCTATCGGCAGCCAGTGCGGCATCTTCAGCACAGGCTGGATATGCTCCCATTTGGGAAGACCCATCAAAAGCCTGGCCATGGCATTCTGCACTAGCTGCAGCATTCTGCACTAGTCCAGCATCCTGTCTCACACAGGGACAGCCCAAGGTTTTTTTGTGCACTAGGAGAGGCTAGCCTGTGGCGGCCCCCCCCCACAAGCTGAGTGGTGTGAGGAGAGATCCCTTTGTGCCCCAAGTGTGGGATTCTGGGAGCTTCCTGGCAGAGTGTTTCCAAACATGCACAGAGTGCTTTATTCTTCTTAGCCAGAAAGGACAAGCAGCCCCCACAAGCTCTGGGATAAGGGACAGCTATGGGTTTCTGGGCAGTTTGAGTCCCAGCGCTGCTCTGGAGGCCCCGATTCCCACCGGAGCTGCTAGTTACCCTAAATTACCGGGCAGAAAGGCCCCTGCCAAGGTCTTCAGGAGAGTAGCGATGCCGCTCTGGGGCAGGCCTGGCCAGGGACCAGCAGCAGCCCCTCGAGGGCGAGCGGCGGGCGGGCACCCCCCTCCACCCCCCTCCTACTCCCTCTACTTCTCCAGGAGCTCCGGAGGCCCTTCCAAGAATACCGGGAATCCACTCGGCGCGCCTGGGCTGCTAGCAGCCGGCGCAGCTCCCACCCGCCTAAGCCCTTCCAGATGTGCGGCACCCCCCCCACAAGGCCTGGACGGGCGGTGGGCAGCGGCTGCTCGGGGGCCGCTCCGGCGGGACCAAGGCAGGGTCGCTACTGCGCTCGAGCCATCGGGAGAGAGACGGGGGCGGGTACCTGGTGTGCCCACGAGCGAGAGCGGCAGCAGCAGAGGGGCGAGGGCGGCTGGCTCCATCGGGGCGCTGCGCTGGGCTGGAGGGGGCGGACGAAGAGCCGGGCTCCCAGCTGCTCCTGCTGCCCTGACGAACATCAAAGGCAGTTGGAGGGTCGCGAGGGGCGGGGAGGGAGGCGATGCCAGAAGCGCCGACGGATGTTCAGAGGCTGCCGGGCAGAGTAATCCCCGTCGAAGCCCGGGGGCGACCTCGGATCCCCAGGCTGCCTCCCCCTCTCAGCAGCCTCCGGACGGGCGGGGAGCCTCGGGGAACAGCTGCCCCGATCACTTTCACCCCGGTGCGCTGGACCGCTGGGCACCCAGAAAGCCATGCCGGGGGTGGGTGGGTGGGCGGCGGGGACAGGGTCCTCGCTGCACTCCTAGGACGTCTACGCCGTAGGCAGTCGCCCTAGTTGGCCTAGAGATAGAGCTGGCTCTGCTCTCACAGAGTGGCCAACCAGTTCCTCTGGGAAGTCCAGCAACAGGGCACAGAGGCCGACGCCTTCCCCTGATGTTGCCTCCTGGCTCTGGGATTCAGAGGATTAGTGCCTGTGAATGTGGCGGTTCCCCTCAGTCACCAGGGCTAGTAGCCATCGATAGACTTGTCCTCCATGAATCTATCTAATCCCCCTTTAAAGCTGTTTAGTCCTGTGGCCATCACTATAGCCTCTGGTAGTGAATTCCACATTTTAATCACTCACTGTGGAAAGTGGTATTTCCTTTTGTCTGTCCTGAACCTACTTCCCATCAGATGCCCTCGAGTTCTTGTATTTGGAGAGAAGGAGAAAAAGTTCTCTTGTCAGCTCTCTCCATCCCATCCATAATTTCATAAACCTCTGTCGTGTATACCCCCACCGCCAGTTGTCTCTGTGCTCCAACCCCCTAAACATCTGGTTGCCCTCCTCTGTACTTTTCCCAGCTCTGCAATGTCCTTTCGGAGATACAGGGTCAGACCTGTATGCAGGATTCCAAATGACGCGGAACCCTAGTTCTATACAGGGGCTTTGCAATACTGGTTGTTTCACTCTCAATCCCTTTCCTAATAAACCCTGACATAGTTTGCCTTTTTCACCACTGCAACACAGTGGGCTGACAGTTTCATCAAGCTACCCACTAGGCCCTAGGGCCCAGAGATCTTGTTCTCTGAGCCTCAACAAGTTCAACCCTCTCAGTGTATACTTGATGGGATTTTTTGTCCCCAGGTGCATCAGCTCACACTTTCCAGCCCTGAAGTTCCTCTGCCGCACTGTGGCCCACTCACCCAGTTTGTGACGGTCCTCTTGGGTGCTCCAGGCTTGGCTGGATTTCTATTCAGACATATTTTATCCCCTGGAACCTCTTTATTAATTCCTGTTGGGGACTCCCCTGCAGTGGGAAGGCATGAACTTGTTTTGGGGTGGGAAAATCCTGTGCAATGGCGTCTGCTCCCCCCTCCCGAAACTTGTCAATGTAATTTCTTTAATTCAATTTTTATAAGACAAACAAAAAACGTACATACATTACACATAAAATGGAGATTATAACTGTATCATTCTACCCTTTGTCTTTGATACCTTGTTATAGTCTAGAAATTTTAGTTACTTTTTCCCCACCATACAGTTATATTTTATTAGTAGTTACATCTATGGTTCTTAGTTCCTTAGTTCTTTTTGCTTCAATTAGGGGTTAGAGTTCCGGGAATTTCAGCTATTATTTTCTTCTATCCATTTATAGAATCTTGACCATGTGTTTTCAAAATCTTCTCTGTTATTTCCTCTTAGTATCATAGTCAATTTGTCCATCTCAGCAGTTTCCAATATTTTGGCTGTAACTTCTTCTTTTGTAGGTACTTCTGTTCTGAGAGCCAGGTTGGTGTAGTGGTTAAGTGCGTGGACTCTAATCTGGGAGAACCAGGTTTGATTCCCCACTCCTCCACTTGCACCTGCTGGATGACCTTGGGCACAGCTGTTCTTGGAAAAGAGCAGTTTCTGTCAGAGCTCTCTCAGCTCCACCTACCTCACAGGCAATGCTCCCTCTAAGCCGTGGAGCCTTGTGAGCAAAAATTCTACTTTGTGAGCTGCTGGCATTAAAGTCGGGAGCAAGCAATTTGGCTGCTGCATAAATCAATTTGCTCTGGAGCCGTCCTTCCTGAGCTAAGACAAAATGTGTGAGCTGGAGCTTAGTGGGAACACTGCTCACAGGGTGTCTGCTGTTGTGGGGAGGGGAAGGGAAAGGAAATTGTAAGCCTTTGGGTAGTGAAGGGCAGGGTATAAATCCAATCTCCTCCTCGTCCTTCAATATTTTGCATATAACATCCTTGCTGCTGTTAGAATATGTATAGTAAGGTAAAAGTCTTGTCTTATAATTTTCTGTTCAACAAAAAAAATTCTGGTATGTAAGGCACCGTAATTTTCAACATTTTTTGTAACAATTCATGTATCCAAGACCAATACTTTTTACTTTTCTCACATGTCCACCACATATGAAAAAATGAACCAACATTATTACAACATTCTCAACAATCACTTGATAATTCAGGATAGATCTTAGCTAATTTATCTGGAGTCATATACCATCTATAAAACATCTTATATATTTTTTTCTTTATAAGAAGTTGCTTTAGTAATCTTTATATTAGTTTTCCAGAGCCTTAACCATTGATCTATTTCAACATTATGATTCAGATTTTGTGCCCATTTAGCCATACAATTCTTAACAATTTCATCCTGTGTTTTATCTTCTAACATTAATATATACAGTTTCTTAATCCATTTATCCTCAGAATGTAATAATATCTTATCCATTTCCGGGTTTAGCAAATCTCGACTCTATTTGTAACCTTT
Source organism: Gekko gecko (assembly GCA_029375565.1). Lineage (NCBI taxonomy): Eukaryota > Metazoa > Chordata > Lepidosauria > Squamata > Gekkonidae > Gekko > Gekko gecko. The sequence continues at coordinate 144,106,549 of JAPDNY010000007.1, read as the reverse complement.
TTCACCAACCTATACTTTTCTTGTTCTTTAAGTTTTTCTGTTGATTTTAGTTCATTTTCATTATCTAATAGATCTTCATATCCCAACTCCTCAAAGTAGTGTGTGTGTGTTGAGATCCAGTCTCCGAACGTGGTTGCGGTGGGTGACTTGAGGATAAATTGGAGGGGGGCTTAATGCATCTTTCCTAATCGGGCGTGAGGGCATCTGGAAGCGCCGGGTGGGTGCCCGCCGCCTTGCGTGGTGGTGTCAAATGCCAATGACTGTTAATCGGGGCTGTTTCTTTGCGAGAGTCGCGGGAATTCAGGAGGATCCATCCACAAGCTTCGACAGGCCAGGGGGAGAAGGGGCTTCAGCCGGCTGAGGAGCGCTGCTTGCTCTTCAGCTCAGCCGGCCCTGCGTCCGGGAGAGCTGGGTGGGAGGGCGCAGAGGGGCGGGCACCCCAAACTTCGTCCCGCCCCTGCCCAGGCGTCCGGAGGGAGGGCCGCGGCAGGGGCGCCTTTTCCGAGGGAGCGCAGCGCGGCCGCCCCACAGACGGGCTCTGGCTTCTGCAGCCGAGAAGGAGCTCCTCGCCCGCCCCCTCCATGGCTGCGCCGCCGCTGCTGCTCGTGGGGGCCCTGACGGCCCTGCTGGCGGTTCCTTCCACCGCCCGGCCCGTATCCGCCAACGCCAGCGCCGCCCCGAGGGTGGTGGAGGTGACGGTGGGGGTGCTGCTGCCGGAGCGCAACCTGCGCTACCCCTGGGCCTGGCCGCGCGTCGGTCCCGCCCTGAGCCTGGCCCTGGAGGCGCTCCAGCCCGACCTGCGCCACGCCGGCCTGGCCGTCCGCGTCGCTTTCGCCTCCACCGAGAGGGAGGGCGTCTGCCACTTTCAGGCGGCCGGGTTCCAGGCCACGGATCTGAAGCGCTCCCACGACCCCGACGTGCTGCTCGGGCTGGGCTGCGACCACACACGCAACGAAGTGGCGCCCTCGGCCCAGCACTGGCAGCTGCCGGTCCTTAGCGCCGGGGCCTACCGGAGCCCGCGCAGTCTCAACAGCCCGACCGTGTACGCCGGGCCGGAGGGGCCCGCCCGCACTGCATTCGACAACCAGCTGCTCCGGCACTTCAACTGGACCTCCCGCCCCGTCGCTGTCATGAGTCCCGAGATCGACTACTGGGAATACGCCTCCGTCTTGTTGAACTTTAAAGAGCCACCACGGGTCACCCGCCGCTCCACCGACGGCCTTCGCCCTCATGAGGAGCTGGGCCACGAGGCTGTGCGGTTCATCCGGGCCAACGGGAGAGGTGAGTCCGGCCAGACGGGAGCCGGCGGTCATTCGGCTCGACAGCACCGGCCAGCACCGGCCAGCCCTCCCGCCGCTCCCAGCCCTGGAAGTACGGCTTGCCCTTATCCCAGAGGAGGGCAGTGGCACCTGCTTTCCCTCCCCTGGTCTCCTGGGGCATTGCGGCCCGTGCATTCCCCCCCCCCCATCCTTGCGCGTAGCAGGGGCTCCCCGGCAGGGTCGGCCAGCAGGTGAGGAGGGCGCATTGCAGAGGGCGAGAAGGCGGCGAGCCTCGATGCACGTCGAACAGAAGGGAGGTGAGACAGAAAGGAATCGCTGCCGCCCGCAGGCCCTCTCCAGCCTTAGCCCCCTCTTCCCCCCCCACAAGCATGGGTCACAGTTATGCTCACCCTGGGACATTGGCACTGGCCACCAGCCTGTTCAAGTTCCATCTTGAAAGTCCCAGATGACTGCCCAGTTCCCTTAGGGGCCTACCTGTGTGTCAAGGGCTCCCTCCCAGTCCCAGTCCCAGTTCCTAATTCGTGCCCCCACCCATTGGGGAAAAAGGTGTGGGGCTGTACAGAAGGGTGCCCTGGGAAGACTGGTTCCCTGACTCTGGTACCCCCTCCCCAAGGAAGTTCACAAACAGAAGCCCGTGTCTGTGTCCCCTGACTTCTTTAGCAGTGCATGCTGGGAAGACTTTTTGAAAAGGCAGGGGGTCCGGTCGGGAATTTCCCTTCCCAAGTTTTGTTTTCCTCTCAGGTGTGAGGTAAGGGGGGGGGGTTTGATAAAGGTTGATAAAACCCAGGAATTATAAAGAACTTTTCAAGAGAAGAAAATAGGAAGGGTTTTCCTTTCTTTTTTACTTTCTGAATTTTTGTTGTTGTTGTTCAGTCGCACAGTCGAGTCCGACTCTTCGCGACCCCATGGACCAGATCACGCCAGGCCCTCCTGTCTTCCGCTGTCCGCTGAAGTGTGCTCAATTTCATGTTCGTTGCATCGATGACACTGTCTAACCATCTCATCCTTTGCCGTCCCCTTCTTCTTTGACCTTCAATCTTTCCCAGCATCAGGGTCTTCTCCAGTGAATGCTCCCTTCTCATTTGGTGGCCAAAGTATTCGAGCTTCGGTATCTGGCCTTCCAGGGAACAATCAGGGTTGATTTCTTTTAGGATTGACTGATTTGATCTCCTTGCAGTCCAAGGGACTCTCAAGAGTCTTCTCCAGCACCATAGTTCAAAAGAATCTATTCTTCGGCGCTCGGCCTTCCTTATAGTCCAACTCTCGCAGCCATACATTACTACGGGGAATACCATTGCTCTGACCATGCGGACTTTTGTTGGCAAGGTGATGTCTCTGCTTTTTATCATGCTGTTTAGGTTTGCCATTGCTTTCCTCCCAAGGAGCAGGCGTCTTTTAATTTCATGGCTGCAGTCACCATCTGCAGTGATCTGGGATCCTAGGAACGTGAAGTCTGTCACTACTTCCACGACTTCCACTTTCTGAATATGGATCTCCAAATGACATTGGTGGGCAATAAATTCAATCCCAACCAAGAGAAGGTCTCCCAGTACCTTTAAGCTGCATCAGTGAACATTCACTCCATGGTCTTCCTTGCTGGATATTTAGCCTGGAACTGACATAATTTTTATTAATAAATCCACATGAGTTCATTGCCTGCCCCTTGCATCCCAGTGTTTTCTATATTATTTCCCCATCTTTTTCTATAGCAGATATGTGGATGTTTTTAGTTTAAACTGCAACTCTTGTCTGGAGACTTGCACAAAGTTCTGGAGGCTTCCTGGAGTGACTGTCTCACTTTCCTTCTTGCCTCAAACTGCTTCTTGGCTTCATTAGGTTTTTCTCGCTCACCTCAGTGCCTCAGTGGTGTTTTTCCATACTCACAAATAATTATGGGAAAACTTGAAAAAACAATTGCAGTGGCTTCAAGGAACAACTCAAGCCCATCTCCCTTTTAGGGAACAAGTACTGGTTTTATTTTCTTCATATATACCACCTCTTTGTCCCCAGTGAGGACCCAAAAAATCTAACATGTTTCTTCCATCACCCATTTTATGTCTCACAACTACCCTGTGAGGCGGCTTAGGCTGACAGAGTGGGACTGCTCAAGGTCTCTCAGCGAGCTTCTGTGGGGTGGGGCAGGGCGGGGGTTCGAGCCTTGGATTCCCAGAGCCACATCTGACATTCAGCCTCACTAGTGCACCACATGGGCATTTACTAAGTCATGGTAACTTCTGGAATGTTGTGGCTAGCTGAGTTACTCAGAAGCCCCTTTAAAGGATTGGAAAGGTGGACATTTAAAGAGACAGTGGTAGGTAAGGAGAACTTCTACTTTTTTATATAATAGGTTTTTAGTAGTTTTCCAGAAATACAAATAAAATGAGAGTAATATCTTATGTTACATTCCGATTAGGTCTCTCCTACTTGTCTTACCGCAGAAAAATTTATCAATCTTAATACTAGTTACCACTACAAATATAAAGAATACATAAATGGCTTCATTTAAAGTTATCTAAACATTCTAATAATAATAATAATAATATATTTTAGTAATATATATTCAAAGGCTCTTAATGTAAAATTTCAGATTTTCATAATCTGTTCTTATCTTTAATAAGGTCATTCCCCTCCTGTTTCCCCTTACAAGTTCAAGTTTCCCTATAAAGCAAATATATCAATTTTTCTTCGGAATTATTACCTTATTTAAAACACATAAAGGTAAATGCTCATTCTTTATAATTCACCTACAACTCTATCTTATCTGCTATTTTACTAAAAATCTTTACATTTTCACTTAGTTGATTTCTCATCAAAACAATCCATTCTATTTGGTTACACTTTAATAAAAATTCCCTAAGGCATTCTTGTATACAAAGAGGGTAAATTTCTTAATAGTATTTTTAGATATTAAGTTTAACATCTTTTCATTACATTTTCACCTCTCTCAATTGATTTCTTATCAAAACAAGCCATCTGTTTAGTTTCATTTGGTTAAAAACTCCCTAAGGCTTTCTTATATGGATTGAGGGTGTATTTCCCTAATGATAATTTTATACAAAAAACTTAACATCTTTTTTCTTTGCCTGGTATCTTCTCTTCAGAAGGATCTTGTCTCTGTGCCTTTTACCTTTATGGACTACATACATGTGTTTTAAGGGTTGCAGAAAGTAGCTTAAAATAAAGCTTAAGGAGAACTTTTACTGAATAGAACTTAATTCTGAGCAAATATGTTGTGGGCATGGGTGTGATCAGTATATATGGGGGGGTAAGTAAAAAAAAAAAAAAGAGGCTCTGCAGCTCAGATCCATGCAGCAATATGAAGTCAGAGATCCTAAGCAGGTTTACTTGGAAGTAAATCCCATTTTTTCATTCTCACTTACTGGTTCAGTGGGTGACTTTTCACTCCTTGAACCTGTCAGAGGTGCCGTAGTGACTAGCCCACAGTAGAAAGCGAGGGAGTGCAAGTATCAAATGAAGACTTAAGTCCAAATAGCTTAGTGTAAAACTATTTACATTTATTTACACCAGCCTTCACCGCAAAATTGGACACGGTGACAAAATGCTCCGCAGACACCAGGTTTCCCATTAAGGGTAGAATTGTACAGAATATGATTGCATATATACAGACATTGACCAATCATATTACAGTGCTAAGTCACAGTGAGTGAGTTAATTAGTGCTACACAGAACTGCACTAAACCAGTTGGAGCCAGCCAGACTGACACTCTGAGCTGTCAGCTCCTGTCAAGTAGATCAAACTCATCCGCAGCCAGACTTACATAAAAACAGGATAGTTGACAGAACAGCATCTCTGAACACTTCTTGCCTTGAAAACTTTAAAGGTTTGCCAGAAGTCAGCTGTGACTTGACAGCCCTTTCTCCCATGTGCCATCAGTGGACATGGGTGGCCACCTTAGATTCTAGAGCTGTGTTTGCTGGAGTCCAAGTAAAAACCATGAAAACTCTTCAGGATCTGCATCCAGGATCCATGTATTCATACCATGGCCCTGCAGCAAAGTGCTGGATCCACATTTTTTTTCTGGTGTCATGCCTAGATATTGTCGATACAGGTGCTTTTACAGCGGTTTTTGGTGGAATCCACCTTAAAACTATCAGCACCCGTGACAATCCATGCCCTGTTTTCAAGTCTTTGCTACATGGTGGTGCATTTCTGTATCAAGAAGGCACCATGAAATATGTGGATTGATGTGATCCAGTTCATTGACATGGGTGTGATGTGTGTTTAGATTTTTTGCCAGGTCCCTGAGTTTTAAAGTGCAGCCTGGGAAAAATGTTCTTGTTGATTGATGTGCGTGGGGAGGACTCTGATAGGAACCTGGCTGCCAGGACCAGGGAGGGGAGACAGCGCCACAGTGCCCACCTGAGAAAGAGCCAAAGACCCAGCTACTGCAGAGTCAGGCCTTGTGCTTCATACATGGCTGAGGGGCACGTTGCCCGTCACTGCCTGCCCTCCATTCCTGGCTTCTGTCTGACACACACTCCTCTGGTCGGTGTGGTTTCTCCTTAGTGGTCTACGTCATTGGGTCTCTGGAGATGTTACAGGAGATCATGCTCTTGGCACATGCTCAGAACATGACCAACGGTGACTATGTCTTCTTCTATCTGGATGTTTTGGGGGAAAGCCTGAGAGCTGAGGGGCATCGGGAGGCAGCCAAGCCCTGGCAGAGCAAGGAGAGCCCAGATCCAGGAGACCTCCAAGAGGCCTTCCAGGTAAGTCCAGGACTCTGCGGCTGGGAGGAAGGAAGGGAAGGGGAGGAAAAAGAGAGAGATGAGAATAGGTGCAGGAATCCCCCCTCCATGGATCTGGCTTTCTCTGGGTGTGTTGCAGTGCAAGCTTAAGGGTGTGCTGGGATTTGGGGAGAGCCACAAGTTAATGTGTTGAGACAGGACCTTCAGGAAATTTGAAGCCAAAAGGAGTCCTCCAGTGCACTGCAGAGATCTTTCCCCTCATGAGAGAGTCCCCCCAGCCAGAGTCTTTGCCTCGACACACGCGGGGAAGGGAGGTTGGCTTCTGGGCTCCTCCAGACTGAGCCACAGCACCTCTTGGGAAGGAGGGGGACCTGCTGCAGGTGGGGCTCTGGGGGGGGGGTTTGCCTTGGCTGGGCACTTGGAAGGGGGCTGGGAAAGGCTTCCCTCAGCAGGGAAGAAGGATGGCTTGTTTTTGGTTTTTCTGTGCCATCCCAAATTTGGGATTGCCCAGGCCCAGGACCAGATGTGTGCCTACATGGAAGGCAACTCGATGAACAACAGTGACAGGTAAGTGCAACCCTGTTTTTTCCTGGATAAAGCCCAGCGGAGCCTCCGGCCTCCGTTCTGTGTGCAGAGACAAGAGTTCCTGGGTCAGGATCCCTTGGCCTGAAGGGAGGTGAGAGGGGAACAGGGGAGGCTGGCCCTCCTAAGATGGGGAGTCTTTTCCACCTTGCAGGAGACTAGCCCTGGCAGAAGCCTGGCCTGGAGAACCTGCTGGTGCGTCTGAAGGAATCCCAACCAGCTGGAGGGAGCTCCCTTGACCTTTTCCTCTGATTGCAGACGGTGCTGGTGGTCACTTCCCATGAGCCCCAAACCCCCGAATTCTGGCGTTTCCAGAGCCAGCTGATCCTGCGTGCCCAGAGGGACTTTGGAGTGGCCCTGAATGACTCGCTGGTAAATCCACACACCCCTGCTTGCCTTCCTTCCTCTGCAGTCTATTATTATGGGATGGAGCACAGGGCCATTTGTGAGGAGTGAGATGTGAGAGATCAGCCAGCCTTCTGGGGCCAAAATCACTTTTCACCTGGGCTTTGGGAATCTCCTGTCATGACAAAGAAATGACCCAGCAGAGTCCCCAGGTTTGGGGTTGAAGAAGGCAGCCGTGGCTTGGCTTGGCGGGGGGGGGGGTCCTTGGTTTGATAGATCTATGTCAACATCAGCCCTTGATCACACGCAGGGAGTTTGCAGTGGCCTTCTTGGTTGCTCTCTGTTCTGGGCAACCATGGCTGCTTCTTCCAGTTCTGGCTTTCTTGGTTACTGTCCTCAATGCATTTCCAGTTGTAGCTCTTACCCTCAGTTGGTCAGACTTCACATTCGAGACCGCGGTGCTTGCTTCAAGAGCACGGTTGTCGGTGGGGGGATTCCTCAGCCGATTTGAATTCCACTGGGCCCAGGCACATGGGAGCACGGCGGCTGCAGTGTTCTCCCTGATGGGCTGGCTTAGGGTTAGGATGGAAAGAGTCGAGCTCCACCGGACTCCTTTGGCCAGTTTACGTTGACAGGAGTGGGAGAGGACTCTTTTGGCCGGCCTGCAAGAGCAGGAGTGGGAGAGATGGGTAGTGAATGGGGTCCACCGTCGAGGAGAGGCCGGGGCACAGGGAGTCATGCCTCCCCCCCAGCAGAAGAACAGAGACAGAATAACGAAGACCGGCAGCAAGAGTCCCCCCCCTCCTGCATGCTGATGTTGTAGAGTGAAAAGACCTGGGACTACTATAAATAAAACTCACAACTTGAAACATCAATGCAGTGGGCTGCTGCTGCTGTGATTCCAAAGGAAGCTGAGCAATAGCCAGTGTTCCCTCTAAACTGAATTTGTGTGAGCTAGCTTGCAGTTTTTTAGCCTCCAGCTCACAGATTTTTGTCTTAGCTCAGGAAGGATGGCTCTAGAGCAAACTAATTTACGCAGTAGCCAAGTCGCTCGCTCACAACTTTAATGCCGGTAGCTCACAAAGTGGAATTTTTGCTCACAAGACTCCACAGCTTAGAGGGAACATTGCTAACTAAAATATGAATGTTATTAGTGAGGTCGTTAAATAACAATGGATGGAGTTAGAGAGGAGTTGTTAATTGGAATTAATGTGAATTTGCTGAATTGTTTAGTGTTTTACGAGTAGGATTAGCTGTAGGTCCATCCAACCAATTGTAATTAGCTTTGTGATTGTTGGTATTGATCAGTGTAGTTAGATTTATAGGAAAATTGTGTGTGGGGGGGAGAAAGAAATTTCTCTATGGCCTTTATTTAATTCACTGGTCATGCAATTTGATTATTATCTGCAATCAAATTTAGATTGAATTAGTGGTAGGATAGGTTGGGTAATTGTGTAATTCACCAAGATTGTATGTTGCATTTCACCAGCGGTACCTACTATTCTGTGTGCTCTGCTACCTGCTCTGCTAGTGGTCTGAAGGTTTGCGGAGACCACTAGGAACAGTGATGTTGGGCCAAGGGATCCCAGTGCTCCTGGGGAGCGGAAAGTATAGTGGTGGGAGCAGGCAATGTATCAAGGGAAGGGGGCAGAGAAATAGGAAAGCTTAGCCATCCCAAGAGATGTTGGCAGTGGGGCTAGGAAGAAGAACCCCCCCTCTGACATTGGTGTTGTGTAATGCTAGGTCTATAAAATAATAAGACCATGGACCTTAGGGACTTCCTGCAAGAGCAGAATGCAGACCTGGCGTGTATGACCGAGACCTCCTTTATCTCTGTCACCCAGCTGGATGCTGAGGTCCAGGAGTCTCCTGCATGTCATCTTTGAAGGAGGGAGAATCCCAGGCCTCCTTTCTTGGGGGCTGCCAGATCCAAGCTTGCCTGAGGCATGGTGTTCATCAGACCTGCATAGACCAAGAGACACCCCAGCATCAGACCTCTGCCCCAGCCAAGGAGGTGCTGATGGTCTGGAGCCATTTGGGGGCCCTTTGGCTCCCAGGCGCTTGAGATAGACCATCATTGGGCCACCACGTGGCACTTCTCATGGCTCCACTAGCAGAAGTCCAAGTCCAAGGCAGTGGCTGCCAGCAGGGTGGGTTGGGGGGACCAGGGTAGTTCCATAATGTTTCTCTCCCTCTCTCTGTCCCCCTGTGGCAGGGGACCCTGGTGGCCGGCTGCTTCCACGACGTGCTGCTGCTGTATCTCAGAGCGCTGAACGAGATGCTGCATGAAGGTGGAACCAAGCGGAATACCAGCCGCATCCTGGAAAAGATGAGGGGCCTGAAATTCCAGGGTATTGGATGCTTGGCAGAGGGAAAAGAGTGGCGGGGGGGTCGAGGATGGGGAAGTTGCAGAGAAATTGGGGCTGGAGGTTGGGGGAAGGCCCCTGGGCTGAGACCGGTGGGGCCAGGAGGGAGCAGGAGAAGGTGGGAACGGGGGAGAGAGGAGCTGCCCTGGAGCCCGTCCAGGAGGCAAACTCAACCATGGTGCATGAGTGACAACTGACACTGGGGGCCACACAGGAATGATGTGCGTCTCCCCTCCTGCCCCCCCTTCCAGGTGTTACTGGGACAATGAGCATCAACAGCAATAATGACCGAGAGATGGATTTCAGCCTGTGGGCCATGAGGAATGTGGAGAGTGGAGAATTCCAGGTCTGTGTATTGGGGCCGGGGGGAAGTTTCAGCCGTGCTAGGAGGGGGAGGATCCCCAGGCAGCCCCACTGGGTCTCTGAAGGGGCTGGCGTGCACCAAATAGGCACCAAAGAGCCCTGGGTGGGAGTGGGGGGCCTGAGGGTGGTGGGAGGTGAAACGCCAGGGGGGCCTCCAGGCCTTTCCATTAAGATTGGATTCTGGGAAGTTGCAACAGATGTGGAGAAAGATGCACCCTGGATCCGTGGCCTGGATCCAGCCCCTTCTTCCCACAGGTGGTGGCTCATTACATGGGATCAGAGGAGCGGATCAAGTGGCTGGGGCCCATCCACTGGAAGAAGGGGGCCCCTCCTCTCGACAGCCCACCCTGTGTCTTCAACATGGATGACCCCTCCTGTGGTACAGGTGAGTCTGTCCAGGGCCAGAGGGACTCGATCTCACTGGCCTGTCCACGTTGACCATTCCAGAGCCCTCTCACCCCCACTGCCACTTCCTGTGGTGATCCATCTGCCAGGAAGGACAACTCTTAGTAATGATGTTCAAACGTTCTGCTCTCTGGTTGGGAGCACAGAGCCGGTTCGCCACCAAGCGGTGAGGTTGTTCACAAGCCACTGACATATTTTCATACAGTAAGTTCTGCCATATTCACGAAGTACAACTGGCATTCTTTCGCATCTGCGTGTTCTCACACACCCGACTGGGAGTCCTGGTTTCCTCCCCTCATGTGGACCCGCCGTCACTGCTCACTGCGTGGTACCCAATCCTAAAAACATACAGGGAGCAACTGGATCAGTCTGACAGTAATAGTTAGTTGTGTGTGTGTTTTTTTCAAAGTCTTATCATTTGGTGCTCATTTCATTCCTTCTTATCGAGGGTTTTCACACATGTACATTTTCACGCATGCACTCAGCCATAATGGGATTTTAATCCTCCCTCCACATCATTGAATCATCTGGAGGAGCCTCAGTCTCGCCTGCTGCACAGATGCAAAAGCAGCTGGAAAGGGAGAAGGGAAGGAAACTGAAGCACCGCAACTTGAGCCCCTTGTCTCCATCCCCACCCATGAGTTGCTTTTCGGTGGTTTCTGGATGGGAGCTTTCCTCAACTTAGCCAGTTTGACACATCTGTCTTCAGAGCAAGACGCTGGGCAAATCCTGATATGCAAGTGAATCATGGGTAATTTCCTCCACTGTGAGACAGGCACTCATTATATCCCATCCCCAGTGCACCTTCCCACCCACACTCCACAGCTGGAATTGGGGGTTCCAGTCTGAGGGGTCGGTCACCCCTAAGTAGGGATGTTCTAACACTCTCCAGTTCATCTCATGATCTACTTGCTGACTGGAGGAGGGAACTGATTTCTTGCCAGTCAGTTCAGCCATTCTGGAGAATCTCAGGCCTCCATGCCAGGTGAGTTTTTGCACATTCAGACAGTATAATGCAGTCAGCAGCATTTCTCACATCCCAATGGGAGTCCTCCCTCCCCCCACCATACCTGTTCTCTCTGCTCACTACTCAGAAGCAAGTCATAAAAATAAACATTGAGCAAATTAATTGGTCAAACACTTGGCTATAAATGTGTGCTTTTGTAAAGGTCTTACTGTGTGGTGTTCATTTCATTCCGCGTTATCATCGAGGTCCTTCGGGCATGCGCTGTTCCACTCAGCCTTATGGGAGTTGTCGTCCTCCCTCCGTGTCATTTAATTACCTGGAGGAGCCTCAGTTTCACCTTCTGCACAGATGCAAAAGTGCCTGGAAAGGGAGAAGGAAATGAAACGGAAGCACCACAACTGGTCCGCAGCTGCGAAGCCGTTCAGCCACTGCTCAAGGCACATGGCAGCAGGGCGAACAGATCCCAGGCTCAGCTCAGGAGCGATCGCGGCTGTTGAATGTGGTTTCTTTGCCTGAGACCTGTTCACCTCAAAATCCACGGCATTCCTCACTCATTCTGACCCTCCCCAGAGGAGATGTTTGTGTTGCAGTCTAGTGGCTTGGCAACTGAAAGCTGAGATGGAATGGAGAAGTCTCCAGGGTGGTTGGGGAGGGTGATGAGAACATTGACCTGGGGGATATGCACAGAGTTGGCTTCCCCTCTCCCCCACATACACATGCAGGAAGATAAAGTTCTCCCAGCACCCCCAAAACAGAGAAAAGTGTCTGGGGGCCAGGTCATAACTGAAGGGCATAGTGCACAAAGCTCAAATTGGCACAGGTTGTGTGGTTGTGTCCTCTTGTGGAGCCAAGTTGTGTGGGCACCTCCATGGGTGAGCCATGCATCTACAGGCAGGATTGACCCCACGATGACCATCCCCGATCACCTTGGGGGTGAATATTCCTGTCGGCCGCTTCCTCCAAGTCTCGTTTTGGGGCCAGCTGTGGGCTTGCCTCAGCAGAACTGACCAGCTCCTGCCTGGCTCCAGATGTGAGACCTCCCACCACGTGGTTCAGCAGGGCCTGCACTGACCCACCCCCAAATGGATGCTGCCCCCTGACAGCTTACAGGTGAGGAAGGGCTTGAGGCATGGGAGCTGGGAAATCCCCCTTGTGGCTGCACACCGGGGGGGGGGGATTAGCTTCGGGGCTGGTTGGACAGGGACTTTCCTCCCTGGGTGGACGTTGGGGGGCTGGATGTCCTCCTTGGACCCTCCTTCACTTGAGGATGGCTCCTTTTGTATGGGGACCATGCTGCATGGCCCTTATTCTCATCCCCCCCCCGCTGTCCACCAAGCAGTTGGGAGCAGGAGAGCCTCCATGGAGACTGGAGTTCCTTCTACTGATTCATCACTGACGTAGCTGAGGTGAGGGATTGTGAGGAGGGACCAGGGAGAGGTCTGTGTGGGTAGAGCTGGCGGGCCCTATGAGGCCACAGAGGGAGGGGCAGTTGCCGAAGACAGCTGAGGGACCCCCCCCCCACTGAGTGGCCAGGGATGACTCCTTCCCTCCCTCCCTCCCTCCCTCCCACTGATGTTCTCCCTCCAGAGCTCAGAAGCTCCTTCACAGAAGCTAGGGGGAGAGGTCGTCCTGTCTGGGTGGTCCTGGGGACACCAGTCCTGTAAGCTTTCAGGGGTCTTTTCTCTGCTGATCCTTATTCATTTGGCAGCTCGCAGCTGGAGGTGGGCTTGCTCTCAGGTGGGCTGGCGCCTCTCCTCTCGTGCTCCCGAGGGCTTTCCCAGCAGCCTCTCCCATTCCCTTCACAGCATCATCGGGAACTACAGCGGCCTCAAGCCTTCTGACTCCATGGTGAACAGTGGGCTGGTCAGTGTCCAGCAAGGTGAGGGGAACCACGCTTTCTTTCTCCACCCCACAATGGCAGTGCCTTTCTCCTTGCCAAGGCCTCCCTTCTTCCCCATCCCCAGAATAAGGAAGAGCCCCCCTGACTGCATTCAGCTTGACTATTCCTGAGCCCATTTGAAGCAATCCTGGACCTTTGCAGGATCACCTCCTGACCTTTCTCTCTTTCTCCATCCCTTGACTTCTCCACGCCTGTCCCAAGATGCCGTGGGCAGCACCTTGCAGAGGCAAGAAGTAGAGAAGTACGGTTTTCTGATCGCCTACAGAGAGACAGCTATGTGCAGCGGGGCTTTCTCTACAGAGAACAGGGACCTCAGCCCTGAAGGGGAGTAAGGAAAGACTCCATTGACTTGGAAGAAGCCTAAGACGTATAGCTGTATTTTTGATTCCCCAGCAGGTTCCTCTCTTCCCATGCCAGGCCTTTCAAGAATGTGAGTGCTGGAAGCTGCTGACTTGGGCTATTGGGGGAAGGAATCTGGGGTCTTGTGGCATCTCAGGGAGGGGCTGTAGAACCTTCAGTGGACAACGGGCCTCCCTCTCCGTCACTGGGGCTGTGGGCTGCTTTGGGGAGCACCTTGTTGCTGTGTGGGAATGCCAGGAGGTTTCCCAGCAATTGGTGCATCATGTGAACGAAATGTGAACCTGCCCTTGCCAAATGCACCTTAGCCCAGCAGCCCAAAAGCTGCATTTCCCATGAGGCAGTGGAAGACGGAGCATGCCCAGGGGGTATAGCCTCTCCATGCCCTACCAGGCCTCCTGTGAAGGGAACTTGCCTCTTCTCCACCAGTTGTGCTTTCCTGTGCGTGTTTTAGGAGCACCTGTGCTTTCCTGTGGATTCCTCCTCCCCACCAGATGAGAGAGATTGCAGTGAAGAAGAAGATGAGGAACAAGAAGGTAGCCGGAGTGTAGTGAAAATGAAACAAAATGAAGATGTATGAACAGAAGAAAAAGGGCGTTCTTCTCTTCAGGAAGCAGAAGTGAAGGATAACAAATGAAGCTGCATATTTGAATTATAGCATTACGATTGCTCCTTAGTTCGACAAACAATATATGGGGCATACATTCATATATTGTACACATCGAATTTAAAGACTTGAAAGACTGCTGGGCTAGAGGAAACATTTGAGATGTGGAATTCCTTTATCTCCCAGAGCCTGACTTTTTGGTCAGGTTCTCTGGTAACTGGAAAGGGGAACAGGGGGGTGTTTTTACTTCATATGTTGGAGGTGGGGTGGTGGTGGATTTATGGCCTGTTCAGTCCTTTTCAATGCATTTGCTAAGCTCGTCTGGTTTGTCTATTTTAATAGTTGAATCTATTGCTCATTTAAATGCTTACTCTTAAAACAGTTATGTGTGATGTGAAGGGCCTTCAAGGTGGGCAGCTGTGTTGGTCTGAGGCAACAGAACAAAGTTAGCATCCAGGGGCACCTTTAAGAGCAGCAAAGCTTCATTCAAGGTGTGAGCTTTCATACTGAAGCAGACTTCCTCAGACAATGGAGTGGAATTACAGATTGCAGCTGTACATATAGGGGGTGGGTTGTTAGATTCGCATGCAAAATAGTGAAGATGTTTTTTAACGGATAAAAAGAGTGACAAGCCTGGTTTCTGGTTATCATCTGTTTGGGTTCAATTGGGGGGGGGGATAATATAAGTAATAAATCTGCCAGATTTTGGAGACTGAGATACCTTCAATGGTGAGCATCTGTCATTCGATCCCATCCATCTCCTTTCTAGCATGGAGGCCTCAATCACCATATATCAAAAGGCACCTTTAAGATTTGTTGGTATTATTTTGGACTCAAAAATTGTTCTCCTTCAGACCCACACGGCTGCCCGCCTGGATATCCATATCGAAAGGTGGCTTATTTTAAATGTATTAAAACAAGGATCATATGATCTATTTCTAGAGGAAGCACATATAAAAATGCAAATGAGAAAATATTTAAAACCACTTGGCTAGGAGATCAGTATGTTTCTCCCAGGGGCAACCAAAAGATAAGGATTAAGCTACAATATTTAATACAAATACTATATTTGGTCGCACTGACCAATTATGAGATACTGATGGCCATTATATTTTGATCAAGGGAAAGCTGCAGGGTGAGAGGATAATGCTTGGCTCAGGATGTGCCCCAAATGGAGGTAATATACTAGGAGGAGGGGATTTCAGCTGTGCTCCTGACTCGGTCCTAGAGAGAACGAGAGTAGGACTAAAACACCAATGCACAATTATCACGCCAAAGCATTAAATAAGTGTTTGCAGGAACAGGGGTTGGTAGATGTTTGGAGAAATCCATGTCCTACAGCTAAAAATGATACTTTTTATTCAAATGTACATAAAACTCACTCTTGAACAGACTTAATATTGGAATGGAGGAAATATGTATCTCCAGGAATCTCACCATTAACTTGGTTTCCACAACGTCAGTTATTCCAAGGCAGATTGTCACCCAGTCATTTTTCTGTATGGATAAAAGCTGCCCTTAAAAGATTCTTGGATCTGTATTGGGATAAAAGGTAATTATTTTTTTTGGGGGGGGGGACCTGTTCTCCAGACTCCAGAGGGCACCCACGTGCTCATCTGAGCTGCAGCCATTAAAAGGGGGCTATTAAAAGGGACGTTGTTTTCTAGAAGCAAAGGCCAGGTCTTCTGCCCATTGAAAATAATGGCCCTTGAAAAAATAAAGGGCTGTTGCATTGCAGCCTGATTGGGAGGGTACTCCCATCTCTCTTGTCACTCCCGGAAGGCTGCTGCCTACCCCAGATCCAAAACACTCCCAAAATTCTGAGAGAGCAATTTTTGCTACTCCCAGAATTTCAGCAGTATTGGGGGTCTTTTTGGATATGGGAATTCCAAGTTTAATTTTGGGTTAGGAATATCCAAATGCATTCCTGTAACCTGGCTCTCATCCCAAAGATAAGCAAAAAGAAAATAACAATTGGGTTTGCCAACATTCAGGGCACAGGAGTGAACCAACACATCTTCTCATACAGATGCAGTGAGAAAAACACAGTTGTTATCCCACTTGCACATCAGTGCAACAAGTATCCCCCACTTCCCTGTGCGCAAGATACCAGTCACTTTTCCTTCTTACACTTCAGAGGTATTCCATTTGCCATCCTCCAGAGACCTGTGTAGTGTTCAGGTCATCTTCAGGTCAGTATTTCTTGTATCTACAGCAGAAAGCACAAAGAACAAGGTGGAAAGAGTCTGTGCTTCTATTCAAGGAGATGATGGATGGATGGATGGATGGATGGATGGATGGATGGATGGATAGATAGATAGATAGATAGATACAAAGATAGATGGATTCTAAGTGCCTCAGTAAGGGCAGGCCAAATGCCAGCCAGTTGTAGCATTTCTTTGCAATGTCTGTTCTTAGGGAAGGTCTGAGGAGCTTCTCTCCCCCTCCCCCGCCCCCGTCTTCATCTGCCAGGGGCTTCACCTGCTGGACAGCTCCCATAACTGCCGGCATCTCAAAACATATTTTGGTTAATAGCTGCTTCAGGTCTGTTTTAATCTCCCATTTTAAAAAACTAGCTGTAGGTTCAACAGCTTGGATATAAACCAAATGAGCTTTCACATTTCTAGCTTCCGATCCGCTTCTGGGCCCTCTTCTTCAAGGCTGCTAGTTGTTATCCTCCTGAACGTCCCCCTGGCTACCGCCTCCTCTTTTCATGGGGATCTGCCTCCCTGTTAGGAACATCTTTGCCAGTTCAGTTCAGAATGCCTTCTAGGGCTCAACTCCAGACTGCATTCCTGGAGTTTTGGTGATGGAGCTTGGAGGGATGGGGTTTAAGGAAGGTCACAACCTCAGCAAGGTGTAATGCCATAGAGTCCAAAGTGGCCATTTCCTCCAGAGGAATTGATCTTTGTAGTGTGGAGATTCTGGTTGCAATTCTGGGAGGTCTACAGGCTCCACCTGGAGGCTGGCAACCCTGAATCGCATGCATACTCTGAAGCGAGGGAGATGGCTCTGGGGGACAGGGCCTTTTCTGGAGCGGGGCCTTGACTTGGGAACATCCTCCTCTTGGCTCTTCACTGGGCACCAGATCTGCTGAGCTTCTGGCTCCAGGGTTTTTTTTTACCCAGGCATTTCCCTGCCTTGTACCACTTCCCACCCACCCATCGGGCACCGACAGAGCAGGCTGTGGACTGGCCTTCACTCTCTCCCTAATGCCTGGCCAGCAGGCTAGGAGCCATACAGCCCTGGATGTTCACGTGAACATACAGAGAGGGGAAAACGCAAATTCTGGATCTGGATGAAGGAACAGACAAAACTCAAGACCCATTTCCACAGGCAGACTGTCAGCTTCTGGGAAGGAAACTCTGTTCAGGTGATGGCAAAGAGGGAGTCTCTAATATGCATGTAACATCTGGCATAAAAAATCACAAGACTGAGAAACCTGTAGTTTTGGGTGTTGAATGTCTTGCAGTGCTAATTTGATTCTAGGAGGTCCTGCAGTGCTAATTTGATTACAGGCAGTTGAGCCGCAAAAGGCTTTCCACTTTCAACTCGACCTGACCAACCAAGGAGTAGGACAGTTATGATTAGAAATCTACAGATACCACATAAAAACAGATGAATGGACTTCATATGTTTCATACTGTTTTCACAGAACACAGAGGGTTCTCACAGAACACAGAGGGTTTTGCACAGAACAATAAATAACTTAAAATAATTATGACTGGCAGAGTGGACCTAGTATACCTAAAGCCAAGAGAAACAATAGATCTCATTGTTTTACTATGATGTTTTCGTACCAGAAGCCATATTGGGAGCACAAACCATTTCATACATATTGTTGCTCGGGGCATCCCCCTTGGAGAAATTAGGACAAGAACAAGGCTTTGAACTGGAAACAGCATATGTCCTGTCAGAGGGCAGAGTCCCTTGAACTCGGGGGGGGGTTATGACATGAGGCAGTCCAAACCTTATTTTGGAGTACAGAGGGCATGCAGTCATTCCAGTTCCTTATTCAAAAGTTCCTTGTGATATAGTGTTCTTGAGGGCAACTCAAATAGATTCTTGGGGTGCCAGAACCAATGTTTGTACCGGGAAGCACTGTTATGGTCTCTTGCAGGAGACAGTCTCCAGAGTGTGGGGATGCATGATTCAGGGTGGTGCAAAGATTGTCTTGGGGTGCGGCATGGTCCCAGTGTCTGCGTGTGCAATTTTCCTAAGGGCACCCCACTTTGGAGAAGCTGGTGCAAGAAGTGGGCTTTGGACCAGGAACCAGCATATGTCCTCTCAGAGGACAGAGTCCCTTGAAAGTGTGGGGAGAAGGTAATGACGTGTGGTGGTCCAAACCTTATTTTGGGGTGCAGAGGGCATGCAGTCATTCCCGTTCTTTGTTCAAAAGTTCTTTGCAATGGAGGCTTTTGGGGGCAACCCAAACCAGAGCTTGTGGTGCCAGAACCAGTGTTTGTATCGGGCACCACTGCATCTTTTCTTACAGAGGACCATCTTCAGAGTGTGGGGATGTGTCATTTGGGGTGGGGCAAAGATTGTTTTGGACTCCAGGAATAATCTCCAGGAAGAAGATCCAGGAAATGCTTCTCTGACCTGTCCTGACCTGATCAGTGAGTGAGGAAAAGAGGTGATAAAAACTCCTTGCAGCAAGGAGGAGAGCATGTATAGCGAGAGGGACAAAGGAATTGCATTTTACCCATTTCTTTTGAATCCCTTGCTAAGTCTGGTGCTGTGCTAAAAGTATGCTTGTGAACATTTAATAAATACTAAATAAATTTGATGCTGGAAGTGGTTCTCTGTACCTCATAGACCCTCACTTCCTTGGACTTCACTACCTTGGACACGATACTGTAAAAGAAGCACCAGGGGAAGACAGGCAGTTGGCAAGTGGCTCTTTCTCCAGGGCCAGACAAGGCAGTAAACTGTCCATGTGGTGACCAGACTCTGGGTAGCGGGACACACAGAGCCAAGGCCTCAGGACTTGTAATGGAAGCTGGGAGTCCTGACCCTCCCAGCGGGCAATTCCTTACAGAGGTCCGGTGTGGCAGTGGATTACTCAAGAAAGAAAGACAAGCCTCCCCAGGTGTTGGAAAAACCTTGGTGGGTTGGGTGGTACAGGGCCTGTAGGCTGGAGCAGGCCCATTCTGCCACGGGGTACAGATGAAGACCTTTGCTTCAACGTAAGTAGTTTTGCCTGAAGACCTTTCTTTTGTCCTGTCCTGCTGGCATCATCATCAAAACCTTGGCCATGGCAATCCTTAGCATCCACGTTGCTTCAGAGTTCTCAAGATCTATATTCCAACAAATTTGACAATTTGCTGCTGCAGGCTCACTTGGAGCAGTCACTATTCTCCTGTTGAGAGATTTCCCTTTAGATGCTTTCATTCTCAGAGAGATCCCCCAAATTCCTGTTCATGAAAGGAAACCAGAAAGGCCGCCTGATACTGCTGGAGCCATGCAGAGTCAGGGCCTGGCTGCGGTGGTTCAAGGGCTAAGAGTGAACAAGCTGAAACTGAATCCTGTTGAGGCAGAGGTGATGCTGGTAGGGGGAGGCAGAGAGGTGAGAGCCACCAAGAGAGCCACACTCCATTCCCTCTCTGGCAGAGGTGTGGGAGACAGATACAGAATGAGTATCCCTGGATGCCCAGCTCAGCCACAGTGTTGAAGGCCAGTGTCGGGATATTTCCTTTCTCCCAGCAGGCACCAAAGATACACAGTCATGGAGCAGCAGCCCAGCATGTCACCAGAACAAACAAGATGGATGCTGAGAGAAGAGAAGAAGAGAAGAGATTGGATTTGTACCCCGCCCTTCATTACCCAAAGGAGTCTCAGAGCGGCTTACAACCTCCTTTCCCTTCCCCTCCCCACAACAGACACCCTGTGAGGCAGGTGGGGCTGAGAGAGCTCTGAGAGAAACTGTTCTTTTTCAAGAACAGCTGTGCTAGAGCTTGTGACTGACCCAAGGTCACATCAGCAGGTGCAAGTGGAGGAGTGGGGAATCAACCCTGATTCTCCCAGTTTAGAGTCCACGCACTTAACCACAAGTGGAAGGAGAGCAGGGTCCAGTATTCAAAAGGACGTTGAAAAATGTGCATGTTAATCTGCATTCTTGATCACCCTGCTGGGTAAAGGGAGCAATCAGTATCAGAGGCTCACAGGTTTTACTGATAAAAACAGTTTATCTAGGCAGGATGAACAGCAAACTAAAAAGCAGGATAAAACTAAATTCATGATAAGTGAAGACATGATAAGATGTTCCTTGCCTTTTATCACTTATCAAGGCTTTAGTTTGGCCATGGTTTTAGAGGGCATTAGTCACAGAGCCTCAATCAACCACTTAAACCTCGTGACCCCTGTGAATTGGTCTCCCAAGAACCCCTCCAGAATAGTAGACTGGGGTGTCCAGTGATGCCTCCCGAAACCTCTTGAGAGCTCTGCCCAGGCATTTCTCTGTCAGGAGCCACAGGACATCTCCTGGCACCCCTTCCTCCAGAGCCTTGACTCTTTCTCTCCCCATCTCTCGGCCTCCTCCCCTCCTGCCTGGAATGAGGCCTCTTGATATCCAACCAAGCGATGGGAGAATCAGTGGAGCTCAGGGGCTCTGTCCCAAGATTTACTCAGGGTGACCTGGAGTTCAGATGCCGAGATTAGCCATGATGCTTGAGCCTACTTTACAAGGCTGTTGTGAGGATAAAATAGGGTATGCCCCCATGAGTTCCACGGAGAAAGACAGAGTACAAAGGTGAGATGCAAACTGCAGGATTAAGACAGAGGCCAAGGAATGGAGGACTAACCCAGGCATGGCGCTCTCTGTCACTGGATGTTGTCCCGGCATCTAAAGGGAAGAGGGGTGGGTGGGAGAGCGGAAGAGAGCAGGGACAGGCCTGTCATGCTGGGAGCCCGAAGCCACGGATGGATTCAGAACCAACAGCCCTTATGGCAGTTGAGTGATGGGATGTCTGAAAGGGACCAGCCCCTGAGGGAGTCCAGAACCCCCCATTTCTGGGGGGAGGGGGCTGCCCCCTGACCTGGCCTGGGGCCCAGGGGGCTGATTTCCAGCAGGGCCCAGTCAGATGCCCCAGAGAAGCCCCAAAGGGAGGGCTGGCAGACAACAGCCCCTGCCCTACTGGCAGCTCCCCGGGCATCTTGTCAGTCGGAAGACTTCTGCCTCTGAACTTGGGAGCCTCCATGGCTCACAGCGTATCCTTCCTATTGGTATTTTTTTCTTGCCATGTAGGAAAATCTGTAAGCCACCTCGGGGATTGCAAAATAGTGGATAAAGGGGGCTGTGAGTTCATGATAGAGCATCTGCTTGGTATGAATGTCCCAGGTCCTATACCCAACCACCAATTAAAAGGTTTAGGTAGCGGAGATCCACGCATGCGCTAGCAACAGAAGCCGTGCCTCAGACTCTCTCCGCTAAACTAAAAAGATTTATGGCCTAGAAGGACACAAAAAGGTAATTAATTACTCGGGAGGAAGAGGAACAAGCTCCTAACGAGGTCAGGATTAGGAGGAGGAAACATAGGAGAAAAAGAAAACAAATTGGAGATAAGGTAACCAGGCACGCTGCCAGAGTTACAAATCAAAACTATTAGGAATACAAGGTAGCAGCCAGAAGCTGTAAACAGAGCGACTATGGCCCGGAGCATTAAGGAACTATCAGAGCAGATAGCAGCATTCCAAAAACAAATCTCTGGAGATATAGAAGCGGTGAAAAAAGACACCACGCAGATAGCACAGGAGATAGGCATAGTGAGAGAAATTGCTGAGGGAGCAAAGAAGAAAGCCGATGCTAATGAAGAAAAAATTAAGGAATTGGAGAAAAATTTAGCAAGGCAGTCAGACCGGCAGCGAAGGAGGAATATGATAATATCGGGTATCAGTGAGGAAATACTCCCAAAACAATTAGAATCTGAACTATGCCTGTGGTTCAAACAAAATGGCGCCAGCGTGAATGAGGCAGAGGTAGAACGGGCACACAGGCTCTTTAGGAAACAGAGGGGAGGAGAGCCAAGACAAGTGATAATAGCATTTGCCAGAGAAAAATTAAAGGATGAGGTTTTTAGAACGCTCAGGAAGATTAAAGACCTGAACTTTAGAGGCAAGAAAGCATACGTCAGCCATGACTTCAGCCCAAGCACGCTCCAGGAAAAGAGGCAGCTGAAACCCTACGCACAAAAACTGTTTAAGGAAGGTATAAACTTTACGTGGGGGTACCCGACAACTCTGATTGTATTTCGAGAAGGCAAGAGATACAGAGCCAGGAATCCAATGGAGGCAGTCAGGATGCTTGATGAACTGGGAGTGAACTCCAGCAACTGTGAGGAAGGTGGAATGGACGAAGGCAGTGACTCAGACGCCGAGAGGGAGGACTCAAGGCCACATGGATCCAAGCGGCAAAGAGCCAACTCCCGAGGAGCTAGCAATTAAAGGGAAGTATACATTTAAAGCTGGGCCTAACATTGAATAAAGGTATAAGGGAAATGTGCGGGGAGAGGAGGGGATGCAGGATCTCTGGAATGTGGAGAGAAGGGGTGGGGAACCCCAGAAGAATTTCTCTCACATAAGGGAAGGGGGAAGGGGAATGGAGGAATAATAGGGGAATAGGCAGCATGCTTCAGCAGCGGGGGAGGGGCACGAAATGTTCCAAAGAATATGGCTAGACCTATCAGACTACTCTCATTGAATGTAAATGGCTTATCCTCAAATCTCAAACGATATAGGCTAGCTAAGATGGCAAGAGACGAGGGTATCAATGTAATATGCATACAGGAAACACATAAAGCCAAAAGGGACCCTAAGCCACTGTTTAACAACTTGGGGTGGGTGACTTTAAGTGAGTCCAGAGGGACCAACAAGGCCAGAGGAGTGGCAATATTAGCAAATAAAAATTTGAACATAGAGGTAATAGATAAATTGACAGACAAGGAAGGCAGGTATGCAGTAGTGAAGGGCAAAATAAACAATACATATCTTACAATCCTTAATTTATATGCACCCAATAGAGGACAAAAGAAGTTCCTAAACAAAGTAATACTAAAGACCCAAAACTTCTTGCAGGGAGATCTAATAGTAACTGGTGACTTTAATATGGACATTACAAAGCACAGCAAAAATCTGACAAAGAAATGGGGATTAAAGGAAGTATATGAGCTTAGTGGTCAAAAATCTACTCCCACCTTCTTTTCTAACAGGCATAGAACCTACTCCTGTATAGATTTTGTGTTAATTAAGGAAACTAGAACACTCTCAGTTAAAGTGGTCCGAACTCATCCAATCTGGATCTCAGACCATGCCCCTATAATCCTGGAGGTGGACTTGAGCACAGAATGGACCAAGAGACCTTGGAGATACAATAACTTAGTTATAGCAAAAAAAGAGGATAAGGAATACATAAGGAAGCAAATCAAACTATACTTTAAAGAAAATAGGCTTTCTGTAACTAGTAATACCTTGTGGGATGCGGCGAAGGCAGTGATTAGAGGAGTTTGTATTGGGAAGGAGATCAATATTAAAAAAGAATGGCACCAAAATAGACAAAAAAAGATTCAGGAGTTGAGAGTGCTCCAGCAACAACAAGCGAGAGGCTATAACCCCCAAAGGCAGATCCAAATTAGAGAACTGAGAAGAGATTTGGACCAGTTAGATGCAATAACTCTGTGGAAAAAAGAGACATTAATTAAAAATGAATTTCGGAGGAATAGTATAAAGTCAGTCCAAAGATTGGTAAAGTACCTACGGGCTAGGAAAGAAAAACAAAGTGTGAAGTGCATAAGAGAAGGCTCCACAGTAATGCAAGGTTCAAGGGAGATTAGGGAGGCCTTTGCAAGATTTTATCAGGACTTATATAAAGAGAAAGAAACGACAAAATTTGAAGAAAGAATACAGTTCACAATAACATTAGAGGACAGACAGAAGCTAGGGAAGGAGATAACAGTACAGGAAATAGAAGAGGTAATTAAGAAATTAAAAAAAGGGAAATCCCCAGGACTAGATGGGTTTACTGCAGAATTCTATAAAGAATTGGTAGAAGTCTTAGCACCAGAACTCCAGATAACGTTTAACGCGATATTGAAAGGAGAACAAGCCCCAGAGTCATGGAGGAAAGCAGAAATAGTGGTCATCCCCAAACCTCAAAAGGATCCAGAAATGGTCGGCTCATACAGACCGATTAGTCTACTTAATCAGGACTATAAGATCTTTCTTAAAATTTTAGCAAACAGACTAAAGGAGGTGATACCGAAAATAGTTAAAGGGGATCAATATGGCTTTGTGAGAGGAAGAAATATAAGCCATCCAATTAGGAACATTCTCAACATAATAGAACATGGCCAAAAAAAAAAAGTTTGCCCTCCTTAAGTTGGATGTATATAAGGCCTTCGACACGCTCTCTCACGAATATATATGGAAAATGATGGATGAATATGGGACAGGTGAAAAATTTAAGGGCGCCATACAAGAAGTATATAAGGGAGGGAAAGCAGTGGTAAGGGTAAACGGAGGGCATTCAAGGGAGTTTAGCATACAGAGAGGAGTAAGGCAAGGATGCCCCCTCTCCCCATACATATTCATTATGGGAATTGAGGTCCTAGCAGAAAGAATAAGAAATAGCGGCAGAATAGATGGATACCATATTGGGAGTGAGGAATTAAAGATCAATTTGTTTGCAGATGATATAATGATTGCGCTGCTAAACCCTAAGGAGGGGATTAGAGAAATAAGGACTATATTGGAGGATTTTGAAGCATATTCAGGGCTAAGAGTGAACATGGACAAATCTGAAATTATGTACTTCAATGTCAGTAAGGCAGAGAGAAGAGAAATTGCAAAGATGACAAAAATGGGCCCAGGAGCTAAGTCAATAAAATATTTGGGGATCGAAATCAGGAAGAATTGGAAAAAAACAGGGGAAGGGAACTTCAAAATGGTCTGGAAGAAGATCTGTAAGGACATGAAAAGATGGGCAAATAAAAATTTGAGCATTTCAAACAAAATAAGAGCTGTAAAGATGTTCCTAATTTCTAAGATGATGTACCTATTCCAAACACTCCCAGTAGAATTAAGTATACAACAGTTAGAAAAATGGAATGGAATAATTAGGGAATGGATCTTTGGAAGTAAAAATCCCAGAATGCAAAAGAAGTTCATTTATAACCCGCAAAATGTATTGGGGTGGGGTGTACCCAATCTAACAGATTACTACGAAGCTTTTAATGTCAAGTCAATGATAGAGATAGGAGAAGATATAGAGCAGAAATGGGTTAGATTGGAAAATGAATTAAACGAAGGAGCTGGGAGGCTGGGTATATTTACAAGAAATGTGAAGAAGGAATATGGCAGAGCGGTGGGACCTAGGAGAACAGCGTTGAAAATATGGGAGAAATGGCAACCAATCTGGTTGAGCAAGCTCTCTGAGTGGGCACCAGTGGAAAGTGTATATGGGGAATCTGACGACCCCCATTGGTGGAAACTACTCCAAGAAAAAGGGTTCGCTAGAATAAGAGATATGTATGGGGAAGGAGGCCGGCTTAAGCCACTACAAACAATAATTGAGACAGTAGGGAAACAGTACTGGTTGAAGGCGACCGGTCTATATAATGCAATAAAAAAGGAGAGGCAAAAGAGGGAGGGGGACTCAGAAGAAGTCGCAGAAATCTTGTACAAAGAAAAGAGGAAGACAAGTAAGGGTCTAGCGGGTAAGATATATAAAATAATGACAACTAATGAGGAGTCAGTAATTAAAAGCACTCAAGCGAGATGGGCTAGAGAGGGACTAACCTCAGAAACAACCTTAAAAAAATTAATGGTGGGGGTCAAAAAGATCAAGTTCGATAAATTTAGAGAAATGGAGCTGAAGTACTTCACCAAATGGTACCGGACGCCAGCCCAGCTAGCTAATATGATATCGGGGATGAGTTCGAACTGCTGGCACTGCAATCAAGCTAAAGGGTGGTACTCACACATGTGGTGGGAATGTGCCA
The DNA here is from genome assembly GCA_029375565.1 of Gekko gecko. Classification (NCBI taxonomy): domain Eukaryota; kingdom Metazoa; phylum Chordata; class Lepidosauria; order Squamata; family Gekkonidae; genus Gekko; species Gekko gecko. Next base: position 144,080,674 of record JAPDNY010000007.1, on the reverse strand, counting down.
AAGTCCAGGAGTTTTGGAAGGAAATATTAGCCAGAATAAAGGAAAGGACAGGTGTATCAATACCTATAGATGTTAACTTAATGACATTAGGAACCTTAAAGATCGAGAGAATAGAAAGCACATATCAAGAGGTAGTTAAGGCAATGATACTAGCTGGAAAGGCAGTCATAGCATTAGGATGGAAAGACAAGAATAAGTGGACAATGGAGAATTGGAATAACTATCTGTTTGAATATATTCAATCAGATATAGTGACCCTGACAACGGAAGAGAACACCTGGGAGGAAAAGAAGACACAAACAAGCAAGAAATGGTCATCGTATTTCGATTACATCAAGGAGGACGAAGCCATGAAGGATGCCTACTGGAAACTTCGGATTCTGTGCCCGTGGCTGAAGCAATGAAGAAAGAAGAGCAGGGGGAGGGACTGAGGGAAGGGGGGTGGGGTGGGGAAAAAAAAAAATCTTGTATCACGGTAGTGGGAAGATTATATGTATGAAAGCCTGTTGAAATAAAGAGAGGTTAAAAAAAAAAAGGTTTAGGTAGTAGGTGGTGAAAGACCCCCCACACACACCTGGAACCCTCAAGAGGAGACAATTCTGACCTTAAATGCTGACTGTGAGCCTCCACATTCAGAAGCAACATATCTCCGATAACAGTGCTAGGTGGCAACATAAGGGCATATGAAGAGCTCTGTTGGTTCAGACCTGTGCTCTGTCTAGTCCAGCATCCTGTCTCACAGAGTGGCCAACCAGTTCCTCTGGCAGTCCAACAACAGAGGCCGATGCCTTCCCCTGATGTTGCCTCCTACCTCTGGGATTCAGATGATTAGTGCCTGTGAATGTGGAGGTTCCCCTCAGTCACCATCGTTAGTAGTATGAATCTATCTAATCACCCTTGAAAGCTGTTTATTCCTGTGACTAGCCACTATCTTCATAGCCTTTGGCAGTGAATTCCACATTTTAATCACTCATTGTGGAAAGTGGTATTTCCTTTTGTCCATCATGAACCTACTTCCCATCAGATGCCCTTGAGTTCTCCTATTTGGGGAGAGGGAGGGAGAGTTCTCTTTGTCCACCCTCTCCATCCCAACCATAATTTTTAAAAACTCTGTTCTGTCCCGTCCCCCCCTAGTTGTCTCTCTTCTAAACTGAAAAGCCCCGGACTCTTCAGCCTCCTAGGGGAAGGTGTTCCAACCCCTAATAACCTCGGTCATCCTCCTCTGTACTTTCCCAGCTCTGAAATGTCTTTTTGGAAATACGGGGACCAAAACTGGACAAAGTATTCCAAATGAGGCCACACTGTAGATCTCTACAGGGGCATTACAATATTGTCCATTTTATTCTCAATCCCTTTCCTAGTAATCCCTAACAGAAGAGTTTGCCTTTTCCCACCGCTGCAGCACACTGGGGTGACACTATCATCGAGCCACCCACTAGGACCTCAAGATCTTGTTCTCTCCCAGTCTCAGCATGTTCAGCCCTATCGGCCTATACTTGAAGATGGGATTTTTTTTGTCTCCAACGTGCATCCCCTTTTGAACGTCCTCTGCCGCACTGTGGCTCACTCACCCGGTTTGTGGCGATCCTCTTGGGTGATCCAGGCTTTGGGGGGGGGGGGTTCCTATTCCGACTCAGATTTCATCCCCTGGAAGGAACCTCTTGATTAATTCCTGTTGGGGACCCCCGTGCAGTGGGGGAGGCAGGAAGTTCTCTTGGGGGGAGGGCAAATCCGGTGCGATGGCCTCTGCTCCCCCTCCCGACATCTGGCAAAGTAAGAACTGGGGTTTGTTTGTTTTGTTGAGACCAGTCTCCGAACATGGTTGTGGTGGGTGATTTGAGGATAAATTGGAAGGGTGGGGCTTATTGCATCTTTCCTAACGGGGTGGGGGTGGTGGAGGGCACCTGGAAGCCCCTGGTACCCGCCTTGTGTGGTGCTGCCAAGGAGGGTTGTTTCTTTCTGACAATCGCGGGAATTCAGGCGGATCCATCCACAATCCTCGACAGCCAAAGGGGAGAAGAGGTCCTCGGTCGGCTGAGCGCTCCTCGGCCTCCCGCCCTGGTTTCCGCCTGGCTCCGCCGGCCCCGCGTCCCGGAAAGCTGCGCAGGAAGGCGCGGAGGGGCGGACACCCCGAACTCGGGCCCCCAGCCCCGGGCGCCCGGAGGGAGGGAGAGCCGCGGAAGGGCTCTGGCTTCTGCCGCAGGGAACTCCCCGCCCGCCCCGTCCATGGCCGCGCCGCTGCTCGGGGGGGGGGGGGGCTGACTGCCCTGCTCAATGCGCCCTCCCCTGCACGTGCCTCTCCCGTCCCCACATTCAGCCCCCACTCCAGAATAGAGAAAGGGCAGCCAGAGGGAACAGGGGGGTTAAACAGTTTACAGAAGCGCTAAGAACGGCATCCTACAGAAGCAGGATCACAATGAATGCCTGGTAAAGCTTAAAACCAAGGCACCTCCCATCGGTTGCTCATTTACCTCCGCGGTTCAGTTTTTATCAGTCAGACTCAGGACTCTGTGCCTTCCTGGCAGCCTTCCTTATCTACAGGGGTGATCACAAACCCAGGTCGACACAAATCTTTTAAATGAACCTCTACGTCCAGTGTTGGTGCCCAGAGGCAGGAAATCCCCCACACCCACCCAGGCATCCATCTTGTAGCACCAGCCTGGTCCTCTGAGTGGGGGCAGGCCAAGCCCCAGGTGGGGGTGGGGGAATGGGGGGTGCCGCTCCCGGGCTCTGGCTCTTTGGCCCCCAGCGCAGGAAAAGGAATATCCTGAGGCTGACCGTGCAGGAGGGATGCCTGTCCTGTAGCCATCTCCCCCCCCCAGCCTGGCTCCTACCCACCAGCAGGGACTCAGTGTCCCCGGGCATGCTCTCCCCACATCCCTGTCTCCCTACAGCCAGCCATTCCCACCTACTCTGTGCGTGGACTCCTCTGCACCTTTTTGCTCTCCCACAAGAGATTATGCAGCACCCAGAGGCCAATCTCCCCTTCACCACCCTGCCTCTTGCTTGTGGACAGGGGGCAGGCGAATAAGTCGGCCCCACACATCTCTTTTCCCTTCCTCATGGGCAGAGGGGGGCCATCGCTCTGCTAACAGCAGAAAAGAAACAGTAGATCTGGGGAAGTGGGGGATCCAAATTTCCAAATCCGTTCCATGACTACATCTTTCTAGGGAGTTTGTATGTCACAAGTTATTGTGCGTAATGTGCTGTTTGCCCTTCATTACAACTGTGTAATGCGTCTATTTGCTTGAGCCTCCTAGACTGAACTCTGAAAGGAAACCCGAATGTTTATAGCCAACTCAGATAATACAGATATTATTCTCCTACACGAGACACATCTTAGAAAGGGAGGATACAGATTCCAAAATGATGGCTACTTTGACAGACAGTTTGCTGGTGCATCAAAATTTAGAGGACTCCTTTTAGAATATCCCCCTTGGATGCTTTCAGTTCTCGAGCAGATCTGCAAAAGTATGTTTCATTAAAGGAAAATGGAAAGACTGCCTAATGCTGCTGGAGCCGTTCTAAGCCAATGTCCGGCTGCTTTGGTTAGATGGCTAAGAAAGAAACTGAGTCTTGACAAGGCAGAGGGGATGCTGGTGGGGAAGGCAGGGAGACCTTAGAGGGGGCTGGGCTTCCCACATTTCATGGCTCACCCACACTCACTCATTCCAGAGCAGAGAGGCTAGACAGTGGACTGGACATTATTGCTGGGGAAGGAAGTTAATTCAGCTGTGATCCCAGGGGATCTGATCTGGCCACAGGGGTCAAAGCCACGGCCGCCCCTAAGCTAGACTGATGTAACGCAGTCTACATGGCTCTGCCCTTGAAGACAACTTGGGAACTCCAGTTAGTACAGAATGCCACAGTCGGATTGGTACTGGGAGCTAGCCGGGGCACACACCTGTCCCACTTGTTCTGCTGTCACTACACTGAGTGCGCTTTGGCGGGGAGGGCGGGGTATACATTAAATAAATAAATAAAATACACTGGTCAAGCAAAGAATGCAAACTGTGTGACATCTACACTAAACCTTTGAAAGTCTGAATGAATTTTGACAAGAACCAGCTATCAATAACCTCCATAACTGTGCATTGTCATAGGAGAAATTGAGTCAGCATAAGCGCTTTTTGACACTTCCCCCCTGATCTTATACACAGAGCGCCACTGATGTCTTTTGGGAAGTGGGTCCTCCCTTGATAAAGCCTTGGCAGAACGCGGTCTTAGCTGGCTCACCCGTAAGAGGCTGGGGGGACCGGCATTACTAAAGATCTTCGTCCAGCACCGACCCCATATGGGATGAGGACTCTCGGGAAGTTCTGCGTCGATGGTGAGTGAACGGATTCAGAATTCCTGGCAGGGTGGACTTTTGGATGCATTAACTTCTCATTATTATATGGTTTCCATTTAAGTATTATATTGCATAGTATGGTGCTGGTGCAGTATTGATTTATTCTTATAAATTATTGAGGTTATGAATATTCTTTCATACTCGCTGGCAACCCTCCCCGGTGCTCATGACTGGGGAATGGTAGACAGATGTGGCTGCCTGGATTGTGCAGGTTAAATCCGTTGGGGGGAGAGAAAGGAGAACGGATCAAGCAGCTGCTCTGATCGCACCCTCACATAGCCTATTTCAACAGCTCAAAGAGGTGCAATTCTGTCCTCCTCACTCGTCTTCCTTCCTTCCTTCCTTCCTTCCTTCCTTCCTTCCTTCCTTCCTTCCTTCCTTCCTTCCTTCCTTCCTTCCTTCCTTCCTTCCTCCGGGAGAGCTGCGCAGGAGGGGGCAGAGGGGCGGGCACCCCCCGCCATCGCCCCGCCCCCGCCCAGGCGCCCGGAGGGAGGGCAGCGTCAGGGGCGCCTTTTCCGAGGGAGCGGAGCGTGGCCGCCCCACAGACGGACTCTGGCTTCCGCAGCCGAAGAGGAGCTCCCCGCCCGTCCCGTCCATGGCTGTGCCGCCTCCACCGCTGCTGCTGCTCGTGGGTACCCTGACGGCCCTGCTGGCGGCGCCCTCCCCTGCCCGGCCCGCAGCCGCCAACGCCAGCGCCGCCCCGACGGGGGTGGTGGAGGTGAGGCTGGGGGTGCTGCTGCCGGGGCGCAACCTGCGCCACCCTTGGGCCTGGCCGCGCGTCGGTCCCGCCCTGAGCCTGGCCCTGGAGGCGCTCCAGCCCGACCTGCGCCACGCCGGCCTGGCCGTCCGCACCGCCTTCGCCTCCACCGAGAGGGAGGACGGCGCCTGCGACTCCCAAGTGGTCCTCTTCAAGGCCACGGATCTGAGGTGCTCCCACGACCCCGACGTCCTGCTCGGGCTGAGCTGCCACTACACAAGCTACTTCTTGGCGCCCTTTGCCCGGCACTGGCAGCTGCCGCTCCTTAAAGCTGGGAGGTATGAGCGGGATAGATTTCATAGCACGGCGGTGTACGCTGGCCCGGCGGGGCCCGACCTCAGTGCATTTGAGGACCAGCTGCTCCGGCGCTTCAACTGGACCTCCCCTCCCCTGGTTGTCAGGAGTCCCGAGATCGACTGGGAAGTCTATTCCGACTGGTTGCTCTATGAAAACCGAGGAGGGGTCTCCACCAGGCGCCGCATTCACCGGTACGAGGAGCGGGGCGACGAGGCTGTCCGGTTCATCCGGGACAACGGGCGAGGTGAGTCCGGCTAGACGGGAGGCGACAACGCCGGCCAGCCCCCCCCCCCCACCCTTCCTGGTTCTGCTGCCTGGTACAAAAACTACTTTGCAAACCACGGAACCTCTGGACTTAGAAAGCGCCCAGAAATGCCCACCCGTCCAGACTGGGGCTCTCCAGCCCTCAGAAGCGGCAGGCTGCATGGATCATAGTTATGCTCACCCTGGGACATTGGCACTGGCCACCAGCCTGTTCCCAGAGCCAGTTTCCTCTTGGAAGTCCCAGATGCCTGCCCAGTACCTTGAGGGATCGACCTGTGTGTGTCAAGGGTTGCCTCCCAGGCCCTTCTTCATGCTCTCACCCACTGTGGAAAGGGTGTGCTGCTGTACAGAGGGGTGCTCTGGCAACAGTCCTGCCCTGGCTCTGGTGCCCCCTCCCCGAAGAGAAGCCTGTGTCTGTGTCCCCTCACTTATCCAGTACTGCATGCTGGGAAGTCTTTTTGAAAGGCGAGAGATCTGGTCTGGAATTTCCCTTCCCAAGTTTAGTTTTCCCAGCAGATGAGGTAAGGGGGACTGTCCTCTAGAGACCTGTGTGGGAGTGGAAAGCAGACAGCCTACAACCCCCACAATGCTTAGCAACAGTTGTGGCCAATCAGTTTCCAGAGATTGTGTGAGGAGATTCTGACTTAAGCTGTTAATAGTGAAAAACAGCGTTCTTTCTGTCTCTCTGCGGTCTTCCCTCTCACAGAGTTACACTGAGGGAACAGGCTGGCCTGAGAGGAAAAGATCCCTCACTTGGGGCAGAGTGAGTACAGGCAGGAGACCTGGTATAAGGAGGCTGTGGGCCTTAAGTAGTAACTAGTTAAGTGAACTAGGTAGCCGTGTTAGGTTTATGTTTATTTTGCCTTTGAACACTGTTATGTCTTTTAAAGCACCTTGGCTTGTTTTCCTTGCCCCAATACTGTGTTAATAAACCATTTCTTTAATGTTCTCTGCCTGGTCATCACACCTATGGTTCCCGGCTTGAAAAGGGGCGTTTTGGATGGGCTTGGGAGGGTACTCTGGGCCTCCTGAAGGGACCTCAATTCCAGAGTGGTGGTGGCTGGAGGTGGCAACCCACTGTTGGGGGGTAGCTTGACAGAGGGATTTGATAAAGGTTGATAAAACCCAAGAATTATAAAGAACACAAGAAGCAGGACCCGCAGTACTCGGGGGGGGAGTATTCCCAAAGGCTCCCAGCCTCCAGAAGCAGCTCCCCATTCAGCTCCTAGCCGAGCCTTTTCCCACCACCTCTGGCACCAGTGGTGATGTGAGAAGAAGTTGGCAGCAGAGGGCTGACGGAGGGAGAGGTCCAAGGTCGACTTTTTGCTGGCTCAGAGAAACTCGCATCCCATCAGGGGGGGGGGAGAGAGAGAGAGAGAGAGAGAGAGAGAGAGAGAGAGAGAGAGAGAGAGAGAGACGTAGCTGCTGCCGCTGCTGCTAGCCTGTTTCCCAGCTGGTTCACTGAGCAACAGGATTTAAAAAATGCCAGAGCGCCACTTTCAGCATCGACAGGTGTCTTGCGTGGCTCGAGTGGGAAACTGGGACGGAGGAGGTGAGGTGGCCAGCGTCTTTGGGGGTGAGGTCATCGCCAGCCCTGCTGTGCCTTCTTGCCCCCCCCCCGGGGGTGAAGCCTGAGTGGCTCCCAGCTGCCAGCCCACCAAGCCTCCCCCCCTACAGCGGCGAGGCAGTTCCCAGAGTGTTCTCTGCGCATGTGCAGGGAATGCTCTTTTACTTTTGGAGGCATTTAAGTATCCCCTGTATATTTTTTTTAACTGTTCAGATTTTTCTGCATAACTGGGGACTGCTCCAAGTGTGCAGGAAAATCTCTCTGCCTCCTATGTGTCCCCGATGTGTAGATTTAGATATCCACACAGAGGGAGTCTCTTGGCTATTTGTATATAGATTTAAAGAGAAGAAAGTAGGAAGGGTTTTCCTTTCTCTTTTAATTTCTGAATGTGGCTCTCCAAATAAAATTGGTAGGTAATAAATTCAAGCCAGACCAAGAAAAGGTCTCCCAGTACCTTTGAGCTGCATCAACAAACACTCATCCTTGCTGGATATTTAGCCTGGAATTGATGTAATTTCTACTAATAAATCCTCATGAGTTCATTGCCTGCCCCTTGCATCCCAGTGTTTTCTGTGTTATTTCCCCATCTTTTTCTAGACCTGATATTCTGCTATGCAGAGTCAGGCCGTGGCAAAGCACCTCTGAACATGTCTTGCCTTGAAAATCCTACAAGTTCGCCATAGGTCACCTGTGACTGGACAGCCCTTTCTCCCACGAGTGCAGTCAATGGACATGGGTGGCCACCTTAGATTGTAGACCTGTGCTTGCTGGAGTCCACATAAAAACCATGAAAACTCTTGGGGACCTGTTTTCGTACCATGGCCCTGCGGCAAAGTGCACAGTCCACATTTTCTCTGGTGCCACATGTAGGTATTGTTGATACAGGCGCTTTAACAGTGGTTTTGGGTGGAAATGGAATTCTCCTGAAAACTATCAGCACTCATGAGGATCCATGCCCTGTTTTCAAGCTTTTGCAACATGGTGGTGCCAAGAAGCATTGGTTCTGTTTTTATTTCTGATGCAGTCCATGGACTTTGATGTGACATGTTGAGTCAATACTCAGTAATCAGTAGCATAAATAAAAATACTTCTTAAAGGTGGGGTCTGGTAGAATCCATTCACAAATTGTAAAGATATACAAAGATCTGTATTTTTAATGCATTTTTGTACCAACAAGGCACCTTGAAATACGTGGATTTTTGTGATCCAGTTCATTGACATGGTGTGATGCGTGTTTAGACTCTTTGCCAGGTCCCTGAGCTTTAAAGCCCAGTCTGGGAAAATGTTCCTGTGAATTGACGGGGGTGGGGAGGACACTGATGGGAACCCGGCTGCCAGGACCTGGGAGGAGAGACTGCGCCAGAATGCCCGTGTGAGGAGGAGCCAGAGACCCAGAGAATGCAGAGCATCTCAAATCACACCTTGCGCTTCGTGCACGGCTGAGGGGCACGTTGCCCCTTCACTGGCTACCCTCCGTTCCTTGCCTGTGTCTGACACACTCTCCTCTGGACTGTGTGGTTTCTCCTTAGTGGTCTACACCTTTGGATCCCTGGAGATGTTGCAGGAGATCATGCGCCTGGTGCAGGCTCAGAACATGACCAACGGTGACTACGTCTTCATCTACCTGGACCTTTTGGGGGAAAGCCTGAGAGCTGAGGGGCATCGGGAGGCAGCCAAGCCCTGGCAGAGCAGGGAGAGCCCAGATGCGGGAGGCCTACGGGAGGCCTTCCAGGTAAGTCTTGGACTCTGCTGCTGGGAGGGAGGGGGGGAGGGGAGGGAAACGGGAGAGCCGAGGACAGGTGCTGGAATGACCCCGAAGGATCTGGCCTTCCCTGGGTGTGCTGCAATTCAAGCGTAGGAGTAGTGTGGGGTTTGGGGAGAGCCACAAGTTAATGTGTTGAGCCACAACCTTTGGGAAATCTGAAGCCAAAAGGGGTCCCGCAGTGGTTCTGGGCAGGTGCAGAGACCTTTCCCGTCATGAGGGAGTCCCCCCAGCCAGACCCTTTGCCTCGACACACACAGGGAAGGGGAGTTGGCTTCTGGGCTCCTCTGGACTGAGCCAGAGCACCTCTTGGGAAGGAGGGGGACCTGCTGCAGGGGGGGCTCTTGGGGGGGGGTCTGCCTTGGCTGCGCCCTTGGAAGAGGGGTTGGGAAAGGCCTCCCTCAGTGGGGAAGGAGGATGGCTTGCTTTCGGCCCTCTGTGTGGTCCCACATCTGGGATTGCACAGGCTCAGGCCCAGATGGGTGCCTGCATGGAAGGCAACGTGACGAACAACAATTACAGGTAAGTTCAACCCTGTTTTTTACCTGGATAAAGCCCAGTGGAGCCTCCAGCCTCCATGCTGTGTGAAGAGACAGGAGTTTCTGGGTAAGACTCTTATTAGACATGTAGCTACAACTGCTAGAATATTATACGCTAAATATTGGAGAAGTAATGAGAGACCTTCTAAAGAGGAAATAAACGAACTACTCAAAACTGCTGAAATGGACAAATTAACTTTAATTTTGAAAGGATATGAAGAGGAAAACTTCGAAAATACATGGGCAAGACTTTACAGTTAGATTGAAGAATACATTAAATGAAATGTCAATACAACCGAAATAGAGGACAATGAGAAGATTTATATTAAACTGTAAACTAAATTATAAGATGTAGAAACATACTTTTATTGAGAGATGTATGGACAACTTAATAGTTAACTCAAAGCGTTGGAGATTCTTCCACTGAATGTTTGTATGTATTATTGTTTGTTTTTATTCGTTTGTCTGTTTGTTATAAAAAATATTTACCACAAGGGGAAAAAAGAATCCCTTGGCCCAAAGTGAGGGGGAGAGGGGAGGCTGGGCCTCCGAGATGGAGAGTCTTGTCCACCTTGCGGGAGATCAGCCCTGGCACAACCCTGGCCTGGCAAACCTACTGCTGTGTCTGAAGGCATCCCAGCCAGCTGGAGGGAGCTCCCTTGACCTTTTCCTCTCACTGCAGACAGTGCTGGTGGTCACTTCCCATGGGCTCCAAACCCCCGAATACTGGCATTTCCAGAGACAGGTGATCCTGCATGCCCAGAGGGACTTTGGAGTGGCCCTGAATGACTCACAGGTAAATCCACACACCCCCTGCTTGCCTGCCTTCTTCTGGGCTCTGTTATTGTGGGATGGAGTGCAGGGCCCTTTGAGAGAAGTGAGATGTGAGACATCAGCCAGCCTTCTGGGGGCCGCTTTTCACCTTGGCCTTGGGAATCTCTTATCGTGACAAAGAAGTGACCCAGGAGATTCCCCAGGTTTGGACTTGAAGAAGGCAGGATTCTCCTCCGTGTCATCTTTGAAGGAGGGTGAATCCCAGGCCTCATTTCTCGGAGGGGCTGCCAGACCCAAGCTTGCCTGGGGCATGGAGGTCACCAGACCCACACAGACCAAGGGACACCCCTGGATTCCCAGCAACTGACCCCTGACCCAGCCAAGGAGCAGCCACTGGTCTGGAGCCATCCAGGCACCCTCCGGCTCTCAGCTACAGAATCCTGAGCCACCACGTGGCACTTCTTATGGCTCCACTAACTGTGTCTGGATTGTCTCTGGTGATGACCTCCAAGTCCAAGGCAGTGGCTGCCAGTGGGGCAGAGGGGGACCGGGTGGTTCTGTAACGTTTCTCTCCCTCTGTCCCTCTGTGGCAGGGGACCCTGGTGGCCGGCTGCTTCCACGATGTGCTGCTGCTGTATCTCCGGGCACTGAATGAGACGCTGCGTGAAGGGGGAACCAAGCGGGATACCAGCCGCATCCTGGAAAAGATGAGGGGCCTGAAAATCCAGGGTATCAGAGGCTTGGCGGAGGGGAAGGAGCGGCCAGGGGGTGGAGGACAGGGAGGTTGCAGAGAAATTGGGGCTGGGGGTTCAGGGAAGGCCCTGGGCTGAGGCAGGTGGGGCCTGGTGGGAGCAGGAGGGGGCCTGGCTTTAGGGAGGAGCTGCCCCAGGGCCCGTCCAAATGGTAGACTCAGGCATGGCTCATGAGTGACCGCTGATGCTGGGGGGCCACATAGAAATGATGTGCGTCTCTCTCCCTGCCCCCGTCCATCCAGGTGTCACTGGGACGGTGAGCATCAACAGTGACAATGATCGAGAGATGGATTTCGACCTGTGGGCCATGAGGGATGTGGAGAGCGGAGAATACCAGGTCTGTGTATTGGGGGGGAGGTTTCAGCCATGGTAGGTGGTGGAGGGTCCCCTAGCAGCCCCACTGGGTCTCTGAAGGGGTTTCTGTGCACTGAAGATGGACTAAAATGCCCTGGGTGGGAGTGGGGGGCCTGAGGGTGGTGGGAAGTGGAATGCCAGGGGGCCTCCAGGCCTTTCCATTGGGATGGGATTCTGGGAAGCTGCAACAGACATAGGGGAAGGTGCCCCCTCTGGGTCTGTGGCCTGGATCCAGCCCCTCCTTCCCACAGGTGGTGGCTCATTACATGGGATCAGAGAAGTGGATCAACTGGACGGGGCCCATCCATTGGAAGAAGGGGGGCCCTCCTCTCTCCAACCCGCCCTGTGTCTTCGACATGGATGACCCCTCCTGTGGCAAAGGTGAGTGTGTCCAGGGGTAGAGGGACTCGATCTCACTGGCCTGCCCACGTTGGCCGTTTCGGAGCCCTCTCACCCCCTCTGCCACCTCCTGTGGGGATCCATCTGCCAGGCAGGACAACCCTCAGTTCAAATGCCGGCCATTTTGCCTCCCGTTCTGCTCTCTGGTAGGGAGCTGATTCTTCAGCCAAGCAGTTTGGCTGGTCACAAGCTGCTGACATCTTTTCATTGGGTAAATTCTGAGATATTTATACAGTACAGTTGGTGTTCTTTCGCATCCACGCGTTCTCACACACCCGACTGGGAGTCCTGGTTTCCTCCCCTCACACGGACCCGCCGTCACTGCTCACTGCAGGGCACCCAATCCTGAAAATATACAGAGAGCAAACTGATCAGTCCGATAGTAATGTGTATTTTTTAAAAAAAAAGTCTTACCATTTGGTGCTCATTTTATTCTTTGTTGTCATGGAGGGTTTTCACACGTGCACATTTTTGCTCAGCCTTATGGGATTTCAGTCCTCCCTCCGTGCCATTTAATCATCTCGAGGAGCCTCAGTTTCCCCTGCTGCACAGATGCACAAGCAGCTTGAGAAGGGAGGAGGGAAGGAAACGGAAGCACCACGACTTGTGCCCTTCTCTCCATCCCTACCGATGAGTTGCTTCCGGGCGGTTTCTGGATGGGGGCTTCCCTCAGCTTAGCCGGTTTGACACCTTTGTCTTCAGAGCAAGACGCTGGGCGAATCCTGATCTGCAAGTGAATCGTGGGTCATTTCCTCCGCTTTGAGACAGGCACTCCTTACGCCATCCCCAGTGCGCCCTCCCACCCACACCCCACAGCTTGAAGTGGGGGTTCCAGTCCGAGGGGCCGGTCACCCCTATGTAGGGATGCTCTAACCCTCACCTGTTCATCTCGTGATCTACTTGCTGACTGGAGGAGGGAGCTGAGTTCTTGCCAGGCAGTTCAGCCATTCTGGAGAATCTCAGGCCTCTCCGTGCCAGGTAAGATCTTGCACATTCAGGCAGGATAAGGCAGTCGGCAGCATTTCACACATCCCAGTGGGAGTCCTACCGCCCCCCACCATACCTGTTACCTCTGCTGACTACTCAGTAGGTAAAGGTAAAGGTTTCCCTGCTCGAAAGCCAGTCGAATCCGACTCTAGGGTTGCGGTGCTCATCTCCGTTTCCAAGCCGAAGAGCCAGCGCTGTCCGAAGACGTTTCCGTGGTCATGTGGCCGGCATGACTAAACACCAAGGTGCATGGAACGCTGTTACCTTCCCACCGAAGTGGTACCTATTTATCTACTTGCAATTTCTTGCTTTCAAACTGCTAGGTTGGCAGGAGCTGGAACTAGAGACAGGAGCTCACCCTGTCATGCGGCACCCGGGTCTCGAACTGCTGAACTACTGACCTTCCAGAGCCTGCAGTTCAGCGTCTTAACCACTTGAGCCACCGCAGCTCCGACTACTCAGCAGCCAGTCATAAAAATAAACACCAAGCAAATTAATTGGTCATGCGGTGATTACAAACGGGTGCTTTTGTAAAGGTCTTATTGTGTGGTGTTCATTTCATTCCGCATCATCGTCGAGGTCCTTCGGACATGCGCTTTCCCACTCAGCCTTATGGGAGTTGTCGTCCCCCTCCGTGCCATTTAATTATCTGGAGGAGCCTCAGTTTCACCTTCTGCACAGATGCAAAAGTGCCTGGAAAGGGAGAAGGGAATGAAACGGAAGCACCACAACTAGTCCGCAGCTGTGAAGGTGCTCAGCCACTTCTCAGGGCACCTGGCAGCAAGGTGAACAGATCCCAGGCTCAGCTGAGGAGCGATCATGGCTGTTGAATCTGGTTTCTTCACCTGAGACCTGTTCTCCTCAAAAGCCACGGCATCCATAACACATTCTGACCCTCCCCACCGGAGATGTCTGTGTTGCAGTCTAGTGGCTTGCAGCTGAAAGCTGAGATGGAGTGGAGAGGTTTCCAGGGTGGCTGGGGCGGGGGAGAGCAGAAGGCTGACCTGGGGGATTTGCACAGAGTTGGCCCCCCACACATACACATACACACGCAGGAAGAGAAACTTCTCCCAGCACCCCCATAACAGAGAAAAACATCTGGGGGCCAAGTCAGAACTGGAGGGCATAGTGCACAGAGCTCAAATTGGCACAAGTTGTGTGGTTGTGGCCTCTTGTGGAGCCAAGTGGTGTAGGCACTACCTTGCGCCTGCCACACATGCGCAGGAAGGATGACCCCATGAGCAGTGTCCCAGATCACCTTGGGGGTTTAATCTTCCCATCGGCTGCTTCCTCCAAGTCTCACCTCGGGGCCAGCTGTGGGCCTGCCTCAGCCGAACTGATGAACTCCTGCCTGGCTCCAGAAGCGGGACCTCCCGCTGCGTGGTTCAGCAGGGCCTGCACCGACCCACCCAGAATGGATGCCTCCCCCCCACAGATGCTTACAGGTGAGGAAGGGATCGGGGCGTGGGAGCTTGGAAAACCCCTCCTTGTGGGGGTGGGATTGGCAAGGGGGCTGGTGGGGGTCAGTGTGGGCAGGGACTGCCGTCTCTGGATGGATGCTGGGGGGGCTGGCTGGCTGTCCTCCTAGGACCCTCCTTCACTCGGGGATGGCTCCTTTTGTGCGGGGACGATGCTGCATGGCCCTTACTCTCCCCTCCCCTCCGGCCAGGCATTCGGGAGAAGGAGAGCCTCTGTGGAGACTGTGGAGTTCCTGCTCCTGACTCATGGCTGAGGTAGCTGAGGTGAGGGGGGACCAGGGAGAGGTCTGTGGGGGTAAAGCTGGTGGGCCCTGTGAGGGAAAAGAGGGAGGGGCAGTTGCCAAAGACAGCTGAGGGACCCCCACTGAAAGGCCAGGAGTGATTCCTTCCTTCCCCCCCTCCCACTGATGTTCCCCCTCCTCAGAAGCTCCTTCACAGAAGCTAGGGGGAGAGGTCGTCCTGCCTGGGGGCCCTCTGGGTACCAGGCCTGTAAGCTTTCAGGGGTCTTTTCTCTGCTGACCCTTATAGATTTGGCAGCTCTCAGCTGGAGGTGGGCTTGCTCTCAGGTGGGCTGGCCTGTCTCCTCCTGCGCTCCCGAGGGCTTTCTCAGCACCCTCTTCCGTTCCCTTCACAGCACCACCGGGAACCATGGCAGCCTCAGGTCTTCTGACTCCATGGTGAACGGTGGCTTGGCGCTCAGGATCTCTGGCTGTGGGCTGGTCAGCGTCCAGCAGAGCGGGGAGAGTGAGGGGAACCGGGCTTCTTCCACCCTGCAATGGCAGTGCCTTTCTCATTGGCAAGGCCTTCCTCCCCCCCATTCCTAGAATAAGGAGAGCCCCCCATGACAGCGTTCAGCCTGGCTATTCCTGAGCCCATTTGAAGTGGTCCTCTGCATCCTGTTGAGAGGAACACTGGACCTTTGCAGGATCACCTCCTGACCTTTCTCTCTTTCTCCATCCCTTGACTTCTCCTCCTCGCCCATCCCAAGGAGCCGTGGGCAGCACCCTGCAGAGGCAAGAAACAGAGGAGTATGGATTTGTGAGCACCTGAAGAGAGACATCTCCGTGCAGCAGGGCTTTCTCTACGGAGGACAGGGACCTCAGCCCCCGAAGGGGAGGAAGGAAGAACTCCAGTGACCTGGAAGAAGCCAAAGATGGTCTCTGCCTTGTTGTAGCTGTATTTCTGGGACCCCAGCTGGCTCCTCTCTTCCCATGCCAGGCATTTCAGGAATGTGAGTGCTGGAAGCTGCTGACCTTGGCTAACAGGGGAAGGAATCTGGGGTCTTGTGGCCTCTCCTGGAGGAGGTGCAGAACCTTCCGTGGACAAGGGGCCTCCCTCTCCGTCACCTGGGCTTGGTCTTTTTTTGGGAGCACCTCGTTGCTGTGTGGGAATGTCAGGAGGCTTCTCAGCAACTGGTGCATCATGTACCAAATGCAAAATCTGCCCTTGCCAAATGCCCTTTAGCCCAGTAGCCCGGAAGCTGTATTTCCCATGACCCAAAGGCGGTGGGAGATGGAGCATGCCCAGGGGGGATATGGCCTCTCCATGCCCTGCCAGGCCTCCTGCGAAGGGAACGCTCCCCTTCTCCAGCAGACATGCTTTTCTGTGCCTGTTTCAGGAGCACCGGTGCTTTCCTGTGGATTCCCCCTCCACAACAGATGAGGGAGACTGCAGTGAAGAAGAAGATGAGGAACAAGAAGGTAGCCGGAGTGTAGTGAAAATGAGACAAAAGAAAAGGAGATCTATGAACAGAAGAGAAAACAACATTCTTCTCTTCAGGAATCAGAAGCAGAGAATAACAACAAATGAACTTGCATATTTGAATGATAGCATTACAATTGCTGTTTAAAGACAAACAAACAATATATGGGGCATACATTTGTATATTGTAGACACTGAATTTAAAGACTCGAAAAAATGCTGGGCTAGAGGATCTGGAATTCCTTTATCTCTCCTTTCATCCCCACTCCCAGATTCTCTGGCAGTAGGGAAGGGGGACACGGGGGTGTTTTTGGTTCATGGTGGGGGGTGGGATTTATGGCCTGTTCACTCCTTTTCAATGCATTTGCTAAGCTTGTTTGGTTTGTCTATTTTAATAGTTGAATTTATTGTTCATTTAAATGGTTAATCTTAAAATGGTTATGTGTGATGTTAAGGGCCTCCAAGGTGGGCAGCCGTGTTGGTCTGAAGCAATAGAAGAAAGTCAGAGTCCAGGGGCACCTTTAAGACCCAAAAAGTTTGTTATTCAAGGGGTGAGCTTTCCTGCGCAAGCACTCTTCGTCAGGCTATGGAGTGGAATTAAGGTTGCAGCTGTACATATAGGGGGTGGGTTGTTAGATTCACATGCAAAATAGTGAAGATGTTTTTTTAAGAGATAAAAAGAGTGACAAGATTGGTTTCTGGCTATCATCTGTTTGGGTTCAACTGGGGAGGGGGAATAACATAGGTGATAAAGACGCCAGAACTGGAGATTGAGGTGCCCTTTAACGGTGAGCATCCGTCATTTGATCCCATCCATTTCCTTTCTAGCATGGCGGCCTTTATCACCATACCAAAACGCACCTTTAAGACCAAACAAAGGTGCCAGCTGGGACTCAAAATTTGTTCTCCTGCTTCAGACTTACACGGCTGCCCACCTGGATATCCATATCAAAAGGCGGCATATTTTAAGTGCATGAAAGCAAGGGTCATATGATATTTCTACAAGAAGCACACATAAAAATGCAAATGAGAAAATATTCAAAGCCACCTGGCTAGGAGATCAGTATTTCCCCCCGGGACAACTGAATGTTAAGGCTATAGCTACAATATTTAATAAACATCCTATATCTGGCCGTACTGACTGATTAAGAGAGACTGACAGCTGTTATATTTTGATCAAGGGAAAGTTGCAGGGTGAGAGGATGACACTTGGATCAGGATGTGCCCCAAAGGAAGGTCAGGCTGTTTTTTTTTTTAAAAAAATAAATCTTTACACAACTAGAGAGTTTTAAAGAAGGTAATATACTAGGAGGGGGATTTCAACTGTGCTCCTGACTCAGTCCTAGATAGAACAAGAGTAAGGACTAAAACACCATTGAGAAATTATCACGCCAAAGTATTAAATAAATGTTTGCAGGAACAGAGGTTGGTAGATGTTTGGAGAAATCTGTTAAGTTAAAGATTATACTTTTTATTCAAATGTACATAAAACTCAATCTTGAATGGACTTAATCTTGGCTTTGCTGTTTATACTGTTATACTGTTTTGGTATAATTTTGGCCCATTGCGGAAGCATATTGATAAAGAACTGAAAGACTGGTCTTGGTTAAACCTCTCATGGCTTGGGAAACTGGCTACAGTTGAAATGATGGGGGATATCTCACTTTTTAATATTTGTTTCAAACTCTCCCAATAATGACTTCAGATCAATTTTTGCAAATCTGGCAAAGAAAATGTTTTAAATTTTATTTGGAATAATAAGAGGCTCCGAGTCCAAGCTAGGCCTCGATGGAGAAAGACAGCAGATGGGGGGATAGTGATACCAGGCCTGCCATATTGTTATGCTGCATCACAGTTGCCCAAATATTAAAATGGGGAAAGACCAATTCTAGCCCTTTGTGGACTGAAAGAAAGCAACATCAGGTCTCTCCCATGTCACTGGAAGCTATCCTACGGCAAACAAAATCTCAAGCCATTAATGTATAATCATTTAAAAATTGATACTTCTTTGAAAGTATGGCATCAATGGAGAACATATATATCTCCAGGAATCTCACCATTAACTTGGTTTCCACAACATCAGTTATTCCAAGGCAGGTTGTCACCCAGACATTGTTCTATATGGATAAAAGCTGACCTTAAAAGATTCTTGGATTTGTATTGGCATAAATGGTAATTATTTTTTGGGGGGGGACCTGTTCTCCAGACTCCAGAGGGCACCCACGTGCTCATCTGAGCTGTGGGCATTAAAAGGGACATTGTTTTCAAGAAGCGAAGTCAAGGTCTTTTGCCCATTGAAAATAATGGCCCTTGAAAGTATAAAGGGCCGATGCATTGCAGCCCAGCTTGGGGGGGGGGGTGCTCCCTTCTCCCTTGCCCCTCCACAGTATGCTGCTGCCTCCCCCAGACCCAAAACACTCCCAAAATTCTGGGAGATCAATTATTGTTACTCCCAGAATCTCAGCAGAATTTGGGGTCTTTTTGGATATCCCCAACCCAGTACAAATCTGGGACTTCCAGGTTTAATTTAGGGTTAGGAATATCCAAATGCATTCCTATAACCTGGCTCTCATCCCAGAGATGAGCAAAAAGAAAATAATAACTAGGAATGCCAACATCCAGAGCACAGGAATGAACAAATGCATCTTCTCACTCACACAGTGAGAAAAATGCCGTTGTCATCCCACTTACACACCAGTGTATCTAGAATCCCCACTTCCTTGCAAGCAAGATGCCCGTCACTTTTCTTTTTTAAACTTCAGCAGTATTCCATTTGCCATCCTCCAGAGACAATAGTTCTGTATGGTGCTGAGGTCATCTTCGGGACAATATTTCTGATATCTACAGTCAGAAAGCACAAGGAACAAGGTGGGAAGAGTCTGTTTAAGAACTTTTAAGTGCCTCGTTAAGGACAGGCCAAATGCCAGTCAGTTGCAGCATTTCTTTGCCATGTCTGTTCTTGGGGAAGGTCTGAGGGGCTGCTCCCCCCCACCACCTTCACCAGTCAGGGGCTTCAGCTGCTGGACAGCTCCCATAACTGCTGGCACCTCAAAACATATTTCAGTTAATAGCTGCTTCAAGTCTGTTTTAATCTCCCATTTTAAAAAAACAGCTGTAGGTTCAACAGCTTGGATATAAACCAAACCTGTTCTTTGAGTCCTCACATTTCTGGCTTCTGATCCACTTCTGGGCCTTCTGCTTCAAGGCTGCTAGTGATTATCTCCCTGAAACCTCTCCCTGGCCTGGCGCGGGCCGAAGGAACGCCTCCTCCTCCTCTTCTTTTTATGGGGATCTGCCTGCCTGTTAGGAACATCTTTGCTGATTCAGCTCAGAATGCCTTCTAGGGCTCAAATCCAGACTGCAAAATTCCTGGAGATTTGGTGGTGGAGCTTGGAGGGGTGGGGTTTAAGGAAGGTCACAACCTCAGCAGGGTGTAATGCCATAGAGTCTAAAGCTTCAGGCAGAGTCCCCTGAAGGTGGGACGGTATGATGTTTGGTGGTCCAAGTTTTATTTTGGGGTGTAGAGGGCATGCAGTCATTCCAGTTCCTTATTCAGAATTTTTTTCTGATAACAGGCTTCTTCGGTCAACCGAGAATAGAAGCTCCTGTTGCCAGAACCGGTGGCAGGCAGTTGGCGTGTGGCAATTCCTCCAGGGCCAGACAAGGCAGTAAACTGTCCCCATGGTGATCAGGCCCTGGGAAGCGGGAGACACAGAGGCAAGGCCTCAGGGCTTGGAAGGGAAGCTGGGAGTCCTGACCCTCCCAGCAGGCAATTCCTTACAGAGGTCAGGTGGTGGCAGTGGTTACTTGAGAAAAAAAGAAAAGTTTCCCCAGGTGTTGGAAGATCCTTAGAGGGTTGAGTGGAACAGGGTCTGCAGGCTGGAGCAGGCCTGTTCTGCCACAGGGTACGTAAGTGGTTTTGCCTCAACACCTTTCTTTTGTCCCATCCTGTTGGCATCATTATCATACTCTTGGCCACGGCAATCCATACTGTCCGTGCTGTTTTCCTTCGGTGTTGGCAAGATCCGTCTTCAAAGAAGTTTGACCATTTGCTGCTGCAGGCTCACCAACACTCAGAGGAGTTGCTGTTCTCCAATCTAGAGATTTCCCTTTAGACATTTTCATTCTCCGGCAGATCCCCCAGATTCCTGTTCATGAAAGGAAAATGGAAAGGCCGCCTGATGCTGCTGTAGCCGTGCAGAGCCAGGGCCTGGCTGCGGTTCAAGGGCTGAGAGTGAACAGGCTGAAACGGAATCCTGTCGAGGCGGAGGTGATGCTGGCAGGGGAGGCTGAGGTCCTTGAGGGTGCTGTGCTTCCCACATTGGATGGGGTGCCGCTCACCCTGGCTGGCTCAGCTGAAGGGGTAGGGGTTATATTCACACCATGGCTTGTGGAGAACCATATTCACCATTTTCATCCACCAAGACAGCCACACCCCATTCCCTCTCTGGCAGAGGTGTGGGAGACACAGAACGAGTATCCCTGGGTGCTTGGCTCAGCTACAGTGTTGAAGGCCAGTGTCAGGATATTTCCTTTCTCCCAGCAGGCTCCAAAGACCCACAGCCAGGGAGCAGCAGCAGCAGCTGGGGGAAGAAGACGGATGCTGGGGGCAGGGGAGCCGGGTCCAGTGTTTAAAAGGACGTTGAAAGATATTCATATCAATCTGCGTTCTTGATCACCCTGCTGGGTAAAGGGAGCAATCAGTATCAGAGGCACACAGGTTTTACTGATAGAAACAGTTTATCTGGGCAGGATGAACAGCAAACCACAAAGCAGGATAAAACTAAATTCATGATAAGTGAAGACATGATAAGATGTTCCTTGCCTTTTATCACTTAATCAAGCCTTTAGTTTGGCCATGGTTTTAGAGGGCATTAATCACAGAGCCTCAATCAACCACTTAAACCTCATGGCCCCTGCGAATTGGTCTCCCCAGAACCCCTCCAGAAAAGTAGACTGAGGTGCCCAGTGATGCCTCCCCAAACCATGTGAGAGCCCTGCCCAGGCATTTCTCTGTCAGGGGCCACAGGACATCTCCTGGCACCCTTCCCTCCAGAGCCTTGACTCTTTCTCTCCCCGTCTCTAGGCCTCCTCCTCCCCTCACGCCTGGAATGAGGCCTCTTTTTTTTTTTGGCCCCCCAAAGGGGATTTTTTATTGATTTTTGTATATACTACTAAAAACTACAAAGGAAAAAAAGGGAGGGGGAACTACATCTAGGGATAAAGAAAAGTAAACCCACACTATACTAAAACCCCAAGAGAAGGAGATCATATCCGTGTTAAGCTAAATGTTAGTATTTTAGTGTTAATAAACAATGCATGTTGTGAGTTCCTGTCTATCTCAGCTAAATTGTTAATTTGTTGCTTGTTATGAGGAGATTCCAGAGCATCCCCTCCCGCTCGCTTCATAAAGGCAATTTTCAGAGTCTTTCTGCCTTTATCTAGGCTTTCTATCTCTAAAGTCATAAGATAATTTAAGAAGGTAGCTCCTTCTTCCGTGGCCAGGTCTTCATCCATCTCCGATGGGGAGGAGCCACTTAACCCGGTTTCTCCTTCTTCTTTAGATCCCAGATAGCGCTTTAGAAATTCTTTGGCTTTAAAAATGGAGTCAATCTTCTCTCTCTTGTTGTTGATTTTAAAGATGACACCTTTGGGCACTGCCCACTGTATGGAATTTGATTAGTTTGGAGAAAAAGAATTACGTCCTTATAGTTCTTTCTTTTTTGACGAATTTCAAATGGAATGTCTTTTAAGGTTTTGATAGCGGTATTTCCCAGTTTCAGTGGAGTTGCTGATGTTGCTTTTAAAATTGCATCTCTGGTCTGTCTTCTTGAGAATCGGACCATTATTTCCCCAGGCAGGCTATTTTTTTGATGTATTTAGAATACACTCTATATGCTGTTTCCATATCATGTATAATTTCTTCCTCTTTCAAGCCTGTCGCTGGCACGATAATTTCATTGAGTATTTTCTTCAAGTCCTCTTTAGCTGATTCAGAAACTCCCTGGAATCTAAGGACCATGTTAGCTTTTTCCATTTGTAATGGCAGCAAATGAGTTTCCTGGTAGTTCTGCTTATTCACTAACTCGTCCATCTTTTTCTTCATATTCTTATTTGTGGCATACATTTCCTTCACAACTTCCACTGTTTGCTCTGTCTTTTTAGCCGTTTCCACCAACTGGAGTTGCTGTGATGCAAAGTTTTGATTTAGTGTGATCAACTGCTGGTTAATACCAGCGAGTTGTTTCATCACAGGCTTGATGGTATCTGCTAGGAGTTTCATGACATCCACTCCCTCTTCCAGCCTTGGACTCTGGCCGCACGTTGGTTTCGCTTTCATTCCTTTTCCCCCCGCGCCCACCAACATGACGTATTGTTTGCTTAAGCCACTTGTTATTTCACCACCTCTGAAAATCGCTTCTGGACTAAATCCGCTCTGGTAAGTCTCTCAAAACAAGCCAATCACTTATTTTTCCCTGCCCCCCCCTTTTCCGCTTATCTGTTTGCGCAAGTCGGAGTCATCCCTCCTCTCTCTCACCTTGAAGATAGGAGGGGGGAGGGTTTTTTTCCACTTATTTCAAAGTTGGTTTACATCTGACTCACATTCATTGTCGGTCCCGTTCGACGGCATTTACATCCTCCTAATTCCGCTCGATCTCCAGCGCTTGTTCCTGTCTGCCCAGCTTGTGCTCAAAGGCCACACAGTGGCAGGACCATCACGGTGGAGGGGCGCCTCAATTCTCCGGCAGTACAGTGTCGAAAAGGCTACTCCTCAAAAGCACTATGGCTTGGAACCCTATCCCTAGGGCTCCGTGGGGAAACCGTGTCGGTGGCTTCCCTCTGTGCCACTGGTGTGCGAGTTGCTCCCTCGAGTGTCGAGGAGAGCGACCGCCATTGCAGCACTGAAAACAGGAAGTCTGAATGAGGCCTCTTGATATCCAACCAACAATGGGAGAATCCGTGGAGCTCAGGGGCTCTGTCCCAAGATTTACTCAGGGTGACCTGAGTTCAGATGCTGAGATTAGCCATGACGCTTGAGCCTACTTTAAAGGGCTGTTGTGAGGATAAAACAGGGTCTCCCCCCCATGAGTTTCACAGAGAAAGGCAGAGCACAAAGGTGAGATGCAAACTGACAGATCAAGACACAGGCCAAGGAATGGAGGGCCAACCCAGGCATGGTGCCTTCTGTCCCTGGATGTTGTCCCAGCATCGAAAGTGAAGAGAGATAGGTGGGAGAGCGAAAGAGAGCAGGGACAGGCCTATCATGCTGGGAGCCCAAAGCCACGGATGGGCTCAAAACCCTTATGGCAGTTGAGTGATGGGATGCCTGGATGGGACCCACCCCTGAGGAAGTCCAGAACACTCCATTTCTGGGGGAGGGGGCTGTCATCCCTGACCTTGCCTGGGGGCTGATTTCCAGCAGTGCCCAGTCAGATGCCCCAGAGAAGCCCCAAAGGAAGGGCTGGCAGACAACAGCCCCTGCCCTACTGACTGCTCCCTGGCATCTTGTCAGTCGGAAGACTTCTGCCTTTGAACCTGGAAGCCTCCGTGGCTCACAGCTTATCCTTCCTATTGGTATTTCTTCCTGCCTTGTAGTAACCATCTGTAAGCCACCTTGGAGATGGCGAAGTGGTGGGTAAAAGGGTCCTGTGGCTCTGTGGCACAGCATCTGCTTGGTGTGCAGAAGATCCCAGGTCCTATATCCGGCCAACAATTAAAAGTTTTAGATAGTAGGTGGGGCTTTCCCCCACACACACACCTGGAACCCTTGATAGTAGGCAATTCTGACCTTAAAAGCTGAATGTGAGCCTCCACATTCAGAGGCAGTACACTTCTGATACCAGTGCTAGGTGGCAACATAAGAAGAGCCCTGCTAGATCAGACCTGTGGTCCATCTAGTTCAGCATCCTGTCTCACAGAGTGGCCAACCAGTTCCTCCAGCAGTCTAACAACAGGGCATAGAGGCCAAGGCCTTCCCCTGAAGTTGCCTCCTGCCTCTGGGATTCAGAGGCTTAGTGCCTCTGAATGTGGAGGTTCCCCTCAGTCAACATAGCTAGTAGCCACTGATAGACTTATCCTCCATGAATCTATTTAATCCCCCTTGAAAGCTGTTTATTCCTGTGGCCATCATTATAGCCTCTGGCAGTGAATCCCACATTTTAATCACTCACTGTGGAAAGTGGTATTTCCTTTTGTCCATCCTGAACCTACTGCCCATCAGATGCCCTCGAGTTTTTGTATTTGGGGAGAGGCAGAAAAAGTTCTCTTTGTCCACCCTCTCCATCCCATCCATATTTTTTAAAAACTCTGTCCTGTCCCCCCCCCCCCCAGTTGTCTCTCTTCTAAACTAAAAAATCCGAGACTCTTCAGCCTCATAGGGAAAGGTGCTCCAACCCCCTAATTTCCTCGGTTGGAAATACGGGGACCAAAACTGGACAAAGAATTCCAAATGAGGCCACACTGTAGACCTATACTGGGGCATTACAATATTGTCCATTTTATTCTCAATCCCTTTCCTAGTAATCCCTAACAGAAGAGTTTGCCTTTTCCCACTGCGCAGCACACTGGGGTGACACTTTCACTGAGCTGCCCACTAGGCCCCCAAGATCTTGTTCTCTCTCAGCCTCAGCATGTTCAACCCTATCGGCCTACACTTGAAGATGGGATTTTTTTTGTCCCAACGTGCATCCCCTTTTGCACGTCCTCTGCCACATTTTGGCTAATCACCGGGTTTGTGGAGGTCCTCTTGGGTGATCCAGGCTTGGGGGTGGGGGTTTCTATTCCGACTCAGATTTCACCCCCTGGAAGGAACCTCTTGCTTAATTCCTGTCGGGGACCCCCGTGCAGTGGGGAAGGCAGGAAGTTCTCTTGGGGGAGGGCAAATCCGGTGGGATGGCCTCTGCTCTCACTCCCGACATTTGTCAAAGTAAGAATTGGGGTTTGTTTGTTGTTGTTGAGATCCAGTCTCCGAACATGGTAGTTGTGGGTGATTTGAGGATAAATTGGAGGGGGGGGGGCTGAATGCATCTTTCCTAACGGGGTGTGTGTGTGGAGGCACCTGGAAGCCCCGGACGCCCGCCTTGTGTGGTGCTGCCAAGGAGGGTTGTTTCTTTCTGACAATCGCGGGAATTCAGGCGGATCCATCCACAGCCCTCGACAGCCAAAGGGGAGAAGGGGTCCTCGGCTGGCTGAGCGCTCCTCGGCCTCCCGCCCTGGTTCCCGCCTGGCTCCGCCGGCCCCGCGTCCCGGAGAGCTGCGCAGGAAGGCGCAGAGGGGCCGCCACCCCAGACTCAGGTGGGCCGCGGAAGGGGCGCCTTTTCCGAGGGAGCGCAGCGCGGCCGCCCCACAGACAGGCTCTGGCTTCTGCCGCCGGGAGCTTCCCGCCCGCCCCGTCCAGGGCCGCGCTGACTGCCGCGCTCCAATTATGCGCCCTCCCCTGCACGTGCCTCTCCCGTCCCCACCTTCAGCCTCCACGCCAGAACTGAGAAGGGGCAGCCCGAGGGAACAGGGGGGTTAAACAGTTTGCAGAAGCGCTAAGAATAGCATCCTACAGAAGCAGGATCACAATGAATGCCTGGTAAAGGTTAAGGCCAAGGCGCCTTCCACCGGTTGCTCATTTACCTCCGCCGGTTCAGTTTTTATCAGTCAGACTCACGACTCTGTGCCTTCCTGGCAGCTGTCCTTATCGACTGGGGTGATCACAAACCCAGATCAACACAAATCTCTTAAATGAACTTCTACGTCCAGTGTTGCTGCCCAGGGGCAGGATCCCCCTCCCAGGCATCCATCTTGTAGCACCAGCCTGGTCCTCTGACTGGGGGGCAGGCCAAGCCCCAGGTGGGGGTGGGGGAATGGGAGGTGCCGCTCCCTGGCTCTGGCTCTTTGGCCCCCGGCGCAGGAAAAGGAATATCCTGAGGCTGACCATGCAGGAGGGATGCCCGTCCTGTAGACATCCCCCCCAGCCTGGCTACCAGAACGCTCCTGCCCACCAGCAGGGACTCAGTGGCCCGGGCATGCCCTCCCCACATCCCTGTCTCCCTACAGCCAGCCATTTCCACCTACTCTGTGTGCATGGGCCCCTCTGCACCTGCTTGCTCTTCCACAAGAGATTATGCAGCACCCAGAGGCCAATTTTCCCTTCACCCCCCTGCCTGTTGCTTGTGGACAGGGGGCAGGCGAATAAGTCGGCCCCACGCATCTCTTTTCCCTTCCTCCTGGGCAGAGATGGGGGCATCGCTCTGCTAACAGCAGAAAAGGAACAGTAGATCTGGAGAAGCAGGGGATCCAAATTTCCAAATCCCCTCCATGATTACATCTCTCTAGGGAGTTTGTAGGTAAAGCTCACCTGTATTTCAGTTTCTCCTCAATGCTTCCCCCCCCTCCCTGATTTAGGTGGGATCAGCATCAGAGGCAAAGCAACTTCAGAATCCACTTCAAAGAAGACCCCCGTGCCAAATAACTGATGAAAGCACTCCCCTGCCTCACCCCAATTCAACTATAGAACTTTTTAAAAAAACACCCTTTAGTATGATTATAAATGGAATTTCCATTGGGAGTTTCTTTGCTGAAAGATTTTCTTTCTCATTGTAAACTAACTGCTATAGCTAAATGCCTAACTAAAACTAACTGTGTCTGTTCAGCAGTCTTGACACAACATGGTGCCTCTTCTCCGTTCGTATGAGCTCCCATTCACATGTAGAACACAGATGGGGTCTTTCCCCCACACACATCTGTAGCCCACAGTTGAGGATGGCTAAGAGACACATCTTAGAAAGGGAGGATGCAGATTCCAAAATGATGGCTACGTTGACAGGCAGTTTGCTGATGCATCGAAATTTAGAGGACTCCTTTTAGAATATCCCCCTTGGATGCTTTCAGTTCTCGAGCAGATCTGCAAAAGTATGTTTCATTAAAGGAAAATGGAAAGACTGCCTAACGCTGCTGTAGCCGTTCTAAGCCAATGTCTGGCTGCTTTGGTTAGATGGCTAAGAAAGAAACTGAGTCTTGACAAGGCAGAGGTGATGCTGGTGGGGAAGGCAGAGAGGCCTTAGAGGGGGCTGGGCTTCCCACATTTCATGGCTCACCCACACTCACGCATTCCAGAGCACAGAGGTTAGACAGTGGACTGGATATTACTGCTGAGAAAGCAAGTTAATTCAGCTGTGATCCCAGGGGATCTGATCTGGCCACAGGGGTCCAAGCCACGGCCGCCCCTAAGCTAGACTAAGGTAGCACAGTCTACATGGCTCTGCCCTTGAAGACAACTTGGGAACTCCAGTTAGTACAGAATACCACAGTCAGATTGATACTGGGAGCTAGCCGGGGCACACCCCTGTCCCACCTGTTCTGTTGTCACTATGCTGAGCGCACATTTGGCAGGGAGGGCAGGGTATACATTAAATAAATAAATAAATAAATAAATAAATAAATAAAATATACTGGTCAAGCAAAGAATGCAAACTGTGTGATATCTACACTAAACCTTTGAAAGTCTGAATGAATTTGGCAAGAACCAGCTAGCAAGAGTCTTCATAACCTCAATAATCGTGCATTGCCATAGGAGAAACTCCTGGATTGTACAGGTTAAATCCATGGGGTGGGGGAGAAAGGAGAACGGAACAAACAGCTGGTCTGATCACACCCTCATATGGCCTATTTCAACAGCTCAAAGAGCTGCAATTCTGTCCTCCTCACCTTTCTTTCTTTCTTTCTTTCTTTCTTTCTTTCTTTCTTTCTTTCTTTCTTTCTTTCTTTCTTTCTTTCTTTCTTTCTTTCTTTCTTTCTTTCTTTCTTTCTTTCTTTCTTTCTTCACAAAGAAAAACATAACAATACATAACATATAAACATACAGATTCATATCTCTTAAATTCTACAACCTTCTCATAACACACAGCAAACATAATTCAAACTTGATTCATTTTTCTCGCTCATAAACCATAAATTTCCAAATTTTTCAAATAAATTCCTCCCGATGATCTGACTTCCTAATGATTTAATTATATAAAAATTTAAGATATGGCAAACACCTTCTGTCATATCTAAGCTCTTTACTTATTGTTTAGTCTCAGAGAGATAGAAAAGGGGTAAATTAACTTTTCCTGAATTAATATCTGGTGTATTCACTTATACTGTTCTTTCTAATTTCCAAAATAAAAAGCCACCACCTATACCCTTACCTAATATATATATATATATATTTTAATTAATCTGTTTTTCCAATAATACTTCCTATAATTCTTTTCCTTTACACTAAAGTAATTGGGTTCTATTTCTCTTACTCCCTCAGTTAACTATACATGTAGAAATTACCAAATTCAAAACAGCATCTTTAATGCAAAACCTTAACCTATACATCTTTAACAAATATACACTATATTGAATATACTGAATATTCTCTCAGTATGCTCCATAAAGAGAGCAAACCTAAACAGATCTAGTCAAAATTCAACTCAGATTCATTCAATGAGATTTAATCCCAGGAAACCACTGTAAGAAAATCAAATGTGTAAGAAATTAATATTGTATCAGGCCTCACACCTGTTACTTTTTGTTTTTTTGGTTTTTTAACCACCACCACATAATGTTCAACATTACCTATTTTACATCCCAATTTCTATCCCAACCAAAAATAACTAATGCGGTTATTGCAGTTCCACTCAAGTTAATTTTCATTCAATATTCAGCCATCATATAACCTCAATGTATTTTTCCAGACATTCATAATTACTCATAGGCAAAAGTTCCATCTTAAAAGAAAACTACCTTCTAATTCTTTATTTCATAGTTCATAACCTAACCACTATTTACTTTCAGGCATACATTATTACTCACAGACCTTAGGGGGGGGAAATAAATAAATAAATAAATAAATAAATCTAATATTTAAATCATATTACATTAATCTCTTCTTAATTTTCTGTAGATTTTTTAAAATATATATGCATTGTGGTTAAAAAGGCAAATATAAAATACAAGTAAACAATGAAGACACAAATTCTTCTGTCTCAAATTAAAAAAAAACACCCATACTCAAGAACACTGATACATCCCAGAATAATTTACATTTGTGTGTATTTTCCATACCTCAAAACTATTTTTTAAGGATTATTTCCAAATAACAAAACTGTGTCATTTTTTATCTTAGTACAGGTACAGTATAGTGTGACAGATTATCAATTATTCCACAGCAGAAAATACAAAATTCCCTGTATACAGCATTACTATAGAAAAATGAATACCCATAATGAGTTAAATCTCTCCCTGAAATCATTGCCATGGCCATGTTGTGTTGAGACATATTTGTTCATCCAAAAACAAGCGGATCCAGCTTACATTCAGCTTTTAACAGACTTTTTATAGCAATTAAACAGCCTGTCCACTAACACTAGCATTTTCCCAAATGTGCATTATTACTCACAAGCCTCACAAGCCTTAAGAAAGTAAATTCTAATATTTAAATCATATTGCATTAATCTTTTCTTAATTCTCTGTAGCTTTTTTTTTTACTAAAATCATATTTAAATGTCTTAACTCCCTGTAAAAATGAAGTTCCATTTTTGACTCCTGTCTTTTTATTTTCCACCTTCTTCCCGCATACATCTTTCCAATCACATTTTGTCTTTTCTTAACTCCAGCATATTTACAAGTCTTCCTTATTTTTCCCCTCATTTTTGATTAACTCCTTGTAAAGATACAGCTCCATTTTTGACTCCTGTCTTTTTATTTTCCACCTTCTTCCAGCACACTTCTTTCCAATTGCATTTTGTCTTTTCTTAACTCCAGCATGTATAAAAGTCTTCCTTATTTTTTTCCTCATTTTCACTATTTTCCATTTAACCCGCCTGCTCAGTCTGGTACCTGACAAATCTTGATAACCTCCTTTTCCCATCTCTGGCTCCAGTCCTTTCCTTACTGATTTCTTTGTAGTAACCACTTGCTTAGTTTGACTCTCAGAACCTTCTGTAGTTGGAGTCCCAATATCCTGTAGTAGAACCTCCTGGTCATATTCCCGCTTTTCATCAGAGCCTTGCTGGGAAGACAACAGCTCTTCTCCATTTTTCCCACACTTGCCAAGACCCAGCACACTCTCACGAAGACTCTCAAATGCCGCACCAACTGCCCGCTCAATCTCCTTACAGAAATTTTTTTTAAACTGTTCACAAAAGAGTTGTGAGATTTGGGTGTTTTGCCATTCCTCCGTTACCTCCATTTCAAATGCTGCTTTTCTTATGTCGCCTTAAACCCTCTTAATAACTTTTATATAAATGTCCTTCCCCCTTTCTCTTCCTGGCCATTTTCCCTATAGCAGGGGTTATTTAACGGGGTTTTAAAATAGTATTTGTCAAGTTTTACCGTTAATCTTCATATTCACATTGAGCTTCTTGTTTTAAAATAGTATTTGTCACGTTTTACTGTTAATCTTCATATTCACATTGAGCTTCTTGTTTTTCCTTGTTTGCTGCATGTTATGTTATGTATCAAAAGGAATATGCAGGGAATATGGCGACCATATCCCTGTTCCTCCCAATGCTCCTGCTTCAGAGCAAAAAATCAGCCACCCCCGTCTTTGCCAGGCATGCTACATGGGGGGCAGAACAAGCTCCTTGCCACCTGGTCTCCCTCCAAGAGACCTGGCGGAGCCCCCTGGTGTTCAAGACGCTAAAAAAAAAGCAAAGGGGGATCGAACAGCTCAGGGACGTCCCGAGATCCGCCCGTTGCACGCTGCACCGGAACCGGAACTCTTTCTTTCTTTCTTTCAACAGCCAACCACCTCGTGCCTGTCAGTTCAGCTCAGTTAAGAACATAAGAAGGATCTTGCTGGATCAGGCCAGTGGTCCATCGAGTCCAGCATCCTGCCTCACACAGGGGCCAGCCAGTTCAGGGCAAGGAGGCCGAGGCCTTCATAAGAACATCAGGAGAGCCCTGCTGGGCCCTGACCTGGACAGCCCTGGCAAGCCCTGTCTCATCAGATCTCAGAAGCCAAGCAGGGCCGACCCTGGCAAGTACTCCGAAGGAAGAGCTCCAAAGGAATCCCAGGGCTCAGGAGCAGAGGCAGGCATATCCAGCCCCCTCTCTGAAAAGGCCCAAGGCCCAGGAGGGGTCACCAGAAGTCACCGTGATGTCCAGGCTCACAATCACATATGCATGCGCCCATGCGCACACACACAGAGACACTTTTTAAAAAGGGAAGAAAAATTAAAATATTGTTTAAAAAGAGCCCTGCTGGATCAGACCTGTGGTCCATCTCGTCCAGCATCCTGTCTCACACAGTGGCCAGCCAGTTCCTCTGGAGGTCCAACAACAGGGCATAGAGGTCGAGGCCTTCCCCTGATGTTGCCTTCTGGCTCGGGAATCAGAGGATTAGTGCCTCTGAATCTGTAGGTTCCCCTCTGTCACCAGGGCAAGAAGCCACTGATAGACTTGTCCTCCATGAATCTATCTAATCCCCCTTAAAAGCTGTTTATTCCTGTGGCCATCCCTATATCCTCTGGCAGTGAATTCCACATTTCAACCACTCTCTGTGTAAAGAAGTATTTCCTTTTGTCCGTCCTGAACCTACTGCCCATCAGCTTCATTGGATGCCCTCCAGTTCTTGTATTTGGGGAGAGGGAGAAAAAGTTCACTTTGTCAGCTCTCTCCATCCCATCCATAATTTTATAAACCTCTCTCATGTTCCCCCCCCACACTTAGTTGTCTCTTTTCTAAACTGAAAGGCCCCGGACTCTTCAGCCTCATAGGGGAAGGTGCTCCAACCCCCTAATCATCCGGTTGCCCTCCTCTGTATTTTTTCTAGCTCTGCAATGTCCTTTTGGAGATAGGGTGACCCAAACTGGACACAGGATTCCAAATGAGGCTGCACCCTAGATCTCTACAAGGGCATTACAATATTGGCCATTTTATTCCCAATCCCTTTCATAATAATATCTGACATAAGAGTTTGCCTTTTCTATTGCTGCAGCACACAGGGTTGACACTTTCGCTGAGCTGTCCACTACGACCCCAAGGTCTTGTTCTCTCCCAGTCTCAGCAAGTTCAACCCTATCAGCCTATACTTGAAGATGGGATTTTTTTGTCCCCAGGTGCATCACCTCGCACTAAACAACACTGAAGCTCCTCTGCCGCCCTGTGGCCCACTCGCCTGGTTTGTAGAGGTCCTCTTGGGTGATCCAGGCTTGGGTGGGGGTTTCTATTCAGACTCAGATTTCATCCCCTGGAACCCCTTTATGAATCGCTGTTGGGAACCCCCCTGCAGTGGGGGGGAGGCATGAACTTGTCTTGCGGTGGGAAAATCCTGCCATAGTGTCTGCTTCCCCTCCCGAACCTGGTCAAAGTATGTTTGGGGCAGGGGGGGTGTTTGAGATCCAGTCTGATGATTTGAGGATAAATCGGAGTGGGGGGGGGGCAGGGCCTCTGGAAGCGCCGGGGGCCCGCCTTGCCTGGTGCTCGCAGTGATGGTCGTTTTGGGGGATATTTCCTTGCGACAATCGCGGGCATTCAGGCGGATCCATTGAAAATGCTCGACAGCCCCCTGGGAGAAGGGAGCCCGAGGTGGCTGAGCGCTGCTCCGTCTTCGGCTCTGACGCCTGCCTGGCTCCTGCCCGGCCCTGCGTCCAGGAGAGCTGGGTGGGGAGGGCGCAGAGGGGCGGGCACCCCCGACTTCGCCCCGCCCCCGCCGAGGCGCCCGGAGGGAGGGCCGTGGAAGGGGCGCCTTTTCCGAGGGAGCGGAGCGCGGCTGCCCCCCAGACGGGCTCTGGCTTCTGTAGCCGAGAGCTCCCCGCCCCTCCGGTCCATGGCCGCGCCGCTGCTGCTCGTGGGGGCCCTGGCGGCCCTGCTGGCGCCCTCCTCCCCTGCCCAGCCCGTATCCGCCAACGCCAGCGCCGCCCCGGGGGTGGTGGAGGTGAGGGTGGGGGTGCTGCTGCCGGGGCGCAACCTGCGCTACCCCTGGGCCTGGCCGCGCGTCGGTCCCGCCCTGAGCCTGGCCCTGGAGGCGGCCGAGCCCCAACTGCGCCACGCCGGCCTGGCCGTCCGCACCGCCTTCGCCTCCACCGAGAGGGAGGACGGCGCCTGCGACTGGGATGTGGCCCTGTTGAAGGCCACGGATCTGAAGTGTTCCCTCGACCCCGACGTCCTGCTCGGGCTGGGCTGCCGCGGCACAAGCTACGCAGTGGCGCCCTTGGCCGAGTACTGGCAGCTGCCGATCCTTGGAGCTGGGACCTATGAGCGGGCTAGATTTCATAGCACGACGGTGTACGCCGGCCCGGCGGGGCCCGATCTCAGTGCATTCGCGGACCAGCTGCTCCGGCACTTCAACTGGACCTCCCCTCCCCTCCTTGTCATGAGCCCCCAGATCGACTGGGAAGACTATTCCGACTTATTGATTTATGAAAACTTAGGAGGGCTCCCCTCCTGGCCCCGCATTCACCGCTACGAGGAGCCGGGCGAGGAGGCTGTCCGGTTCATCCGGGACACCGGGCGAGGTGAGTCCGGCCAGCCCCCCCGCCCCGCCTCGGCCCCCCCATCCGAAGCCGCTCCCCCCGCCCCCGGCCCTGGGAGTGGGGCTGGCCCGTGTGTCCCCCCTCGAGGCCGCAGCGGCACCCTGGCTGGTCCCTTCCCCCCCGGAGGACTCCTGGGGCGCTGCGCCCGGTGCGTCCCCACCCCCCCTCCAGCCTGGCGCGCAGCAGGGGCTCCCCCGGGGAGGGGCGGCCAGCGGGGGAGGAGGAGGGCGCCGGGCAGAGGGCGGGAAGGCGGCGAACAGAAGGGAGCGGCGCCTTCTGCAGAGGGAGTCTCTGCCGCCCCCCCGCCCCCTCCAGCCTTAGCCCCCCTTTCTCTCCCCCCGCCCCGTCCTGCAAGCGTGTGAGTCTCCTCTTGCCGGCACTGGCCGTAGGGGACCGGCTCTGCCTGGTGCGGGGGCGAAAGAGGGGCGGGCGGGTGCCCCAGATCTCCCCCCTCTCTGGCCGGTAACCTGGAGTGCCCCGGGGGAGGAGGGGGAGGAGGGAGAGCAAGGAGGGGGTCACAGTCAGTGGGCCTCTCTAGGAGGGCTTCCATCCACGTCGCTCCTAAGGGAGCCCGGTTGCTGTCCCTTGGGACCGAGTGACACAGTCCGATCGAGGTGGTCTGAACTAGATCCTCCTGAATCGCCCTGATTCTTCCCCTGAAACGACACGCAGCCACCATCGGGTTGAAAGGCCTCGTTTAAAGGGCCGGCTCCAGGTATTTCTACACCCTAGGCGGGCGCAGATCCCAACTCCCCCGGTTGGGCCTGGAAACGCAGCCATGCCGCCCCCGCCTCCTAGCCCCCCCGAGGGAGGAGGGGGAGGACGGGCGAGCTGCGACCCTGCCGGGCACTCTGCAGTTGTTTCCCAGCAACATCCTAAATGGCATCAGGGATCTAGCGCTTCATGGTTCTTCTGTGTGGCACAAAAACTGCTTTGCAGAACATGGAACCTCTGGGTTTAGAAAGCGCCCAGAAATGCCCACTGGTCCAGACTGGGGCTCTCCAGCCCTCAGCAGGGGCAGGCTGCCTGGATCACAGTTATGCTCACCCTGGGACATTGGCACTGGCCACCAGCCTGTTGTTCCCAGAGCCAGTTTCCTCTTGGAAGTCCCAGATGCCTGCCCACTTCCTTGAGGGACCGACCTGTGTGTGTCAAGGGTTGCCTCCCAGGCCCTTCTTCATGCCCCCCACCCACTGGGGAAAGGGGGTGTAGCTGTACTAGGTGTGCCCTGGCAACAGTCCTGCCCTGGCTCTGGTGCCCCCTCCCCAAGGAAGTTCCCTAAGAGAAGCCTGTGTCTGTGTCCCCTCACTTATCCAGTAGTATATGCTGGGAAGTCTTTTGGAAAAGGCAAGAGGTCTGGTCTGGAATTTCCCTTCCCAAGTTTAGTTTTCCCAGCAGGTGAGGTAAGGGGGGGTGTCCTCTAGGGACCTGTGTGGGAGTGGAAAGTGGACAGCCTACAACCCCCCAATGCTTAGCAACAGTTGTGGCCAATCAATTTCCAGAGATTGTGTGAGGAGATTCTGACTTTAGCTGTTAACGGTGAAAAACAGCGTTCTTTCTGTCTGCCTGCGGTCTTCCCCCTCACAGAGTTACACTGAGGGAACAGGCTGGCCTGTGAGGAAAAGATCCCTCACTCGGGACAGAGTGAGTACAGGCAGGAGACCTGGTGTAAGGAGGCTGTGGGCCTTAAGTAGTACCTAGTTAAGTGAACTAGGTAGCCGCGTTAGGTTTATGTTTATTTTGCCTTTGAACACTGTTATGTCTTTTAAAGCACCTTGGCTTGTTTTCCTTGCCCCAATACTGTGTTAATAAACCATTTCTTTAATGTTCTCTGCCTGGTCATCACACCTATGGTTCCCGGCTTGAAGAGGGGCATTTTGGATGGGCTTGGGAGGGTACTCTGGGCCTCCTCAAGGGACCTCAATTCCAGAGTGGTGGCGGCTGGAGGTGGCAACCCGCTGGGGGGGTATCATGACATAGGGATTTGATAAAGGTTGATAAAACCCAAGAATTATAAAGAACACAAGAAGCAGGACCCGCAGTACTTGGGGGGGGGAGTATTCCCAAAGGCTCCCGGCCTCCAGAAGCAGCTCCCCATTCAGCTCCTAGCTGCTGGTCCCACCGAGCCTTTTCCCACCACCCCCGACACCAGCGGCCCTGTGAGAAGAAGTTGGCGGCAGAGGGCTGCTGGAGGGAGAGGTTCAAGGTCGACTCTTTGCTGGCTCAGAGAAACTCGCATCCCACCAGGAGAGGGGGAGAGAGAGAGACACGGCTGCTGCTACCACTGCTACCCTGTTTCCCGGCTGGCTCACTGAGCAACAGAAGGATTTTAAAAATGCTGGAGTGCCACTTTCAGCATCGACGGGTTTCTTGCGTGGCTCGAGTGAGGTGGAGGAGGTGAGGTGGCCAGCGTCTTTGGGGAAGGTGTCATCGCCAGGCCTGCTGTGCCCTCTCGCCCTCCCTGGGGGTGAAGCCTGAGTGGCTCCCAGCTGCCAGCCCACCAAACCTCCCCCCCAACAGCGGCAAGGCAGTTCCCAGAGTGTTCTCTGTGCATGTGCAGGGAATGCTCTTTTACCTTTGGGGGGGATTTAAGTATCCCCTGTATAGTTTTTTAAACTGTTCAGATTTTTCTGCACAACTGGGGACTGCTCCGAGTGTGCAGGAGAATCTCTCTGCCCCCGGTGTGCCCCTGATGTGCGGATTTAGATATCTACACAGAGGGGGCCTCTTGGCTATTAGTATATAGTTTTAAAGAGAAGAAAGTAAGAAGGGTTTTCCTTTCTCCTTTAATTTCTGAATGTGGCTCTCCAAATGAAATTGGTGGGCAATGAATTCAAGCCAGACCAAGAAAAGGTCTCCCAGTACCTTTGAGCTGCATCAACAAACACTCGTCCTTGCTGAATATATAGCCTGGAATGGATGCAATTTCTACTAATAAATCCACCTGAGTTCCTTGCCCGCCCCTTGCATCCCAGTGTTTTCTGAGTTATTTTCTCATCTTTTTCTAGGCCTGATATACTGCTGTGCAGAGGCAGGCCATGGCAAAGCACCTCTGAACATGTCTTGCCTTGAAAATCCTACAAGTTCGCCATAGGTCACCTGTGACTTGACAGCACTTTCTCTCACGAGTGCAGTCAATGGACAGGGGTGGCCACCTTAGATTGTAGGGCTGTGTTCGCTGGAGTCCACGTAAAAACCTTGAAAACTCTTGGGAATCGATTTTCATACCATGGCCCTGTGGCAAAGTGCACAATCCACATTTTCTCTGGTGCCACATGTAGGTATTGTTGATACAGGTGCTTTTACAGTGGTTTTTGGTGGGAATGGAATCCACCTGGAAACTATCGGCACCCATGAGGATCCATGCCCTGTTTTCAAGTTTTTGCAACATGATGGTGCCGAGAAGCAGCGGATCTTTTTTTATTTCTGGTGCAGTCCATGGACTTTGATGTGACATGTTGAGTCAATACTCAGTAATCAGTAGCATAATAAATAAAAATATTTCTTAAAGGTGGGCTCTGGTAGAATCCATTCACAAATTTTAAAGATATACAGGGATCCATATTTTTAATGTGTCTTTGTACCAACAAGGCACCATGAAAGATGTGGAATTTTGTGATCCAGTTCATTGAGGTGGGTGTGATGCGTGTTTAGATTTTTTGCCAGGTCCCTGAGTTTCAGACTGCAGTCTGAGAAAATGTTCTTGCTAGTTGATGGCAGTTGGGAGGACACTGATGGGAACCCAGCTGCCTGGACTGGGGAGGGGAGACTGCGCCAGAATGCCCGTCTGGGGAGGAGCCAAAGACCCAGATACTGCAGAGCATCCTAAGTCAAGTCTTGTGCTTCATGTGTGGCTGAGGGGCACATTGCCCCTTCACTGGCTACCCTCCGTTCCTTGCTTGTGTCTGACACACTCTCCTCTGGTCGGTGTGGTTTCTTCTTAGTGGTCTACATCTCTGGGTCCCTGAAGATGTTGCAGGAGATCATGCACCTGGCGCAGACTCAGAACATGACCAACGGTGACTACATCTTCTTCTACCTGGACATATTGGGGGAAAGCCTGAGAGCTGAGGGGCATCGGGAGGCAGCCAAGCCCTGGCAGGGCAAGGAGGGCCAAGATGCAGGAGGCCTACTGGAGGCCTTCCAGGTAAGTCCAGGACTCTGCTGCTGGGAGGGAGGGGAGGAGGGAAGGAAAACTGGAGAGCCGAGGACAGGTGCTGGAATGACCCCAAAGTATCTGGCCTTCCCTGGGTGTGCTGCAATGCAAGCATAGGAGCATGGTGGGGTTTGGGGAGGGCCACAGGTTAATGTGTTGAGCCAGGATCTTTGGGAGATCTGAGGCCAAAAGGAGTCCTGCAGTGATTCTGGGCAGGTGCAGAGATCTGTCCCCTCTTGAGGGAGTCCCCCCAGCCAGACTCTTTGCCTCGACACACGCAGGGAAGGGGACTTTGGTCCTGGGCTCCTCCCGACTGAGCTACAGCACCTCTTGGGAAGGAGGGGAACCTGCTGCAGGTGGGGCTCTTGGGGGGGGGTCTGCCTTGGCTGGGCACTTGGAAGGGAGACTGGGAAAAGCCTCCCTCAGCAAGGAAGGAGGATGGCTTGCTTTCGGCCATCTTTGTGGTCCCACATTTGGGATTGCAGAGGCCCAGGCCCAGATGGGTGCTTCCACGGAAGGCATCTTGATGAACAACAGTGACAGGCACTGTTCCCTCTAAGCTGAGTTAATGTGAGCTAGCTCACAGTTTTTTAGCCTCCGGCTCACACCTTTTTGTCTTAGCTCAAAAAGGATGGCTCCAGAGGAAACTGATTTATGCAGTGGCCAAATTGCTCGCTCACAACTTTAATGCCAGTAGCTCACAAAATAGAATTTTTGCTCACCGACGCCACAGCTTAGAGGCAGCAATGGTGACAGGTAAGTGTTTTTTACCCTGTTTTTTACCTGGATAAAGCCCAGTGGAGCCTACGGCCTCTGTTCTGTGTGAAGAGACAGGAGTTTCTGGGAAAGACTCTTATCTTATTAGACATGTAGTTATAACTGCTAGAATATTATATGCTAAATACTGGAGAAGAAAGGAGATACCTTCTAAAGAGGAAATAATAAACAAACTACTTGAAACTGCTGAAATGGACAAATTAACTTTAATTCTGAGAGGATATAATGAGGAAAACTTCGAAAATACACGGGCAAGACTTTACAGTTGGACTGAAGAATACATTAAATGAAATGTCAATACAATCGAAATAGAGGACAATGAGAAAATTTGTATTAAACTGTGAACTAAATTATAAGATGTAGAAACCTACTTTTATTGAGAGATGTATGGACAACTTAATAGTTAACTCAAAGCGTTGGAGATTCTCCCACTGAATGCTTGTCTGTACTATTGTTTGTTTTTGTTAAAAAATAAAAAAATATTTACCATGGGAGGAAAAAAGAATCCCTTGGCCCAAATGGAGGGGAGAGGGGGACAGGGGAGGCTGGGCCTCCAAGGTGGAGAGTCTTTTCCACCTTGCGGGTGACCAGCCCTGGCACAACCCTGGCCTGGCAAACCTTCTGTTGAGTCTGAAGGCATCCCAGCCAGCAGGAGGGAGCTCCCTTGACCTTTTCCTCTCATTGCAGACGGTGCTGGTGGTCACTTCCCACTTCGGGACCCAAACCCCCGAATACCAGCAATTTCAGAGCCAGCTGATCCTGCGTGCCCAGAGGGACTTTGGAGTGGCCCTGAATGACTCGCTGGTAAATCCACACACCCCTGCTTGTATGCCTTCCTCTGCATTCTTTTATTATGGGATGGAGTGCAGGGCCCTTTGTGAGAAGTGAGATGAGATGAGCCAGCCTTCTGGGGCCAAGATCACTTTTCACCTCCTATCGGATCCAAAAAATGACCCCGGAGAGTCCCCAGGTTTGGGGCTGAAGAAGGCAGCCGTGGCTTGGCTGTGCTGGGTGGTCTCTGGGGTTGGCTTGACAGAACTGGGCCCACATTAGCCCTTGATCACGATCACACGCAGGGAGTTTGCAGTGGCCTTCTTGGTTGTTCTGGGCAGCCACGGTTGCTTCTTCCTCCCCGGCTTTCTTGGTTACTGTCCTGAATGCATTTCCAATTGTGCTCCCTGTGCCGTGTGTTTCAGCCTTGTGGCTGGCCACTGCCCCCTCCTCCCCCATATCCCCATATCCCCATGTTCATCTGCCCCATCCAGCATGCACTCTCCCCTCCATGTTCTGCCTTCCTGGTGGGCTTCCAGGCTTGCCTCTTCTCACCCAGATCTGGACTGGTCTTCCCTCCTTCATCTCTGTCACCCATACTGATTGTTGAGGTCCAGGAATCTCCTCTGGGTCACCTTTGAAGGACGGTGAATCCCAGGCCTCGTTTCTCAGGTGGGCTGCCAGATCTAAGTTTGCCTGAGACATTTTGGTCACCAGACCCACACAGACCAAGAGACACCCCTGGATTCCCAGCCTCAGACCCCGGCCCCAGCCAAGGAGCAGCTGCTGGTCTGGAGCCATTCAGGGGCCATCATGGCAGTTCTCTTGGCTCCACGAGCAGAGCTGTGTCTAGACTGTCCCCAGTGGTGACCTCCAAGTCCAAGGCGGTGGCTGCCAGGGGGGTGGGTTGGGGGGATCATTTCACAATGTTTCTCTCTCCCTCTCTCTCTGTCCCTCTGTGGCAGGGGATCCTGGTGGCTGGCTGCTTCCACGATGTGCTGCTGCTGTATCTCCGGGCACTGAACGAAACGCTGCGTGAAGGTGGAACCAAGCGGGATACCAGCCGCATCCTGGAAAAGATGAGGGGCCTGAAAATCCAGGGTACTGGATGCTTGGCGGAGGGGAAGGAGTGGCCGGGGGGGGGTGGAGGCTGGGGAGGCTGCAGAGAAACTGGGGCTGGGGGGTTAGGGGAAGGCCCCAAGGGGATGCCCTGGGCTGAGGCAGGTGGGGCCAGGAGGGAGGAGGAGAGGGAGGGAACGGGGGAGGGGGCTGGCTTTAGAGAGGAGCTGTCCCCTGTCCAAGAGGCAAACTCATCCATGGTTCATGAGTAATGACCACTGATGCCGGGGGGCGGGGGCACATAGAAATGATGTGGGTCTCCATCCCTGTCCCCCCTCCAGGTGTCACTGGGATGGTGGGCATCGACAGCAACGATGACCGAGAGGTGGATTTCAAATTGTGGGCCATGAGAGATGTGGAAAGCGGCGAATACCAGGTGGGTGTTTGGGAAGGGGGGAGGTTTAGGCAATGGTTGGTGGGGGAGGGTCCCCAAGCAGCCCCACTGGGTCTCTGAAGGGGATTCTGTGCACCGAAGATGGACTAAAATGCCCTGCGTAGGAGTGGGGGGCCTGAGCGTGGTGGGAGATTAGAAAAGTTGCAGTAGATGTGGGGGAAGGTGCACCCTCTGGGTCTGTGGTCTGGATCCAGCCCCTTCTTCCCACAGGTGGTGGCCCATTATGTGGGATCAGAGAAGCGGATCAAGTGGCTGGGGCCCATCCACTGGAAGAAGGGGGCCCCCCCTCTGGACAACCCGTCTTGTGTCTTCAACATGGATGACCCCTCCTGTGGTCAAGGTGAGTGTCTCCAGGGGTGGAGGGACTTGATCTCGCTGGCCTGCCCGCGTTGGCCATTCCTGAGCCGTCTCACCCCCTCTGCCACCTCCAGTGGGGATCCACCTGCCAGGCAGGAGAACCCTCAGTACGGATGTTCAAATGCCGGCCATTTTGCCTCACGTTCTGCTCTCTGGTTCAGCCAAGCAGCTTGGCCATTCACGAGCCACTGACATCCTTTCATTGGGGAAGCTTTTGCATATTCGTACGGTGCAATTGGCATTCTTTCGCATCCACGCGTTCCCACACACCCGACTGGGAGTCCTGGTTTCCTCCCCTCACACGGACCCGCCGTCACTGCTCACTGCAGGGCAACCAATCCTAAAAACATACAGGGAGCAAACTGATCAGTCCAACAGTAATGTGTATTAAAAAAAAAAAAGAAAAAGTCTTACCATTTGGTGCTCATTTCATGCTTTGTTCTCATCGAGGGTTTTCACACACGTGCTTGTTGCTCAGCCTTATGGGATTTCAGTC
The DNA here is from genome assembly GCA_029375565.1 of Gekko gecko. Taxonomy (NCBI): domain Eukaryota; kingdom Metazoa; phylum Chordata; class Lepidosauria; order Squamata; family Gekkonidae; genus Gekko; species Gekko gecko. The sequence continues at coordinate 144,039,127 of JAPDNY010000007.1, read as the reverse complement.
CTCCCTCCGTGCCATTGAATCATCTGGAGGAGCCTCAGTTTTACCTGCTGCACAGATGCAAAAGCAGCTTGAGGAGGGAGAAGGGAAGGAAACCGAAACACCACAATTTGAGCCCTTCTCGCCATCCCCACCTATGAGTTGCTTTTGTGTAGTTTCTGAATGGGGGCTTTCCTCAACTTAGCCAGTTTGACACCTTTGTCTTCAGAGCAATACGCTGGGCAAATGCAAGTGAATCATGGGTAATTTCTTCCACTTTGAGACAAACACTCATTCTGCCGTCCCCCAGTGCACCCTTCCACTCACACCCTGTAGCTTAAAGTGGGGGTTCCAGTCTGAGGGGGTCAGTCCCCTCTATGTAGGGATGCTCTAACCCTCTCCAGTTCATCTCAGGATCTGCTTGCTGACTGGAGGAGGGAACTGATTTCTTGCCAGTCAGTTCAGCCATTCCTGAGAATCTCAGACCTCTGTACGAGGTAAGTTTTTGCACACTGAGACAGTATAATGCGGTCGGCGGCATTTCACACATCCCAATGGGAGTCCTACCTCCCCCAACATACCTGTTACCTCTGCTCACGACTCAGCAGACAGTCACAAGAATAAACATTCAGCAAATTAATTGGTCACACGGTGATTACAAATGTGTGCTTTTGTAAAGACGGTGTGGGGTTCATTTCATTCCGCGTTATCGTCGAGGTCCTTTGCACACGCGCTTTCCCACTCAGCCTTGGGGGATTTCTCGTCCTCCCTCCGTGCCATTTAATTACCTGGAGGAGCCTCAGTTTCACCTTCTGCATGGATGCAAAAGTGCCTGGAAAGGGAGAAGGAAATGAAACGGAAGCACCACAACTGGTCCACACCTGTGAGGCTGTCCAGCAGTGGGCCTGCTTCAGCAGAACTGACCAGCTCCTGCCCGGCTCCAGATGCCACACTTCCCATTGCGTGGTTCAGCAGGGCCTGCACTGACCCACCCAGAACGGATGCTACCCCCCGGGGAACTTACAGGTGAGCAAGGGCTCGAGGCATGGGAGCTGGGAAAACCCCTCCTTGTGGCTGCACGCTGGGGGGTGGGATTGGCAAGGGGGCTGGTGGGGGTCAGTGTGGGGAGGGACTGCCATCTCTGGGTGGATGCTGGGGGGGGGCTGGCTGGCTGTCCTCCTCGGACCCTCCTTCACTTGGGGACAGCTCCTTTTGTGCGGGGACAATGCTGCATGGCCCTTACGCTCCCCTCCCCCTTCGGCCAGGCATTTGGGAGGAGGAGAGCCTCTGCGGAGACTGTGGAGTTCCTGCTACTGACTCATGGCTGAAGTAGCTGAGGTGAGGGATTGTGAGGAGGGGCCAGGGAGAGGTGTGTGTGGGTAGAGCTGGCGGGCCCTCTGAGGCCAAAGATGGAGGGGTCTTCCAAGGGTCTTTTCTCTGCTGCCCTTTATACATTTGGCAGCTCTCAGCTGGAGGCGGGCTTGCTCTCAGGTGGGCTGGCATGCCTCATTCCGTTCTCCTGAGGGCTTTCCCAGCAGCCTCTTCCACTCCCTTCACGGCATCATTGGGAACCACGGCAGCCTCAGGTCTTCTGACTCCGTGGTGGACAGTGGATTGGGACTCAAGATCTCTGGCTGCGGGCTGGTCAGTGTCCAGCAGAGCAGGGAGAGTGAGCGGAACCACACCTTTCCCACCCTGCAATGGCAGGGTCTTCCTCTTTGGCAAGGCCTCCCTTCCTCCCCATCCCCAGAATAAGGAAGAGCCCCCATGACAGCATTCAGCCTGGCTGTTCCTGAGCCCGTCTGAAGTGGTCCTCTGCAAGATCACCTCCTGACTTTTCTCTCTTTCTCCATCCCTGGACTTCTCCTCCTTGCCCATCCCAAGGAGCAGTGGGCAGCACCCTGCAGAGGCAAGAAGTGGAGGAGTACGGCTTTGTGATCCGCTACAGAGAGACAGCTGTGTGCAGCGGGGCTTTCTCTACTGAGGACAGGGACCTCAGCCCCCGAAGGGGAGGAAGGTAGAACTCCATTGACCTGGAAGAAGCCGAAGATGGTCTCTGCCTTGTCGTAGCTGTATTGTTGGGACCCCAGGTGGTTCCTCTCTTCCCATGCCAGGCCTTTCAGGAATGTGAGTGCAGGAAGCTGCTGACCTTGGCTATCGGGGGAAGGAATCTGGGGTCTCGTGGCCTCTCCCGGAGGGTGTGTAGAGCCTTCAGTGGACAAGGGGCCTCCCTCTCCGTCACCTGGGCTGTGGTCTGTTTTGGGGAGCACCTTCTTGCTGTGTGGCAATGTCTGGAGGCTTCTCAGTGACTGGTGCCTCATGTACCAAATATGAATCTGCCCTTGCCAAATAAACCTTAGCCCAGCAGCCCAAAAGCTGCATTTCCCATGACCCAGAGGGAGTGGGAGAGGGAACATGCCCAGGGGGGATATGGCCTCTCCGTGCCCTGCCAGGCCTCCTGCAAAGGGAACGCTCCCCTTCTCCACCAGACATGCTTTTTTGTGCCTGTTTTAGGAGCACCTGTGCTCTCCTGTGGATTCCTCCTCCATACCAGATGAGGGAGACTGCAGTGAAGAAGAATATGAGGAGCAAGAAGGTAGCTGGAGTGTAGTGAAAATGAGACAAAACTATAGAAGATCAATGAACAGAAGAGAAAAGAACGTTCTTCTCTTCAGGAAGCACAAGTGGAGGATAACAACAACAAATGAAGCTTCATATTTGAATTATAGCATCACAATTGCTGGTTAGTTAAAGACAAACAATATATGGGGCATACATTCATATATTGTACACATCGAATTTAAAGACTTGAAAGACTGCTGGGCTAGAGGAAACATTTGCGATGTGGAATTCCTTTCTCTCTCCTTTCATCCCCATCCCTGTGCCTGATCTTTTGGTCAGGTTCTCTGGTAGTAGGAAAGAGGAACACGGGGGGGGGGGGTATTCTCAGTTCATGTTGGAGGCATTTCCTAAGCTTGTCTGGTTGGTCAATTTTAATAGTTGAATTTATTGTTTATTTAAACGGTTAATCTTAAAATTGTTATGTGTGATGTGAAGGGCCTTCAGGGTGGGCAGCCGTGTTGGTCCGAAGCAACAGAAGAAAGCCAGAGTGCAGGGGCACCTTTAAGACCCCAAAAGTTTGTTATTCAAGGGGTGAGCTTTCCTGCGCAAGCACGCTTTATCAGAGAATGGAGTGGAATTATGGATTGCAGTTGTACATATAGGGGGTGGGTTGTTAAATTCGCATGCAAAATAGTGAAGATGTTTTTTAACAGATAAAAAGAGTGACAAGCTTGGTTTCTGGTTATCATCTGTTTGGGTTCAACTGGGGAGGGGGAATAACATAGGTAATAAAGACGCCAGAACTGGAGATTGATGTACCCTTTGATGGTGAGCATCTGTCATTAGATCCCATCCATCTCCTTTCTAGTATGGAGGCCTTAATCACCAAAGGTCTGTTGGCCTCAAAGGTGCCAACTGGGACTCAGAATTTGTTCTCCTGCTTCAGACCCACACAGCTGCCTACCTGCATATCCATATCAAAAAGCGGCATATTTTAAGTGCATGAAAGCAAGGGTCATACAATATAATATCTCTACAAAAAGCACACATAAAAATGCAAATGAGAAAATATTTAAAGCTGCCTGGCTAGGAGATCAGTATGTTTCCCCCAGGGACAACTAAAAGCAAAGGCTATAGCTACAGTATTTAAAAAACATACTATATCTGGTTGTATTGACTGATTAAGAGAGACTGATGGCTGTTATATTTTGATCAAGGGAAAGTTGCAGGGTGGGAGGATGACGCTTGGATCAGGATGTGCATCAAATGGAGGTCAGGCTATTTTTTAAAAAAAAACTTTACACAACTAGAGAGTTTTAAAGGAGGTAATATACCAGTAGGAGGGGATTTCAACTGTGCTCCTGACTCGGTCCTAGAGAGAACAAGAGTAAGGACTAAAACACCATTGAGAAATTATCACACCAAAGCATTAAATAAATGTTTGCAGGAACAGGGGTTGGTACATGTTTGGAGAAATCTATGTCCGATAGCTAAGCATTATACCTTTTATTCAAATGTACGTAAAACTCACTCTTGAATAGACTTAATCTTGGCTTCCCTGTCATTATCACCCAGTCATTGTTCTATATTGATAAAAGCTGACCTTAAAAGGTTCTTGGACCTGTATTGGCATAAATAGTGATTATTTTGGGGGGGACACCTGTTCTCCAGACTCCAGAGGGCACCCATGTGCTCATCTGAGCTGCGGGCATTAAAAAGGACGTTGTTTTCAAGAAGCGAAGTCAAGGTCTTTTGCCCATCGAAAATAATGGCCATTTAAAGTATAAAGGGCCAACGCGTGTCCCCAACCCAGTACAAATCTGGGACTTCCAGGTTTAATTTTGGGTTAGGAATATCCAAATGCATTCCTGGAACCTGGCTCTCATCCCAGAGATGAGCAAAAACAAAATAATGATTAGGAATGCCAACATTCAGGGCACAGGAATGAACAAACACATCTTCTCACACACACAGTGAGAAAAACGCCGTTGTCATCCCACTTGCACACCAGTGTATCTAGTATCCCCACTTCTCTGCGAGCAAGATGCCCGTCACTTTTCTTTTTTAAACTTCAGCGGTATTCCATTTGCCACCATTCAGAGACAATTGTTCTGTATGGTGCTGAGGTCATCTTCGGGACAATATTTCTGATATCTACAGTCAGAAAGCACAAGGAACAAGGTGGAAAGAGTCTGTTTAAGGACTCTTGAGTGCCTTGTTAAGGACAGGTCAAATGCCAGTCAGTTGCAGCATTTCTTTGCAATGTCTGTTCTTGGGGAAGGTCTGAGGGGCTGCTCCCCCCACCACCACCTTCACCAGTCAGGGGCTTCAGCTGCTGGACAGCTCCCATAACTGCTGGCACCTCAAAACATATTTCAGTTAATAGCTGCTTCAAGTCTGTTTTAATCTCCCATTTTAAAAAAACCAGCTGTAGGTTCAACAGCTTGGATATAAACCAAACCTGTTCTTTGAGTCCTCACATTTCTGGCTTCTGATCCACTTCTGGGCCTTCTGCTTCAAGGCTGCTAGTGATTATCTCCGTAAAACCTCTCCCTGGCCTGGTGTGGGCCGAAGGAACGCCTCCTCCTCTTCTTTTTATGGGGATCTGCCTGCCTGTTAGGAACATCTTTGCCGATTCAGCTCAGAATGCCTTCTAGGGCTCAAATCCAGACTGCAAAATTCCTGAAGATTTGGTGGTGGAGCTTGGAGGGGTGGGGTTTAAGAAAGGTCACAACCTCAGCAGGGTGTAATGCCATAGAGTCTAAAGCTTCCAAAGTGGCCATTTCCTCCAGAGGAATGAATCTCTGTAGGGTGGAGATTCTGGTTGTAATTCTGGGAGGTCTACAGGCTCCACCTGGAGGTTGGCAACCCTAAATCACACACAGACTCTGAAGCGGGGGAGATGGCTCTGGGGGACAGGGCCTTTTCTGGAGTGGGGCCTTGACTTGGGAACATCCTCCTCCAGGCTCTTCACCTTGCACTGGATCTGCTGAGCTTCCGGCTCCGGTGGTTTTTCTTACCCACGCATTTCCCTGCATGGCACCATTTCCCACCCACCCATTGGGGACAGACAGAGCAGCCTGCGGACTGGTCCTCGCTCTCCCCTGATGCCTGGCCAGCAGGCTAGGAACCCTACAGCCCCACAGGTTGACATGCACATAGAGAGAGGGGGAAATGCAAATACCTTGTTCTGGATGAAGGAATGGACAGAACTCAAGGCCCGTCTCTCCACGGCCAGACTGTCAGCTTCTGGGAAGGAAACGCTTTGTTCAGGTGATGGCAAAGAGGGAGTCTCTAATATGCGTGTAACACCTGGCATCAAGAATCACAAGACTGAGAAACTTGTAGTTTTGGATGTCAAATGTCGTTCTAGGAGGTCTTGCAGTGCTAATTTAATTAAAAGCAGGTGAGATGCAAAAGGCTTTCCACTTTCAGCATGATCTGACCAACCAAGGAGTAGGACAGTTAGGACTGGGGACAATAATTCTACAGATACCACAACAGACAGATGAATGGGCTTCCTACGTTTCATACTGTTTTCACAGAACACAGAGGGTTTTCACAGAGGCAGACACCAGGGCCAGGCTGCACCCCAAAACAATCTTTGGACTGCCCCAAATGGCACATCCCCACACTTGGAGACTGTAAAGATATTCTTTTGACCCTAAAACACCGTAGTTTAGACCTGCACATTCTCCTCACCAGCCCACTGCTCCTTGGGGCTTTCAAGGCTCGCTTCCAAGAAAAATCCCTGCACTCCCCAGGTGTGTAGAACAAGGTGGCTTTGGTGTACCTGGGTGACAACAACACAAAAGCTACTGCTACCATAGGAGGAGCCATCAGACCAGGCACCGTCCAAGGCGTAGGACAGTTATGATTGGGGACAATAAACCTACAGATACAACAAAGATCAGTGTTAGATGAATGGACTTCATAGGTTTCATACAGTTTTCATCAAAATGTTAGCCATACTGGTGAGGCAATGTCAAAAATTGTAAATAAAAAAAATAAATAACTTTCCCACTGGCAGAGTGTTTTACACAGAACAATAAATAACTTAAAATAATGATGATTGACAGGCTGGACCTAGTATACCTAAAGGCAAGGGAAACTATGGCTCCCATGGTTATACTACGATGTTTTCGTACCAGAAGCTGTATTGGGAGCACAAACCATTTCATACATATTGTTGCTCAGGGCACCCCACTTTGGAGAAATTAGGACAAGAACAAGGCTTTGGACCAGGAAACTGCGTATGTCCTGTCAGAGGGCCGAGTCCCCTGAACGTGTGTGGGAGGAGGGTCAATGACATGAGGCAGTCCAAGCCTTGTGACACAGGGCTCTTGAGGGCAACTCAAATAGATTCTTCCGGTGCCAGAAAAAATGTTTGGACTGGGAACCACTGTATGTCCTCTTGCCGGGGACAGTCTCCAGGGTGTGGGGGTGAGCCAGTTGGGGTGGTGCAAAGATTGTTTTGGGGTGCAGCCTGGCCCCAGTGTCTGCATGTGCGATTGTCCTAAGGGCACCCCATTTTGGAGCAGCTGGTGCAAGAAGTGGGCTCTGGACCAGGAACCAGCACGTGTCCTCTCAGACAGCAGACTCCCCTGAACATGTGTGGAGGGTGTTATGATGTGTGGTGGTTTTGGGGTGCAGAGGGCACGCAGTCATTCCAGTTCCTTGTTCAAAAGTTCTTTGCAATGGAGGATCCTTGGGGGCAACTCAAATAGAAGCTGGTGGTACCAGGATCTGTGTTTGGACCGAACACCACCGTATGTCTTCTTGCAGGAGACAGTCTCTAGAATGTGGAGGTGTGCCATGGGGGGGAGGATTGAAAGACTGTTTTGGGGTGCAGCCTGCCCCAGTGTCTGCCTGTGCAATTGTCCTGGGGGCACCCCACTTTGGAGCAGCTGGAACATGATGAGGGTTTAGACCAGGAAACAGAACAAGTCATCCCAGAGAGCAGAGTCCCCTGAAGGTGGGATGGTGTGATGTTTGGTGGTCCAAGTTTTATTTTGGGGTGCAGAGGGCATGCAGTCGTTCCAGTTCCTTATTCAGAGATTGTTTCTGATAACAGGCTTCTTCAGTCAACCCAGAATAGAAGCTCCTGTTGCCAGAACCAGTGGCAGGCAGTTGGCAAGTGGCAATTCCTCCAGGGCCAGACAGGGCAGTAAACTGTCCCCATGGTGACCAGGCCCTGGGCAGCAGGAAACACAGAGGCAAGGCCTCAGGACTTGGAAGGGCAGCTGGGAGTCCTGACCCTCCCAGCGGGCAATTCCTTACAGAGGTCGGGTGGTGGCAGTGGTTACTTGAGAAAAAAGAAAAGTTTCCCCAGGTGTTGGAAAATCCTTAGAGGGTTGGGTGGAACAGGGCCTGCAGGCTGGAGCAGGCCTGTTCTGCCACAGGGTACGTAAGTAGTTTTGCCTCAACACCTTTCTTTTGTCCCATCCTGTTGGCATCATTATCATACTGTTGGCCACGGCAATCCATACTGTCCGTGCTGTTTTCCTTCAGTGTTGGCAAGATCCGTATTCAAAGAAGTTTGACCATTTATTGCTGCAGGCTCACCAACACTCAGAGGAGTTGCTGTTCTCCAATCTAGAGATTTCCGTTTAGACATTTTCCTTCTCAGGCGGATCCCCCAAATTCCTGTTCATGAAAGGAAAATGGAAAGGCCACCTGATGGTGCTGTAGCCGAGCAGAGCCAGGGCCTGGCTGTGGTGGTTCAAGGGCTGAGAGTGAACAGGCTGAAATGGAATCCTGTCCAGACGGAGGTGATGCTGGTAGGGGGAGACTGCGGTCCTTGAGGGTGCTGTGCTTCCCACATTGGATGGGGTGCCGCTCACCCTTGCTGGCTCAGCTGAAGGGGTAGGGGTTATATTCACACCATGGATTGTGGAGAACCATGTTCACCATTTTCATCCACCAAGACAGCCGCACTCAATTCCCCTCTCTGTCAGAGATGTGGGAGACACGGAACCAGTATCCCTGGATGCTCAGCTCAGCCACAGTGTTGAAGGCCAGAGTCAGGATATTTCCTTTCTCCCAGCAGACGCCAAAGACCCACAGCCAGGGAGCAGCAGCAAGAGCAGCCCCGCATCTCACCAGAACAAACTGGGGGAACAAGACGGATGCTGGGGGAAGGGCAGCAGGGTCCAGGGTTCAAAAGGACGTTGAAAGATATTCATGTCAATCTGCATTCTTGATCACCCTGCTGGGTAAAGGGAGCAATCAGTATCAGAGGCGCACAGGTTTTACTGATAAAAACAGTTTATCTGGGCAGGATGAACAGCAAACCACAAAGCTGGATAAAACGAAATTCATGATAAGTGAAGAGATGATAAGATGTTCCTTGCCTTTTATCACTTAATGAAGCCTTTAGTTCAGCCATGGCTTTAGAGGGCATTAGTCACAGAGCCTCAACCAACCACGTAAACCTCATGGCCCCTGCAAATTGGTCTTCCCTGAACCTCTCCAGAAAAGTAGACTGGGGTATCCAGTGATGCCTCCTGAAACCTCTTGAGAGACCTGCCCAGGCATTTCTTTGTTGGGGCCACAGGGCATCTCCTGGCACCCCTCCCTCCAGAGCCTTGACTCTTTCTCTCCCCATCTCTAGGCCTCCTCCCTGACAGCCCGGAATGAGGCTTCTTGATATCCAACCAAGTGACGGAAGAATCAGTGGAGCTCAGGGGCTCTTTCCCAAGGTTCAGTCAAGGCAACCTGGGCTCAGATGCCCAGATTAGTCACGAAGCCTGAGCCTACTTGACAGGGTTGTTGTGAGGATAAAATAGGGTCTCCCCCCCCATGAGTTCCACGGAGAAAGGCAGAGCACAAAGGCGAGATGCAAACTGCTGGATGAAGACACAGGCCAAGGAATGGAGGGCTGACCCAGGCATGGCGCTTTCTGTCCCTGGATGTTGTCCCAGCATTGAAAGGGAAGAGGGGTGGGTGGGAGGGCGGAAGAGAGCAGGGACAGGCCTGGCATGCTGGGAGCCCGAAGCCACAGATGGGCTCAGAACCAACAGTCCTTGTGGCAGTTGAGTGACGGGATGCCTGAAAGGGACCCACCCCGGAGGGAGTGCAGAGCCCCCCATTTCTTGGGGGAGGGGACTCCCCTCCAGCGTTGCCTGAGGCCTGGGGCAGCGTGCCCTCTAAGCTGAGTTAATGTGAGCTAGCTCACAGTTTTTTAGCCTCTGGCTCACACATTTTTGTCTCAGCTCAGGAAGGATGGCTCCAGAGCAAACGAGTTTATGCAGTAGCCAAATCCCTCGCTCATGACTTTAATGCCAGTAGCTCACAAAGTAGAATTTTTGCTCACAAGACTCCACAGCTTAGAGGGAATATTGGCCTGGGGGCTTATTTCCAGCAGTGCCCAGTCAGACGCCCCAGAGAAGCCCCAAAGGGAGGGCTGGCAGGCAGACAACAGCCCCTGCCCTACTGACTGCTCCCTGGCATCTTGTCAGTCAGAAGACTTCTGCCTCTGAATTTGGGAGCCTCCATGGCTCACAGCTTATCCTTCCTATTTGTATTTTTTTCCTGTCTTGTAGTAATCACCCATAAGCCACCTCGGAGATGGCGAAGTGGTGGGTAAAAGAGACTGTGGCTATGTAGCAGAGCATCAGCTTGGTGTGAAGAAGGTGCCAGGTCCTGTACCCGGCCACCAATTAAAAGGTTCAGGTAGTAAGTGATGAAAGAGCCCCCCACACACACCTGGAACCCTGGAGAGTAGGCAATTCCGACCTTAAAAGCTGAATGTGAGCCTCCAGATTCAGAGGCAGTATACCTCTGATACCAGTGCTAGGTGGCAACATAAGGACATCCGAAGAGCCCTGCTGGATCAGATCAGTGGTTCACCTAGTCCAGCATCCTCTCTCACACAGTGGCCAACCAGTTCCTCTGGTAGTCCAATAACAAGGCTGGCTCTGGGATTCAGAGGATTAGTGCCTCTGAATGTGGAGACTCTGCTCAGTCACCGGGAGTAGGAGCCATTTATCCTCCACAAATCTATCTAACACCCCTTTAAAACGATTTCTGTGGCGATTGGCTTAGACTGAGCCGACTGAAATTGAATCTGACAAAGACGGAGGTCCTGTGCCTGAGTCAGACCGGATCGGGGGTAGGGATCCCACTACTGGCCTTCAATGGGGCGCCATTGGTGCCAGTGCTGGAGGTCAGGAGTTTGGGAGGGCTCCTGGATGCCTCCTTAATGATGGAGGCCCAGGTAGCAGCCACTGCCAAGACAGCCTTCTACCATCTTTGGCTGATCAGGCAGCCGGTTCCTTTCCTTGAACACAATGTTCTGGCAACAGTGATCCATGCAATGGTCACCTTGAGACTGGACTACTGCAATGGTCTCTACATGGGGCTGCTGATGGGCCTCCCTGTGCGAGAGCACATCCAGCCATTGCTGAAGGCACTGTACTGGCTGCCGATAGCATACCAGATCTGCCTCAAGGTGCTGGTTTTGACCTTTAAAGCCCGATATGGGTTGGGGCCTGTCTAGAAGGACCGCCTTTCCCCGTGTGTTCCCCAGAGAGCACTGAGGTTCGGGTTTCAAAATCGCCATGGTCTTCTCAGTAGTGGCTCCATACTGGTGGAATGAGCTTCCGGAAAACCTTTTACAGTTCTACAGGGCCTGCAAGATGGAACTCTTCCACCAGGCCGCTACCAACAACATTAACTGGGATAAGGCCCTCATGACAACAGCAACTGCCTGCGGTGTCGATAGTAACATCCTTTGGCCACACTTTTGCTATATCTGTTACATTATGACCATAGCTACCGCCACTTGTGCTTCAACTGCTCTGAATTGTGATTTGCTATTTGTAACAAGTATGAATTGTAAGATAATTTGTATGCAACAAATTGTTGTTTTATTGGGGTTTTTTTTACTTTTAATGTGAGCTGCCCTGAGCCTGCTATGGCGGGATACAAATCGAAATAAATAAATAAATAAATAAATAAATAAATAAATAAATAAATAAATCATCTGGCAGTGAATTCCACATTTTAATCACTGGCTGTGGAAAGTGGTATTTCCTTTTGTCTGCCCTGAACCTACTGCCCATCAGATGCCCTCGAGTTCTCGTATTTGGGGAGAGGCAGAAAAAGTTCTCTTTGTCAGCTCTCTCCATCCCATCCATAATTTTATAAACCTCTGTCATGTCCCATCCCCCCCCCCCCGCCAATTGTCTCCTTTCTAAACTGAAAAGTCCCAGACTCTTTGGCCTCATAGGGGAAGGTGCTCCAAGCATCTGGTTGCCCTCCTCTCTGTACTTTTCCCAGCTCTGCAATGTCCTTTTTGAAATATGGGGACCAGAACGGCACCCAGGATTCCAAATGAGGCCACACCATAACTCTATACAGGGGCTTTACAGTATTGGCCATTTCATTCTCAGCCCCTTTCCTAATAATCCCTAACAGAAGAGTTTGCTTTTTTCACCACTGCAGCACACTAGGATGACAGGTTCATTCAGCTACCCACTACAACCCCAAGATCCTGTTCTGTCTCTGTTTTTGTCCCCATGTGCATCAGCTCACACTAACCAACACTGAAGTTCCTTTGCATTAGTGGAGGCCCTCTTGGGTTTGCGGAGGTCCTCTTGGGTGATCCGGGCTTGGGGGGGGTTTCTGTTCAGACTCAGATCTTATCCCCTGGAACTTCTTTATTAATGGCTGTTGGAAAACCACCACCACCTGCAGTGGGGGAGGGATGGTGTCTTGAGGTGGGAAAAACCCTGCCCGATGGCGTCTGCTCCCCCTCCCCAAACTCGTCAAAGTAGGGTTGGGGGAGTGCGCTGAGCTCCAGTCTCCGAACATTGTCCCCGCGGGTGATATGAGGATAAATTGGAGGGGGGCTTAAGGCCTCTTTCCTAGGAGGGGTGAGGGTCTCTGGAAGCGCCGGGTGCTCGCCTTGCGTGGTGCTGCCAATGACGGTGGTTTGGGGTTGTTTCTTTGCGACAGTCGCGGGCATTCAGGCGGATCCATTGATAGTGCTCGACAGCCGCCTGGGAGAAGGGGGCCCCCAGGTGGCTGACTGCTGGCTGTTCTGGCCCCTCCCCGGCCCCGCGTCCGGGAGAGCTGCGTGGGAGGGCCCAGAGGGGCGGGGCTCCCGACTTCGGCCCGCCCCTGCCCAGGCGCCCGGAGGGAGGGCCGCGGAAGAGGTACCCGAGGGAACTTAGCGCGGACGCCCCCCAGACGGGCTCTGGCTTCTGCAGGCGAGAGCGCCCCACACGCCCCATCCATGGCCGCGCTGCTGCTCGTGGGGGCCCTGGCGGCCTGCTGGCGGACCTGCTGGCGGCGCCCTCCCCTGCCCGGCCCTTGTCCGCCAGCGCCGCCCCGTCGGTGGTGGAGGTGAGGCTGGGGGTGCTGCTGCCGGAGAGCAACCTGCGCTACCGCTGGGCCTGGCCGCGCGTCCGTCCCGCCCTGAGCCTGGCCCTGGAGGCGCTCCAGCCCGACCTGCGCCACGCCGGCCTCACCGTCCGCACCGCCTTCGCCTCCACCGAGAGGGAGAGCTTCTGCGACTACAGAGTGGCCCTCTTCAAAGCCACGGATCCGAAGAACTCCCACGACCCCGACGTGCTGCTGGGGCTGGGCTGCGCCCACACACCCACTGAAGTGGCGCCCTTGGCCCAGCACTGGCAGCTGCCACTCCTTCGAGCCGGGTCCTTCTGGAGCCCCGGCGAACTCAACAGCACGACGGTTTACGCCGGCCCGGCGGGGCCTGACCACATGGCATTCGAGAACCAGCTGCTCCGGCACTTCAACTGGACCTTCCAGCCCGTCCTTGTCATCAGTCCCGAGAGGGACTACTGGGAGCACTCCTCCGTCTTGTTCAGCCTCGAAGAGCAACCACGGGTCACCCCTGGCTCCACCGAGGGCATTCACCTTCATGGGCAGTGGAGCGACGAGGCTGTCCGGTACATCCAGGCCAACGGGAGAGGTGAGCCCGGCCAGACGGCAGATGGCGGTCATTCGCCTGGAGAGCACCAGCCATCCTTCCCGCTGCTGCCAGGCCAGCTGAAATATGGAGATTTTGGATTTAGAAAGTGCCCAGGAATGCCCACTGGTCCAGATTGGGCCTCTCCAGCGGTCAGCAGGGGCAGGCTGCCTGGGTCACAGTTATGCTCACCCTGGGACATTAGTATTGCCCATCAGCCTGTTCAAGTTCCATCTTGAAACTCCCAAATGACTGCCCACTTCTTTTAGGGAACAACCCGGGTGTGTCAAGGGTTCCCTCCCAGTTGCAGTTCCTACTTCGTGCCCCCACCTACTGGGGAAAGGGTTTGGAACCGCACAGAAGGGTGCCCTGGCAACACTAGTTTGGTACTCCCTCCCCAAGGATCTTCACCAAGAGAGGCCTGTGCCTGTGTCCCCTCACTTATCCAGCAGTGCATCCTGGGAAGTCTTCTTTAAAAGGCAAGAGGTCCCGTCTGGAATTTCCCTTCCCAAGTTTAGTTTTCCCCTGAGGTGAGGTGGGGGGGAGGATTTGATAAAGGCTGATAAAACCCAAGAATTATAAAGAACTTTTCAAGAGAAGAACATAGGAAGGGTTTTCCTTCCTCTTTTACTTTCTGAATGTGAATCTCCAAGTGAAATTGGTGGGCAATGAATTCAAGCCCGACCAAGAAAAGGTCTCCCAGTACATTTGAGCTGGGTCAATGAACACTCATCCCGTGGTCCTCCATGCTGGATATTTACCCTGGGACTGACATGGTTTCTATTAATAAATTCTCATGAGTTCCTTGCCTGCCCCTTGCATCCCAGTGTTTTCTGTGTTATTTTCCCACCTTTTTCTAGACCTGATATATGGATCTTTTGGGGTTTGAACTGCAACTCTTGTCTGGGGATTTGCACAATGCTCTCTGGAGGCTTCCCAGGGTGACTCTCATTTTCCTTCTTGCCTCAAGCAACTTCTTGGCTTCATTAGGTTTTTTTTGCTGACCTTTGGTGGCTCACTGGTGGTTTTCCATACTCACAAATAATTATGGGAAAATATGAAAAAACAACTGCAGTGGCTTCAAGGAACAATTCAAGCCCCTCTCCCTTTTCGGGAACAAGTATTGGTTTTATTTTCTTCATTTACACCACCTCTTTGGCCCCAGCGAGGACCCGAAGCATCTGGCATGTTTCTTCTGTCACCCATTTTATGTGTCACAACCACCCTGTGAGGTAGGTTAGGCGGAGAGAGTGTGACTGGCCCAAGTTCTCTCAGCGAGCTTCTATGGGATGGGGGGAGGGGTTTGAGCCTTGGATTCCCAGCGCCAAGCCTGACAGTCAGTCTAACTAGTGCACCACATGGGCATTTACTAAGTCATGGTAAATTCTGGAATGTTGTGGCCAGCTGAGTTACTCAGAAGCCTCTTGAAAGGATTGGAATGGAGGGAAACTAAAGAGACGGTGGCAGGCACCAGGAGAACTGTTACGGAATGGAACTGACTTCTGAGCAGATAGTTTGTGGTCTTGGGTGTGGTCAATATGTATGGAACATAAGCTCAGTTATGGGGGGTTAGTTTTAATAAAATGAGGCTCTGAGGCTCAGATCCATGCTTTCGTGCCCACGCACCAACTTGAAGGCAGCAATCCTGAGCAGGTCTACTTGGAAGTAAATTCCATTTTGTACATTCTCATTTCCCGGTTCAGTGGGTGACTTTTCAGTCCTTGAACCTCCTTATCAAGCCATGTTATAACTGCATGAAGCTTGGTGTTGTGAGAGCCAGTATGGTGTAGTGGTTAAGGGTGGCAGACTCTAATCTGGAGAGCTGGGTTCGATTCCCCACTCCTCCACATGAAGGCTGCTGGGAGACCTTGGGCTAGTCACAGTTTTCTCCGAACTCTCTCCGGCCCACCTGCCTCACGAGGTGCCTGATGTGGGGAGAGGAAGGGAAGGAGATTGTAAGCCATTTTGAGACTCCATAGGCTAAAGAAAAGCAGGGTATAAAAAACCAACTTTTCTTCTTCTGATCGGGAAAAATGTTTCGGATGGCCCACGCTAGCTTGATCTCACCAGGTCTTGGAAGCCATGTAGGGTCTGGTTAGTGCCTGGATGGGAGCCCACCAAAGAAGTCCAGGGTCACTACGCAGAGGCAGGCAGCGGCAAAGCACCTCTGAATATTTCTTGCCTTGAAAACCCTGCAGGTTCTCCATAGGTCAGCTGTGAGTGGACAGTGCTTTCTCCCACAAGTGCAGTCAGTGGACATGGGCACCACCTTAAATTTTAGAGCTGTGTTTTCTGGAGTCCCCTGTAAAAACCATGAAAACTCCAGAGGATCTGCATCCTGGATCCATGTGTTCGTACCATGGCCCTGTAGCCAAGTGCTGGATCCACATGTTTTCTGGAACCACCTGAAAACTATCAGCACCCATGAGGATCCATGCCCCGTTTTCAAGTTTTTGCAACACAGCAGTGCCAAGACGGAGTGGATCCATTTTTGCCAACGAGGCATCATGAAATATGTGGATTTATGTGATCCAGTTCATTGACGTGGGTGTGATGTGAGTTCAAACTTTTGCCAGGTCCCTGAGTTTTAGAGTGCAGTCTGGGAAAATGTTCTTGTTGATTGATGTGGGTGGGGAGAATATTGATGGGAACCCGGCTGCCAGGACCAGGGCGGGGAGACTGCGCCACAGTGCCCATGTGAGGAGGAGCCAGAGACCCAGATACTGCAGAGCTTCTTAAGTCAGGCCTTGTGCTTCATGCATGGCTGAGGGCATGTTGCCCCTTCACTGCTTGCCCTCCATTCCTTGCCTGTGTCTGACACACTCCTCTGGACGGTGTGGTTTCTCCTTAGTGGTCCACTTCTTTGGGTCCCTAGAGATGTTGCAGGAGATCATACGCTTGGCACAGGCTCAGAACATGACCAACGGGGACTACGTCTTCTATGTGGACCTTTTGGGGGCAAGCCTGAGAGCCGAGGGGCATCGTGAAGCAGCCAAGCCCTGGCAGAGCAAGGAGAGCCCAGATGCAGGAGACCTCCAAGAGGCCTTCCAGGTAAGTCCAGGAGTCTGTGGCTGGGAGGGAGGAAGGAAAGGGGAGGAAAAAGAGAGCTGAGGGCAGGCGCTGGAATCCCCCCAAAGGATATGCCCTTCCTTGAGCATCTTGCAATGCAAGCTTAAGGGCATGGCAGGATTTGGGGAGGGCCACCTTTTAATGTGTTCAGCCACCACGACCTTCACAAGATTTGAAGCCAAGATGAGTCCTGCAGTGATTCTGGGCAGGTGCATAGATCGTTCCCCTTCTGATGGAGTCCCCCCAGCCAGGCTCTTTCCTCGACACCCAGGGAAGGGAGATTGGCTTCTGGGCTCCTCCCAACTGAGCCACTTCACCTCTCGGGAAGGAGGGGGACGTGCATACAGGTGGAGCTCCTGGAGGGTCCACCTTAGTTGGGCGCTTGGAAGGGGGACTGGGAAAGGCCTCCCTCAGGAGGGGAGGAGGAGGGTTTGTTTTTGGCCTTCTGCACAGTCCCACAACTGGGATTGCACTGGGCCAGGCCCAGATGTGTGCCTGCACAGAAGGCAGCTCAATGGACCTCTGGCTTCTGTTCTGCGTGTAGAGACAAGAGTTTCTGGCTCAGAATTCCTTGGGCCAGAGGGAGGTGAGAGGGGGACGGGGGAGGCCTGGCCTCCGAGATGGAGAGTCTGTTCCACCTTGTGGAAGACCAGCCCTGGTAGAACTCTGGCCTGGCTAACCTGCTGCTGTGTCTTCCGAGCTGCCCAGACCTGCCCTGGAACTGCTGAAGGAGTCCCAGCCAGCTGGATCTCCCATGACCTTTTCCTCTTGTTGCAGACGGTGCTGGTGGTCACTTCCCATGAGCCCCAACCCCCCGAATACTGGCGTTTCCAGAGGCAGCTGATCCTGCGTGCCCAGAGGGACTTTGGAGTGGCCCTGAATGACTCGCTGGTAAATCCACACACCCCCTGCTTGCCTGCCTTCCTCTGCACTCTGTTATTATGGGATGGAGTGCAGGGCCCTTTGTGAGAAGTGAGATGTGAGAGATCAGCCAGCATTCTGGGGCCAAGATCACTTTTCACCTGGACCTTGGGAATCTCCTGTCATGACCAAGAAGTGACCCAGGAGAGTCCCCAAGTTTGGGGTTGAAGAAGGCAGCCGTGGGTTGGCTTTGCAGGGGGTCTCTGGGGCTGGCTTGATAGAACTGGGTCCACATTAGCCCTTGATCACGATCACATGCAGGGAGTTTGCAGTGGCTGTCTTGGTTGTTCTGGGCAACCACGGTTGCTTCTTCATCCCTGGCTTTCTCGGTTACTATCCTGAATGTGTTTCCAGTGGTGCTCCCTGCGCTGTGTGTTTCAGCCTTCTGGCTGACCACTGCCCCCTCACCCTCCATTTCCTCACTGCCATACCCAGCATGCACTGCCCCCGTGTTCTGCCTTCCTTGTGGGCTTCCAGGCTTTCCTCTTCTCACCCAGGTCTGGACTGGTCTTCCTTCCTTTGTCTCTGTCACCCAATGGGATGTTGAGGTTCAGGAGTCTCCTCCGTGTCACCGGGGGACCAGGCAACCCTAAGAGACACCCCTGGATCCCCAGCCTCAGACCCCTGCCCCAGCCAAGGAGGAGCTTCTGGTCCGGAGCCATTCAGGGGCCCTCTGGCTCCCAGATGAGATAGACCATCACTGGGCCACCACGTGGCACTTCTCGTGGCTCCACTAGCAGAGCTGTGTGTGGATTATCCCAGGTGATGACCTCCAAGTCCAAGGCGGTGGCTACCTGCAGGGCAGTGGGGGGAGGAAACAGGGTAGTCCCATAATGCTTCTCTCCCTCCTTCTCTGTCCCCCTGTGGCAAGGGAACCTGGTGGCCGGCTGCTTCCACGATGTGCTGCTGCTGTATCTCCTGACGCTGAATGAGACGCTGCATGAAGGGGGAACCAAGCGGAATGCCAGCTGCATCCTGGAAAAGATGAGGGGCCTGAAACTCCAGGGTATCGGAGGCTTGGCGGAGGGGAAAGAGTGGTCGGGGGGTGGAGGATGGGGAGGTTGCAGAGAAATTGGGGCTGGGGGCATTGGGGGAAGGCTCCAAGGGGATGCCCTGGGCTGAGGCAGGTGGGGCCAGGAGGGAGCAGGAGAGGGTTGGAATGGGGGAGGGGAGCTGTCTTTAGAGAGGAGCTGCCCCAGAGCCTATGCAAGAGGCAGACTCAGCCATGGTTGATGAGTGACAACTGATGTTGGAGGCCACATGGAAATGATGTGGGTCTCCCTCCCTGCCCCCACCCATCCAGGTGTCACTGGGATGGTGAGCATCGACACAACAATGACCGAGAGTCGGATTTCGACCTGTGGGCCATGAGGGATGTGGAGAGCGGAGAATTCCAGGTGTGTGTATTGGGGGGGGAAGTGTCAGCCACGGGAGGAGGGGAGGGTCCCCAAGCAGCCCCACTGGGTCTCTGAAGGGGCTGGCATGCACCGAATAGGCCCTGAAGAGCCCTGGGTGGGAGTGGGGGGCCTGAGGGTGGTGGGAGGCGAGACGCCAGGGGGCCTCCAGGCCTTTCCATTGGGATGGGATTCTGGGAAGTTGCAACAGACGTGGAGGAAGGTGCCCCCTGGGTCTGTGGCCTGAATGCAGCCCCTCCTTTCCACAGGTGGTGGCTCATTACGTGGGATCAGAGAAGCGGATCAACTGGACTGGGTCCATCCCCTGGAAGAAGGGGGGCTCTCCTCCTGACAACCCGCCCTGTGTCTTCGACATGGAAGACCCCTCCTGTGGTAAAGGTGAGTGTGTCTGGGGGTAGAGGGACTCGATCTCAGTGGCCTGCCCGCGTTGGCCATTTCGGAGCCCTCTCACCCCCTCTGCCACCTCCAGTGGGGATCCATCTGCCAGGCAGGAGAACCCTCAGTAGGAACGTCCAAACGCCGGCCATTTTGCCTCACATTCTCCTCTCTGGTTGGGAGCACAGAGCTGATTCTTCAACCAAGCAGTTTGACTGTTCACAAGCTGCTGGCATCTTTTCATTCTGTAAGTTCTGGCATATTCATACAGTCCAACTGTCATTCTTTCACATCCGCGTGTTCTCACACATCCTAATGGGAGTCCTGGTTTCCTCTCCTCATGTGGACCCGCCATCACTGTTCACTGCGTGGCAACCAATCCTAAAAACATACAGGGAGCAAACTGATCCATTTGACAGTAATGATTGTTTGCTTGTTTTTTAAGTCTTACCATTTGGTGCTCATTTCGTTTTTCTGTCCTCACCGAGGGTTTTCGCACATGCACATTTTTGCTCAGCCTTAATGGGATTTTAGTCCTCCCTCCATGTCATTGAATCATCTGGAGGAGCCTCAGTCTCACCTGCTGCACAGACACACAAGCAGCTGGAAAGGGAGAAGGAAATGAAATCGAAGCACCACAACTTGAGCCCCTTCTCTCCATCCCCACCCATGAGTTGCTTCTGGGCGGTTTCTGGATGGGGGCTTTCCTCAACTTAGCCAGTTTGACATCTTTATCTTCAGAGCAAGATGCTGGGCAAATCCGGATCTCCCAGAGAATCCTGGGTAATTTCCTCCGCTGTGAGACAGGCACTCATTCTGCCATCCCCAGTTAACCCTTCCACCCCCAGTGGTGGTTCCAGCCTGAGGGGTCAGTCACCCCTAAGTAGGGATGTTCTAAGTTATTGCCAATTATTCCCAGTCAGTTCAGCCATTCTGGGGAATCTCAGGCAGCTGTACCAGGTAAGTTTTTGCACATTCAGACAGTATAATCCAATCAGCAGCATTTCACACATCCGAATGGGAGTCCTCTGCTCACTACTCAGCAGCCAGTCATAAAAAGAAACATTGGGCAAATTAATTGGTGAAACAGTGACTGCAAATGTGTGCTTTTGTAAAGGTCTTACTGTTTGGTGATCATTTCATTCCGCATTATCGTTGCGGTCCTTTGCAAATGTGCTTTTCCACTCAGCCTTATGGGAGTTGTCGTCCTCCCTCCGTGTCATTAAATCATCTGGAGGAGCCTCAGTTTCACCTTCTGCACAGAGCCAAAAGTGCCTCGAGAGGGAGAAGGAAAGGAAACGGAAGCACCACAACTGGTCTGCAGCTGCGAAGCTGTTCAGCCGCTGCTCAAGGCGCGCGGCAGCAAAGTGAACAGATCCGAGGCTCAGCTCAAGAGCTATCATGGCTGTTGATTGTGATTTCTTCGCCTGAGACCTGTTCACCTCAAAAGCCATGGTATCCCTAACTCATTCTGACCTGTGCCGCAGGAGATGTTTGTGTTGCTTTCTAGTGGCTTGCAACAGAAAGCTGAGATGGAGTGGAGAAGTCTGCAGGGTGGTTGGGGAGGGGGAGAGAAGAAGGCTGACCTGGGGGATTTGCATAGAGTTGGCATCCCCCCACACACACACATACACACGCAGGAAGAGAAACTTCTCCTAGCACCCCCAGAACAGAGAAGAGTGTCTGGGGGGCCAAGTCAGAACTGGAGGCCATAGTGCGCAGACCTCAACTTGGCACAGGTTGTGTGGTTGTGGCCTCTTGTGGAGCCAGGTTGTGTGGGCACCTCTGTGGGTGAGCCATGCGTGTGGAGGGGGAACGACCCCACGAGCACCATCCCCGATCACCTTAATCCAAGTCTCACCTCGGGGCCAGTGGTGGGCCTGCCTCAACAAAACTGACCAGCTCCTGCCTGGCTCCAGATGCGAGACCTCCTGTTGTGTGGTTCATCAGGGCCTGCACTGACCCACCCAGAATGGATGTTGCCCCCCCTGGCAGCTTTCAGGTGAGGAAGGGCTTGAGTGTAAGAAAAAGTTGCATTTGATGTTTCTCACTGAATTCATTGTTGTATGTTTCCTACCCCCGCTATGCGCTTGCGTAGGTATGCAGGCAGAAACGTGGGAGCTTCTTCCCTGCCGCTTCTCCTTATCACGGTGGCCTTGAATGTAGGCTTTGGGCTATTCTTGTGTAGATGAGAATTTTCCAGTCCTGGGAAGGCAAGGGGAGGGGGGAGTAGTCTCCCGCTCATAAAGTATTTCTCCCGCCGGGAGTTCCCGCGCGAGTGCTCAAGTTCTATTTGCTAGGCGCTTCATTGCATCACACTATAAGTTAGCTTGCTTTGCTTTGCCCCCTATTCCTGACAATGACCTCTTACTGTGGGTTTATAGCAAGATAATCCAATAAACCTTTCTTTGTGCAAGAATGACTGGATCTACTTGATTTTCAAAACCTGACAGAAATTGTCAGGAATCATCATCATTCCCACTACCGTCAGTTTCCGCCGTCTACCAAGATGAGCGGAGCGGGTACGGGAGCCACGGGAGCAGCTGCGGCGGCTACCAGTCCAGGAGCCACAGGCGCAGCGACAGTATCAACTACTCCAGGGGCTACGGGGACTGCAGCGGCGACGGCCACTACAGGAGCCACAGGCGCAGCGGCGGCGGCCGCTACCTTAGGGGGCACGGTTCCTGTTACCACTGTGGCGGCCGCAGTGGTCACCCTCCCGACCACCACTACTGTGCCGGTGACTACCACCACAGTTTTGATCGCACCAGCATCACAATCGGGAGCCGGAGTGTTGACCCCGCCAGTTCTAAGCACATTGGGGATTCAGTACGCTCTCCCAGTCTATAGCCCGGCCGGGCACCTGCCGTCTCAAGGAGGAGTGCTTCCCCGAACCTATGTTCCCGGAGTCCCAACGCCATGGGATAAAGGGGTGACCTATCGTAGGTCACGCGATTGGTCAAAGAACCTGTTGGATACTACCCAGTCGACATGGACTTTGCCGGGGAGCCAAAGCCGAGACAATTTGATTGATCCCAGAGGCAGTTTTGGACTTCCCCAGGGGAGAGTACCTCGAGGTTCTCCCAGAACTGGGTCGGGGCCAGATACCGACGCTCGCATGGACTCTATTCAAGAGGACACCCGACGTCTGGTGAAGGACATGAGCAAGCTAATGCAATCCCTACCACAGATGATGGACCAAGCTATCCGGGCGCATCCGTTGACACAGCCTAGACCAGCACCAGCCCCGGCGCCACCGTTGATACCGGGACGACCACCTCCTCCTCCTCCGGGCCCGAGGCCAGGCCAACCAGCACCTCCGGGTCCAGGACCGGCTCAACCAGCACCTCCGGGTCCAGGACCGGTTCAACCAGCACCTCCGGGTCCAGGACCGGGCCAGCCGGCACCAGCTCCGCCTCCACCAGTCGGGCCAGCACCAGGTCCAGGGCCAGGCCAACCAGGGCCACTCCAGCCGCCTGCTGCACCTCCGCCCCAACCACCGGCTCCGGTCCCTCTTATGCAGCCGATCCCGGTTATGGCTCAGGCCCCCCAGTAATCCGACCTAAGGATATGCTTGAAATCACTTTTGATGGAGATCCAGAGACTGTGTCCTTTTTCACATTGCAAGTCGGAAAATTTGTCCAAAGATGGGGCCATATTTTCCCAGATGAAGAACAGCAGGTGGAGTTTATCGCATCCAGATTCCGAGGGAGTGCGACAAGCTGGTATGTTGCTCTCCATGATCTGGAGGCTGCGGAGCTGGGGAATGTAGATGACTTCATGTGGGCTTTGAGAAATCGCTTCGAGGATTCGGGGGCGGCGGAAAAGGCAGAAGCTTTCCTTCGTACCTTCAGACAAGGTAAACTCTCAGTGCGAGAGTATTCCAGGGAGTTTCAAAGGCATGCTGTGAAAATTCGGGATTGGACTGATGCGGTTCTGGCCCAACAATATCGAATGGGTCTAGCAGTAGACATCCGCAATAACATCCTCAGCTCTCAGCAGCCTCGTACCCTCCAAGGTTGGATGGAGGAAGCCGAAAAGGCCGAGAGTCGACTACGCATGATGAAACTGGACTCATCGTTCGGTTACCACCGTCCGAGTTCGACGGCGGGCCAAGCCAAGTCCAAACCGGCAACCACCCCAAGTGGAATGAGGGATCAGCGTATGCGGCAGGGTCTCTGCCTGCGGTGTGGAGAAAAGGGACACTTCGCAGCTGCTTGCCCGAAAGGGGACCCCAATCGGGCCCTACAACAAGAAGAACCCAGAAGATGGATGAACCCCACCCCGAAGAAAGGCACAGCAAAACCACGCAACCCACGGGCCCTTTTCGCGGGGCCGGACCAACTGGATAACTTCTTGCTGGAGGAAGAGAATGAGGTGCAGGGAAATGAAATGGTCCTGTTTGTGAATGGCGCTACACAACAGGACCCAACACCTGAGGCGCCTAAACTGGTGAGCAATTACCCCTCTCTCTTCTTTGTGACTGTCCTAGTAATGAACCCAGCAATGATGACCCACATTCGGGTTCGAGCCCTCATTGACTCGGGGTGTGGGAGGGACCTCATAAACCCGTCTATGGTGGTAGGGCTAGAGGCAGCCGTGGTCAACTTGAAAGACCCAATAACTTTTACACAGATGGATGGGTCTCCAATGAAAGAGCCATGCCGATTTGAGACTGTCCCGCTAAGAATAGGCATTGGTGCCCACTGGGAGCTACGTTCATTTGTGATAGCTCCTCAAGCCCAATTTCCCTTAGTATTGGGTAGCCCTTGGTTGCATGGACACAACCCTTACATTCTATGGGAAGAGGGGGATGTTCAATTTATCTCACCGAAATGTGCCGAACACAAATGGGACCCAGGGTGGGGGAACCTTCCCTGCAATGAACCTCCACGCGCTTGCTTAGCAATGGAGGACCTGAACCGCATCCCTAGGGATTACCAGTATTTGACTAGGGTTTTTGAGGAGGAGGAGGCGGATGAACTACCCCCCACCGCAACTCTGACTGTGCTATTGAAATTCTTCCGGGGCAGAAATTGCCAAAAGGGAAAATTTATGCCATGAGTCCTGGTGAGAAGCAAGAACTGCGCCGCTTTATTGATAAAAATCTGGCTCGTGGATTTATCAGGCCAGCGTCGTCCCCGTTCGCAGCACCGGTATTGTTCTGTAAAAAGAAAGATGGGGGGCTCAGACTCTGCACGGATTACCGGGGTCTTAACGCAGTGTCTGCAACCAATGCCTACCCAATGCCCCTCATCAAAGACTTATTGGCAGAGGTGGCAAAAGGGAAAGTGTTCTCTAAACTGGATTTGAGAGATGCCTATTTTCGAGTTCGCATCAGAGAAGGGGATGAGTACAAAACTGCATTTAATACCCCGCTGGGGCAATTTGAATATCGGGTGATGCCATTCGGTTTACAAGGGGCACCAGGGGTCTTCATGAACTTAATCAATGAGGTCCTACACCCCTACTTATTCAAGGGGGTGGTCGTTTACTTGGATGATATCTTGGTCTATACCCCAGACCTAAAATCCCACACCATACTCATGCGAAAAGTACTGGAAAGGCTTTTAGACAACAAACTATTCGTGAAACTGTCAAAGTGTGAATTTCATCAGGAATGTATTGACTTTCTGGGGTACCGCATATCCTCTGAGGGGTTGGAAATGGACCCAAAGAAGGTCCAGGATGTTGTAATGTGGGAGCCCCCAAAAACCAGACGACAGCTCCAAAGTTTTCTCGGTTTCGCCAACTTTTACCGTCAATTCTTACCCCATTTTGCCCAAGTTGCCCTTCCCCTTACCGAACTTCTAAAGACTAAGGGGAAGGGATCCAAGGCTTCAATGCCGGGGGCCCCTTTGAACTGGACGCCTCAGTGTCAATATGCATTTGATCAATTAAAACAGCTGTTCACGTCTGAGCCAATACTAGCACACCCCGATGAGACAAAGAAATTTGTGGTCCAAGTTGACGCATCAGATACTGCTATGGGTGGGGTGATTTTACAAGAGAACGCGCAGGGACAGCTACAACCCCTAGCTTATGTATCAAGAAAATTCAATGATACCGAAAGGTTCTGGCCTATTTGGGATAAGGAAGCTGCATCTATACGTTTAGCATTAATCACATGGAGGCATTGGTTAGAGGGTTCCCAAGTACCGTTTGAAATATGGACTGATCATAAAAACCTTGAGGTACTACGGAAACCCCGGAATTTAAATGCTAAACAATTTAGGTGGGCTGAGTTCTTCTCCAAGTTTCAATTTACTCTTCACCACTTTCCAGGGAAGGCTAATCACCTGGCGGATGCTCTTTCCCGTCTCCCCCAACATTTCAGTAAGAGGGTGGAGGTACAAGAGTCTATGTTTACCCCAGAACAACTGGTTGGTGCAGTTGTAACCCGCAAAGCCAAACGAATCTCAGAGAATCTGATCCAAACCTTACCCTGGGAGAAACAATTTCTCACTGACATCACCCCGCAAGAAACAAGTGAGTTGCGAGGCAGGGATGATGTGAGATGTGATCCAAACGGTTGCTGGTTTAAGGGGAATAAGATGTTTGTTCCTGCAGCCACTCGATCCCAAATGTTGCAAACAGTTCATGACTCAAAATCTGCAGGGCACTTCGGATATGTGAAATCCTTAAAACTTCTGCAGCGTGGGTTCTGGTGGCCCCGAATGAAACAGGAGCTATCACTCTATATACAGTCATGCCCAACATGCAACCGTTGTAAAAACCGACCGGGGAAACCTCCAGGTCTCCTACAGCCTCTCCCCACCCCGACCCGACCCTGGGAAGTAATTTCGATGGACTTTATCACTGATCTTCCCCCTTCTAAACAGATGACGGTCATTTGGGTGGTGGTAGACTTGTTCTCAAAGCAAGCGCATTTTATACCGTTCCCCGGTTTGCCAACTGCCAGGGCCTTGGCTAAGGCATTCCTTCAACACATTGCCAGACTACATACATTACCACTGAAAATAATATCCGATAGGGGAAGTCAATTTGTTTCTAAATTGTGGTCGGAGTTAATGACCCTCATGGGTATTGAACGTGCTCTCAGTACTGCCTATCACCCTGAAACTGATGGGCAAACGGAGAGAGTAAACCAGACATTGGAGCAATACCTGAGATGTTTTTCTAATTATCAACAAGACAATTGGGTTGATTTACTGCCATTAGCGGAGTTTGCTTACAACAATTCATGGCACGCTTCCACGAAGATGTCACCATTCAAAGCGGCCATGGGTTATGACAGCCCCCTCTCCCCTTCTTGCAACCGGGGGAAGGGGTGGGGAAAGCTTCAGTATGGTGTAAAACTTTTCGCGAGTCTTGGCCCCTAATTATTGAGACTTTGAATGAAGCCAAGGCACAGTACAAGAAACAAGCAGATAAAAAAAGGGCAGGGGGATGGAATCTGAAACCAGGGGACTCTGTCTATCTATCTACGAAAAACTTAAAGTTGCAGCAACAGTCCAGAAAACTGGCTTGGAAATTTGTTGGTCCTTTCAAGGTGTTAAGATGTATAAATCCAGTGACTGTTCAGCTAGATCTGCCTAAGTCTCTTAAAGCTATACATCCAATTTTCCATTACAGCCTCCTCAAACCTGCGTTACCCCCGACTAAATGGCAAACTACGATGCCGGAGCCTCCCCCCTCTGATGATTGATGATGAGGAACACTACGAGATTGCGGATATCCTTGACTCTAAGATTTTACGTGGACAACTTCTGTACCTGGTCCAATGGGTACATTTTGGGCCCCAACATAAAGAATGGGTGAAAGTTTCAGATATCAATGCACCTGAACACTTGCGAAACTTTCACAATCGATACCCTCATAAACCCGGGGGCCCACGTTCTCTCCTTCCTAAGTGGCGGGTGGGTGGTGTTTTGGGAAGGGCAGAATGTAAGAAAAAGTTGCATTTGATGTTTCTCACTGAATTCATTGTTGTATGTTTCCTACCCCCGCTATGCGCTTGCGTAGGTATGCAGGCAGAAACGTGGGAGCTTCTTCCCTGCCGCTTCTCCTTATCACGGTGGCCTTGAATGTAGGCTTTGGGCTATTCTTGTGTAGATGAGAATTTTCCAGTCCTGGGAAGGCAAGGGGAGGGGGGAGTAGTCTCCCGCTCATAAAGTATTTCTCCCGCCGGGAGTTCCCGCGCGAGTGCTCAAGTTCTATTTGCTAGGCGCTTCATTGCATCACACTATAAGTTAGCTTGCTTTGCTTTGCCCCCTATTCCTGACAATGACCTCTTACTGTGGGTTTATAGCAAGATAATCCAATAAACCTTTCTTTGTGCAAGAATGACTGGATCTACTTGATTTTCAAAACCTGACATTGAGGCGTGGGAGCTTGGAGAACCCCTCCTTGTGGCTGCACGCTGGGGAGTGGGATTATCAAGGGGATCTGTGTGGTTGGGGTCAGTTGTGGTCCGTGTGGGGCAGGGACTGGCCTCTCTGGGTAGATGCTGGGGGGCTGGCTGGATGTCCTCCTAGTACCCTCCTTCACTTGGGGATGGCTCCTTTTGTATGGGGAAAATGCTGCATGGCCCTTAGTCTTCCCTCCAGCCAAGCATTCGGGAGGAGGAGAGCCTCCGTGGAGACTGGAGTCCCTGCTACTGACTCATGGCTGGTGTAGTTGAGGTGGGTATTAGGAGGACGGACCAGGGAGAAGGGTGTGTGTGTGTGTAGACCTGGTGGGCCCTGTGAGGTCAAAGAGGGAGGAGCAGTTGCTAAAGAGAGCCAGTTTGGTGTAGTGGCTAGGAGCACGGACTCTAATCTGGGAGAACCAGGTTTGATTCCCCACTCCTCCACTTGCAGCTGCTGGATGACCTTGGGAAGCCAAGGCTCTGTCAGAGCTGTTGTCTCAAAGACAGTTCTGGAAAGAGCTATTTCAGCCCCGCCTACCTCACGGTGTCTTTCGTGGGAAGGGGAAGGTAACGGAGTTTGTAAGCCGCCCTGAGACTCCAAGTGAAGGGCAGGGTATTAGTCCAATCTTCTCCTCCTCCTCCTCCTTGCTGAGGGACCCCTGACTGAAAGGCCAGGGATGATTCCTTCCCCCTCCCACTGATGTTCCCCCTCCAGGGCTCAGAAGCTCCTTCACAGCTAGAGGGAGAGGTCATCCTTGCCTATAATCTTTCAGGTGTCTTCTCTGCCATAGAATTATTGGGTACCATGGCAGCCTCAGGTCTTTTGACTTCATGGTGAAGACCAGTTTGGTGCTCAAGATCTGGCGGTGGGCTGGTCAGTTTCCAGCAGAGCAGGGAGAGTGAGGGGAACCTCACTCCCCATCCCCAGAATAAGGAAGTGCCCCCCATGACTGCATTCAGCCTGGCTATTCCTGAGCCTGTTTGAAGTGGTCCTCTGCATCCTGTTGAGGGGAACACTGGACCTTTGCAGGATCACCTCCTGACCTTTCTCTCTTTCTCCACCCCTTGATTTCTCCTCACCCATCCCAAGAAGCCGTGGGCAGCACCTTGCAGAGGCAAGAAGTGGAGAAGTACGCATTTGTGATCACCTGAAGAGAGACAGCTGTGTGCAGTGGGGCTTTCTCTACAGAGGACTGGGACTCAAAATTTGTTCTCCTGCTTGCCCACCTGGATATCCATATCAAAAGGCGGCGTATTTTAAGTGCATTAAAGCAAGGGTCATATGATCTTATATTTGTACAAGAAGCACATATAAAAATGCAAATGAGAAAATATTTAAAACCACCTGTCTAGGAGATCAGTATTTCCCCCTGGGACAACTAAAAACTAAGGACATAGCTACAATATTTTTTAAAAAACCCAACCTATATTTGGTCATATTGACCAATTAAGAGAGACTGATGGCTGTTATATTTTGATCAAGGGAAAGTTGCATGGTGGGAGGATGACACTTGGATCAGGATGGGCATCAAGTGGAGGTCAGGCTGTTTAAAAATTATTTTTACACAACTAGAGAGTTTTAAAGAAGGTAAAATACTAGGAGGAGGGGATTTCAACTGTGCTCCTGACTCGGTCCTAGAGAGAACAAGAGTAAGGACTAAAACACCACTGAGAAATTATCACAGCAAAGTATTAAATAAGTGTTTGCAGGAACAGGGGCTGGTAGATGTTTGGAGAAATCTATGTCCGATGGCTATATTTTATTCAAATGTACATAAAACTCACTCTTGAATAGATGTAATCTTGGCTTCGCTGTTTAGGGATACTGTTGTACTGCTTAGGTATAATTATGGCCCATTGCTGAAGCGTATCAATAAAGAATTGAAAGACTGGTCTTGGTTAAACCTGTCCCACCAATCTCTTAAACGAATCCTCCCAGGCCTCACCTGGAGGTTGGCAACCTGGTCTAAGTGCCTTTTGCACCAGGCTGAAGCACAGCCCAGGCTTGACAAAGTGGGACCAGAGCCAGGAGACTGGGAGGAGGGGGCTGGCTGGCCCTATGGATGCCCAAGTGGGCACACTCCCCCCTGGTGTCGCCCAGGTCCCTCTGGCCACTGGCAGGAGATGGCGGGGGCAGGGTTGTGAGATCCAGGCTGGGAAACTCACAGAGTTTTGAGAATGGAGCCTGGGGAGGACAGGGACAGTGCCTCGATAGCCTGCTTCTGGCCTCCCAGCCCTTGTGTAATCTGGAGGTTTCCCATTTTACCCAGGTGTTTCCCTGCATTGTACCATTTCCCACCCACTCATCTGGTGAAGACAGCAGCTGATGGACTGGCCCTCGCTCTCTCCCTGATGCCTGGCCCTACAGCCCCATAGGTTGACACACACATAAGAGAGAGGGGAAAATGCAAATAACTTGTTCTGGATGAAGGAACAAACAAAACATCTCTCCACACACAGCCAGGCTGTCAGCTTCTGGAAAGGAAACTCTTTCTTCAGGTGATGGTAAAGAGGGAGTCTCTGATTATATGTGTAACATCTGACATCAAGAATCACAAGACTGAGAAACCTGAAGGAGCACACTTCAACCTTCCAGGACATTCAGTGAGTGACCTCAAAGTAGCTGTCTTATTGCAAAGGAACTTTGGGAACAGTTTAGAAAGGGAAATTGCTGAGTTACAATGGAACCCCCAGGACTTAACAGGGATGTTGGTTTCTTATTTCACTACATATGCTAACCTCATTCAGTTCTTACATTTGTATTCTCACCGAGAAAGGCCATATATTCTCTTTATTCTATTTTATTTCTTATTTGGACTAGTGATTGTAATATTATGTAATAAATTGTAGAATGTAATGTAATTTGGAATGGTAGATTGGAATGTATTTCTCTAGTCTGGGGAAAGAGGAGATATACATTGCACAGCCAATCAGCCCACCTCAAAGAAGAGGATGCTGTCAAGTTACCTCCATGCTTGAGGGGAGATGGAGGGGGCATAACAACAGGGTTTCAATTAATTACTCTCAGCATCTCACAATTAAAGGCACATCTGCCCATCTATCTCTGATTTTGATATATTTATTTTCTTCACTATGTTTCCCTCTGGAGTTAATCCCAAACAAATGGAGACCATATAAACGAAGCTGGTTATTCCTATTTGGTCCTTGCATCTGTTAAAGACCTCTTATTATGCGTATTCTAATTTGCTGTTCACCCTCTACCTATATATATGGCCTGATAACTTCCATTTCAATGTATCTGAAGAAGTGTGCATGCATACAAAAGAAGAGAAGAGATTGGATTTATACCCCGCCCTTCACTACCCAAGGGAGTCTCAGAGCGGCTTACAAACTCCTTTCCCTTCCCCTCCCCACAACAGACACCCTGTGAGGCAGGTGGGGCTGAGAGAGCTCTTGACAGAAACTGCTCTTTTTTCAAGAACAGCTGTACCCAAGGTCACATCAGCAGGTGCAAGTGGAGGAGTGGGGAATCAAAAGCTTAGAACTTTTATAAAACTTTGTTGGAAGGGCAGGACTTGGGGAGCGGAGGGACCACTAGGTTGTAATGCCATATAAAGTCCACCTTCCAAAGTGGCCATTTTCTCCAGGTGAACTGATCTCTGTCTCCTGGACATCAGTCTTATAATCTCAGGAGAACTCCAGCCACCACCTGGAGGTTGGCAACCTTAGAGGAACCAGACTACTCACTGTCTGGTTAAGTCTGGAGGTTCCTGATTCCCCAGCACTGGAGCCGTCACAGATTTCCCTGAGGCCTGCAGAAATCTCCCAGTCAATGCTCCCTCTAAGCTGCGGAGTTTTGTGAGCAAAAATTCAACTTCATGAGCTTCTGGCATTAAAGTTGTGAGTGAGCAATTTGGCTACTGCATAAATGAGTTTGCTCTGGAGCCATCCTTCCTGAGCAAAGACAAAAATGTGTGACCCGGAAGCTAAAAACCGATGAGCTAGTTCACACCAACTCAGCTTAGACGGAACACTGCTCCCATCACACCCACAATTTTCCCAGTCACTGTCACAGCACGGCTGTTGGTGCAACAGAGTGGTCTTTGGGGGACCCTGTTCTTCCCAGTCAGACTACCCGCCCACCCCCATCCACTCAAGCCTTGATGCAGGGAGTGTTTCCAACTAGGCCAGGCTGCAGGGCTGCAGGCGCTTTGCTAAGAATCCACACTTAGCCAGGCTGCTAAGGATCTCACCTTCGCCAGAGGTCAGACGCGCAGGCAGGACAGTCTCCTCTTCCCGGAGCTTCTGAGGTTTCTCAGCTGATGGTCTGCTATGTCCAGCTGAGAGGAATTTTATGAGGTGGGGCAAAACAAATGTCCAGGGCCCCTTTCTTGCTTTCCTACTCCATTAGCCATCTTTTTTTTTTTAAATAAAAATCCTCAATGGTTTTAAGCATAAGGTAAACAAAGCTTAAAAAAAAAAGTTTTGTATTTACTGAAAAATGAGCTTTCTTTGCCTTTTTTTGGTGAACATTTTCTTAAGGACAGCACCAAAATTAATGGTGCTGGAAATGTTTGATTCAATACACAGCCTGACCAAGTCCACAAGAGGTTCTTGAGACATTGTAGACCTTAAAGAATTCTTGATCAGCTTGAGTTTGCTAAATGAGCTCTCTGCAGAACTACTGTTGCTGGAATTGTTAAAAGAATTCATAAGCTGACACAAACATTTGGAAACAGGTCACCACGTCTATATTCTGCTAATATGTTCAACAGATCCAATGATTTTAAGAACATCAGAGAAGCCAATGTTGGATCAGGCCAATGGCCCATTCAGTCCAACACTCTGTGTCAAGCAGTGGCCAAAAACACCAGGTGACATCAGGAGGTCCAGCAGTGCGGCCAGGACACTAAAGCCCTCCTACTGTTGCCCCCCCCACAAGCTCCAAGAATACAGGGCATCACTTGCCCCAGACTGAGAGTTCCTATCTATACCTTGTGGCTAATAGCTACTGATGGACCTCTGCTCCATATGCTTATCTAATTCCCTCTTGAAGCTATCGATGCTTGTAGCCACCACCACCTCCTGTAGCAGTGAATTTCATTGAGTTCTTGTATTGTAAGAAAGGGAGAAAAGTACTTCTTTCTCTGCCTGCTGTATCCCATGCATAATCTTATGAACCTCGATCATGTCACCCCTCATTCTGCATTTCTTCAAGCTAAAGTGCCCCAAGCACTTTAATCTTTCTTCATAGGGAAAGTGTTCCAACCCTTTTAACTGTCCATTTCCAAAATTTGCCTTAAGTACTGAAGGCAAGTGCTGCATATCTGTCAAAAATCCTCATCGTTAAGGTCATCGGGATATTGTTTAGATAACAAATAAAGCTTTCCATTTCAAATAACCTTCAGACATGGTGAGGTATTTCCACAAGAAATCAAACTTTTCAGCCAACTGCTTCACAGCGTTGAACCTTACAGTTAATCCTGCTATAGTGGCTATTCCTCCAGGGGTGCACGAGGCAGTAAAGTGTCCCTATGGTGACCAGGCCCTGGGCAGCGGGAGACACAGAGGCAAGGCCTCAGGACTTGGAAGGGAAGCTGGGAGTCCTGACACTCCCAGTGGCAGTGTTCCCTCTAAACTGTGTTAGTGTGAGTTAGCTCACAGTTTTTAGCCTCCATCTCACACATTTTTGTCTTCACTCAGGAAGGAGGGCTCCAGAGCAAACTCATTTATGCAGAAGCCAAATCCCTCACTCACAACTTTAATGCCTGTAGCTCACAAAGGAGAATTTTTGCTCACAAGACCCCACAGCTTAGAGGGAGCCTTGCCTAGCAGGCAATTCTTTACAAAGGTCAGCTGGTGGCAGCGGGTTACCTGAGAAAGAAAAGTCTCCCCTGGTGAGGGAGGGTTGGGTAGAACAGGGCCTGCAGCCCGGAGCAGGCCTGTTCCACCTCAGGGTACAAATGAAGTTCTTTGCTTCAACATAAGTAGTTTTGCCTGAACACCTTTCTTTTGGCCTGTCCTGTTGGCCATCATTATCTTGGCCTTGGCAATCCTTAACGTCCATCTTGTTTTCCTTCAGCGTTCTCAAGATCCGTATTGAAAGAAATTGGACAATTTGCTGCTGCAGGCTCACCAACACTCAGAGGAGTCACTGTTCTCCTGCTGAGAGATTTCCCTTTAGGCATTTTCATTCTCAGGCAGGTCCCCCAAATTCCTGTTCATGAAAGGAAAACGGAAAGGCCGCCTGATGCTGCTGTAGCCGTGCAGAGCCAGGGCCTGGCTGCGGTGGTTGAAGGGCTGAGAGCGAACAAGCTGAAATTCAATCCTGTCGAGGCGGAGGTGAAGCTGGTAGGCGGAGGCGGAGGTCCTTGAGGGTCCTGTGCTTCCCACATTGGATGGGGTGCTGCTCCGTGGCTTGTCAAGAGCCATGTTCACAATTGCCATCCACAAAGACAGCCACACTTCATTCCTTCTCTGGCAGAGGTGTGGGAGACAAATACAGAACGTGTATCCCTGGATGTTTAGCTCAGCTACAGTGTTGGAGGTCAGTGTCAGGACATTTCCTTTCTCCCAGCAGGCTCCAAAGACCCACAGCCAGGGAGCAGTAGCAGCTGGGGAAAGAAGATGGATCCTGGGGGAAGGGGAGCAGGGCCCAGTATTCAAAAGGACGTTGAAAGATGTGTGTGTTAATCTGCATTCTTGATCAGCCTGCTGGGTAAAGAGAGCAATCAGTAGCAGAGGTGCACAGGTTTTACTGATAAAAACACCTTATCTAGGCACTATGTACAGCAAACCACAAAGCAGAACAAAAATAAATGCATGATAACTGAAGACATGATAAGATGTACCTTGCCTTTTATCACTTATCAAGCCTTTAGTTAGGCCATGATCTTAGAGTGCGTTAGTCATAGAGCCTCAATAAACCTCATGGCCTCATGAATTAGTCTCCCCAGAACCTTCCAGAAAAGTAGACTGGGGTATCCAGTGATGTCTCCTGAAACCTCTTGAGAGCCCTGCCCAAGCATTTCTCTGTCGGGGGCCACAGGACATCTCCTGGCACCCCTCCCTCCGGAGCCTTGACTCTTTCTCTCCCCGTCTCTAGGCCTCCTCCTTCCCTCCCACCTGGAATGAGGCTTCTTGATATCCAACCAAGTGATGGGAGAATCAGTGGAGCTCTGGGGCTCTTTCCCAGGATTCACTCAGGGCGACCTGGGCTCAGATGTCTAGATTAGTCACAAAGCTTGAGCCCCTCTCTCTCAGCTAAACCAACTTTAGAGGGTTGTTGTGAGGTTAAAATAGGGTATCCTTCATGAGTTCCATGGAGAAAGGCAGAGCACAAAGGCAAGATGCAAACTGCTGGATCAAGACAGAGGCCAAGGAATGGAGGGCCAACCCAGGCATGGCGCCCTCTGTCCCTGGATCTTGTCCAGCATCAAAAGTGAAGAGGGGTGGGTGGGAGAGCAGAATAGAGCAGGGACAGGCCTGTCATGGTGGGAGCCCGAAGCCACAGATGGGCTTAGAACTAACAGCCCTTACGGCAGTTGAGCAATTGGATGTCTGAAAGGGACCCGCCCCTGAGGGAGTCCAGTACTCCCCCCATTTCTTGGGGGAGGGGGCTGCCACTCCCTACCTTGCCTGAGGCCTGGGGGCTGATTTCCAGCAGTGCCCAATCAGATGCCCCAGAGAAGCCCCAAAGGGTGGGCTGGCAGACAACAGCCCCTGCCCTACTGATGGCTCCCTGGTATCTTGTCAGTTAGAAGACTTCTGCCTCTGAACTTGGAAGCCTCCATGGCTCACAGCTTATCCTTCGTACTGGTATTTCTTCCTGCCTTGTAGTAATCATCTGTAAGCCACCTTGGAGACTGTGAAGTGGCAGATAAAAGGGGCTGTGGCTCCATGGCAGAGCATCTGCTTGGTATGCAGAAGGTCTCAGGTCCTATACCCAGCCACCAATTAAAAGATTCAGGTAGGAGGTGATAAAAGACCTCCCCCACCCACACCTGGAACCCTCGAGAGTAGACAATTCTAACCTTAAAAGCTGAATGAGAGCCTCCACATTCAGAAGCAATATACCTCCGATACCAGTGCTAGGTGGCAACATAGGAACATAAGAAGAGCCCTGCTGGATCTGATCAATGGTCCATCTAGTCCAGCATCCTGTCTCACACAGTGGCCAACCAGTTCCTCTGGCGGTCCAACAACAGGGCACAGAACCTGAGGCCTATCCCTGATGGGATAAGAGGACGGGTTCTCTTATGGATTAAAATGTGGTTAAATGTCAAGAAGCAAAGAGTAGGAATCAATGTATAGTTCTAGCAGCAGAGGGAAGTAGGCAGTGGGGTCTCACAAGGATCCATATTGGGGCCGGTACTCTTTAATTTATTCATCAATGATCCAGAACTCAGCGTGAGTAGCATAGTGGCCAAATTTGCAGATGACACAAAATTATTCAGGATGGTGAAAACCAAGGCTGATCGTGAAGAGCTCCAAGAAGACCTCAACAAACTGGGTAAGTGTGTGACAATGTCACAAAGGAAGTTCAGTGCTGGTAAGTGTAAGGTGGTGCACACTGGGTCAAAAAAATCCCAACTTCAAATATAGGTTAATGAGGTCTGACCTTGCTGAGACTGAGAGGGGAAAAGGTCTTGGGGTCGTAGTAGATAGCTCAATGAAAGTGTCAACCCAGCGTGCTGCAGTGGTGAAAAAGGCAAATGCCAGGGATTATTACAAAAGGGACAGAATAAAACGGCCAGTATTGCAAAGCCCCAGTATAGATCTATCGTGCGGCCTCATTTGGAATCCTGTGTCCAGTTCTGGTCCCTGTATCTCAAAAGGGACATTGCAGAGCTGGGGAAAGTAGCAAGGAGGGCAACCAAGATGACTGGAGAACCTTCTCTGTAAGGAAAGACTGAAGAGTCTGGGAATTTTCAGTTTAGAAAAGACAGGTATGGGGGGGAATGAAAGAGGTTTGTGAAATTATGCATGGGGTGGAGAGTTGACAAAGAGAATTTTTTCTTCCTCTCCCAAAATACTAGAACTTGAGAGCATCAAGTGAAGCTGATGGGCAGTAGGTTCATGTTGCACAAAAGGAAAAGTACTTTACATAGCGATTACAATGTGGAATTTGCTCCCAGAGGATGTAGTGAGGGCTGCAGGAATAAACAGCTTTAAAAGGGGATTAGATACACTCATGGAGGACAAGCAGGGCTATTTTTGGACAGAACACGGCAGAACGGCGTTCCAGCTGCCTTCCAATTTGGCCACACCCCTTTCCCGCTGGCTACCTGCACTTGAAGGGAGCCCCTTTAAGTGCAGGGAACAGAGGCCCCTGCCCTCCTTATTTCCTTCTCTCCTTCTTTCCTTCTCTCTCTTTCTTTCTTTCCCTCCTTTTTTCCTTCTCTCCTTCTTTCTTTCCCTCCTTCTCTCCTTCTCTTTCTTTCCCTCTTTCCCTCCTTTTTTTCCTTCCTTCCTTCTTTCTTTCCTTCCTTCTCTCCTTTCCCCTCCTTATTTCCTTCTTACCTTCTTTCTTTCCCTCTTTCCCTCTTTCCCTCCTTCTCTTCCTTCCTTTCACTCTTTCCCTCCTTTTTTCCTTCTCTTTCTTTCTTTCTTTCCCTCCTCCTTTCCTTCTCTCCCTCTTTCTCTCCTTCTTTCCTTCTCTGTCTTTCCCTCTTTCCCTCCATTCCTTCTCTCTTTCCTTCTCTCTCTCTCTCTCTCTCTTTTTCTGTGCAGATCTGCATGTGTTCCCCCCATAGCTAATGATCCAAAAGAGTCCAGTGGCACCTTTAAGATCAAGATTTATTCAGGTACAAGCTCTCGCAGGCAACCCCCCCCCCGCCCCGTGCTCATGACTGGAGAATGGTAGACAGATGCGGCTGCCTGGATTGTGCATGTTAAATCCGTTGGGGGGGAGAAAGGAGAACGGAACAAGCAGCTGGACTGATCGCACCCTCATATGGCCTATTTCAACAGCTCAAAGAGCTGCAGTTCTGTCCTCCTCACCTGTCTTTCTTTCTTTCTTTCTTTCTTTCTTTCTTTCTTTCTTTCTTTCTTTCTTTCTTTCTTTCTTCCTTCCTTCCTTCCTTCCTTCCTTCCTTCCTTCCTTCCTTCCTTCCTTCCTTCCTTCCTTCCTTCCTTCCTTCCTTCCTTCCTTCCTTCCTTCCTTCCTTCCTTCCTTCCTTCCTTCCTTCTCTTTCTTTCTTTCTTTCTTTCTTTCTTTCTTTCTTTCTTTCTTTCTTTCTTTCTTTCTTTCTTTCCTTCTCCTAAACAGCCAACCACCTTGTGCCTGTCAGTTCAGCTCAGTCAAGAACATAAGAAGGGTCCTGCTGGATCAGGCCAGTGGTCCATCGAGTCCAGCATCCTGCCTCACACAGGGGCCAGCCAGTTCAGGGCAAGGAGGCCGAGGCCCGTCATAAGAAGATATTATTTATTTATTTATTATTTAAACTTTTACCCCGCCCTCCCCGCCAAGGCGGGCTCAGGGCGGCTTCCACAAAACTGATGGACAATATGCATTTTATACATGATAAAGTACAATGAATCATTTGAAACACTGACAAATCAATTTAAAACATAACTTCGATGGCGGTAGAAATAAAGGGCAGTTTAAGGACACATTCAGTGGTGCCACCGCGCTAGGTCATGCTGGGCCTGAGTTCCCTCAGGGCGCTGCTGGTAAGACGCTGCTCCTAACGGAACGCCTGCCTAAAAAGCTCTGTCTTCATGGCCCTGCGGAACTGTGAAAGGTCCTGCAGGGCCCAGATCTTGGCAGGAAGCTCGTTCCAATAAGATGGAGCTACGAAGGAGAAAGCCCTGGTCCTAGTTGCCATCAACCTGACTTCCTTTGGGCCAGGGAGATCCAGGCAGTTTTGGGATCCTGATCGCAGTGCTCTCTGGGGAACATGTGGGGAAAGGCGGTCCCTCAGGTAGGCCAGTCCCTGATCATAAAGGGCTTTAAAGGTCAAAACCAGCACCTTGAAATGAATCTGGAATGCTACTGGCAGCCAGTGCAGCGTCTTAAGCACAGG
The DNA here is from genome assembly GCA_029375565.1 of Gekko gecko. Lineage (NCBI taxonomy): Eukaryota > Metazoa > Chordata > Lepidosauria > Squamata > Gekkonidae > Gekko > Gekko gecko. Next base: position 144,000,514 of record JAPDNY010000007.1, on the reverse strand, counting down.
CTGGATGTGCTCCCACCTGGGGAGACCTATCAATAGCCTGGCCGCCACATTCTGCACCAGCTGCAGCCTCCGGAGTTGCACCAAGGGCAGCCCCATGTAGAGAGCATTGCAGTAGTCCAGCCTCGCGGTGACTATAGCGTGGATCACTGCAGCCAGATCATTGCGTTCGAGGAAGGGAACCAACTGCCTAATCAGCCGAAGATGGTAAAAGGCTGCATTGGCAGCGGCTGCTACCCAGGCCTCCATTGTTAAGAAAGCATCCAGGAGCACCCCTGAGCTCCTGACCCTCGGTGCTGGCACCAACAGCACCCCACCAAAGGCCAGTAGTGGGATCCTACCCCCGTACTGCTCCGATTCAGGCACAGGACCTCCATCTTCATTGGATTCAATTTCAATTGACTCAGCCTAAGCCATCCAGCCACATCCTGTAAAGCCCAGTCGAGATCTTCTGGGGTAGAGTCAGACTGACCACCCAACATCAGATAGATCTGGGTGTCATCCGCATATTGGTGACAACCCAGCCCATGCCTCCAGACAATCGGGGCAAGGGGACACATATAGATGTTGAATAGCATCAGGGAGAACACAGCCCCTTGGGGCACACCACACACTAGTGGGTGCCTTCGGGACTGCTGCTCCCCGATGGCCACCCTTTGTCCCCAACCTTGGAGAAAGGAGACAAGCCATTGCAAGGCCAGCCCCTGAATTCCCATGTCGGCAAGGCGGTGGGTGAGCAGCTGATGATCAACCGTATCAAATGCTGCCAACAAGTCTAACAACAGCAGGACTGCCATCCCTCCCTGTTCCAGATGTCTCCGGAGGTCATCCGTGAGGGCGACCAGTGCTGTCTCCATCCCATGGCCCAGGCGAAAACCGGACTGGAAAGGATCTAGCATGGAAGTGTCATCCAGAAAGCTCTGCAACTGTATCGCCACCATCCACTCAATTAACTTGCCCAAATAGGGCAAGTTGGAAACTAGCTGGTAGTTGGCCAATTCAGTCGGATCCAGAGATGGCTTTTTAAGGAGGGGGCGGACCATCGCTTCCTTGAGAGCCCCCGGGAACAGCCCCTCAGAGAGGGACTCGTTGATAATATCCCTGAGAGCGCCTTGAAACCCCTCACGGCCAGCTTTAATTAGCCAGGAGGGGCACGGATCAAGGGTGCATGTGGTTGGGCATACAGTTGAGATCAGTCTGTCAACTTCCTCTAGGCTGAGTGGACTGAAATAATCCAGAATGGGACCAGAAGACGTGCATGGAGCCTTGAGTTCACTCACTGTCTCAACTGTAGCAGTGTCAAGTTCCCCAGATAGTCAGTCAAACACCAGGCTTCATAAGAAGATAGCGTTTATTGCTGCTAACTAAAGGTTACATGAACAAAGCTGGCCTCACGGGACCAGGCTTAGTTATAGCCCATTTGAACTGCCCCCCCCACTTACAAGCCAATGGTTACATTCCCCGTGCGTGGCAAAAGAAAGAAAACGAAACCGTTCACCCGAAAATCCACAAACGCAGAGAAAGCCTGGGACACAAGGTCAAATGGCCTCTACTCTGGCCTGCCCGGATACCTATCCATCAAAAGTCCTTTATGGCAGATTTAGGCAAATACCCTTTCAAACAAGGCTGTGCCCATGTGAACTGGGAACTCTTGATTCCTTATCCCATATTATTTTGAAGTGCCCACTACTTGTTTCCCAGTGCAGCCTATCTTTATCAAACTATTTTCAAAATAATGATCTTAAAGATGAGAAAATGCTAACTCAGCTTTTAAGAGATGCAAATCCCAAAACCACCATAATGTGTTGCAAAGATTTTAGCAGCAACTTATAAAATCAAAGTGAAACACTCCTGTTCCCTTTGATATTTTATAACTGATATACTATTATTGATTATGATTTTAGAATTCACTGTTTTATGCTCTTATATATGTATTGATAGGAGCTGCGGTGGCTCAAGTGGTTAAGACGCTAAACTGCAGGCTGTGGAAGGTCAGTAGTTCAGCAGTTCGAGACCCGAGAGTGCCGCATGACGGGGTGAGCTCCCGTCTCTAGTTCCAACTCCTGCCAACCTAGCAGTTCAAAAGCAAGAAATTGCAAGTAGATAAATAAGTACCACTTTGGTGGGAAGGTAACAGCGTTCTGTGTGCCTCGGTGTTTAGTCATGCCGGCCACATGACCACGGAAACGTCTTCGGACAGCACTGGCTCTTCGGCTTTGAAACGGAGATGAGCACCGCAACCCTAGAGTCGGATTCGACTGGCTTTCGAGCAAGGGAACCTTTACCTTTACTATATGTATTGATAACTGTATGTAATAGCTTTTTTCCCTTTATGCCAACAAAGGTGTGTGAGCCGAGTCCACCTTCCAAAGTGGCCGGGGGAACTGATCTGGAGGCGATCAGGTGCCATCCCAAGAGATCTCCAGCCACTACCTGGTGGCTGGCAAGCCTGCCTCCAGACCATAGAGATCCATTCCCACAGAGGAAACGGCTGCTTCTTAGGGTGGGCTCTTGGGTCCACCCCACGAAGCTCCTCCCCTCCCCCTAACTTCGCCCTCTTTAGATACCAACCCACAAACCCCCAGAAATTCCCCCAGCCAGACTTGACGACCCTAGTTGTTTTAGTGGTATAATATGAAATGTAATTCTTTTTAAAATTACAAGCTGTTGTTGGGTTGTGGTGGAAAATGTCCCAGTGGCTATTTTGTGGTACCGTTTTCAAACTTTTCATAGCTGAGACACAGTGGAAGGGTTAAACCTGTCCCACCAATCTCTTAAACGAACCTTATCCTCCCAGGCCTCACCTGGAGGTTGGCAAACTGGTCTAAGTGCCTTTTGCACCAGGCTGAAGCACAGCCCAGGCTTGACAAAGTGGGACCAGAGCCAGGAGACTGGGAGGAGGGGGCTGGCTGGCCCTATGGATGCCCAAGTGGGCACACTCCCCCCTGGTGTTGCCCAGGTCCCTCTGGCCACTGGCAGGGGATGGCGGGGGCAGGGTTGCGAGATCCAGGCTGGGAAACTCACAGAGTTTTGAGAGTGGAGCCTGGAGAGGACAGGAACAATGCCTCGATAGCCTGCTTCTGGCCTCCTACCCTTGTGTATTCTGGAGTTTTCCCATTTTACCCAGGTGTTTCCCTGCATTGTACCATTTCCCACCCACTCATCTGGTGAAGACAGCAGCTGATGGACTGGCCCTCGCTCTCTCCCTGATGCCTGGCCCTACAGCCCCATAGGTTGACACACACATAAGAGAGAGGGGAAAATGCAAATACCTTGTTCTGGATGAAGGAACAAACAAAACATCTCTCCATAGCCAGACTGTCAGCTTCTGGAAAGGAAACTCTTTCTTCAGGTGATGGTAAAGAGGGAGTCTCTGATTATACGTGTAACATCTGACATCAAAAATCACAAGACTGAGAAACCGGTAGGAGCACACTTCAGTCTTCCAGGACATTCAGTGAGTGACCTCAAAGCAGCTGTTTTCTTGCAAAGGAACTTTGGGAACAGTTTAGAAAGGGAAATTGCTGAGTTACAATGGAACCCCCAGGACTTAACAGGGATGTTGGTTTCTTATCTCTCTACATATGCTAACCTCATTCAGTTCTTATATCTGTATTCTCACCGAGAAAGGCCATATATCCTCTTTATTCTATTTTATTTCTTATTTGGACTAGTGATTGTAATATTATGTAATAAATTGTAGAATGTAATGTAATTTGGAATGGTAGATTGGAATGTATTTCTCTAGTCTGGGGAAAAAGGAGATATACATTGCACAGCCAGTCAGTCCACCTCAAAGAAGAGGATGCTGTCAAGTTACCTCCATGCTTGAGAGGAGACGGAGGGGGCATAATAACAGGGTTTCAGTTAATTACTCTCAGCATCTCACAATTAAGGGCACATCTGCCCATCTATCTCTGATTTTGATATATTTATTTCCTTCACTATGTTTCCCTCTGGAATTAATCCCAAACAAATGGTGACCATATAAACGAAGCTGGTTATTCCTGTTTGGTCCTTGCGTCTGTTAAACACCTCTTATTATGCATATTCTAATTTGCTGTTGTGTTGGTCTGAAGCAGCAGAGCAAAGTTTGAGCCCAGTGGGGCACCTTTAAGACCAGCAAAGTTTTATTCAAGGTATAAGCTTTTGTGTGCACGCACACTTCTGCAGATACAATGAAATGGAAATTACCACTCCATAAAGATAGAGGGTGAACAGTGAATTAGCATACAGCATAATGAAGATATTTAACGGATCCAAGGACCAAATAGGAATAGAAAGCTTAGTTGGACAATCGAATGAAACCATTCAAAAAAATATTTTCCCGACAACAAAAAGCCATATGCAATATTTATTTTTGAAGATCCATTTACATTGAAGACAGCAATCAGATGCACAAAGAAACCCAACCCCCCTTTACTTGACAAGAGCAAAATATCAGAAGAACCCTTAACAAAGTGGATGCCTCCCAGTTACAGTTCCACAAATCTTTTCAGAGGATGCAGTAGAAACTGGGCAGAAAACCATCCCCAGAAGTGGAACACCCACCTAACCCCTGCTGGGCTGGGCCCAATTCTGTGCTGTAGCGGGGAATTGGGAGTGTAACTGAATGCTCTCTCTCTCTCTCTCTCTCTCTCTCTCTCTCTCTCTCTCTCTCTCTCTCTCTCTCTCTCTCTCTCTCTCCCTCCCTCTCTCCCTCTCTCTCTCCCTCTCTCTCTCTCAGTTGGGGGGAGGGGGGCAGCATTCTGAAGGGATGTCGGCTTGCTGCATCCCAGAGTCTTGCAAGGATGCAGCAGGAAGTTCTGGGGCGGCTGGGGGACAGAATGCAAAGTGCCAGCGTCTCCCTCCCCCAGCCTCATGGGGGCAGCCGTAGGGCTCGCAATATGGCTGTCTGGGCCACATGAGGTATATACTAATACTCCCCATGATGGAGCTCAACCAGTGAGTCCATTCTAAATTCCTATGAAAACTTGAGACCTCCTCTGCATTCTCAAATGCAACTGCCTGATGATGTTACCTTAGAGGGAAAAAAATCCTTTAAAGCCTATAAACAATTCTACTGTCATGTAAGAGTTGCAATGACAGGGAGTCCATCTGCTGCTGATGCTGTCAAATAATTTATAGCTTTATAGCAATCTACACGTTGCAATAAAGTAATCGATTTTTGTGGACACAATGTGGATGTGTTGTATGGATGATATAGTTGTGTATTTGCAAAATTTGACAGATTTCAAGAATTAAGGACAAGGATGAAAACACTGCATCGGACTTTTAAAGTTACACCTCCTTATTAACAGCAAGTGATTCTTTTCCTAGACACACGGGTTTTCAGGGGAAATCATGTCTTCCATGTCCACTTATGTATCAAACCCAGAGATGGAGTCAGGTGGGCAGCCGTGTTGGTCTGAAGCAACAAAGCAAAGTCAGAGTCCAGTGGGGCACCTTTAAGATCAACAAAGTTTTATTTAAGGTATGACCTTTGCATGCACACTTCTTCAGATACAATGAAATGGAAATAGAATAACAGTCATACATATAGAGGGTGGGCAGTCAACATACAGAATAATGAAGATGTCTTTAACAGATTGAAAGAATAACAAGCTTGGTTTATTCGGCTGTCATCTGTTTGGGTTCAACTTGAGGGGGAAAACATAGCAAGGTAAAAAGTATGTCAGAACTGAAGATTGATGTATCCTTAAGTGCGGAATGTGAGAGTAGTTTGTCATTAGGTTCCATCTGCTTCCTCTCAAGCATGGAGGGATCTTACAGCATCTTTTTCTTCGAAATGAGGCAATTGGCTGTATAGAATTATTGTCCTTGTCCAGAGACCAGAGAAATACATTTAAATCTACCGTTCCAAAATGCATTAATACGTAATTACATTCTTAATTGATCTCCTCTCAAGCATGGGGGTTAACTGACAGAATCCTCTTCTCAGAGAAATCTATTCCAATATATTGCTTTGCATCACATTCACTATTCCAATATACTATTTAAAAATACATTAAAATACAGAGGATGTATAGCCCTTCTTGGTGAGAATGAGTTTAACATATGTCATGAGATAAGAAACTAATGTCTCTGTTAAGTCCTGGGGGGGGGTGTTTGTTCTGAGTGTTGTAATAACTTTATTTCTTATTTTAAAAGATGTTCTCATTGTATATGGGATATGCTAAACCTCATCTTAATCTGTATAATCATTCCATTACAACTGCTAATTTTGTGTTAATCTTGTATGTGAATTAAAGGCCATCAAGTCACTTTTGTCTTGTGGTGACTTTATGAATTAATGGCCTCCAAAGAATCTTATCATTAACAGCCTCGCTCGGGTCCTGCAAATCGAGGGCCAGGGTCTTCTTGACTGAGTCAATCCATCTCATGTTGGGTCCTTCTATTTTGCTGCTGCCTTCAACTTTTCCTAGCATTATTCTCTTTTCCAGTGACTCTTGTCTTCTCATAATGCAACCAAAGTACGATAGCCTCAGTTTAGTCATTTTAGTTTCTAGGGAGAGTTCAGGCTTGATTTGATTTAGAACCCACTTACTTATCTTTTTTGGAAGAGTACAGGTTGCATATTGAAACAATGAGATGTTGTGGCACACCCATTTCTTTTAAAACCAACCATAGTTTTTCAAGATCTGCATAGTCAAAAGCTTTGCTGTAATCGAAGAAACACAAGCTGGTTTTCTTCTGAAATTTTCTTGTATGCTCCAGTAACCAATGAAAATTTGCAATATGATCTCTAGTGCTTCTTCCTTTTCTGAAACCAGCTTGAACATCTGGCCTTTCTCATGCCGTCTGTGGTAACAGTCACTGTTGTAAGATTCTGAGCATCACTTTACTCACTTGAGAAATTAATGTGATGGTCTGATAGTTGCTGCAGACTTTGACATTATTTTCGGGAACTGGGATGTAAACTGAACATTTCCAGTCTGTGGGCTATTGCTGTGTTTTCCATATTTGTTGGCATAAACTTGTTAAGATTTTGATGGACTCAGTTTCTGTGGCTTGGAATAGCCGTATTGATATTTGTTTCTCCCAGTTGCTCTCAGTGCAGCTTTCTCCTCACTTTTTAAAACTGTAGGTTCTTCTACAAAAGCTGCTGCTTTGAAGAAATCTGTCACCCTTTCCTCTCTTTTGTTAAGTTCTTTGATGTATTGTTCCCATCCTTTCTTTTTTTGTCCTGTTCAGTTACTGTATTTCTGAATTGATCTTTCAGCATGCCTAACCATGCTTTAAATTGCTCTTTGATTTCTTGGATCTTGTGGAGCAGATCTCTTGTTCTTCCTTTTTTGTTGTTCTCTTCTATTACTTTACACTGCTTACTATAAACGTTCTCTTTGTCTCTACCTGCAAGATGCTGGAATGCTGGATTTAGGCTTCTGATTCTATTTCTGTCACCTTTTATTTTTGCTTCTCACCCATTTGTAGCAATTTCAAGGGGTTCCTCAGTCATCAATTGAGGATTTTCATTTCCTTTGGCTACAGGAATAGTCTTTGCACATTCTTTCTTGATAATACCTCTGGTTTCAACCCATAGTTCTTTTGGTTCACATTCACTTGATCTTAGTAATGGAAATCTATTCTTTACATTTTGCACCAATGCCTCTGTTTTTCTTGTCCTGCTCTTTGGTTCTGGTCTTCCTTGTTTCTTTTTCCCAGAGGAGTTTTGACTAGTAGGTCACTGGAAACACAGAACCAGAAAAGCAGCTTCTGTTTTAAAGGTGTGTCTGGTGGCCATCAGAATAGAAGATATGTCGGAGGAGTCATCCTAAAGAGTGCAAATCCAGAAGGCGAAAGGACCCAATGCAAGGCCAGTTTGTTGTTCTTGCTGGACAAGAAAGAAATCAGAGGAAATTCATCCTCCAAACTGAGAGGAAGTTTGCCTTGGTCTTGCTGAAGTAGAGGCTGGAAGCTAATAGATGAGGGGGGTGGGGATGGGGTGGGTGGGTAAGAAAGTCACTGCTGGAGGCCAAACCCCAGCCCCAAGGTGAGAAGGTCTCAGGCATCAGCCACTCCATGGAAATCGCTCTGGCCCAACATGGACAGGACTATCTGGAAGGTGCTTCTGGTGTTTGGGGACGTAGTGTCCTTCCGCTTTCATGGTCCCCGGATCTTCTGCTGCATGTTCAAGGTTTCTAGGAACTACTCCACGGCCTCTCTGTGGAGACAGGTAAGTAAAGTGATTGGTGGGGGTAGGGTCCAAGACTGGGAGAGGCAGCAATACAGACTGCCCCCAAAGTTAGACACAAATACTGGCTCTGCCCCCCTTATCTAGGGAAGGCATAAGGGCAGTGCAGGAAGTCCAGCTAAGGGAAGAGGCTCCTGAGCAGTATGGAGCTTCGGGAGGAAAGGAGGGGCTAGAGAGGGACCAAGTGAGCAGCAAATGACGTTCTTAAAAGCACATCCACATTGTTCCCTCTTTGCTAAGGGGCAACCCAGACAGGTTGGTTCCTGGCTGTATTTTTCACCTTCAGAAACTGGTTTGTTCCGCAGGTATGCCCTGCCCCACAGAGAGACACCCACCAGGCCCCTGAACGCATGAAGCTGCCCTGTACTGAGACAGATCATGGTTCTTTCGCCATCAGCACTGCCTCCTCTGACTGGTAATGGCATCCTGGTGTCTCAGCTGAAGGTTTTTCATATCCCCCACTACCTGGTCCTTTTAATTAGAGATGGCAGGGAATCGAACCTGGGACCTTCTACCTGCAAAGCGGATGTTCTGCCACTGAGCTACAGCCCCTCCCTACTGAACCACATAGCCCTTTTAGACTTTTGCTCCATTTCCCTTAGATATTTACACTAGAACGAGCACTAAGTAAATAATTAAAAACAGTTCTGCATGGTTAAAACCTGCTTCAGCTGTGGAGAACTATTGAAGTAAGAAGTAAGAGGGCTGAAGCCAAATCCTCTTGGGAAAGGAAGGTTAAAAAGGAGGATTTGGGGGATTTTGACTCGCATCACTGGCCATGTGGAGGCACGGCATTTTCAGACTTGGAGACAAGTGCCACTGGGCAGTCAAAGAGAGTCACAACATCATGGTTGCAGTGTGCCGGCCCAGGACAGGTTTCTCACGCTCCTGTTTTAGTGCTGAAAGTACGGGAAGGTCTCTTGTCTCTCTGGATAAGATATCTCAGATCAGAAGCAAGGAATCAGCTGTGTGTGGAGGAAATAAAGCTTGCTAATGGGAGTGCTTCTGTTTATCTGCTCCTTATGGTCAAATGGGGAGTTTCCCGCAAATGAGAAAAGCTACCAGGGCTTCCATATAAAGAGGCCCAAACCCTGTTCCAGCCATCCCTCACGTGGCCCATGGTCAGAGCTGGTAGCCTTCTCCACAGGGCGCCAGAGGCCATCCACTTACCCCATTCCTACCCAGGGCCCTAGGTGGCAGGGGAGGGGGAAGGTAGGGAGCCACTTCCCTTTCCTCACTCACTTGCAAGAGGTCAGGACTCTGCTGCACGGCATCCTCAAAGAAGTGCATGGCCCAGTTAAAGTCTCCATGCTCCAAAAATTTCCCTCCTTCTTCCGAAGTCCACAGATGGTCCCAAGCGAGGTTTCCTCTTCTCACACATATCCCTATCAGAGAAGGCAAGCAACAAATCGGGTTTTATTTTTCTAAATGCATCTCATTGTCATCCCGCTCTCCCTCCGAGACCTCTGAAAGACAGGCGAGGGGCGATCCATTTAATCCTCTCAGCATCTTTGAGACTCCCTACATTTGTGGATGCACAGACACACACACACACACTTTGTCCATCTGGCCACCTGTGTTCCGCCCCACAAAAGCTGGTGCTGAGGCAAAACCTCCGTCTTTAAGGCTCCAGGAGGCTGTTTGTGGAGCATCAGACTCACAGAGCTGTTTGTCAAACAGGCCAGGCTGAGAAAGGTTTGGCCAAGGCCTCCTGGGCTCAGCGGAGGTTTCACCCCAGGTCTCTTCAACCCAGACTCCCCTGTCTGTAGCAGGGGACCCTTCCAAAGCATCAGGCAAGAGAGAAGGGCAAAAGGAGCTCCCCTTTGAACAGCATCATTTGTAGACGCACACCCCACCCCTGTGTCTATGCTGAAGTCTGCCAACTAGTGATTGTAGGGAGTTAAGGAAGGCAGGAGAGGATCTCTATGGTCAGTGGAGGAAATGGTACCCTCTCTGGACAGAAAACCTCCAAAGCCCAGGAGGAGGTCAGACCCCACCACCGCCACAGACACACAGGAAAAGCCACTACAGCCACAGTACTGAGATGGTGGCCCAGGCCTCCAGCCCCTGGGAATCCTTATGCCACCAGAGAGCAGCATGGAGCTGCCAGGCCATGGCCAGCCAGGGAAGAGAACTGGCCGGCACGCATTCTCAGGGGACTGGTACCTGCCTGTCATAAGGGGAGCTGGTGAGGTCCTCGTCATTCATTGGTCAGCCACAGATGGGCTGTCTCCTCCCCTTGGCTCACAGCTTGTCCCAGAAATGCACGTCTAGCTGAAGCAAAGCAAAAGGAGGCTCAGGAAGGGCCCTTCTCAATTCATGTATGGGGGGGACATCTCAGCTTGGCCACAGCACACTGGCTCTTGGGGGGGGTGTCAGGCTCAATAGCAAGCAAGTCCAGGCACTCTTCAAAGAAAGATATGCTTTATTGGAATACAAGGATGTTGCCCACAGTAATAAGCTATTGTCAGGAATGGCCTTCTCGGCCATGCTAGGTGCTGTTATAGTATGATGCAAAGCTGGACTAGCAAATGATCTCTTAGCGCGCACATGGGAAAACTCCCGGTGGGATATTACTTAATGACTGGGAGAACTACCCCCCACCTCCTAGTCACGTAGGACTGGAATATTTCCCTAGGCTGAGAAAATACGCCAAAGCCTCCTTGTCAAGGCCACTGCAATAACAGGCGGCGAAGAAGTGTTCTCCCACAGTTGCAGCTGGCAAACTATGCACAAGCGCAAGGGGCGGGAAGTGATACAGCAAAAAATGAACACAGTGTACATGGCAACAGAAGGAATCATGGCAGTTCTCTGACAGGGGGCTGACATCTTCCAGACTCCAGGGGCCATGCCTACCACCCACGTGCTCCTCTGAGCCACAACCATTAGAAGGGATGCTGTTTTCCAGAAGCGAAGGCCAGGTCTTCTGCCCATTGAAAATAATGGCCCTTGGAAGTATAAAGGGCCAATGCATTGCAGCCCAGCTGGGGGGAGCGCGTGCTCCCTTCTCCCTTGCCCCTCCACAGAAGGCTGCTGCCTCCCTCAGACCCAAAACACTCCCGAAATTCTGCAAGAGGAATTATTGTCACTCCCAGAATTTCAGCAGTATTGGGGGTCTTTCTGGATGTCCCCGAACTAAAACAAAACTGGGAATTCCAGGTTTAACTTCCAGTTAGGAATATCCAAATGCATCCCCATCGCCTGGGTCTCATCCCCAAGATGAGCAAGAAGAAAATAAGAACTGGGACTGCCGGGCTGCTCACATTCAGGGCACAGGAGGGAACAAATGCATCTTCTCATACACAGACACACAGTGAGAAAAACACAGTTGTTGTCCCACTCGCACACCAGTGCAACAAGTATCCCCCACTTCCCTGTGAACAAGATGCCAGTTACTTTTCTTTCTTCAACTTCAGAGGTATTCCATTTCCCATCCTCCAGAGACCACCGTTCAGTGTAGTGTTGAGGTCATTTTCAGGACAGTATTTCTCATATCTGCAGTCAGAAAGCAGAAGGAACAAGATGGAAAGAGTCTGTGTTTCTGTATTCTGAGTGCTGCAGTAAGGACAGGCCAAATGCCAGTCAGTTTCTTTGTGATGTCTGTTCTTAGCGAAAGTCCAAAGGGCTGCTTCCCTCCCACACCTAATCTTTGGCAGACAGGGGCTTTACCTACTGGACAGCTACGATAACTGCCAACATCTCAAAACATATTTTGGTTAATAGCTGCTCCATGTCTGTTTTAATCTCCCATATTTAAAAAACTAGCTATAGATTCAACAGCTGGATATAAACCAAGCCCAACAGCTGTTCTTTGAATTCTCACACTTCTAAAAACTTCATCCCAAGAACCAAACTGGATTCCGCTTCCGCTTCTGGGCCCTCTTCATCAAGGCTGCTAGTTATTATCCCCCTGAAACCTCCCCCTGGCCTGGCACCACGGGGGGCAGGAGGAATGCTGCCTCCTCCTCCCCCCATGGGTGTCTGCCTCCCTGTTTACCGATTCAGCTCAGAATGCCCTCTAGTGTTGCCAACTCTACTGGGGTGCCATCTTCTGTCACCAGCTTTGAAGCCATCACAGATTTCCATGAGGTCTGCAGAAATCTCCCCGTGTACCCACAGTTTCCCCAATGACTGTCACAGCACGGCTGTTAGGGCAACAGAGAGTGGTCTTTGGGGATCCTTTCCTTCCCAGTCAGAACATCCCCCCCCCATTCACACAAGCCTTGATGCAGGGAGTATTTACAATGAAGCCAGGCTGGAGGGCTGCAGGCCCTTTGGTAGGGATTGGGATGGGGGGGGGGACTCACCTTTGCCAGAGATCAGAGCTGCAGATAGGTCAGTCTACTCTTCCAGAAGCTTCTGAGGTTTCTCAGCTGATGGTCTGCTATGTCCAGCAGGGCCTCTGAGAGGAATTTTATGAGGTGGGGCAAAAGAAATTCGAGGGCCCCTTTCCTGCTTTCCTGCTCCATTAGCTACCTTTTTTTAAAATCCAGAATGGTTTTAAGCATAAGGTCAACAAAGGTTAAAAAATAGGCTTTGTACTTACTGAAAAATGAGCTTTCCTTGCCTTTTTTGGTGAAAAATTTCTAATGGCCACACCAAAACAAATTGTTCTGGCCATGTTTGATTCAATACTCAGCCTGGCCAAATCCACAAGAGGTTCTTGAGACCTCAAAAAACTCTTCATCAGCTTGAGTTTGCTAAATGATCTCTCTGCAGAAGCTACTGTTGCTGGAATTGTTAAAAGAGTTCGTACTGCTGACATAAACATTTGGAAACAGGTCACCAAGTCTGGATTCTGTTGATATATTCAACAGATCCAATGGTTTTAGCTGTGCTTTTCCAAAATTTGTCTTCTGTACTGAAGGTAAATGCTGCATTTCTTTCAGAAAATCCTCATCATTAAGATCATCAGGATATTGTTTTGATAAAAATAAAGCTTTTCCTTTCAAGTCACCTTAAGACATGGTGAGGGATTTCCACAGAAAATAGAACTTCACAGCATTGAATCTTACAGTTCATCCTGCTATAGCCCTGTCTACCAAAACATAAAACACAGATTTTCTGAAGTGGGCTTCTCCTGGTGAATCATCTGTGTCATGCATTTCCAGCAAGTCAGCATCAGGTCTGTTATCACGCAGCCATATTTGGTCCACTGTTATAAGCTTGAGCTCTATAATCACAGAGAGGAATAGCATGTTCTTTCAAAGCATCAGTCATCAATTGAGCAATTTCTTCCCGCCTTTTGTTGCTACAATCTGCAAACTTTAGAAATCTTTCTTGAATTTCATACCATGTTTCTTTTAAAATTAAGAATCTCAAAAGAAATGCTGTTTGTTCTGTATGTGAGGAATCCGATGTGGCATCTACTATTACTGCGAAGTACTTTGCAGACATCCTCTGAAGCAAAATATGTTGTTTCACAAGATTTGAGCATTCTGCAATAAATTCATTTTGTGAGACAGGAGACAGATGATGAATTTGAAGTCGCTCACCCCTCTTCTGTGACTCCTGTACACCTAGCATGGGCTCCTGAAAGATGGGGTCCCACCTGGAAAACAGCTCTATGAGTCCTAGAAAGTTTCCATTGTTTGAATCACCAAGGTGGTGGGATGAACCATTAAAAGCCAGACCCCGTTCTCCCAAGAAGAGTACAGGATTGATGATGTGCTTTAAAATATTGTACCATTTCATTTTCATAGATGCTTCTAAGATGATGTTAACTCCTGTCCCAGATAGCAGGTGCCTTTCAACTTATCTGCCCAAAGTTGCTCTTTGAAGATGGATTTAGAATGTACCAATACAGCAGTGGTTCCACTACAACACTGGCCACCAGCCTAAACATTCTGTCTGCCTGGCTGGAGAGTCACATAATCTTCTGGTCCATGCTGCCCCTAGTGGAAGAAGATCTTGAGAATGCAATATAACAACCATGTAAAGGATAAAACTATGCTACGTAGGCCAGCAACATAAGATAAAAATCCTAGTCTTCATATGCACATTTTTATGGGACTCCAGGAAACTCTCGGGCTCCCTTTTGGCTTCTTTGGGGCCCCTCTGGGCCCAAGGGCCCAGGTGTGATGCACCTGCTGATCCACACCCCATAGGGCCTCATGTCCAAGTCCCCCCACTATGCATAGATGGGGTCAGGTTTTTGAAAAGCCTTTTTCTAGATATCCTCCAAGTCAGGCAGGGAAGGGAGGTTCTCCAACTGCAGAAACCATTATCAGAAGATAAAGGCATGGTCATGTACTCAGACAACAATTAAACAACAAATCCCTCCGTCTGTCTAGCACAATTTCATCCCACCCGTCCTCCAAGGAGCTCAGGGTAATAGACATCAGTCTCCCTTCCTTGGTTTGATCCTTGCAACCAGCCCATGAGATAAAGAAAGACACTCAGCAAATGTCATGTCAATGCGGATCTGAACCCAGATCACCCACCTAATTCAGCGGATCTGAACCCAGATCACCTACCTAATGGTACCTGCGGGGGTCATGTAAGAAACCTTAAGGCCTGTGGGCAAGAGAGGAGCAAAATGAGACCAGCAGGGCCAGCCTCCCTTGAGCTCCTGATGCCCTTGGATGGTATTTGGAACCCTGGCAGGGAACCCCGGCAACCAGGATTATCACCTTCGAATCTAGAATCTTCCCTCCAACCACCACCTCCTCCACCAGATTCTCTGGAAGGGCGGCAAAGGCACTTTTTTCTAAATAATCACACTGACGGGGTTTCGAGGACTTTGGTTTGCCACATTTTCAATACATCTCTCCAGCTGTCCGTTTAATACCAGGTTGAGCTGCAACATTTATCAGGGGATGTTATTGAGCTCCAGGCCAAGAAAAGCTTCAGCTGCCCCATTCCACATATGAAACTTGTGTTAAATGGACAGGAGACTGTGGTTGCCAACAACCCCAAGTTAGAGAATTCCAGGAGATTTGGGGGTGGAGTCTGGGGAGGCTGATGTCTGGGGAAGGGAGGGGCCGCCTGAGGAGGGTACAATGCCACAGAGTCCACCCTCCACAGCAGCTGCTTTATCTGTAGTCTGGACATCACTTGTAACTCCAGGAGATCTCCAGGCCCCACCTGGATGCTGGCAACCCATCCCCATCCCTTCAGGTTGCAAGCCTGAGACAGAGAGGGTCCAGCCAAGACCAGGTATTGGCTCTGTGGGAAGGCCAGAAGTGCTGGTATCTCGGGAAGAGAATACACCCCAACCCCCAAGAGCCGTAAAAGGGCACCAGAAGTGCCCAAATGAGGGGGAAGTTGGAGGCCCTGTGGCTGGAACTGGAGCCCTGTAAACAGGAGTGTCACAAGGACAAGAGTCTTTGTTCCCTTGGGAGAGAAGCTGGGGGATCCAAGAGGTCACAAAGCATCAGAAATGGTGTCCAGGCCTCTGCCCTGACCTTGGAGAAGTGGGGTGCCAGGCCAGGAACCCCTGTGGGCAGGAGAGGAGTGAGCTGAACCAAGAAGGGTCTGCCTCCCTGGGGCTCCTGGGTGCTCTGGGTGCTCTGAGGGTCTCGGAGTCCTGGGCAGGGAGCCATGGCAACCGGGATCAACGCTCTTTGGATTTCGAACCTTCTCTCCAACTATGGCCTCCAGATGGTTCTCTGGGGAGGCCAAATAGGCATTTTCTAAATAAACACACTGACAGGCTTGGGAGGACTGTGGGTTGCCAAGTTTTAGATGCATCCCTCCAGCTGTCCCTATAATATCAATCTGAGCTGCAGCATTTTTTAGTTCTGTTATTCAGTTCTGGACAAAGGAAATCCTCTTTCTGTGCATCAAACCTCTGTTAAAGGGACAGGACATGGTTTTCCAGGCCAGAGTGTTATGGAGGTAATAGCTGTTGGAAGTTAGCGTGGTTGTTATTATTTGCCCTTCTTACTGAATTACTTGCTGAATTATTTGCCCTTCTTACTGAAATACTTTGGAATGCCTGACTGACCAGATGCGGTTTCATTCCCGACTGCCATGTCTTTTGCTGAGGACTGGGAATGGGTCTGAGTGCCTAGGGTTGCCACCCTCCAGGTGGGGCCTGGAGATCATCCAGAATGGCAACATCTCCAGATGACAGAGATCAGTCCTCCAGAGAAAATGGATGCTTTGGAGGGTAGACTGGATGCCATTTTACCTCACTGAGGTCCCTGCCCTCCCCAAAACCTGCCCTCCCCAAGCTCCACCCCAAATCTCCAGGCCAGAGGTGGGAATCCTACGAATGCCTTGTCTTCTTTTATGCAACCACAGGCTTTTTCATTCCCCCTAGTACTTGCCCTTGCCTAATTCTCATGTTGCATTGTGTTGCTTTTGTAGAATGTTAATCTTAATACACCGTTAATGCACCATTTAATTGTTGTCCATTAAACCCATGAGTCGCTGTTTTCCTATTGGGAAGGGCACAGAGAAACACCTTCAGGGGCAAAGGGGCAAAGCAGCAGCCGGAACTCTGAGCAAAGCTAGGAGGAGCTCATGCCCCGTCCCCGAAAATACCTGGGTCACCATCTGACATTTGTGTTTCCTTGAGGAAGGTAAACAGGCAAGGAGGAGACACCCTGCCCAAGCAGTCAGCTTTCTTCTTGTTTCGCAGCTCTGGTTGAGGCCTGTCTTGTCCTCCCTCCTCAAGATTTTCTGGGCTGAGGAACACAACAGTCCGGAGAATCCCAGCTGGCCAGAGGGGAAGAGCTGCAGCAGACAGTAGAAGCTGGAGAGCATTCTGGGGCAGCTAGGAAGAGGCCGTGGGTGTTCAGCCATAGACACCTTCACTGTGTGAACTCTATAGCCTTCAGGGACTAGTCTGGTCTTCTCTTGCCCTTCCCAAAGTTCTCCCTGCTGAAGCTTGCCTCCAGGCCCACAGCTGCTCCCCAGCCATGTGCTGGGTCTCGAACATCTGCTGCTATAATCTCTGCCACCCCCGCATCTGCTTATTGCCCCCTTCTGACTATTATGATTATTAACAGTACTGTTATAAGACTGAAGACCTGGGGGGAGGGGCTTAATGCCACGGTAGCAACACCTGAGAAGTTACTTCTGTCCTGCTGAAATACTGATAGCCTGTGCAGTCCTGGAGAAGGCCAAGCCACTGAACTTCTTCTATATAGAAATCAAAACTTTTGAAAGGACCCCAATGTTTAATGCCCTTGCTCTTACTAACAGGAAATGCCACCATCCAGAGGTCAGGCAGGTGGTTAAGCAGAGCCAGGCTAAGATGTTTGCATGCCTGGGAGAGCAGCAAAGGTCATTCCTACGCCTCGCTCATCCAGGTGGGGCACAATCCACTGTGAAAATTCTCCTGCAGGGGTCCCATCACAATGAGCAGGAGAACTCCACCGAAACACCATTGTTCATTTTGCTGGGGAGCTTCCTGGGTGATTGTGCCTGATAGTTCAAATCTACATGCTCTCACCCACTCTGCCACCTTAACGATGCCCAAAACCTGCTGCTTGAAGTTGCCACCTGACCCTACATCATAGGACAGGGACAACTGGACCGTTAACTGATTACAGTCCTAGGAGACTAGAAATGTAACACTTGTGATGTTAGAGCTAAACTTTCAAGTGCCTGAGCAGTGTGCCCGCTGTTGGATTCTCTGGTTTGGTACAGCCAGGAATCTTTACCTTAAGTGGCAGAGTGCTTAAAGCTAACCATGTAGCAAAGCATTGCTTCTGAGCCTGCTAGCAAACTTACAAAGTTGCCCAGAGCCCTTTTGCCAATTTCAAACAGATAAGAAATGTTTATTACAAAGAGATAGAAATAGATTACCTATTCTCAGGGCTATTTTTGGGCAGGAACACACAGGAATGTTCCAGCTGGCTCCTGAGTTGGCTACGCCCAGCAGGAACTCATAATCATAACAGGTCACATCCAACAGCAGAAACTCATTAGGATTGGCTACATGAGGGGTGTGTGGCCTAACATGCAAAGGAGTTCCTGCTACAAAAAAAGCCCTGGGTTTTGACAACAAACAAGGTAAACAGAATAAGGTAGGTGTGGCTGGATGACCACACTTCTAGTAACATGGGGGTGTGGCCTAATATGCTAATGAGCTGTGCTGTCAGGGGTGTGGCCTAATATGCTAATAAGTTTCTGCTGTTTGGTGTGGCATACTATGGTAATGAGTTTCTGCTGGGCTTTTTCTACAAGAAAAAGCCCTGCCTATTCTAGCTAGCTGGATGCTGGACACATGTCCAGCCTCCATGGTGCAAGACAGAGAGAAACGTGCACCTTCTTTGTGTGCGAGTGAGCGGAAGCATGTGAGAGGGGAAAAGGAGACAGAGACAGAAGAGTAAACAGGAATGAAACCATGGTGTGCCTGTCTACCTAACTGACTCCTTTGTAACCCTCCCCCACCCAAGGTTGAGGCCAAAGGGACAGCATCAAGCCCTTCTCTTCTAACACCAGCTACTTTGCAATCTTATTCAGACTGGCTAGATTTGAGTGAGTTCTAGAATGTTGCCAGCAACATGATGATGATGAAGAAGAAGAGTTTGGATTTATACCCCGCCCTTCACTGCCCAGAGGCGTCTCAGAGCGGCTTACAAACTCCTTTCCCTCCCCCTCCCCACAACAGACACCCTGTGAGGTAAGTGGGGCTGAGAGAGCTCTTCTGACAGAAACTGTCCTTGAGAGAACAGCTGTGCCAGAGCTTGTGACTGACCCAAGGTCACATCAGCAGGTGCAAGTGGAGGAGTGGGGAATCAAACCCGGTTCTCCCAGATAAGAGTCCGCGCACTTAACCACTACACCAAACTGGCTCATGATGATGCCATGACACCACGGGCAAGCCCCCCTCCCCAAGTGAGTCTCCCATCTGCTGCTAGACTCATGCTGGCACCTCTTAACTATCAAAAATATAGAGAAGCTTCTACATCAGCACATGGCAAACCTTTTGCCAGCAGCTACCCACAAGGGTCACTATAAGCAAATGCCTTCAGTGGTCGCTTCTGTCCCTGTAGTGGGGGGGGTGAGAAAGACTGGGGCTCATATGCTGCGATTTCGTAATTCCTACAAAGGAGGTAAGAGTTGAAATATTTTTGCCACTTTTGCATGCCATGCCAGGCCCCTTCAATTACCTTTAAAAAAACACTTTTGGGGGGGACAGTATCTATATTATGGAAAGACTATTTTTCTAAATGTTGCCATTGAGACCAGATCCTGGATACTGAAATAATTATGTTAGGCAAACATGTACGAATAGTACAAGCAATCTGTTTTAATGATTGTACTGTATCGTTGAAAGAGGCCAGTTGAGCGTGTAATAAAGAGAATTGAATGAATGATGATGATGATGATGATGAAGAAGAAGAAATTGGATTTAAACCCCGCCCTTCACTACCCAAAGGTGTCTCAGAGCGGCTTACGAACCCCTTTCCCTTCCCCTCCCCACAAGAGACACCCTGTGAGGTAGGTGGGGCTGAGAGAGCTCTTGAGAGAAACTGCTCTTTTTTCCCCCAAGAACAGCTCTTGTCAGAACTACGGCTTGCCCAAGGTCATCCAGCAGGTGCAAGTGGAGGAGTGGGGAATCAAACCCGGTTCTCCCAGATTAGAGTCCGTGCACTTCACCACTACACCAAACTGATCTTTTTCTCAGGAAGTTAAGTAGGTTATAGTTGGGAGCTTCCAGAAAATAAAAGAAGCAGCTACAAAGAAATAGGCCAAAAAGGGCTTTAAGAAGAAACCAGGAAGTTCTTTAGGGGCTGACAGAAGATAGTGGGCCACATGAGGCCGTTTGCAATGCTGTGAACCTGGGCTCCAAACTTTCTTCTCTTGCGTTAGCCCTACAGACCAAACTCAGTGCCAAAAGAGTCAGTGGGTGCCGCGGGAGACTGAGATGGTGCCTCAAGGTGGCCTGGATTTATTCGTCTTCTTCTGCCGGCTGCCGGCTCATGACCTCTGCGATCCACTCTACATAGTTGGCCACCTTGGTGTAAAGCCCATAAGTGCCACATTTTGGTCCCCAAGAAACTAGGCCAGCCACGTAATAGCGGGTCTCCTCGTGGGGGTCAACAATGGCATAGGCCCCACCGGCATCCCCGCCACAGCTGTCACTGTGGCCATCCCCGGCACAAATCATATTGTCTGTAAATCTGTAGGCCGAGAGGTCCAGAGAAGATTCGGGCTTCACTCTTCGGCACTGCTCCATGTTCACTACGGGGATCCAGGCTTTCCTGAGTACGACGCTCAGTCTGTCTTCTGTCCTGCCCCATCCAGTTATGTAGCCCAGTGTCCTCTCCGAGGGATCATATTCTGGGGATGCACCTGGTAAGCAGATGGTCGAGATGGTGGGACCCATTTTCACAGGTTTCTTCAGCCTTATCAGAGCAATGTCGTTATCAAAGTCTGTCCGGGAGTCTCCAGGAGCTTCGTTCCAGCCGGGGTGAACAAACACCTTGTCCACAGCTAGTGGCTCGGCAGTCTGCAAGGACTGTGGGCCGACTGTGAACAGCCCAGCATACATGGTTGGCCTCCGGTTTCCATCCAGCACGTGAGCAGCTGTGAGTACCCAGCGGTCGGAGATGAGAGCCCCGCCGGCTCGTGGGAATGAAAAGAAGATCTGCCAAGGGAAGTTTCCAAGCTCAGCCCTCGAGCCTCCGAAAATCCTTCCTGTATTTTGGATGGGGTTACGAGGAACTCCACAGACTAGAACGACAGGGCAAAAATGTAAACGTGCAAGTCACAGAAAAACAGATGAAATGACCCACACCACTTATATCTACTGTATGTCTGTGTATGTAAAGTGCCGCCAAGTCATGGGTAACTTATGGCAACCTGTGGGATTTCCCAGGCAAGAGATGTTCAGAGGTGATTTGCTGTGGTCTGACATTGTGTAGCAACCCTGAACTTCTTGGTGGTCTCCCATCCAAGTCCTAACCAGGGCTGACCCTGTTTCGCTTCTGAGATCTGATGAGACCGGGTTTGCCTGGGCTGCTTATTTTACTACATGGTTGAAAATAAAAGGGTATCCAGAGCAATACCTCCAGGGATAGGGCTCAACCTGCCCTCTGCCCTGGTTTACCCAGTTACCTGGGTTCACATACAGTGCCAGGTATCTGTGCGATGGATGGACACCTGTCTGGGGTAAGTAAGCTCTCAGAGTTTATAGAGACCCTCAAGAACTCTGACCCTCAACCCTACAACTGCAAGAACCACAGGATTCCATCAATTAGGATCAGATAAAAGGCTACCAGGTTTATTGGGAGATTCTGGATGGCCTGGATCCTATTTTGAGCTGCCCTTCTTGGTGTGGCTCAGTGATCCCCCAGGGTTCTGTAGCCCCTTCTGGTGCCCAGCCCTCCCAAACCTACCAGGTGGGTACGTTCAAGACACCAGTTAGTAACAAAGGCCACCCAAAGGACTGATCGACTGGCACTCTTGCAAAGAGACTTGGATGAAGAATCACCGGGGTTGCTCGAATCCCAAATGGTTAAAACCAGTTAGATGCCAAGGCCTTGCAGATCATTGACACTCGTGTTTTTAACCATTATGAATGACTGAACTCTCTTGGTAGATGAAAAGAGAATTTTAAAATGTTGTGGGGATCTTCTTTAAACTAGAAAGGCCCAATGGTGGGGATCCCTATTTTACAAATGTGGGCACTGTACCTGGGATGCAGATGGGAAGTTCTGTTTTCTCATTTTCATCTACCCATTGCCCTGCAGCAGAACACCGATAAATCCCTTTGGAAACAAAGAAGTATTGTGAGTAGTTCATTGCTGTTTGTTTGTTTTTAATCCAGATGGTATATCCAAACAGCCCAGTGGGAATCACAACAGCCCAGTGAGAATCCACTGGAGAATCACAAGCCAGTTTGTAATGGGCTATGCAGAGGTTTACTTAGGATTCTCACAAAGAATACTGGCCTAAATAGGGTTGACAGGTCCCACCCCCAGGCCTCCAGCCGGGGATTAAGGGGTAAGGTTGCCAGATCTGGGTTGGGAAACTCCTGGAGATCTGGGGATGGAGGCTAGGGCAGACCGGGACCTCAGTGGGGCACAGTGCCACAGAGTCCACCCTCCAAAGCATCCATTTTCTCCAGGGGAACTGATCTCTGTAGTCTGGAAATGAGCTGTAATTTAGGGAGATCCCCAGGTCCCACCTGGAGACTGGCATCCCTACATAGACAAACTTTGATCTAATCCAGCAAGACATGTTCTTAAGCAGCAGTACATACTCAGTGTCACCTAGCACAAATTACTTACACTGTTACATTCTTATATCAATTTAAAATCATTGGTGGGCCGCGGAGAATGTCAGTAAACAAAACAACAAAAAAGTAGGCCACACAATATCCAGGCCAGCCCAGCAGGATCTTCAGAGATTGTTTCACAAGGGAAGCAATGCATTGTGGGAGAAACGTCAAGGTAAAAAAAAAAAAAGATCAAGGTAAAGAAAAAAATTATTGTGTGTCCCTAGACCAGGTTTTTGTGTGTATGCATTCCAGAGGTTTGCAGCACATTACATTTTGCACTGAAAGCCTAAAAATAATTGAACTGTGTCTGGATACACCACGTTGGGGAGAACTGATCTGTTCAGGTTATGCTGACAGCCATCTTGGGGGGAAATAAGCCAGAAGTCTTACAATACTGTTAAAAACCCTCTTATTTGTACATTGCCCCAGGGTCTTTGTGAAGCATCTGGGAGCATTTCTCTCATCTTAGATGGTATCATGCGGCAGCTCCCCTCTTAACTGTTGGATTCAGGGCCTAGCCATACCTTATACTATTTCCAGGTCCCCCCATCCACTGGTACCTCCTCTCCTCTTGCCCAGGCAAAAGAGCCAGTCCTGGTTTTCCTTTGCCTCCTCGGTGTAGGAGGCATTTCGGAAGAACACTGGAAGCACCATGTTTGTGTTTGCAGGGAGGGGGGCGTCCACTGAGAAATACCTGCCCCCCATCCTAAGAAGATGCCGGGGTTGGAACCAATGTTCCCTCTAAGCTGTGGAGTCTTGTGAGCAAAAATTCTACTTTGTGAGCTACTGGCATTAAAGTTGTGAGCGAGTGATTTGGCTGCTGCATACATTAGTTTGCTCTGGAGCCGTCCTTCCTGAGCTAAGGCAAAAATCTGTGAGTTGGAGGCTAAGAAACTGTGAGCTAGCTCACACTAACTCAGCTTAGAGGGAACACTGGACTCGGAACCTCCTGGCATTTTGTGAATGACCCACCAGGTAGGCCTTTTGTGCTGGTCCCTACTACTTGTTTTCAATATTTGTGAAGTGCCCACACATTTAACAAAGTTGGGTATCCCTGGGGTAGTCTTTTTGAGCCCTGAATGGACACTATGTACAGAATATAAGTAAGGGACACACCGCTTCCGTTGTTCTTCAGTGCGTAATATGTATGGCAGTCATAGTGGATTTCGGCTTGGTAGTGAGTCTTGCCAGGTCCTGTTCTGTAATGGACATCTGCATTCTCAATGTCATCAGGCAGCCCACATTCTGCCGCTGTAAGAAAGACCAATAAAATGTTACGAGTAGCACTCTCACTCTGCCATCTGCTCCAGCCTGTATGTACATGCCCCGCCTGCATATTCACTCAGTGTGCAGGGAAGACAGCGGGTATAAGCATACTGGCCAGAACCCCTGCCTCCACTCAATTGTAACCCATGCAACGGTCACATCCAGGTCGGACTAATGTAGCTCACTCTACATAAGGCTACTCTTGAGGCTGACCCAGAAGCTCCAACTGGTCCAGAATGCAGCGGCGCAGGTCTTTACAGGGACCCCCATGAACAGCACACAGTAACCGGATCAGGTTCAAGATTCTGGTGTCAACCTTCAAGGCCCTTAACAGTCTGGGACCCACGTATCTTTGGGACCGCCTCTCCCGATACACCCCCAGAAGAGTGTTATGCTCAGTTAATCAGAATCCATTGATGATCCCAGGCCTGAAGGACAACCGGCTGTCTTCAGCCACAGCCCGGGCGTTCTCCGCCCTGGTTCCAACCTGGTGGAGCTCTCTGCCTAGTGACATCCGTGCCCTGTGGGACATAATGCAGTCCAGCCGGGCCTGTAAGGCAGAGATGTTCCACCAGGCATTTGGGTTGAGGACAGCGACCATTTCCATCTGGTTTGTGCTCCTCTCTTTCGCTTGGCTGGTATGCTTACCTTCTGCCCACCCCCCCACGAGGCAGTGGTAGAACTGACGTTTAAAGAAGTTGTTCTTCTCTTCTTCAGTGGCACAACTGAAGTTTAGCACCATCTAATTAGTTTAACTAACGTATTGAACTAAGTGTAGGCCCTGGCCCCTACTTTGTGGAATGGGTTCCTGTATGAGATCAGGGCCCTGCGGGATTTATTTCCCCCCCACACACACACACACACACAGTAGACTTAAAGAAACAGCTCTAGGAGACTCTGCTAGTGCCTCAAGTGCAATCAATACAAAGGAAAACCACCCTGAAGTACAGCAGTGTTAATGACCAAACTCCCCCCCGCCGCAGCAGACTTAAAGTACCAGCTCTAGAAGACTCACATTGCTGGTGCCTCAAGTGCAGGGGTGGCCAAACTGTGGCTCGGGAGCCGCATCCGGCTCTTTCACACATATTGTGCGGCTCCCGGCAGGCTCCCCGTCCGTTTGCTTTATTTGTTTCTCTCTCTCTTTCTTTCTTTCCACCTCTTTCCTTCTTTCTTTCCACCTCTCTCTCTTCCTCTCTCTTAGACAAATAAATATCATTAGATAACACATATCATTCTAAATATTGGGTTTTACCCCTTTTCTTTTTGTTTCTCACTTAATGTTAATAAAATGTTTCTCATTTAATGTTAATAAAAAGCAAATCTGCATAGTTCTCATCAATAAAAACGTGTGTGTGATATTTATTAACGTCTTGCAGCTCTCAAACGTCTGACGTTTATTCGGTGTGGCTCTTATGTTAAGCAAGTTTGGACACCCCGGCTCAAGTGCAATCGATATAAAAGAAACCTGCCCTGAAGTACAGCAGTGTTAATGACCAAGCCCCCTCCCCTTTACACAGCAGACTTAAGGGAATAAACAGCTCTACCCGATCGGCATGGCTGGGAACTGGGAAGCAGCCCCGCCCTCTGCTCCCGGCACTCAGCGGCAGCTCAGAAGGTTGAAGACAGGGAGGGGGAGAGGGGAAGAGAGCCATGGGCCAGATTAAAGCCCTGGGTGGGCCACTTCTGGTCCGTGGGCCGCATGTTTGACAACCTTGGCCTATTAGGTCACAGTCCCCTTTCTGTATTAGGACTTCAAGTTCCTTCTGCTTGTTTCCCATACTCTGCACATTAGCGTGGAGACATCGGAACCCCTGTTTCCTTCGTTGAAGTCCCGGATGCTGAAGAGGCCAGGCGCTTAATTCTGTGCAGATCCAAAACTGAAATGTGGCCCCATCTCTTCAACATGTGCTCAGAACTTCAGAGGAAGAATAGCTCTTTCTGCATTTTTCCCTGTCACACTCGACACGGTCTCGTGGATCACCTGAAATCCCACTAGCAGAAGAACACAGCACTTACGTTCACATCGGAGGTGTGACTCTCTCCACTCGCCGTTGCTTTGACAAGTAGAGTTGAAGGATGTGAAACTGCTTTGTGGCTGAAGAAAAAGTCAGAGGTGTGAGGCCAATTTACGATGGGAGAAAAATGCATCAGATTTCCATTCTGTTATTGCATGAGGGGGGATCTCAGGCATGTTACATCTATCTTAGAGACGTTATCTATCTATCCATCTATCCATCCATCCATCCTCCTACCTACTTACCCATCCATCCATCCACACACACACAAGTGACGGCCACAAGACTCATGGGGGGGATCCCATTCCACCCCCACTCTCTCGCTGAGTCCTGTGTGGCCCCTGGACATTTCAGCTGCTGCCACTGGGCCCAATGCTCTCCCTGGACTCTAATCTGGGAGAACCAGGTTTGATTCCCCACTCCTCCACATGCAGCTGCTGGTGTGACCTTGGGTCAGTCACAGTTCTCTCAGAGATGTTCTCTCAAGAGCAGTTCTCAAAAGAGCTCTCTCAACCCAACCTACCTCATGGGGTGTCTGTTGTGGGGAGGTAGGATTGTAAAACAATCTGAGACTCCTTCGAGTAGTGAAGGGTGGGGTATAAATCCAATCTCTTCTTCATCTCCCTGGCTTCCCCTTTGACATGGAGCCTAGCATATAGTGCTCCATCTGTACCTTGAGGCTAATAGCCACTGACAGACCTCTGCTCCACATGTTTATCCAATCCCCTCTTGAAGCTGTCCATATGTTTTCTTCACTGTTTGTTGTAAATGACTTCTTTTCTTCTTTTTGGAAATCTAGCTGCCGGGATAGGTTTATCAAGGAGGAGAGCAGTGTGGGGAAAACTTTTAGCTTTTCCTCCCTGCCATTTTTTCACTGGAAAAAAGCTGTACCTTTACTGGCCCCGGCTAGAGCAAACTACGCAGATCAATGTATAAGGCAGCTGCATGTGTTTGAGTTACTTCTCCATCTTTGGGACGGAGCCCCTGACATGAAGGCAGAAATAATCCTACCTTAAACATCTAGAAATCAGGTTACACGAGACGCGACACGAAAAGCCATCATTGCAATAGGATTCCAAGCAGGGCTGGGGAAGAGCTTTAACGATGTTAAGGGTGAACTTACTGTCACAATCTTATAGCCTTCTATGCAGGTCACCTTCACAGAATCCCTGAAGACATAGCGCTCTCTTTTGGGGTCCAGGACAGAGTTTTCGGTAACATTCTGTGGACAGGGTATGGCTTTGAAAATGGAAAAAGACATCAGGACATCTGTTTTCTCTGTCCCCCCCCCCTTCCCATTTTCTATTTATTTTTATTTTATTTCGACGCTTTCTTTTCACCCAAGTAGGGTCCCCAAAGCTTTTCTAGTGTGTGTTTTTTAAAAAAACCCTCACCTCTATTCATGAAGGTGCTAATCCATATCAGATAACCATCACACAATTTATCATCCTTCCCGCTGAGAGGGTTGTTTATTTATTCAGTGCATTCTTATCCTGACTTTCCTCCAAGAAGCTCAGAGTAACACATGGGGACTCTGGCTCAGTGGTATAAGAGTTTGTTTGGCATGCAGAAGGTCCCAGGTTCAATCCTTGGCATCTCCAGTTAAAAGATCTAGCAGTAGGTGACGTGAAAGACCTCTGCCTGAGACCCTGGAGAGCCACTTCCCAGTCGGAGAAGGCATTACTGACTTTGATGGACCAACCGCCTGATTCAGGATAACAAAGCTTCATGTGATCAAAGCTACCTCCTCCCCTATATTATGCTCATAATAACATCTGTCCAGCAGGGGGATTCGGGGGCATTTGGGGGGGACATCGCACAGGGAATACTGGTTGCTGGCCAAACTGGATGGTAAATTTGCCCCAAAACCATAGCGTTTGCCCCAAAACCAGAGTTTCCCCATGTGATGTCCCCAATGTAATGATGTCACTTCTGGGTGACATCATTGTGTTGGGGACGTTACACGTGACATCCCTCTTTAGCCAGTTGGTCTGCAGTGGGGAGAAGCCCCTGAAACTGGGGGATCCTTCACTGGGACCTGGGGACTGGCAACCCTGTCTGTGAGCTAGACGAGGCTGAGAAAGAATGACCGGCCCAAGCTCGTCCAGCCAACTTCACTGCAAGTCAGGATTTCAACCCACATCTCCCCAGTCAAAAACTCCCACAGTGCCCTTCACCTTCATCTACCTCAGAAAGGCAAAGAAGTCCAGCATCAGTGAGGTTGCTTCACTCTGTCCCTTCAGAGCTGGAAACCTGAACATCCTCCAGCTAGATCCCTCATTCTTTTCTGGCCAGCTCAGAAGACAACCTCCTTCCCTGCAGGCAGCCACCTTCTTCTGCCCGACCCAGAAATCTGGAGATGGCTCTGGGACTACCCCCACCCCCATGGATTCTTCCTCTGCTGCTACCCTTCAGTCCATGGAAGATAAATCTGGATTACCCTACACGGGCCCGGCACCAAAACTTCTTCTTCTAGCAGCCCACCAGATTTCCTCAGCCTTCCCTCGCCCAACATCCATCTGCGATTTGTCGGTGTGCATAATCTATACACTGTTCTCAGGAGCAGATCCACCCCAGCAACTGTTTCCAGACAGAACTCATTCCACTGACAGAAGTTCTTCACCTACCCTTCAGGTTGCTAACTCCAGGCAGGGAAATTCCTGGAGATACATGAGTGGAGCCTTGGAAGGGCAGAGACCTCAGTACGGTATAATGCCATACAGAGTCCACCCTAAAGTAGCCATTTTCCTGGGGGAACTGATCTCTGTTGCCTGAAGGGCAGACGTAATTCCAGGTGTCACACCTAACAGCCTTCCTTGGCTGGTTTTTATAGCCATATGCTTAAGGGTCGAACTTGCAGCCAGCCGCTCAGGAGTAACTCTGTAACTACTCAAGCAGTTGGCATCAGGCCAGGAGGCGAGCACTTTGTCATCTC
The DNA here is from genome assembly GCA_029375565.1 of Gekko gecko. Taxonomy (NCBI): domain Eukaryota; kingdom Metazoa; phylum Chordata; class Lepidosauria; order Squamata; family Gekkonidae; genus Gekko; species Gekko gecko. The sequence continues at coordinate 143,971,922 of JAPDNY010000007.1, read as the reverse complement.
TCCTGTAGTCCTGCTCATAGCCTCTGTCTGTGATGCTCAGTACTGGAGGGCTGGGAATGATTAACTTAGTTTCACCTGTTGACTCAGGGCTGGAGACTGGGTGGCTCTGCACCAGCTGTTGGCTGTGAACCCTGACAAGCCTGCAGTTCATTCTCCTCCTTGCTGGCTTCTGCTGACTCAGAGCTGGCTACACGGGGCTCCTCTTCTCCTGAGGAGTCCTTGCTGAACCCTGGCTCACCCGTGACACCAGGAGATCTCCAGGCCCTATCTGAAGGATAGCCAGTTTACCTATTCTTGCCTAGAAGTTCCACCTTTGTTCCTTGAAAACATTTGTTTGTTTGTTTGACTGTTCCACTACAAACTGCCTATTTCTCTGTCTCTGAGAAATAGGAGTATACCCCATATATTTGCTCTCCAGATGCTCTCCAGATGCTGGAGCTTCAGCTGGGAACCAAACGGTTTCTAGAATGTTTTGCTTAATTGCCCGCTGCTTTTACCCATGCGTGTGAACATTATCTATTGGCTTCTGCTACAGGGGGGTGCTGCTTGAATGTAGTATATCTTAGCAGGCCCTATTGTATGTGGCCATTACAGACACAAGCTGTACACGTGTCTTTGGTTCTGTTTCACCATTAAACATTGTCTTCTGAAGAAGCCCTGTGTCGTGTGAGCTGACTGAGGAACCTGACACCTTGGGGGTATCTATACTCACGGTCTCCAAAGTAGCGGATTTTCCAGCCTTTGCCTTGCGTATATTTGTTGGTACGGAAATCGATCTTGAGGCTACTGTTTTGCACCTTGATTTCTGAAGGGCCTGTGAATATGTTGCCACAGAAGGGACCAAAACGTTGATCTCCTGCCGAGACCTGAGGGAACAACCAGTGAGAGGACTGGATAAATGTAAACAGAAATGAAGAGGCAGGTAATATAGACCAGGGAAAGAGGGATTTGAGTAGAATGAAGCCAGAAAATTATATTTAAGGGGCCTCAGGGTACACTTGAGGGTACTATATGTCAGCGCAATGCAACAAAGGTATAAAGAATGCAAATAAGTTACTGAATTCATTGGACAGTTTAAATAAAATGCAAGAACAATTAAAGTGAAATATGAGACAACTGAAACTGCAGATGTTTTGTACATACACATACAAAAAGAGACTCGCAGGGACTTTTCCCATTCTTTTACCTCAGTTTTCCTGCCCCCAACAGCACTTTCTCTTTTTCATCCTCCCCCAGTGCTTTCTGGGCCGTTCTGCTGTCCCTTCATTCCATTTTCTCATCCCCCTTCCATAGAGTTGCTGACCTCCACGTGATAGCTGGAGATCTCCTGGGATTGCACCTGATCTCCAGGTGAGAGAGATCAGTTCACCTGGAGAAAATGGCTGCTTTGGAAGGTGGACTCTACAGCACTATACCTTACTGATAGGTCCCTCCCCTCCTCAAACCCTGCTCTCCTCAGGCTCCACCACCCAATTCTCCAGGTGTTTCCCTAACAGGAACTCACAAGCCTAGCCCTCCACTTTCTCTCGCTTTTCCTGACCTCCTCCCTTTAGTTCTTGGACAGAACACCGGAGGCTGAGAGCAGATAATGCTTCTTGTTCAACAACTGGATAGAGGATTGCTTTCACTTTTTGTTTTGTCTCGTTATCCCCTCAAAAGCCCTACATTAAATAAAGTGAAAGCTTAACATTGCTAGAAGCAGGCTGAAAGCTTCACATAGGGCCACAAGGCTATGCCATTTAAAGGGGGCTGGCTGACATAGATTCAAGAAGGAGGAGGAGGAGGAGGGAGGAGGCAGAGGAGATTGGATTTATACCCCACCCTTCACTGCCCCTCCCCACAACAGACACCTTGTGAGGTAGGCGGGGCTGAGAGAACTTCTGGCAGAAACTGTCCTTGAGAGAACAGCTGTGCCAGAGCTTGTGACTGACCCAAGGTCACATCAGCAGGTGCAAGTGGAGGAGTGGGGAATCAAACCCGGTTCTCCCAGATTAGAATCTATGCACTTAACCGCTATGCCAAACTGGCACAGAACTGCAGCAGGGAGACCGAAACATTCATGGAGCTCTCCTCCCCTCTCAAGGCCATTGCTTACTGTTAAGGCATCGGGGCAGTTTCCTTCCGAGTCGACAGGCTCTGTGTCAAGACCCTTTTTCTCAATGGTCAGGACCACACGATATCCCGGTTCCAACACCACGTGGTAATCACAGTGCAAATTCTCAGAATATGGGCCAGGGTAGCTGGGGCTGGTGATTTCTCCGGTTGGCTCAGTGAATACATTCCCACTGCAGTTCACTAGAATTGGGGAGGATGCCAAAAGGTCAGTAACAAAGTTAGCAAATGATCTTTTGTTGGACCTGGTCCTCTACAACCTTCTCAAGGTCAGTAACCAAGTCAACAAGGGATCTTCTGTTGGACCTGATCCTCTTTAAGATCAGTTACAAAGAGGGTTGCCAGATCTTACCTGGCTGCCAACAGAGGGGGTGGTCCTGGTCCTTCTCTGAGACCTCTTTGGTGAGCACACTTTGTGCATGCACCACAACGACATCACCCGGAAGTGACATCATTGCACGGGGCACATGGCAGGGGACACTCGATAGTTTCAGAAAAAACTCTATGGTTTTTCCTTAGATGATCGAGCGTTCCCCCCCCCCAACATCCCGGCATGGTGACATCACCTCTGGGTGACATCATTACGCCACGCACATTGGGCATGTTGGCGCTAACAAGATGCTTTTGGGTGCGGGGTTCCCCCCACCAGCTGAATCAGCGCTGGTGGATTAGGGGCCGCAAAAGCGGGCAAACTCCTGCCCCCATTGGGGGAATGGAAACCCTAGTTACAAAGTCAACAAGTGATCTTCTGTTGGACTTGATTGTCTACACCCTACTTACGGTAAGTAACCAAGCAAGTCATCTTATGTTGGACCTGATCCTCTACATCCTCCTTAAGGTCAGGTTAGCAAGTTGACAAGTGATCTTCTGTTGGACATGATCCTCTACACCAGGGATGGCCAAACTGTGGCTCAGGAGCCACATGTCGTGCTTTCACACATGTTGTGCAGCTCCCAGCAGGGTGGCTGGGGAAGTGAAGGAAGTCTTCCCTTCCCCAGCCAGTGTTCCCCACCCTGGGTAGGCTTGAGGTGTGTGTGGGGGGCAGAGAAAGAAAGCAACTTTAACTTTAAATGCGTTCTCAAAACCCGCCCTCATCGGCTGGCTTGGAGAAGGCATTTGTCTCTTTAAATTCCTTCTCCAAGCCAAGCCAGCTGGCCTGGGGATGTGGGGACAGGTTGGAGAACACATTTAATGTTAAAGTTGCTTTCTTTCCACTTCTCCCTCCCTCCACCATCTATTTCTTTCTTTCCACTTTCTTTCTCTCTCTCTTTCCCCCTCCCTCCCCATCTAAAGTTAAATGTGTTCTCCAAGCCTCACCACACCACCACACTGGCCTGCTGTCTTGGCTTGGAGAAGGCATTTGTCTCTCTAAATCCTCGTCTCTCTAAACCCTTCTCCAAGCCAAGCCAGTGCAGCAGTGGGGGCAGAGGGCTTGAAGAACACATCTAAAATTAAAGGCATTCTCCAGACCCCCAACCCGTGGCCCCACTCATCAGCTTGGAGAAGGCATTTGTCTTTTTAAATCCCTTCTCCAAGCCAAGCTGGCTGGTGTGGGGGTGGGGGGTGGAGAACACATTTAAAGTTAAAGTTGCTTTCTTTCTACCTCTCCCTGCCTTCCTTCCTCCATCCCCATTTATTTGCTTTCTTGCCCCCTCTTTCTGTTCACTTTTCTTTCTTTCTCACTTCCTTCCTTTTCCTCTCTCTCTTCCTTCCTTCTTCCCCCTCCCTTTGTTTGTTTCTTCCTCCCTTCTTCCCTCCCCATCTATTTGCTTTCTTTGTTTCTGTTTCTTTCTTTCTTTATCTCTCTCCTTTCTTTCCACCTCTTTCACTCATTCCATCTTTTCCTTCCTCCCTTCCTTCCCTTTCCTTCCCTTCCTTCCCCTCCCTCCCCATCTATTTGCTCTTTGTTTCTCTCTCACTCTTCCCCTTTCCTCCCACCCCCATCTATTTGCTTTCTTTCCACCTTTCTTTCTCTTTTTCTCTTTCTGTCTTCCTTCCTTCTTCACTCTCCGTTCCTCATCTATTTGCTTTCCTTGTTTTTTCCTCTTTCTTTCCCCCTCCTTCATTCTTTCTTTTCACTTATCTCTCAGACAAATAAATATTATTAGCAAACAAATATCTATCATTGGATAAATAAATGTCATTATCAATATCTGTTTAAACCCCTTTTGTTTTTATTTTTGGCAGTCTTATTTAATGTTAATAAAAAGAAAATTTGCATGTTTTTCATTAAAAACATGTGTGTAATATTTGTTCATGACTTGCAGCTCTCAGACATCTGGCGGTTATTCTACGTGGCTTTTGTGTTAAGCAAGTTTGGCCACCCCTGCTCTACATCCTTCCTGAGGTCAGTAACAAAGACAAGTGATCTTCTGCTGGATTTGATCCTCCATGCCCTTCTTAAGGTCAGTAACCAAGGAAGTGATCTTCTGTTGGACCTGATCCTCTATACCGGGGGGGGGGTCAAGCCTGCTTAACATAAGAGCCACATAGAATAAACATCAGATGTTTGAGAGTTGCAAGACATAAATATTACAGACATATTTATTGGAAAACATGCAAATTTTCTTTTTATTAACATTAAATAAGACTGCCAAAAACAAAACAAAAACCACACAAAAGGGGTAAAGTCAGATATTGATAATGACATTTATTTGTCCAATGATATTTATTTGTTTGCTAATGATATTTATTTGTCTAAGACAGAGAGAGAAGTGGAAAGAAAGAATGAAAGAGGTGGAAGGAGAGAGAGAGAAACAAGGCAGCAAATAGATGAGGAAGGGAGAGTGAAGAAGTATTGGTTCTACAGGTAAGGATTATTATTTCACAGGTTGGGAGAGCCAGGCTCCTACCTCCACATGTCTTCCGGTCTTCATATAATATATACTGTGGGGGGCAAGTACAAAAGTATCCCCCAATGTAGTTATTGCAATAGTGGCTGCAGACCTTCTCCACAAACTCTGTACACTCGTTCACATCTGCAAGGAGTGAAGAAAAGCATCAAGAAGGATCTGTGTGGAATCAGGGAAAAGAGGAAACGACAAAGTTGGTGGGATAGAAACGTGGAAGGCAGTGGAAGAGAAAGGCCCTGTGTTAGCAGGAGAGTTCTGTCTGCCTCCCACCTGAAACTGGGGGTGACTTTGTGAGCATCCCTGCTCTCACAGCAAGGATCACTTCTCACTGATTCCTCACTTTGCACCTTGATAATCTTGAATATATCCATGAGCAAGCCTTTGACCCTTGGCAAGAATCCCGCACACGTACTCTCTTTCTCTGTGGGTTCACCTATTTGCCTCTATGTTTGGGTTGTCAACTTGGAGATGGGAAATTCTTGAAGATTTGGGGATGGAACCTGAGGAGGGAGGGGTTTGGGGAGGGGCCTCAGGTGGGTATCCTGCCACAGAGTCCAGTTCCCAACACAGCCATGATCTGTGGGAGAAACTGATCTCTGCAGTCTGGAGATCGGGTGGAATTCCAGGAAATCTCCAGGTTCCACCTGGAGGTGGGCAACGCTACTCTAGATTCGATTTATTTGAAGTTGGATTTTTTCCCTTATGTATATACAGCCTTGAGGACTGCTTTATCAAGGAGGGGAACCGTGTAGGGCCTTTCCTGCCATTTTCTTGCTGGAAAAGATGCCCTCGAGACATTTAAACCCCGATTAAAAAACAGTTTCCCCAGTCATAGTTAACAGCAGCTCAGACATAGGGTTTTTTTCCCCCAGTGAGAAAATAGCAAGAGGAGGAAAGGGTTAAAGTATTCCCCTCTCCCCACACCACTTTTTTCCTTGGCAAAGTAATCCTGGCAGCTAAATCTGCTGGGAGGGGAAGACATTTAAGCTAAAGGTGGAGAAAAAGAGCAAATATCTCAGCCCCCCACTCACACAGACACACAGAGACAACATTTGAAATGTTGGATAACTTAGCAGAGTAAAAGGCAATGACGCAGCACACCCATGTAAATTAGCTAAAAGAAAGATTAATAAGAAATTTGGAAGGGTTACATAAGAGGAAAAAGTCAATAAAATAGTCTCGCTGACTAGCGACGTCTTTCTAGTTACCATGCCTACTCCATGATGAATTCTCGCACCTGATATTAGAACGAAGGGAGGAAGAAGATCTCCCCCAAAAAAATAAAAGCATACATGCAAAATATCAGGTCACGTCACCAGACTATCGATCAGCCAACAACGTGGCTAAAGGTCACTTCATTACGAATAAGACCTCCTTCTCTACTGGTGTGGGGGGGATACCTGCCTGACAGTTCACTGATCCTAAGCTAACTAACTAAGAATTAGCACAAAGAAACAAAGAGGTTAACTCTTTCATGACTGCAGGGAGAGAACTTGCAAATATCCCAATGCATTCTGTAACCAAGGCAATGATGGAAGGAATCACAAGACCAGGAGAAATCCAAGTGCCAACCAGAGGGAGCCGACGACGACTTACCCACAGCGACGTAATAAGCCGCAAAGCCGGTGAATAGCTCTTCGTTGGAGAAGTCCGACTGAAAAGTCACTCTCAAGGTATTGTCGGGGACATAGAATTCCTTCAGGATGTGTGAGGCGGGAGTGTGGCTCTTCTTCCGCCCACACAGCTGGCCTTCAAGGTGATCCCCAGTCAGTACCTGAAAGGGACCGAAACGCAGGCCTCATCTTTGCGAGAAGAATATCTATATATTGTGGCTGGTGGTTGGCAATCTCTCTGGCTGGCACGCATGCTCGTGCCCTCAGCTCCCACACACAAAATAAACTACATCTAGACCCTCAGAGCCATTTTTTGCAGGTTGAGGGCAGGAGAGGATGTTCTGACGCCAGTTTGGTGTAGTGCTTAAGTGCGTGGACTCTAATCTGGGAGAACCGGGTTTGATACCCCACTCCTCCACATGCACCTGCTGGATGACCTGGGGCAAGCCACAGTTCTGTCAGAGGTGTTCTCGAAAAAGAGCAGTTTCTGCCAGAGCTCTCTCAGCCCCACCTACCTCACAGGGTGTCTGTTGTGGGGAGGGGAAGGGAAAGGAGTTTGTAAGCCGCTCCAAGACTCCCTTGGATAGTGAAGAGCAGGGTATAAATCCAACCTCTTCCCCCCCCCCAACAGACAACTTTCCCACTGGGCCTTATACACTGCACTGCAGAGTTGCTACTGAACATCAAACCGGCACACGTCTCCTCTGTGTCTCCTTCCCTTCCTCCAACCCCCAGCAGAGGGACGAGGCCTGTACCTTCACGGAGTCATACTCGCAGTTTTGAGAAGGCTCTATGTCCAGGTGGGTGAAGTAGAGGCGGATGCTGTAGCCAGGGGGGACATTGATTTCCCAGGATTCCAGAGTGTCATTAGGATAGGCCTGAGGGTAGTTCGGAGAGAGGATCTCTCCAAACATGGAGGCTGCATCAGAGCACGTGAAGAGGAAGCAGGTGATGAAGGTCCTGAGAGAGGAAAGAGGAACAGTGGGGAGTGGGCTGTTGTCTGCCCCCATCAGCCTATACCTTACAAGCTAGAGAAGCTGTATCAGCTTGGACCAGGCCCACAGCTACAATGGGGGGCCCCTGGAGCCCGGCCCCCTGACTTGCTGCCAAGGCCCCCTGACCTCCTAGGCAGCCCAGGCCCCCTGACTCTCTGAGCGGCCTGGAGGACTTGCCACCACCTGTTCCCTTACCCTACCTGCCAGCACCCACGCAATCTGCCATCAGGCCGACTTTCCTGGGTGTTTGTTGGATTTCTCAGGGCTCCGAGCAGCTGTTCCCTAACGGCTGGTGAGCGGCGCCCAATGGCTGCAGCGGCTTGTAGCTGCAAGACCCGAGTGGCACAGGGAAGGACAGGGCTGGGCCGGAGCCAAAAGGCTGCACCGCTCCAGGACCTCTTCCAGTGCCCAAGAGAGAAAGTTTGGCCAAGAAGTGAGCGAGAGACGCCTGTGGAGGGAAGGGAGAGCCAAGCGGCTGGAAACAGGCGGGGGGGGAGGCGCCAGAGAGGGGGAGGAGGCCGGGAGATGCTGACTGCATTGGCGATCTGGGGAGGGGGCTTGGGGGGTGTGTGCACAGGAGAAATAATTAAATTATCGAAATTGGCTAAGTGCCCCCTGAGAAATTTAAATGCCCCCTGACTCACAAATTTCTGGCTACGGGCCAGGCTTGGGCCCATATCCCTCTAGAGCAGGGGCATCGAACTCATTTGTTATTAGGGCCGGATCTGACATAAATGAGACCATTATGTGTGTCATAAAATGTAATGGCAGGTAGCGGAGATATAAACTTTATAAAGGACACAAACACAAAGGGTGGGTTTTTTTTTTTACTTTAAATAAAAACATGCTTAAAACATTGGCACCCTCGCAATGTTTTGTTTATTTAACAGTGACTAATAACGGACACCTCTTGCTCTGAATTATTGCATCCAAATGTCTGTGCTGCTGCAATCTTGAGTCTGCTGTTCAGGTGTGTACCTGTAAGCTGCAAAGCTACGATGACGCAGCAGCAGCGGAACTGGAAGAAGAAGCAGAGGACAGCCAGTTCTACTGTGGGCCTGAGAGAAGCCCTCCAAGGGTCTGATCTGCCCCCCGGGCCACATGTTTGACACCCCTGCTCTAGAGCACGATGGGCTACAGGGGTCCCTGACCTTTTTGAGCCTGCAGGCACCCCTGGAATTCTAACACAGTGAGGTGGGGGCAGTCACAAGATAATTGCCATAAAATAGTTAGAGTTGCCAGCCTCCAGGTGGGTTCTGGAGATCTCCCACTCTTGCAACTGCTCTCCATCTGACAGAGATCAGCTCCCCTGGGGGAAATGGCTGCTTTGAAGGGTGGACTCTGTGGCATTGGGCCATGCTGAGGCCCCTCCCCTCCCCAAACCCTGCCCTCTCCCAGATCCACCCCCAAAGACTCCAGGTATTTTCCAACCCAGACCTGGCAACTCTAAAAACAGCTGCCGTAAGAGGTGCCGCCAGCACCAAACTGGCTGCCACAGCTCCCTTTCCATCTCCCCGTGAAGACCACCCTTGGGGCTGTGACTGCAGCTGCTGTCAGAGCCAATCAGATCCCCAGCAGTCAATCAGAAGACTTGGTGGACAAAAGCTCCACCAGGCCCCTCCCACTTTCTTAAACGCACCTGGTGGGAACCAGGAAAGGTGCCAGCGGGGGGGGACCCCTGGGCTGTAAGACTCAGGACCCCTTCATCGGGACAAGGAGCCAGCGATGTTCCAGTGCAGTCCTGTGCAGTGTCACCCATCACATCTTGTGGAGGGACCCCCCCTTCCCCAAACCTGGTCCTTCCCCCCACCACTCCCCCTCATCCCCAGGGATTCCCCCACTCAGAGGAGCTGGCAGTCGCAGTTTGATAGAAAGCCCCTGAACCTGGGGGCAGGGGGGTGTTTCTTTCTCTTCCACCCCATGTCCTCCTGGAAGTGGCCCTCCAAAGGACCTGATGGGAATCCTGCATCTTTCGGCACAGCCTTTCCTCCCAGCCTTCCCGAACTGACTTACCCCATGCGGAAAAGCTCCATCTTGCTTCTTCTTCAAAAGGCAAGGTGGGTGGACTTCACAGGTGGACAAAGACAATGCATTTATTACCAATTGGTTTAGTTTTTCTCTCTACCAGAGAAGCCTCTAGGGATGCCAGCTTCTCCCAGGTGGGACCTGGGGATCTCCCGGAACTACAGCTCGTGTGTGGACCACAGAGATCAGTTCCCCCAGGAGAAAACAGATGCTTTAGAGGGTGGACTCTATGGCAATGTACCCCATCTGAGGGGCCCCCATCCCTCCCCCAGGCTCCACCCCCCCCCCCGATCTTCAGGAGTTTCCACACCTGGCATTGCCAACTCTACCCTGCCCCCCCCAGTGGCACCGGGACCCTAGAGTTACCCCTGGTTGGTACAGCAGCGCTGCTACTCCTCTGGCAAAGAGCAGAACCCGTAGACACATAGACATTATTATTATTCACCTTTAGTGAGTAAAACTAGTTCCTATAGCACAGAATCCTTTAGAAAACAAGGATGCTGCAGCAAACTATATACAAACTATATATATAACTATGTAACTAATATACTATATACAAACGATATGTATATGTAACTAATATAACTCTCTATATAACTATGTAACTCTCTCTCTCTCTCTCTCTCTCTCTCTCTCTCTCTCTCTCTCTCTCTCTCTCTCTCTCTCTCTCTCTCTCTCTCTCTCTCTCTCTCTCTCTCTCTCTCTGTATATATAACTATACACCCTTCCCCCAAATGTATGCACAGCACCATGGTGGGAAACGGGGCGGGGGGAGGCAGACACAGAGCTACGGAGAAGGGCTCCCCCCAGAATTACCAGCCCCTTTCCACGAGCCAACCTGCCCCTTCCAGAAGCAGAGAGGAGGGTAGGCTGGAAACACAAATACGTTCTTTCCCTATTTCCAAAAGGGCTCAGCCTCCAGCATGACACATTGAACCCAAATCCTGCTATTCAGAAGAATGCATTTCTGGGAAAGGATGTATAAAATGCTTACCTTGTGCTCCCAGTCTTTTGGTGGGTTCCCGTCTTTCTCTCCTTCTGTCCGGTGTCTGTCTTCATATCCCTTTCGAACCCACACTCACATTTCTGCGTTTAAAGTATTATCGGGCTGCAGCCCTCTGGCGCCCTCTGCTGCTGGAGAAGGGAATCTTCCGCTCGGTTCATCAGCAGGCCCTAGTAGTTGCACAATCCTCATTCCGGGCCCAGCCACCACCCCCTATAGATCTATAGGGGGTGGTGGCCCAGCCCTGGCCTGTGGGAGGAGAAAGGCTGCCGGATCCTTTCGAACTGGGCATTTTTGTCAAGGAAGTCAGGTGACTTCTGTGAAGTGAGTGCGCGGGGGGGGGCAGTAGCAGCATTGCACCATCCCCATGGAAGGCCGCCATTAGATCAATGCCCTAGTTATCTGTTAACCGCTCATTCAACAACAAGGAAAATTGGATGTTGTAAAGTCCTGGGTTCCTAGATGTGTTGAGTGAATCAGCTCATAGTTTACTTGGAAATTAGTGAAGACTAAAGACAAAGTAGCAGGACCGAAGCCCTGCTTAAATCCCCCAAAACAACTACACCCCAAACACATACACATACCCTGTGATTGGTTATTTACAGTGTACCATCTCCCACAGGACCTGTCTCGGGTCAGGGTATTCCTATTGGTCCCTTTCAGGATCCTAGGGTCTATTGTTCCTACGGGTCGAAGCTCCCTGCCTTTGCTTGACCACGTGCGAGCCCGACAGCACCTGCGGTCTTGGATGACTACACACAACAGATGTAGATTTCTGAGTTTCCTGAAAGCGGTCCTTGTTGGGGCGGAAGGAGAAGTCTTTGAACCTGTCAAAGCAAAATCAGCAATATCTTCCAGCAATTGAAAGACTAAGAGACAGGCAGCAGCAACTAGGGTTGCCAGATCTGCCCTGGCCACCGGCAGGGGATTGGCGGGGGGGGCGGTTAGGGCTGCCAGATCCAAGTGGGGAAACCCCTGGAGATTTAGGGATGGAGCCGGGGGAGGGCAGGGACTTCTCAGTGGAGTCCACCTTGCAGAGCATCCATTTTCTCCAGCGAAGAAGTGGGGAGTGACTCACAAAAGCTCACACCACGCCACCAATCTTCTTAGTCTTTAAGGTGCTAGGGGATCCTTGCTCTTTTCTGCTGCTGCAGGCAGACTAAGGTGGCGCCCCATCCTGATCGTTTTCTTCAGTGGAACTGATCTCTGTAGTCCGGAGATGAGCCGTAACTCCAGGGGATCCCCAGGCCCCACCTGGAAGATGGCATCCCTAGCAGCAACCCTAAGGCCGTCCTATTGGGCCTTCCAGTTTGGTGTCGTGGTTAGGAGTGCGGACTCTAATCTGGACTAGGCGGGTTTGATTCCCCACTGCTCCACATGCAGCTGCTGGTGTGACCTTGGGTCACTCACAAGTTCTCTCAGAGCTGTTCTCTCAAGGGCAGTTCTCAGGAGAGCTCTCCCAGCCCCACCTACCTCACAGGGTGTCTGTTGTGGGGAGGGGAAGGGAAAGGAGATGGTAAGCCACTCTGAGACTCCTCCGGGTAGTGAAGGGCAGGGTAGAAATCCAGCCTCCTCCTCCTCTTCTTCTTCTGCTGCTGTTCTGATGTCTGATGAGGAAACTGCAAGCTGGCCTCTGATGTCCCCTCAGGAGGAAAAAAACCCCAAAGGAATGGGAAAAAGAGATTGAGCTTCCCAGCTCCGGTATGCAGCAGGTATTCCCAGATTTAGGGCTCCTTGTTCCAGCAAGAAAGAGGGAAGAGAAGAGCTGCCGTTCTTCTTCTCACGTTAGCCATGGAACCGATGGGCTGTGAGAGGAGGTGGCCAAGCTGCTAGAGTGCGGCCCTGACTGTCTTTTATCCGAAGTGCCCGTCTCCCCTTTTCACCAGTAATGTTGCTTTGAAACTGAAGCAGGGGGGGGTGGCCCTTGTCGACTGCACTCCCGCCTCTGCTGAGTGTGAACCACAGCCCTTCCCACCCAGGCAGCCCCCCAAAAGGCAGAGGCCGGCACAGATTGGCGCATCACTTTAGCTCTGGCCCTCCGCGCCGGGGACAGCTGGCCGGGAGGGGGCAGAGAGGGGCGGGCACCCCCGACTTCGCCCCGCCCCTGCCCGGGGACTCCGGAGGGAGGGGGGCCGCGGAAGGGGCGCCTTTTCCGAGAGAGCGCAGCTCTGGACGCCGCCGGGCTCTGGCTTCCGCAGCCGAGGAGGAGCCAGCCGAGTCAGAGCTCCCCGCCCGCCCGCCCGCCCGCCCCGTCCATGAAGTGTCCCCCGTCGTGCTGCTGAAATCGCCGATGCTCCGGTAGGCCCGGCGCTCAGGAGCGGCAGCTGCCAGTGCTGGGCCAAGAGCGCCACTTCAGTGTGTGGGCGCAGCCCAGCCCCAGCAGCACGTCGGGGTCGTGGGAGCTCTTCAGATCCGTGGCGTTGAAGAGGGCCACTCTGTGGTCGCAGAAGCCCTTCCTCTCAGTGGAGGCGACGCGGAGGGCGAGGCCGGCGTGGCGCAGCTGGGGCTGGAGCGCCTCCAGGCCCAGGGGTAGCGCAGGTTGCGCCCCGGCAGCAGCACCCCCAGCCTCACCTCCACCACCCCCGGCGGGGCGGCACAGGCCCAGCCCTGGCCTGCGAGATGAGAAAGGCATTTTTGACAAGGAAGTCAGGTGACTTCAGGTGACTTCTGTGAAGTGAGCGGACCGGGGGGGGGTTTCCAGTGGCAGCATTGCACCATCCCCACGGAAGACGACCATTAGATCAATGCCTGAGTTTCCCGGAAGCGTTCCTTGTTGGGGTGGGGGTGGGGGAAGAAGTCTTTGAATCTGTCAAAGCAAAACCAGCAAAATCTTCTAGCAATTGAAAGACTAAGAGGCGGGCAGCAGCGACCACAGTTGCCAGACCTGCCCTGGCCACCGGCAGGGGATTTGGGGGAGGGCGGGGGTTAGGGCTGGCAGATCCAAGTTGCAAGCTGGCCTCTGATGTCCCCTCGGCAGAAAGAAGAAAAAGGAATGGCAGAAACAGACGGAGCTCCCCAGCGCTGGTATATGCAGGTCTTGTTCCAGGAAGAAAGAGGAAAGAGAAGAGCCGCCCTTCTTCTTCTCACCTCAGCCATGTACCTGATGGGAGGTGAGAGGATGCAGTCAGCTGCTAGAGTGTGGTCCTTTGTGTCTTTTATCCGAAGTGCCCGTCTCTTGTTTTCATCAGTAAACTTAATGTTGCTTTAAAACTGAAGCACGGGGTGGCCCCTTGTCTACTGCACTCCCGCCTCTATTTCAAACAAACCATGCCCCTTCCGTGTCCCATTTGCTGTGGTGGGGGAGTCCCCCTCCCCAGGGTCTCCTTCTCACCCTTTCTTCTCTCTCTCCCTCCAGTCCCTGGCATCCCCCCCGTCCCAAGACGGACAGCACTTGACCTGCAAGATGAGCACCCGCACCCCCCCCCCCCATGCCCAGAGCAGGTGCCTCCTGTTTCAGGAATCACTCTGCAGGAGATGGTGCAGCAGGACTTCCTACGTTGAGGGCCTTCCCCTGATGTTGCCTCCTGCCTCTGGGATTGAGAGGTTTAGTGCCTCTGAATGTGGAGGCTCCTCTCAGTCACCATGGCCAGTAGCCATTGATAGACTTCTCCTCCATTATTCTATCTAACCTGCCTTTAAAGTTGTTTATTCCTGCGTCCATCACTATTGTCACCCAGCTGCCATAAAGTGGGGAGGGAGAGACAGACCACTGACCAGCATTTGTACTTTCGTTTCTCACTTGCTTGTCTTAGCTCTCTCCCTGTATGTTTTATATGCCTGACCCTGAAGGCCTGGGTGCCCGGCTGAGCCACTTTCCTTAGAAGCTTTCCCAGCTCTGCAAATTGCAATCCGTTACTTTTGGTGGCCCCAGCCTGGCACCTTGATTGGCCACTGGCCTATAGGGATGACCTCTTTGAAACCACTATATCTTCCCTGCCGGCGCTTTCCCCCTCAGTCTTAACACAAATCCTGAATGTAGACGTTCTGGCAATTCTGTATCAATAAAGCTCTAACTTCAGAAGAAGTGAGTGGTTGGATCTGATTGCTGCAGGAGTCTGACAACTATATCCTCTGGCAGCGAATTCCACATTTTGATCACTCTCTGTGTAAAGTAGTATTTCCTTTTGTCTTGAACCTACTGCCCATCAGCATTATTGGATGCCCTCGAGTTCTCGTATTTGGGGAGAGGAAGAAAAAGTTCGCTTTGTCAGCTCTCTCCACCCCATTCATAACTTTATAAACCTGTATTGTGTCCCCCTTAGTTGTCTCTTCTCTACAGTGGAAAGCCCCAGACTCTTCAGCCTCACAGGGAAGGGGCTCCAACCCCCTAATCATCTGGTGGCCCTGCTCTGTACTTTTCCCAGCTCTGCAATGTCCCTTTGGAGGCAGGGTGACCAGGATTCCAAATGAGGCTGCACCATAGATCTGTACAGGAGCTTTGCAATACTGGTTGTTTCATTCTCAATCCCTTTCCTAACAATTCCTAACATAAAGTTTGCCTTTTTCACTGGTGCAGCACACGGGGTTGAATCCTTCATCGCGCTACCCACCACGACCCCAAGATCAGCAGGTTCAACTCCATCCGCCTACATTTGAAGTTGGGTTTCTTTTGTCCCCCTGTGCATCACCTCACACTCACCGGTACTGAACTCCCTTTGCCACACTGTTGCCCAGTCAACTGGTTTGTGGCGGTCTTCTTAGGTGATCCAGGCTTGGGTGGGTTTCTATTCAGATTTCATCCCTGGAACCTCCCCCGTGCAGTGGGGGAGGCAGGAACTGGCCTTGGGGGTGGGGAAATCCTGTGCCATGGCCTCTGCTCCCTCCCTCCCGAACCTTGTCAGAATAGGATGGGGGGGGGGGCGTTGAGATCCGGTCTCCGAACATGGTTGTGGTCTGAGACTTGAGGATAAACTGGGGGGAGGGGGCTTACTGCATCTTCCGTGACAGGGGGTGAGGGCATCTGGAAGGTTTGGGGATGCCCACCTTGCATGGGTGCTACCAATGGCGGTGGTTTGGGGATGTTTCTTGGTGAGAATCAGGGAAATTCAGGCGGATCCATTGGCAGTCCTCAGCAGCCCACGGGGAGAAGGAGGACTCGGCAGGCTGAGCGCTCCTCGGCCTTCAGGCCTGGTTCCTGCCTGGCTCGGCCGGCCGCGGGTCCGGGACAGCTCCATGGGAGGGCGCAGAGGGGCGGGCACCCCGACTTCGCCCCGCCCCTGCCCAGGCGCCCGGAGGGAGGGCCGCGGAAGGGGCGCCTTTTCCGAGTGAGCGCAACGCGTCCGCCCCGCAGGCGGGCTCTGGCTTCTGCAGCCGGGAGCTCCTCGCCCGCCCCGTCCATGGCCGCGCCGCCGCTATTGCTGCTCTTGGGGGCCCTGACGGCCCTGCTGGCGCCCTCCTCCACGGCCCAGCCCGCGGCCGCCAACGCCAGCGGCGCCCCGTCGATGGTGGAGGTGAGGGTGGGGGTGCTGCTGCCGGGGCGCAACCTGAGCTACCCCTGGGCCTGGCCGCGGGTACACCCCGCCCTGAGCCTGGCCCTGGAGGCGCTGGAGCCCGACCTGCGCCACGCCGGCCTGGCCGTCCGCACCGCCTTCGCCTCCACCGAGGACGACGACGGCTCCTGCAGCGACCAAGTGGCCCTGTTCCAGGCCACGGATCTAAAGATCTCCCACGACCCCGACGTGCTGCTTGGGCTGGGCTGCGCCCACATAAGTTACCCAGTGGCGGCCTTGGCCCAGCACTGGCGGCTGCCGCTCCTCAGAGCCGGCCTCTACGAGGGGAAAAGCAGCAGAGCTCCCGGCAGCACGACGGTGTACGCCGGCCCAGCGGGGCCCGCCGACCGCAGAGCATTCGAGGACCAGCTGCGCCGGCACTTCAACTGGACCTGCCCTCCCGTCTTTGTCATCAGTCCCGCGATCGACTGGCGCTACCACTCCTCCTTGTCGACCTTTGAGGAGCATTCATGGGTCACGCCCGCCCCCTGGCCCCGCGTTCACCGCTACGAGAAGGGGGGCGACGAGGCTGTCCGGTTCATCTAGGCCAACGGGCGAGGTGAGTCCGGAGAGACGGGAGCCCGCCGGCGGTCATTCGGCTCAACAACACCGGCCAGCCCTCCCGCCTCCGCCGGCCCGTCGCTCCCCCGCCCCTCAGTCCTGGCTGTACGGCTTGCCCGGGTGCCCCCTCTAGCGACCGGCAGCGGCACCCTGGTCCCTTCCCCCGGAGGACTCCTGGTGCACTGCGCCCTGTGTATCCGCCTCTCTCCATCCTTGTGCGCGCAGCAGGGGCTCTCCCGGCCCGGGTAAGAGAAGGCCGGCGGGCGAGGAGGGCGGGTTGCGGAGGGCGAGAAGGCGGCGAGCCGAGGGGCACGTCGAACAGAAGGGAGGGGAGGCAGAAGGGAGCCCCCCTCTTTCTCACCTTCTTACAAGCTGGTGAGTTTCCTCTTGCTGGCAGTGGCCGGGGGGGGGGCAGCTCTGCCTGATGCGGGCCTCCCGTCTAAGACCCATAATAACCTGGAGTGCCACAGGGGAGGGGTGGAAGGAAGCAGAGGGAGGGCAAGGGAAGGGGTCAGGTGGGAAAAAGTAAACGTCCATCTCTCTGGAGCCTCATGAATTCATAAGATTTTTACCTTGAAAGGAAATAAAACCACCATCAAACTAAAGACCAAGTCTTATTCTATAGGCAGCACCACAACATCATGCATCTGAGGATTTGAGACCCCACAACAGTGCAAAAACATGGTTCCAAAAATGTTTCCAAAGAACAGCCCCTCATGGATGTTTAGGATTTTTGCACTGGATCACCCCAGGCTCACCATCAAAAGTACATCTCATGTCCATAGCCACAGCTTGCACTGTGAAGAATTGCATCTGGAACTTTCTGGTGCCACCAAGCCACAAAAATATCCAAGGCAGAGATTGTTGTGGTCTTATATGTGACTGCGGAATATCAAACGCACTCAACAGAGACCACCAAATAAATTATGAAAAGTGATAATCTGCCTTGTGTTAACTAATTCCTGCGGTGCAGGCTCTGCCCATGGACATGGGAGGTGATTTCATGCTGATGTTGAGATGACCCAAAGCAGAAGCCGTGAGGATCCATGGTTCTGAACCATATTTTTGCAGCACGGTGTTGCCACGAAGCTGTGATCCATGACTTCTGTGGTGGAAGCCCTGCCCATGGAAATGATCCATGATTTGATGTTGATGTTGGGGTGATCCAAAGCAAAAACCATGAGGATCCATAAGGATCTGTGGTGCTGAACCATATTTTTGCTCCATGGTGTTGCCACGAAGCCGTGGATCCGTGATTTCTGTGGTGTAAGCTCTGCCCATGGACAGCCAGTTTGGTGTAGTGGTTAAGTGCGCAGACTCTAATCTGGGAGAACCAGGTTTGATTCCCCACTCCTCCACTTGCACCTGGCTGGATGACCTTGGGCAAGCCATCATTCTGATAAGAGCTGTTCTTGAAAAAGAGCAGTTTCTGTCAAGAGCTCTCGCAGCCCCACCTACCTCACAAGGTGTCTGTTGTGGGGAGGGGAAGGGAAAGGAGTTTGTAAGCCGCTCTGAGACACCTTCGGGTAATGAAGGGCGGGGTATAAATCCAATCTCTTCTTCTTCTTCTTCTTCTTCTTCTTCTTCTTCTTCTTCTTCTTCTTCTTCTTCTTCTTCTTCTTCTTCTTCTTCTTCTTCTTCTTGTGTTGATGGTGAACCTGGGTGATCCAAAGCCAAAATCCTAAGAATCCATGTTCAGGAGCCACGTTTTTGCTGCATGGTGTCGCCACGAAGCTGTGGATCCATGATTTCTGTGGTGTAAGCTCTGCCCTTGGACATGATAGATTTGATGTTGATATTGGGGTGATCCAAAGCAAAAAATCATGAGGATCCATGGTTCGGAACTATGTTTTTGCTCCATGTGGTTGCCTCAAAGCCGTGGATCTGTGATTTTTTGGTATAAGACGTGCCCATGGACATGATATGTGATTTGAGGGTGAGCTTGGGGTGACCCAAAGCAAAAACCCCAAAGTCTTTGCTCCATGGTGTCACTACAAAGCCGTGAATCTGTGATTTCTGTGGTGCAAGTTCTGTCCATGGACATGATATGTAATTTGATGATGATGTTGGAGTGGTCAAAAGCAAAAATCCTGAAGATCCACGAGGATCTGTGCTTCAGAACCATGATTTTGTAGCATGGTATAACCACGAAGCTGTGGATCCTTGATTTTGTGGTGGAAGGTATGGTCATGGACATGATATGTGATTTGGTGGTGATGCTGCGGTGACCCAAAGCAAAAATCTGGAGGATCAGCCAATTGAGGGAAGGGAGGCTTGGCTTTCTTTCTCTCCTCTACGAAGCAGGAAATAGGAGAGGCTGGGCAAAAGGAGCTGTGATACAGGAAATAGGAAGCAGGAACAGGAAGCAGCAGAGAGCCAGTTGCTCACGGGCCGCATAGCAGCCCGGCAGAGGCTGGAGAAGATTGTAAGCTGATTTGAGACTCCTTAGGATTGAGAAAAGTGGGGTGTAAGAAGCGGAAGCTGCCTTCTTTTGTTTCTTCTTCTTCTTCTTCTCAAAGATGTTTTGGATGGCCCATGCTAGCTTGATCTCATCAGATCTTGGAAGCCATGTAGGGTCAGCCCTGGTTAGTACTCGGATGGGAGCCCAGCACGGAAGTCCAGGGTTTGTACGCAGAGGCAGGCAGTGGCAAAGCACTTCTGTACATTTCTTGAATTGAAAACCCTGCAGGTTCACCATGAGTCAGCTGTGATCTGATAGCACTTTCTTCCACGAGTGCAGTCAACGGACCTGGGTGCTACCTTAAATTTTAGAGCCATGTTTGTTTTAGAGCCATGTGCGGCAAAGTGCTGGATCCACGTTTTCTCTGGAGCAACGCATAAATATTGTGGACACATGCTTTTACAGTGGTTTTTGGTGGAATCTACATGAAAACTGTCAGCACCCATGACGATCCTTGCCCTGTTTTCAAGCCATTGTTATCTCTCATGTAGTCCATGTCAACATGAGCCTGCAGTGCGATGTGGCTTCGCAGAAAGCTAATGCTATCTTAGGATGTATTGTGTCCAGATCACAGGAGGTGGTAGTTCCACTCTATTCTGCTGTGGTCAGGCCTCACCTGGAGTACTGTGCCCAGTTTTGGGCACCATACTTTAGGAAGGATGTGGACAAGCTGGAGCATGTCCAGAAGAGGGCAACCAGGATGGTGAGAGGGTTTGAATCCAAGTCTTATTACGAAAGGCTGAAAGAGTTGGGTATGTTTAGCCTGGGAAAGAGAAGACTTAGAAGGGACATAATTGCAGTCTTCAAGTATTTGAAGGGCTGTCATGTAAAAGATGGAGCGGATTATTCTGTCTTGCTCCGGATTGCAAGACTAGATCTAATGGGTGGAAATTACAAGGGAGTCGTTACCGGCTAGATATCAGGAGAAACTTCCTAACTGTAAGAGTGGTTGAGCAGTGGAACAGTCTGCCTCAGGAGATGGTGGATGCTCCTTTCCCTGGACGTTTTCAAGTGGAGGCTGGACGACCATCTTTTGGGTATGTTGTAGGTATGTAGGGCTATCTTTTGACTGTGCTCCTACAGAGTGCAGGGGGTTGGATTAGATGACCTGCAAGGTCCCTTCCAACTCTAACATTCTATGATTCTATGATGTGACATGTTGAGTCAACACTCTTTATGTCATCCACTCTGAGTCCCAATGAGAAAGGCACACTGTAAGTAGCGTAAGTAAAAATGTTTATTAAAGATGGGGTCTGGTAAAATCCATACACAAATTGTAAAGATATGCAAGGATCCATATTTTTAATGCATTTTTCTACCAATGAGGCACCATGAAATATGTGGTTTTTGTGATCCAGTTCATTGACATGGGTGTGATGTGTGTTTAGACTTTAGATCTGGATGGAGTCCAGGTAAAAATCTGTCAGAACAGAGAAAGGGCACCCATTTTTTTTATACCGTGGCAGGGCCATGAAACGCCGGATCCATGATTTCTATTGTTTTGTCCATGGCAAGCTATGATACAATAGTAGTATTCTATTGTTTCAGTAGTCCTGATCATATATCTGATATATATATAAGCCCTAAGGTACTGGTACATTGCAGCTCTCCCACTGGCTGTGCTGTGTGCTCCATCAGCCATTGGCCCATCAACTGCCACTCAAGGGTACTCATGTGCCATTGGCTGGGTGCCGGGTCCACTCCTCTCGCCCGCCCACTGCTGACTTGGCCACTCTTCCCTGTCAGAATAAACTGCCAAAATGGCTGTCTCTCCCAGTGAAGGTGCTTCTCCTGTTTGGCTCCTCCATGGCTGGCTGGCTACAGAGGTGGACCACCAGCTGTCAAACCATTCTCTTCTCCTCCTGCTGTAGGGCTAACTTTCCTCTCTAAGTGGCTGTTGCTAGGCTTGGTTCTGTCAGTAAAAAGGCATTCCTACTTTCGCCTTTGTGGGGAACTCAATGGGGCCAGTCGTGACTAGGGTTGCCAGCTCCAGTTTTGGAAATTCCTGGATATTTTGTGGTGGAGTCTACAGAAGCCAGAGTTTGGAGAGGGGAGAGGCCTCAGCTGAATAGAATGCCATAGAGTCCACCCTCCAAACAGTTATTTTCTCCTGAGGAACCATTACTGCCAATCTCCAGGTGAGGGCTGGAGATCACTCAGAATTGAAACTGCTCTCCAGATGGCAGAAATCAGATCCTCTGGAGAAAACGGCTGTTGTGCAGGGAGGACTCTGTGTCATTATACCCTGCTGAGGTCGCTTCCCTCCTGCTTGGGTCTCCATTGCGGAGAAAGACTATACTTTTCTTAGGTTAGAGGCTTCCGGGGGGGGATGGAAAGTTGAAATCAGAGTGGCAGGTAAAGGTAGGTTGATGGTTGGCTGGGAAGGAAATAGGGTTGCCATCTCCACATTGGGAAATTCCTGGATATTTGAGGGGTGGAGCCTGGAGAGGGTGGGGTTTGAGGAGGGGTGGAACTGCAGACAGGTACAATGCCATAGATTTCACCCTCCAAACCAGCCATTCCCTCCTGGGGAACCATTGTTGCCAATCTCCAGTTGATGGCTAGAGATCACTCAGAATTACAACTGCTCTTCAAATGGTAGAGATCAGTTCCCCTGGAAAATTGTGGAATCTGTTTCATTATACCCTGCTGAGGATGCCATCGCAAATTGATGCTGAGTGCCCAAGGCTGGGGCACCCACCCACAACCTCTTTCTAGAGCCCATTTTATTTATTTCCACAATGGGCCTTATTACTAAATTTTGAATAAACGCACATACAGCCCACTGTACATGCATAGATCTATTTGTAAGTAAGACCCAATGCATGTTCACTCAACCCATGATGTTGGGGACCAGTGCTGGGTAAATGTGAGGCTTGTACCACACATTCAGCTGTGCATGTGTTGACTGTAACATGAGAATTACTCAACACACATACAAAGGACGATCAGGTATATTGTGTATTAGGATTATAAGTATGCCCACTGGAACTTGTGAACAAAGCTTGTGTAAAAATGGTATGAATTCATGAAGATCTGTCCCCCAAATCCATGTTTTTGCACCAAGGCACTGGCCAAAGAATTGGATACATACTATTGTTGTGCAGTTTGTTGACATCAATGTGATCTGTATGCATTCTGTGTATCTTGTGGGGTTCAATGTAAAAATCATGAGGAGCCATGAAGATTTCTGCCTTGAATCCAGGTTTTTTCAGCCCCACGGTGGTGCCATGAAGCATTGGATCTTTGTTATCTCACTATGGGCATTGATATATATAACTTAACAGTGAATTTCAGTGGAGTCCACGTAAAAGTCGTGCAAATCTATCCATCGTGGCACCATGGATTGCTAGGTCCATGAGTTTTAAAGCGTAGTCTGGGAAAATGTTCTTGATGGAGGTGGGGAAGACACTGATGGGAACCCGGCTGCCAGGACTGGGGAGGGGAGACTGCTCCAGAATGCCCACCTGAGAAGGAGCCAAAGACCCAGATACTGCAGAGCATCTTAAGTCAATCCTTGTGCTTCATGCATGGCTGAGAGGCACGTTGCCCCTCAACACCTCCTCTCTGTCTCTTGCTTGTGTCTGACACACACTCCTCTGGTCGGTGTGGTTTCTCCTTAGTGGTCTACATCTTGGGGTCCCTGGAGATGTTGCAGGAGATCATACACTTGGCACAGGTTCAGAACATGACCAATGGTGACTACATCTTCTTCTACATGGACATTTGGGGGGCAAGCCTGAGAGCTGAGGGGCATCGCGAGGCAGCCAAGCCCTGGCAGAGCAAGGAGAGCCAAGATGTGGGAGGCCTCCGAGAGGCCTTCCAGGTAAGTCCAGGACTCTGTTGCTGGGAGGGAAGGGAGGGAGAAGGAGAATGAGAGAGCCGAGGACAGGTGCTGGAATCACCCCAATGGATATTCCCTTCCCTGGGTGTGTTGCGGTGCAAGCTTAAGGGTATGGTGGGATTTGGGGAAGGCCACAGTTTAATGTGTTGAGGGAGCATCTTCGGGAGATTTGAAGCCAAGATGAGTCCTGCAGTGGTTCTGAGCAGGTGCAGAGAACTTTCCCCTCATGAGGGAGTCCCCCCAGCCAGACTCTTTGCCTCGACAGGCAGGGAAGGGAAGTTGGTTTCTGGGGAGTCGCTCCAGACTGAGCGACAGATGGGGCACTTGTGGGGGGTCTGCCTTGGCTGGGCATTTGGAAGGGGGGGTTGGGAAAGGCCTCCCTCAGCAGAGAAGGGGGATGGTTTGTTTTCGGCCTTCTGTGCAGTCCCACATTTGGGATTGCACAGTCAAGGGCCCAGATGTGTGCCTGCACAGAAGGCAACTCAACGAACAACCATTTACAGGTAAGTGCAACCCTATTTTTTACCTGGATAAAGCCCAGTGGAGCCTCTGGCCTCCATTCTGTGTGTAGAGACAAGAGTTCCTGGGTCAGAATCCCTTGGCCCAAAGTAGGTGAGGGGGGACAGGGGAGGCTGGCCCTCCGGGATGGAGAGTCTTTTCCACCTTGCAGGAGACCAGCTCTGGCAGAATCCTGGCCTGGTAGACCTGCTGCTGTGTCTCCCGAGCTGCCCAGACCTGCCCTGGAACTGCTGAAGGAGTCCCAGCCAGCAGGACGGAGCTCCCTTGACCTTTTCCTCTCATTGCAGACGGTGCTGGTGGTCACTTCCCATGGGACCCAAACCCCAGAATACCAGGATTTCCAGAGCCAGCTGATCCTGCGTGCCCAGAGAGACTTTGGTGTGGCCCTCAATGACTCGCTGGTAAATCCCCCCCCCACTTGCATACCTTCCTGTTTGCTCTCTTATTATGGGATGGAGCCCAGGGCCTTTCGTAAGAAGTGAGATGAGAGAGATCAGCCAGCATTTTGGGGGCAAGGACACTTTTCATGTTGGCCTTGGGAATCTCCTGTCATGACCAAGAAATGACCCAGGAGATTCCTCAGGTTTAGAGTTGAAGAAGGCAGCTGTGGCTTAGCTTGGCAGGGGGTTCTCTGGGGTTGGCTTGATAAATCCAGGTCGACATTAGCCCTTGATCAGATGCAGGGAGTTTGCTGTTGCCTTCTTGGTCGTTCTCTGCTCTGGGCAACTGTTGCTGCTTCTTCCTCCCTGGCTTTGTCAGTTACTGTCCTGAATGCGTTTCCAGTGGTGCTCCCTGTGCTGTGTGTTTCATCCTTCTGGCTGACCTCTGTCCTTGCTTCCCCATTTTCTCCTGTTCACCTGCCCCACCCAGCATGCACTGCTTCCATGTTCTGCCTTCCTTGTCTGCTTCCAGGCTTGCCTCTTGTCAACTGGACTGGTCTTCCCTCCTTTATCTCTGTCACCCAACTGGATGTTGAAGTCCAGGAGTCTCCTCCATGTCATCTTTGAAGGAGGGTGACTCCCAGGCCTCATTTCTCGGGGGGGGGCTGATAGATCTCAGCTTTCCTGAGGCATCGTGGTTGCCAAATGCCCACAGACCAAGAGATTCCCAGCATCAGACCCCTGTTGCAGCCAAGGAGCAGCTGCTGGTCTGGAGCCATTCAGGGGCCCTCCGGCTCCCAGGCATTTGAGATAAACCATCAGGGGTCACCATGTGGCATTCCTTACGGCTCTGCTAGCATAGCTGTGTCCAGACTGTCCCCGGTGATGACCTCCAAGTCCAAGGCAGTGGCTGCCATGGAGGCGGGGGGGGGGACACACCAGGATAGTTCCTTAATGCTTCTCTCCCTCTCTCTGTCCCCCTATTGCAGGGGAATGTGGTGGCCGGCTTGTTCCACGATGTGCTCCTGCTGTATCTCAGGGCGCTGAACGAGACGCTGCGTGAAGGTGGAACCAAGCGGGATGCCAGCCGCATCCTGGAAAAGATGAGGGGCCTGAAAATCCAGGGTATCGGAGGCTTGGCGGAGGGGAAAGAGTGGCTGGGGGGTGGAGGACAGGGAGGTTGCAGAGAAACTGGGGCGGGGGGGGGGTTGGGGGAAGGCCCCAAGGGGATGTCCTGGGCTGAGACCAGTGGGGCCAAGAGGGAGCGGAGGAGGAGGGCTGTCTTTAGAGAGGATTTGCCCCAGAGCCTGTCCGAGAGGCAAACTCAGCCAGGGTTCATAAGTGACCACTGATGCTGGGGGGGGGGACACATAGAAATGATGTGTGTCTCCCTCCCTGCCCCCACCCCTCCAGGTGTCACTGGGACGGTGAGCATCGACAGCAACAATGACCGAGAGACGGATTTTGACCTGTGGGCCATGCGGGATGTGGAGAGCGGAGAGTACCAGGTGTGTGTGTATTGGGGGGGAGGAGGAAGGTGTCAGCCTTGTTTGGTGGGGGAGGGTCCCCCAGCAGCCCCACTGGGTCTCTGAAGGGGCTGGCATGCACCAGATAGGCACTAAAGAGCCCTGAGTGGGAGTGGGGGACCTGAGGGAGGTGGGAGGTGAAATGCCAGGGGGCCTCCAGGCCTTTCAATTTGGATAGGATTCTGGGAAGCTGTAACAGACGTGGAGGGAGGTGCCCCCTGGGTCTGTGGTCTGAATTCAGCCCATTATTTTCCTAGGTGGTGGCTCATTATGTGGGATCAGAGAAGCAGATCAAGTGGCTGGGGCCCATCCATTGGAAGAAGGGGGCCCCTCCTCTCGACAACCTGCCCTGTGTCTTTGACATGGATGACCCCTCCTGTGGTAAAGGTGAGTGCATTCAGGGGTAGAGGGATTCACTGGCCTGTCTGCATCGGCCATTCCTGAGCCCTTTCACCCCTTCTGCCACCTCCAGTGGTGATCCATCTGCCAGGCAGGACAACCCTTAATAAGGATGTTCAAACGCCTTCCATTTTACCTCACGTTCTGCTCTCTGGTTGGGAGCTGATTTTTCAACCGAGCAATTTGGCTGTTCACAAGTCGCTGACATCTTTTCATTGGGTAAGTTTTTGCATATTCGTATGGTACAATTGGCATTATTTCACGCTTTCGCGTTCTCACACATCCGAATGGGAGTAGGGAGGACTCTAAACAGCAACAGCAGCAGAAGCAAGAGCAGATGAATCCCTCAGATGGCAGTGAAGAAGAAGATGAGGAACAAGAAGGGAGCCAGAGTGTAGTGAGAATAAAACAAAACCAAAGAAGATCTGTGAACAGAAGAGAAAACAACGTTCTTCTCTTCAGGAAGCACAAGCAGAGGATAACAACAAATGAAGCTGCATGTTTGAATTATAGTTTTACAATCGCCACTTAATTAAAGATGAACAAATAATATACGGGGCATACATTCATATGTAGTATACATTGAATTTAAAGACCTGAAAGAATGCTGGGCTAGAGGAAATATTTGCGATGTGGAGTTCCTTTACCTCTCCTTTCATCCCCACTCCCAGAGCCTGACCTTTTGGTCAGGTTCTCTGGCAGTAGGGAAGGGGAACATGGGGGTGTCAGAAGGGCAATTCCTAAATAAGACACCGAGCACACCTGCGGGCCCTATATGCCATTAATATTCAATCTCTTAATGCACAATTTAATTAGCCTAATTATTTATTTGGTTTCCATCGGTGTTCCCTCTAAGCTGAGTTAGTGTGAGCTAGCTCACCATTTTTTAGCCTCCGGCTCACACATTTTTGTCTCAGCTCAGGAAGGAGGGCTCCAGAGCAAACTAATTTATGCAGTAGCCAAATCGCTCGCTCACAAAATAGAATTTTTGCCAGTAGCTCACAAAGTAGAATTTTTGCTGACAAGTCTCCACAGCTTAGAGGGAGCATGATCTCCATGACCTTTACCATATTGTTTCTTATACCTAGACATTTCATTTTCTTTCCCCAGTACTTGATCCCATTGGCTATTATGTGCATCTACTTATAAAAGTCCAAGAAGGATAGACCGTCCCTCAGATTTTAAGGCCTTAACTTTCAAAAGGAATGCTTTAATCCCTGCCTTAAACCTCCATCAGTTTTTTGCCCCATTCAGCTCTCAGCGCTATACCCAAAACACATCTGTGGTTAGCCAATGTATGCCGGGAAAAAAATTAATATTGAACAGAATCCATTCCCTCTGATCCGTCTATCCAAATTTCCGCACCATATAAGTACTGATTTGTTACTTTAGCATTATATACCTTTGTGAAGGAGAGAACAAACTCACCACCTGCCCAAGGTCCTCAGATAACAGGGCTGGCAGAGGAATTCTCCCACAGTTCCTGAAAGCAAAACAAAGCGGAGCAAAGCGCAAGCGTGCTAGCAGACATGAGATCATACAGTGGGCATGACAGTTAGCTGATATATAATAATATTTGAACTTTTCTGTAATTTATGATGCTATGCAATAAAAATCTGTTTTTTAATAATGAAAACCGTGTTACTCATTTTGATAAAGCATACAATTAACATCTTATACAACAATTACAATAATATCAAAACAACCTTAGGAAAGCAAAACAAATCATGTACCAATTGCTCTAATTCAGATTGAAAAATCTTTTTTTTATAGTACACTTCATTAAGTTTTTAGGGTACACAGGGGTGAAGGAAGAAAGAGGAACAAAGTAACCAGTCTTCAGCATGTGACTCTTCTCTACGTAGCCTTTCACACCGGAAAGAGAGAGACTGTGCAGTTTTAGAAGTTCACAAAGGCTAAATTTTTCAAATTGAAAAATCTTAGTGACATCTTCGAACGTACACATTGTACGAGCCCTGGTTCAAGTCGCTCATTTCAGGTGGGATCTTCTTCGGTACTTGTGCTCAAAGAATGTAGATCAGCAACAACAATCAAGATCCGTCAGATGCTCTCCATAATAGGAAAACGAATGTAATGTAGTTGACCTTGAAATCTAAACAGCACACAAACATCTTCCAATGGGAATCACCCCGCTTAATTTTTACTGGGACAGTCTACACTCTCTAGACATTGGCAAAAGATTCTCCAAGTATCTCAAGCAAAATCTTCCAAAACTGTAATAGAGTTACTAGGATCAGTTCCATAAATCACCATGTCATCCACAAAAAGCTGACTTTATACTCTTTTCTCTCTATAGCAATGTATAAGTACATTATGCCTGATGTATCCCACTAAAGGTTCTGTAGAAATGGCAAAAAGTAAGGGGGGGGTAGAGTAAAATTCCTTTGCTACTGTTCAGACCATTAATTCTAATTTTAGCTTTAGGTTCTGCATACAATAATCGAATGGCTTGCAAAAAAAATTTCTGAAGCCCATGTGAAAAAGAAGGGTTTATAAATATTATTTAACCTATCAAATGCTTTTTCTACATCTAGAACAAGAATGATGGGGTCATTTCATAGAAAAAGAGGTGCAGGAGCTCATTAGCATAACTCATTAGCATTTGCCACACCTCATGACATCACCGGAAGTGTGTCAGAAGGCAACACCCATCACTCAGGCTTCACTGAACTCTTTTGGATTGCTAGCTGGGGGGTGGGGGGGGACCTGCAGATCTCCCATCAGGCAGTGGTGGAGCAGCTCGAGGGCCAGCTCGCAGCAGCACTCTGCTGGGTTGGCCAGCGGGCTGGGAAAGGTGAGTGGGGGCTGCTGGGAGCCAGGGGTGGGGCTTGCTGCATGTGCCCACCCCCTGGGCCCCCTACTGCTGGAGCTTTGCTCCTGAGCGCTCCTGCAGGAAATAAGCCCTGGTTTCTATACTATTAAGTTTGGAAAAATTTATACTATTAAGGGTCTTTCTTATGTTGTCAGTAATGCTTCTATCTGACATAAAGCCTGATTGGTCTGGATGTATATAAGATATGATGAATGTATTGAAATGATTTGCTAATATAGCTATAAATATCTTGGCATCTTGATTTAATAGTGTTATCAGTCTGTATGATTTTGGGTGAGTGACATCTATCCTTTTTTGGAATAACTATGATGTTCGCATTTGGAGACCGTGTTTGACCATGTTTGGGGAATCAGAGCTTGGGGAAGTACCTGTTTACATGTCTCGATAATTGTATCTGGTAATAAGTGGATATATATTTTACAAAATTCAGTTGGAAAGCCATCTCTTCCAGGAGATTTTTATTTTTCAATTTTTAAATCATATTCATAATGTCCTGTTTAGAGGCGGGATTCGCCATTAAGTTGTTATGTTCTGGTGCTATTTTTTTAATGGAGATGATGAAGATAGTTTAAAAAATTATTCTGTGGGCAGTATTCCCTCTAAGCTGAGTTAGTGTGAGCCAGCTCACACTTTTTTAGCCTCCAGCTCACAGATTTGTGTCTTCGCTCAGGAAGGATGGCTCCAGAGCAAACTAATTGATGCAGCAGCCAAATCGCCTACTCACAGCTTTAATGCCAGTATCTCGCAAAGTAGAATTTTTGCTCACAAGACTCCACAGCTTAGAGGGTACATTGCCTGTGGGTCTTCTGATTTACAGAATTGTTTGAAGTACTGAGTTAAAATTTTTAAAAATTCTTTTGAGTTAGAGGTGAAGAGTGCCTGATTGGTTTCTAAGTGAGTGGATGATTTTTTTGCCTACTTTCCATGCCAGCAAGTATAGGGTTTGGAGGCTTTTATGCCGATAGTTTTGTTTCAAATACAAATATATATTTTTAAAATTTAGAATGACTCGAATAATTATAGTTTTTTTCCTTTCAATTAAAAGTTTTTCATATATTTTAACATGACAATTTTTTGTGTTTTTGTTCTAAGTCTTGAATTTTTAATAGTATTTTCATTTTATATTGTTCTCTTTTCTCCTTATAGAACGTGGTTAAGGAAATACATGTTCCCTGAACAATGGCCTTCATCTCATCCCAAGTTATATTCTGAGGAACATCACATTTTGAATTGATTTCAAAATAATCACATATTTTTTAATAAAATTATTGGTCCAATAAAAAGGATTTGTTAAGTGTCCAGTTCCATTCTTGTTTGCTAGCTGCTTTTTGTTATAAGTCACACTCAACCAAAGCATGTTGTGACAGACTGCAAAGGAAAGCAGGCTTTTAAAAATGCTGCTTGTGTCAGAGAATCAGGGAGTTCAAGAGTTAATCTTCCCTGGAAAAAAGAGCTTATGTGATTGGCTGCTCTACTGACTCTCTGATTGGCCAACATCAGCTGAGAGAGGAAATAAAACAGCTGATCTGGAGGGGAAGGAGGTCCGTGGCCTTTTGGCTTTGGTCTGAAATCTCACATCTGGATTTTTGGTATTTTAACCCCAAATAAATGAGGAAAATATATATGACTGGTCAAGGGTCATGTTGGAAGGGATATTCTGAAGTAGGTATGCATTTTCACACCTGGCGGACCTGTATTAATATGCAAATGTTCTGGAAATTTGCAGTATTTTCTGCTCGTAATGGGGCAGCATCTATAGCAACTACGCAGCAGCAGTCAGTGGAGGCATTGCATGGAGGCAGTGGCACTATGATGGACAGGGCTGCCAGAACCAATCAGGGGCCATATGGCAAAGGGGTGGTGTTCAGCATCTCAGGCAGGGGGCAGAGAGGGGCAGGCCACAGGAGTTCTGCACATTTTCAGGAGTACCCCCCCCCAAAACCCCTAAAGGGACCAACACCTGTTAGCAGATCCAAGCGCCTGATAGCGGGGAAGGGGTTTGAGCATTCCACTGCCGAGGGCACTCCCACACCACCCCTGCCAGGAGCAGAGCAGGAGAGAGGGCCACCAAGGTGGACTCAGATGCGGGGGCATGCAGCACCACCCATAGTCCCCAATTCCTCTTTGATGGAGTGGAGGTAGACTTGGACTGGAATGACCATCATTCCACTCTGGTCTCTGTCATTCCTGTTCCAGAACAATCAGTGCCCAGAGACTGTCATTCCAAATCCATTCTGCATTCATCATTACTTCCATGTGTAGTGATGCTGTTGTGATGTATTGCAATGGAAACCATGCAAGTCATTTGTCGTACCTGCATGCCAGTATGTCCAATGGGCATACCTCCCAAACCCTACCCCCCTCCAAAAACTTAGAGTCCATCTATTGCATTGGCTCCCTCCCAGCCATTGATTCCGGGGTCCCCCAAGATCCCCCGCCCCCTCAGCATAGGGTTGCCAGCCTCCAGGTGAGGCCTGGAGATCTCCCACTTCTACAACTGACCTCCAGCTGGCAGAGACCAGCTCCCCTGGAGGAAATGGAGAGTCAACAAATATATGTATGCAAAATCACTTACTGTAGTAATTCTGTAGAAAATTCTCTTCTATTATCGCTCACACGCAACGGATAAGAGAATTGTCTACAGAATTACTACAGTAAATGATTTTGCATACATATATTTATTGACACTTCGTTATTTTTGTCACGCATGTTGTGTTTGGATTTCCACCTCCTCCCGCGATCTCTCATTTTTGGCTTCCCCTGGAGAAAATGGCTGCTTTGAAGGGTGGACTCTATGGCATTGGACCATGCTGAGGCCCCTCCCCTCCCCAAACCCCACCCCTCTTCGATCTACCCCCAAGGCCTCCAGGTGTTTTCCAGCCCAGACCTGGCAACCTTACCTCAGTGTTACCTTCACAGATGAATTCTCCCTAGGTGGCAAAAGCTGCCCCCCCGGCAGACACATAGTTATGAACTTTGTTCATTCACTCAATTTATTTCTGACCTTTCACCCCCAAGTGGCTTACATCATTTCCCTGGAACAAGTGGGGAACGGAATCTGGGTCTCTGGGATCTAGTCTCACGCTCTAGCCACCGCTCCAAGCTGGCTCACCCACCCAGGCCACCCTCTGACCCCTCCCCCTTCACACAGAAGCCTGCCAGGGGAGGGAGGACAGGGCGTGTCTGTGGGTTGGGTGGGGGAGTCCGGCAGCTGCTGCTCCACCTTATGTGGTGAGCCAGCACGTCATGCGACCCTTTAACTCATTTTCTTTCAGTTTAAAAAGGTCAGCCTCAGGAGAAGGGTGGGAGTGAAGGAGGAGGACTTGCAGACCCCCCTCCCTTCAGGTTAGTGTTCAGGAGTTCAGAAAACCCTGCGGCTGTCCCGTAGTCTCTGGTGACACCGCTCCTCTCCCTCGCTTCCCAGGGTACCCTAAAACAAACTGGGGAACCACTAGCTGCCGCCAGCGACTCAGAGTACACTTATTGCTAAACAGGGTTGCATATCGAGCACTCGACCTGGATTGTCATGTGTAGAGTCCACCACGTTGCAGCACCTGGACGCTTCCCCCCCCCAAGCTCAGAAGGGGGCAATCCCTTGCAATGCTACGATTGTGAGCTGTCATGCCCCAGGGACGATGAGCTTCTCCCACTGCCCCTCTTCATTATCACAGTTCAGATAGCAGGACTGAATAGGTGTGTGGTGTGCGGGGCTTTTTTCGGGGGGGGCGTGCCAGAGTAGAGTTCTGGAACCTTTGGGGGGGAAATTATTTTTAAAAAATGTTTAAAAGTTCACGAGTTTTCAGTATACAGATTGAAAACTTCATTTCCCTCTTAAAAGTTCTGGCACCCCCCCCCCCCAAAAAAAAAAAGCCCTGGTGGTGTGTTCTCAGAGATCAGGATCAGGCCTTTCAAAATACAGGGAAGTTAAATAAATGCATTAAAAGAATACACATGATCTGTCCAAGCATTCCGGCTGATCAAGGGGGAAAAGGTGAAAACACGCAGTCCCCTTTCCAAATTGGTGCTTATCCTAAGGATGCTGGTCTTACTTGAAGCTGCAGTAGTTGAAAGTCCAGCATTACCTTAATTCTCGTGTTTGGGAATTTTGTGTGGACAAGGTGGAGTCCCCAGGTAAAAACTTGGTCCTTCATGGCTTGTGCCTCCCTAATCAGAAGCTGGAAACTAAGAGGAACTTCTTCCTTATGTCCCGAGAATTTATAATGTACTTTGGGAAGCAATGTTCCCTGTAAGTCGTGTCGTCTTGTGAAATTCTACCTTGTGAGCTGAAAAATATACTAGCCTTAAAGTTCTGAGCAGGCCTACATTAAAAAAAAGGCAGTTCACAAACATACAAACACGAAATATAAAGTATTTGTATTGCAAATCTCATGTGGAACTTATCGCTGGTGTCTTTAGCCGACACCGCCTTGTTAAAACAGGCATGTTCCTACTACCACTGTTTCATTTAGAAGTCATCATTCCATTATCCAAAATGTTCTGAGTCTTCAGAATGGGAACACTACCCCTTTAAGTAGGCTGACAATATATATTTAACTTGCATTAAAAATTGAAGAAAATTTTAACCAGGCCTTCTGCCCAGTTGAATTAGAAGCTGAAAGTTACTCCAGAATCTACTGTTATTATTACACTCTGTGTAAACTATATATGGCACTCCTGCATTTGAGCCCATTGGCATATGAAGGGCAGACCTTCCTGCAGAACCCCTGAAACGTGAGTTCCATAAGCCCTCCAACAAAAAATGCATTTCAGGGAGAAATCTAGCAAAGATCTTTGCTTTCCAGAAATAGTAATAAGACCACAGCACCAAAAAATGTGAAAAGACCATTAAAAAAAATCGATGAAATAACAACAACAAGAGGAACAATGGGGGGCGGGCTGTTGTCTGCCCCCATCAGCCTACACCCTACAAGCTAGAGGAGCTGTATCAGCGTGGAGGACCCATCTCCCCCAAGAGCACGATGGGCTACAGGGGTCCCCCGACCCTTTTCAGCTGCAGGTACCTTTGGAATTCTAACATCGCGTGGTGGGTGCAGCCACAAGACAGTTGCCCTAAACCAGGTACCACCAGCACCAAACTGGCTGCAGCAGCTTCCCTTCACTCACTCCGGGAAGAAGACCCCTGGGCTGTGACTGCAGCTGCTGCCAGAGCAACATTTAAAAAAGGTCTGCACAGCCAATCAAATCCGCAGCAATCAGTCAGAAGACTCGCTGGACAAAAGCCCCCACCAGGCCCCTCCCACTTCCTAAAAACTCCTGGTAGGAGCCAGGAACGGTGCCAGCGGGGACCCCCCCCGGGTTATGTTGACAACAAGAACGTGGGATCCCTTCATCGGGGCAAGGAGCCAGCGATGTCCCGGCGCAGTCCTGTTCAGTGTCACCCATTTAATCCTGTGGAGGACCCCCCCCTTTCCCAAACCCGGCCCTCCCCCTGCTCTCCCCTCACATCACCAGGGATGTCCCCACTCAAGGGTTGGCAATCACAGTTTGTCAGAAAGCCCCTGAACCTGGGCCGCGGTGTGTGTCTTTCTCTGCCACCCCACCTCCTTCTTGAAGCGGCCCTCCAAGGGACCCGACGGGAATCCCGCGTCTTTCGGCACAGCCTTTCCTCCCAGCGTTCCCGGACCGACTTACCCCACGTGGAAAACAAAGCTCCATCTGGCTTCTTCTTCAATAGGCAGGGCGGGTGGACTTCACCGGTGGGCAGAGAGGCCACACATTTAATAGCACTTGGCAGTGTTCCCTCTAAGCTGAGTTAGGGTGAGCTAGCTCACAGTTTTTTAGCCCCCGGCTCACACATTTTTGTCTTGGCTCAGGGAGGATGCCTCCAGAGCAAACTAATTGACGCAGTAGCCAAATGGCTCGCTCACGACTTTAATGCCAGGAGCTCACAAAGTGGAATTTCTGTTCACAGGACCCCACAGCTTAGAGGGAGCATTGGCACTTGGTTTGATTTTTCTCTCTACCAGAGAAGTCTCTAGGGATGCCAGCCTCCAGGCGGGACCTGCGGATCCCCCGGAACTACAGCTCCTGTGTGGGCCACAGAGATCAGTTCCTCTGGAGAAAATGAATGGTATGGTGGGTGGACTCTATGGCAATGTACCTCATCTGAGGTCCCTGTCCCCCCCAGGCTCCCCCCCATATCTTCAGGAGTTTCCACACCTGGATCTGGCAACTCTACCCTGCCCCCCCGCCTCCCACCAGTGGCACCGGGACCCTAGAGTTACCACTGTTGGGTACAGCAGAGACGCTACTCCTCTGGCAAAGAGCAGAAGCCATAGGCACATAGATATTATTATTCACCTTTGGTGAGTAAAAGTAGTTCCTATAGCGCAGAATCCTTTAGAAAACAAGGATGCTGCAGCAAACTATATACATATAGCGCGCGCTATCACTCTCTCTCTCTCTCTCTCTGTTTATATATATGGAGCTGGTGGCTCAAGTGGTTAAGACGCTGCACTGCAGGCTGGAAGGTTTGGTAGTTCAGCTGTTCAAGACCTGAGTACCGCATGACGGAGTGAGTTTGCCTTTGGTTCCAACTCCTGTCAACCTAGCAGTTCGAAAGTGCCTTGGCGTTTTTTGGACAGCGCTGGCTCTTTGGCTTGGAAACGGAGATGAGCACTGAAACGGAGATGAGCACTGCAACCCTATATATATATCACATCACTACACACACACCCCAAATGTATGCACAGCACCATGGTGGGAAACGGGGGGGGGGGCAGGCACAGAGCTACGGAGAAGAGCTCCCCACAGAATTACCAGCCCCTAGGAGCCAACCCGCCCCTTTCAGAAGCAGAGGAGGGCAGGCTGGAAACACAAATACCTTCTTTCCCTATTTCCAAAAAGGGCTCAGCCTCCAGCATGACACATTGAACCCAAATCCTGGTATTCAGGAAAATGCATTTCTGGGAAAGGATGTATAAAATGCTTACCTTGTGCGCTCAGTCTTTTGGCGGGGTTCCCGTCTCTCTCTCCTTCTCCTTCTGTCCGGTGTCTGTCTTCATATCCCTTTCGAACCCACACCCACATTTCTGTGTTTAAAGTATTATCGGGCTGCAGCCTTCTAGCGCCCTCTGCCGTTGGAGAAGGGAATCTTCCGCTCGGTTCATCAGCAGGTCCTAGTAGTTGCACAATCCTCATTCGGGGCCCAGCCCTGGCCTGCGAGAGGAGAAAGGCTGCCGGATCCTTTCGAACTGGGCATTTTTGTCAAGGAAGTCAGGTGACTTCTGTGAAGTGAGTGGGCGGGGGGGGGCAGTAGCAGCATTGCACCATCCCCATGGAAGGCCGCCATTAGATCAATGCCCTAGTTATCGGTTAACTGCTCATTAAACAACAACGAAAATTGGATGTTGTAAAGTCCTGGGTTCCTAGACGCATTGAGTGAATCAGCTCATAGTTAATTTGGAAATTAGTGAAGACTAAAGACAAAGTAACAGGACTGAAGCCCTGCTTAAATCCCCAAACCACACCCCAAACATACACCACACCGCGTGATTGGTTATTTACAGTGTACCATCTCCCATAGGACCCGTCTAGGGTCTGGGTATTCCTACTGGTTCCTTTCAGGATTCTAGGGTCTATTTTTCCTACAGGTCGAAGCTCCGTGCGTTCGCTTGATCACGTGCGAGCCCGACACATGTGATGTCTTGGATGAATACACAACAGATGTCGATTTCTGATCTTGGGGTGGGGGGAGATGTTTTTGAATCTGTCAAAGCAAAACCAGCAAAATCTTCTAGCAATTGAAACCAGCAAAATCTTCTAGCAATTGAAAGACTAAGAGGCGGGCAGCAGCGACGACAGTTGCCAGATCTGCCCTGGCCACCGGCAGAGGGGGTGGGGTTGAGCTGGCAGATCCAAGTTGCAAGCTGCCCTCGGCAGAAAGAAGAAAAAGGAATGGCAAAAACAGATTGAGCTCCCCAGCGCTGGTATGCAGGGCTTGTTCCAGCCAGGGCCCCCACGAGCAGCAGCGGCGCGGCCATTTGGGGCCCAGCCCTGGCCTGCGAGATGAGAAAGGCATTTTTGACAAGGAAGTCAGGTGACTTCAGGTGACTTCTGTGAAGTGAGCGGACGGGGGGGGGTCCAGTGGCAGCATTGCACCATCCCCACGGAAGACGACCATTAGATCAATGCCTGAGAAGCGTTCCTTGTTGGGGTGGGGTGGGGGAAGAAGTCTTTGAATCTGTCAAAGCAAAACCAGCAAAATCTTCTAGCGATTGAAAGACTAAGAGGCGGGCAGCAGCGACCACAGTTGCCAGATCTGCCCTGGCCACCGGCAGGGGATTTGGGGGAGGGCGGGGGGTTAGGGCTGGCAGATCCAAGTTGCAAGCTGGCCTCTGATGTCCCCTCGGCAGAAAGAAGAAAAAGGAATGGCAGAAACAGACGGAGCTCCCCAGCGCTGGTATATGCAGGTCTTGTTCCAGGAAGAAAGAGGAAAGAGAAGAGCCGCCCTTCTTCTTCTCACCTCAGCCAGGTAACTGATGGGAGGTGAGAGGATGCGGCCAGCTGCTGCTAGAGTGTGGTCCTTTGTGTCTTTTATCCGAAGTGCCCGTCTCTTGTTTTCATCAGTAAACTTAATGTTGCTTTAAAACTGAAGCACGGGGTGGCTCCTTGTCTACTGCACTCCCGCCTCTATTTCAAACAAAAATCCCAACAACGCCCCCTTCCGTGTCCCATTTGCGGTGGTGGGGGAGTCCCCCTCCCCAGGGTCTCCTTCTCACCCTTTCTTCTCTCTCTCCCTCCAGTCCCTGGCCTCCCCCCCCCCGGAAGACGGACAGCACTTGACCTGCAAGATGAGCACCCGCACCCGCACCCCCCCCCGCCATGCCCAGAGCAGCAGGTGCCTCCTGTTTCAGGAATCACTCTGCAGGAGATGGTGCAGCGGGACCTCCTACGTTGAGGGCCTTCCCCTGATGTTGCCTCCTGCCTCTGGGATTGAGAGGCTTAGTGCCTCTGAATGTGGAGGCTCCTCTCAGTCACCATGGCCAGTAGCCATTGAGAGACTTCTCCTCCATTATTCTATCTAACCTGCCTTTAAAGTTGTTTATTCCTGCGTCCATCACTATTGTCACCCAGCTGCCATAAAGTGGGGAGGGAGAGACAGACCACTGACCGGCATTTGTACTTTCGTTTCTCACTTGCTTGTCTTAGCTCTCTGCCTGTATGTTTTATATGCCTGACCCTGAAGGCCTGGATGTCCGGCCGTCACATTGCTCAGAGACTTTCCCAGCTCTGCAAATTGCAAGCCCTTACTTTTGGTGGCCCCAGCCTGGCACCTTGATTGGCCACTGGCCATAAGGGTGACCTCTTTGAAACCACTATATCTTCCCTGCCCCCTCAGTCCCCCTCAGTCTTAACATGAATCCTGAATGTAGACGTTCTGGCAATGCTGTACCAATAAAGCTCAATCGTCACAAGAAAGGAGTGGTTGAATCTGATTGCTGCAGGAGTCTGACAACTATATCCTCTGGCAGCGAACTGCACATTTTAATCACTCTCTATGTAAAGTAGTATTTCCTTTTGTCTTGAACCTACTGCCCATCAGCATTATTGGATGCCCTCGAGTTCTCGTATTTGGGGAGAGGAAGAAAAGTTCGCTTTGTCAGCTCTCTCCACCCCGTTCATAACTTTATAAACCTGTATTGTGTCCCCTTTAGTTGTCTCTTTTCTAAAGTGAAAAGTCCCAGGCTCGGCAGCCTCATAGGGGAAGGTGCTCCAACCCCCTAATCCTCTGCTTGGCCTGCTCTGTGCTTCTTCTTCCAGCTCTGCCATGTCCCTTTGGGAATAGGGTGACCAGGATTCCAAACGAGGCTGCACCACAGATCTCTACAGGGGTTTTGCAATACTCGTTGTTTCGTTCTCAATCCCTTTCCTAACAATTCCTAACATAAAGTTTGCCTTTTTTCACTGGTGCAGCACACACGGGGTTGAATCCTTCATCGCGCTACCCACGACCCGAAGATCTTGTTCTCTGTGTGTGTCGGCAAGTTCGACTCCATTCGCCTCTACTCGCCACTTACCCCAGCACTGAGCTTCCTTTGCCACACTGTCGCCCAGTCAACTGGTTTGTGGCGGTCTTCTTGGGAGATCCAGGCTTGGGTGGGCTTCTATTCAGATTTCATCCCCTGGAACCTCTTGATTAATTCCTGTTGGGAACCCCCGTGCAGTGGGGGAGGCAGGAACTGGCCTTGGGGGTGGGGAAATCCTGTGCCATGGCCTCTGCTCCCCCCCTCCCGAACCTTGTCAGAATAGGATGGGGGGGGGGCGTTGAGATCCGGTCTCCGAACATGGTTGTGGTCGGAGATTTGAGGATAAACTGTGGGGGTGCGTCTTCCCTGACAGGGGGTGAGGGCATCTGGAAGCGCCGGGTGCCCACCTTGCATGGGTGCTGCCAATGGCGGTGGTTTGGGGATGTTTCTCGGTGAGAATCAGGGAAATTCAGGCGGATCCATTGGCAGTCCTCAACAGCCCACGGGGAGAAGGGGGAGTAGGCAGGCTGAGCGTTCCCCGGCTTTCAGGCCTGGTTCCTGCCTGGCTCAGCTGGCCCTGGGCCCGGGACAGCTCCACGGGAGGGCGCAGAGGGGCGGGCACCCCCGACGTCGCCCCGCCCCTGCCCAGGCGCCCGGAGGGAGGGCCGTGGAAGGGGCGCCTTTTCCGAGCGAGCGCAGCGCGGCCGCCCCGCAGACGGGCTCTGGCTTCTGCAGCCGGGAGCTCCTCGCCCGCCCCGTCCATGGCCGCGCCGCCGCTATTGCTGCTCTTGGGGGCCCTGACGGCCCTGCTGGCGCCCTCCTCCACGGCCCAGCCCGCGGCCGCCAACGCCAGCGCCGCCCCGTCGATGGTGGAGGTGAGGCTGGGGGTGCTGCTGCCGGGGCGCAACCTGAGCTACCCCTGGGCCTGGCCGCGGGTACACCCCGCCCTGAGCCTGGCCCTGGAGGCGCTGGAGCCCGACCTGCGCCACGCCGGCCATGCCGTCCGCGTCGCCTTCTCCTCCACCGAGGACGGCGCCTGCGGCGACCAAGTGGCCCTCGTCAAGGCCATGGAGGCCCTCTTTAAGTCCTCCCACCCCCCCAACGTGCTGCTCGGGCTGGGCTGCTCCCACAAGAGCCACCCAGTGAAGTTCGTGGCCCGGCTCTTGCGGCTGCCGCTCCTCAGAGCCGGCCTCTACGAGGGGAGGAGCAGCATAGCTCGCGGCAGCAGCACGACGGTGTACGCCGGCCCAGCGGGGCCCGCCGACCGCAGAGCTTTTGAGGACCAGCTGCGCCGGCACTTCAACTGGACCTGCCCTCCCGTCTTTGTCATCAGTCCCGCGATCGACTGGCGCTACCACTCCTCCTTGTCGACCTTTGAGGAGCATTCATGGGTCACGCCCGCCCCCTGGCCCCGCGTTCACCGCTACGAGAAGGGGGGCGACGAGGCTGTCCGGTTCATCCAGGCCAACGGGCGAGGTGAGTCCGGAGAGACGGGAGCGGGCGGTCATTCGGCTGAACAACACCGGCCAGCCCTCCCGCCTCCGCCGGCCCATCCGAAGTCGCTCCCCTCCGCTCCAGCCCTGGCTGTACGGCTTGCCCGGGTGCCCCCTCTAGCGACCAGCAGCGGCACCCTGGTCCCTTCCCCCGGAGGACTCCTGGTGCACTGCGCCCTGTGTATCCGCCTCTCTCCACCCTTGTGCGCGCAGCAGGGGCTCCCCCGGCCCGGGTAAGAGAAGGCCGGCGGGCGAGGAGGGCGCGTTGCGGAGGGCGAGAAGGCGGCGAGCCGAGGGGCACGTCGAACAGAAGGGAGGGGAGGCAGAAGGGAGCCCCCCTCTTTCTCCCCCTCTTACAAGCTGGTGAGTTTCCTCTTGCTGGCAGTGGCGGGGGGGGGGGGAGCTCTGCCTGATGCGGGTCCCCCGTCTAAGACCCATAACCTGGAGTGCCACAGGGGAGGGGTGGAAGGAAGCCGAGGGAGGGCAAGGGAAGGGTCAGGTGGGAAAAAGTACAGTCGGATCTCCCTGGAGCCTCATGAATTCATAAGATTTTTACCTTGAAATGAAATAAAACCACCATCAAACTAAAGACCAAGTCTTATTCTATAGGCAGCACCACAAAAATCATGCATCTGAGGATTTGAGGCCCCACAACAGTGCAAAAACATGGTTCCAAAGCACGGCCCCTCATGGATGTTTAGGATTTTTGCATAGGATCACCCCAAGCTCACCATCAAAAGTACATATCATGTCCATAGCCACAACTTGCACTGTGAAGAATTGCATCTGGAACTTTCTGGTGCCACCAAGCCACAAAAATATCCAAGGCAGAGATTGTCGTGGTCTTATCTGTGACTGCGGAATATCAAACCCACTCAATAGAGACCACCAAATAAATTCTGAAAAGTGATAATCTGTCTTGTGTTAACTAATTTCTGCGGTGCAGGCTCTGCCCATGGACATGAGAGGTGATTTCATGTGGATGTTAAGAACATAAGAACATAAGAACATAAGAGAAGCCAATGTTGAATCAGGCCAATGGCCCATCTAGTCCAACACTCTGTCACACAGCGGCCAAAATATACCAGGTGCCATCAGGAGGTCCAGCAGTGGGGCCAGGGCACCCACCCACTGCTAACTTGGCCACTCTTCCCTGTCAGAATAAACTGCCAAAACAGCTCTCTCTCCCAGTGAAGGTGCTTCTCCTGTTTGGCTCTTCCATGGCTGGCTGGCTACAGAGGTGGACCACTGGCTGTCAAACCATTCTCTTCTCCTCCTGCTGTAGGGCTAACTTTCCCCTAAGTGGCTGTTGCTACGCTTGGTTCTGTCAGTAAAAAGACAAAGGTAAGAGGCCCTTTCCATTCCTACTTTGGCCTTTTTGGGGAACTCAATGGGGCCAGTCGTGACTAGGGTTGCCAGCTCCAGTTTTGGTTATACCTTGCTACAAAAACATGGTTCTGAAGCACAGATCCTCATGGATCTTCAGCATTTTTTGCTTTTGACCACCCCAATAGCATAATCAAATCACATATCATGTCCATGGACAGAACTTGCACCACAGAAATCACAGATTCACGGCTTCGTAGCGACACCATGGAGCCAAGACCTTGGGGGTTTTGCTTTGGGCCACCCCAAGCTCACCCTCAAATTGCATATCATGTCCATGGCCACAACTTATGCCAAAAAATCACAGATCCACAGCTTTGAGGCAACAACGTGGAGCAAAAACATAGTTCTGAACCATGGATCCTCATGATTTTTTGCTTTGGATCACCCCAATATCAACATCAAATCATCTATCATGTCCATGGGCAGAGCTTACACCACAGAAATCACAGATCCACGGCTTTGTGGTGACACCATGAAGCAAAAATATGGTTCAGCACCACAGATCCTTATGGATCCTCATGGTTTTTGCTTTGAATCACCCCAACATCAACATCAAATCATGGATCATGTCCATGGGCAGAGCTTCCACCACAGAAGTCATGGTTCCATGGATTTGTGGCAACACCGTGCTGCAAAAATATGATTCAGAACCATGGATCCTCACGGCTTCTGCTTTGGTGGAGTCTACAGAAGCCAGAGTCTGGAGAAGGGAGAGGCCTCAGCTGCATAGAATGCCATAGAGCCTATCCTCCAAACAGTTATTTTCTCCTGGGGAACCATTACTGCCAATCTCCAGGTGAGGGCTGGAGATCACTCAGAATTGAAACTGCTCTCCAGATGGCAGAGATCAGATCCTCTGGAGAAAACGGCTGCTTTGCAGGGAGAACTGTGTCATTATACCCTGCTGAAGTTGCTTCCCTCCTGCTTGGGTCCCCATTGTGGAGAAAGACTGAACTTTTCCTAGGAAGAGGCTTCCGGGACGGGGCGGAGACATGGAAAGTTGAAATCAGAGTGGCAGATAAAGGTAGGTTGATGGTTGGCTGGGAAGGAAATAGGGTTGCCATCTCCATATTGGGAAATTCCTGGATATTTGAGGTGTAGAGCCTGGAGAGGGTGGGGTCTGAGGACGGGTGGGACTGCAGACAGGTACAATGCCATAGATTCCACCCTCCAAACCAACCATTTCCTCCTGGGGAACTATTGTTGCCAATCTCCAGTTGAGGACTGGAGATCACTCAGAATTACAACTGCTCTTCAAATGGCAGAGATTAGTTCCCCTAGAGAAGACAGTGGACTCTGTGTCATTATACCTGCTGAGATCGCCACAGCAAATTCATGCTGAGTGCCTAAGACTGGGGCACCCACCCACAGCCTCTTTCTAGAGCTCGTTTTATTTATTTCCACAACTGGCCTTATTCCTAATTTTGAATAAACGCACATACAGCCCACTGTACATGCATAGATCTATTTGTAAGTAAGACCCAATACATGTTCACTCAGCCCATGATGTTGGGGACCAGTGCTGGGTAAATGTGGGGCTTGTACCACACGTTCAGCTGTGCATGTGTTGACTGTAAGATGAGAATTATTCAACACACATACAAAGAACAATCAGGTATATTGTGTATTAGGATTGTAAGTATGCCCACTGTAACTTGTGAACAAAGCTTGTGTAAAAATGCTATGAATTCATGAAGATCTGTCCCCCAAATCCATGTTTTTGCACTAAGGCAGTGACCAAAGAATTGGATACATATCATTGTTGTGCAGTTTATGGACATCAATGTGATCTGTACACAATCTGTGTATCTTGTGGGGTTCAATGTAAAATCATGGAGACAAGAAGATTTCTGCCTTGAATCCATGTTTTTTTCAGCCCCGTGGTGGTGCCATGAAGCATTGGATCTTTGTTATCTCACTATGGGCATTGATATATATAACTTAACAGTGAATTTCAGTGGAGTCCACGTAAAAGTCATGTGAATCTATCCATCGTGGCACCATGAATTGCTTGGTCCATGAGTTTTAAAGTGCAGTCTAGGAAAATGCTCTTGTTGATTGATGGGGGTGGGAAGGACACTGATGGGAACCAGGCTACCAGGACTGGGGAGGGGAGACTGCTCCAGAATGCCCATGTGCCAAGGAGCCAAAGACCCAGATAACACAGAGCATTTGAAGTCAAGTCTTGCACTTCATGCATGGCTGAGGGGCACATTGCCCCTCACCACCTCGTCCCTGTCCCTTGTTTATGTCTGACACACACTCCTCGGATCGGTGTGGTTTCTCCTTAGTGGTCTACATCTTCGGGTCCCTGGAGATGTTGCAGGAGATCATACGCTTGGCGCAGTCTCGGAACATGACCAACGGTGACTACGTCTTCTTCTACATGGACATTTTGGGGGCAAGCCTGAGAGCTGAGGGGCATCGCGAGGCAGCCAAGCCCTGGCAGAGCAAGGAGAGCCCAGATGCAGGAGGCCTCCGAGAGGCCTTCCAGGTAAGTCCAGGACTCTGTGGCTGGGAGGGAGGGAGGAGAATGAGAGAACCGAGGACAGGTGCTGGAATCACCCCAAAGGATATTCCCTTCCCTGGGTGTGTTGCGGTGC
The DNA here is from genome assembly GCA_029375565.1 of Gekko gecko. Lineage (NCBI taxonomy): Eukaryota > Metazoa > Chordata > Lepidosauria > Squamata > Gekkonidae > Gekko > Gekko gecko. The sequence continues at coordinate 143,927,815 of JAPDNY010000007.1, read as the reverse complement.
AAGCTTAAGGGCATGGTGGGATTTGGGGAAGGCCACAGTTTAATGTGTTGAGGGAGCATCTTTGGGAGATTTGAAGCCAAAATGAGTCCAGCAGTGGTTCTGAGCAGGTGCAGAGATCTTTCCCCCCATGAGGGAGTCCCCCCAGCCAGACTCTTTGCCTCGACATGCAGGGAAGGGAATTTGGCTTCTGGGCTCCTCCTGACTAAGCCACAGATGGGGCACTTGGGGGGTCTGCCTTGGTTGGACACTTGGAAGGGGGATTGGGAAAGGCCTCCCTCAACAGGGAAGGAGGATGGTTTGTTTTCGGCCTTCTGTGCAGTCCCATATTTGGTATTGCACAGTCAAGGGCCCAGATGTATGCCTGCACAGAAGGCAACTCAATGAACAACCATTTACAGGTAAGTGCAACCCTGTTTTTTACCTGGATAAAGCCCAGTGGAGCCTCTGGCCTCCATTCTGTGTATAGACAAGAGTTCCCGGGTCAGGATCCCTTGGCCGAAAGGGAGGAGAGAGGGGGACAGGGGAGGCTGGCCCTCCGACATGGGGAGTCTTTTCCACCTTGCAGGAGACCAGCCCTGGCAAAACCCTGGCCTGGCGAACCTGCTAATGTGTCTGAAGAAACCTTGGCCAGCTGGAGGGAGCTCCCTTGACCTTTTCCTCTCATTGCAGACGGTGCTGGTGGTCACTTCCCATGAGCCCCAAACCCCCGAATACCGGCGTTTCCAGAGCCAGGTGATCCTGCGTGCCCAGAGGGACTTTGGAGTGGCAGTGAATGACTCGCTGGTAAATCCACACACTCCTTGCATACCTTCTTCTGAGCTCAGATATTATGGGATGGAGCACAGGGCTCTTTGTCAGAAGTGAAATGAGAGAGATCAGCCAGCATTCTGGGGCCAAGTTCACTTTTCACCTGGGCCTTGGGAATCTCCCATCGTGACAAAGAAATGACCCAGGAGATTTGGGGTTGAAAAAGGCAGCTGTGGCTTGGCTTTGCAGGGGGGTCTCTGGGGTGTGCTTGATAGATCCAGGTCAACATTAGACCTTGATCACACGCAGGGAGTTTGCAGCAGCCTTCTTGGTCATTCTCTGTTCTGGGCAACCGTTGCTGCTTCTTCCTGCCTGGCTCTCTTGCTTACTGTCCTGATGGTATTTCCCATTGTGCTTCCCGTGCTGTGTGTTTCAGCCTTGTGGCTGACCACTGTCCTCACAATTTACTCATGTTCACCTGCCTCACCCAGCATGTATTGCCCTCATGTCCTGCCTTCCTTGTGGGCTTCCAGGCTTGGCTCTTCTCACCCAGGTCTGGACTGGTCATCCCCCCTTCATCTGTCACCCAATTGGATGTTCAGGTCCAGGAATCTCCTCCATGTCACCTTTGAAGGAGGGAGAATCCCAGACCTCGTTTCTCAGGTGGGCTGCAAGATCCATGCCTGCCTGAGGCATGGTGGTCACAGATCTGCACAGACCGAGAGACACCCCTGGTTTCCCAGCATCTGACCCCGGCCCCAGCCAAGGAGCAGCCGCTGGTCTGGAGCCATCCAGGGGCCCTCTGGCTCGCAGGCATTGGAGATAGACCATCAGGGGCCACCATGTGGCATTCCTTATGGCTCCACTAGCACAGTGGTGTCCAGATTGTCCCTGGTGCCCAGATTGTCCCCAGCTGTGTCCAGACTGTCCACCACAGGGCACTTCTCATGGCTCTACGAGCAGAGCTGTGTCTAGACTTCCCCAGTGATGACCTCCAAGTCTAAGGGTGGTGGCTGCTAGCGGGGTGGGTTGAGAGGAACAGGATAGTCCCATAATCTTTCTCTCCCTCTCTCTCTGTCCTCCCATGGCAGGGGACCCTGGTGGCCGGCTGCTTCCACGATGTGCTGCTGCTGTATCTCAGGGCGCTGAACGAGACGCTGCATGAAGGTGGAACCAAGCGGGATACCAGCCGCATCCTGGGAAAGATGAGGGGCCTGAAAATCCAGGGTATCGGAGGCTCAGTGGAGGGGAAAGAGTGGCCAGGGGATGGAGGATGGGGAGGCTGCAAAGAGATTGGGGTAGGGATTGGGGGAAGGCCCCAAGGGGATGCCCTGGGCTGAGACAGGTTGGGCCAGGAGGGAGCAGGGGAGGGATGGAATGGGGGGGTAGCATTTGAGAGGGGCTGCCCCAGAGCCCATCCAAGAGGCAAACCCAGCTCTGGTTCATGACTGACCACTGATGCTGGGGGGGTCACTTAGAAATGATGTGTGTCTCCCTCCCTGCCCCCGCCCCTCCAGGTGTCACTGGGACACTGAGCATCGACAGCAACAATGACCGAGAGACGGATTTTGACCTCTGGTCCATGAGGGATGTGGAAAGCGGAGAATTCCAGGTGTGTGTATGGGGGGAGGTGTCAGCCTTGTTAGGTGGGGCGGGGTCCTCAAGCAGCCCCACTGGATCTCTGAAGGGGCTTCTGTGCACCAAAGAGGCACTAAAGAGCCCTGGGTGGGAGTGGGGGGCCTGAGGGTGGTGGAAGGTGAGATGCCAGGGGGCCTCCAGGCCTTTCCATTAGGATGGGATTCTGGGAAGTTGCAACAGACATGGAGGAAGGTGCCCCCTGGGTTTGTGGTCCGAATCCAGCCCCTCCTTCCCACAGGTGGTGGCTCATTACGTGGGATCAGAGAAGAAAATCAACTGGACAGGGCCCATCCATTGGAAGAAGGGGTGCCCCCCTCTGGACAATACGCCCTGTGTCTTCGATATGGATGACGCCTCCTGTGGTCAAGGTGAGTGTCTCCAGGGGTAGAGGGACTTGATCTCACTGGCCTGCCTGTGTTGGCTATTCCTGAGCTCTTTCACCCCATCTGCCACCACCAGTCAGGGCCGGCTCCAGGAATTTCTGCGCCCTAGGCAGGCGCAGATCCCAACCTCTTGGTTGGGCCTGGACACCCAGCCATGCCGCCCCCCTCCTTCCCCCCAGGGAGGAGGGGGAGGGTGGGCAAGCTGTGCCCTGGCTGGGTGCTCTGCAGTGGCGAGGAGTCCCCGCTGGCCGCCGCCACCTCCCCCCCCTCCAGGGAGGAGGGGGAGGGCGACTTGCGCCCTAGCCGGGCGCTTTTCGGCAGCAGCGGCTGCGGTGGCAGCAGGGAGATCCCGCTGGCCGCCGCCGGCCTCCTCCTCCTCCTCCTCCCTCCCCCCGAGGGAGGAGGGGGAGGGCGACTTGCGCCCTACCTGGGCTTGGCGGCGGCGGCAGTGGGGAGATCCCGCTGGCTGCCGCTGGCCGCTGCCTCCTCCTCCCCCCCCCCAGGGAGGAGGGGAGGGCGACTTGCACCCTACCCGGGCGCTTGGTGGTGGCGGCGGCGGGGAAATCCTGCTGGCCGCCACTGGCCGCCTCCTCCTCCTCCCCCCCGAGGGCGGAGGGGGGGCAACTTGCACCCTAGCCAGGCGCTTTTTGGCAGCAGGCGGTGGGCGCCCGGTTAGGGTGGCAGGGGGGGTGCTTTTGGGGGGGGAGCGGGGCACCATTTGGCGCCCCTGAGGCCGGCGTGCCCTAGGCGAGCGCCTAGTTCGCCCAATGAGTGATCCGGCCATGCCTCCAGTGGTGATCCATCTGCCAGGTAGGACAGCTGTCAGTAGGAATATTCAAATGCCGGCCATTTTACCTCACGTTCTGCTCCCAGGTTGGGAGCTGATTCTTCAACGAAGGAGTTTGGCTGTTCTCAAGCCGTTGACTTCTTTTCATTGGATAAGTTTTTGCATATTCGTATGGTACAATTGGCACTGTTTCACATCTGTGTGTTCTCACACATCCAAATGGGAGTCTTAGTTTCTTCCTCTGTGAATAGTTTTGCATCCTGATTAATTAAAGAGATTGGCCTATATGATTCCGGACACATAGTATCCTTGTCTTTTTTTGGAATTACTATAATGTTTACCTCCAACAACGTTTGAGGCATGGTTCCACCAGCTGACGTTAGTATTTTTAATAGAACTCTGCTGGGAACCCATCCCTCCCAGGAGCTTTATTATTATTATTATTTAAAAAAAAACAAAAAACCACCTTTCTAATGATATCAGTTACTTCTTGAGTCGAGATGGGTGGTTCCATTACATCTCTATGTTCTTTTAATGTTAGTAAAAAGCAAGTATTCGCTAATAGATTTTTCTTGTGGGTCATCTGACTTAAAAAATTTCTTAAAATAATTAACAAAAGAGTTCATTTTCTTTTCTTTTTTTGAGTTAGAGGTAAGGGTAGCCTGTTGATCTCTAAGGAAATTGGTAAGTCCTGCCGAGGTTTTTCACAATTAAACAAAGAGGCCTCCATCTGTATTACGAAGAGTGAGCTGGAAGACTTGTTTATAGATCACCTTGGGGATCTTAGAGCTGAACCGAAAACTGAGGTACCAGCCTTGCTTGCTCCTGTTTAAAAAGGCAGTAAAACAATTAAATGAGAGAGTAATTTATTTAGAAGCTTTAGTGGACAAAAAAATTGACTTTGAAATTACTACAACTCATAAAGTGAGTAAGCTTGAAAAGGCAAACCCGTACTTGAAATGTAAACTGGATTATGTAGAAAACTGTGCCAGGTGTTGCAATTTATGCTTTAGAGGTTTCACAGAAGGTGTGGGGGGAAATACAACTATGGAGACTTTTATAGCCGAATGGCTTAAAGAAACTTTTTAACTGGAAGTGCCTGAAGAAGCAGTATGGATTGAAAGAGCACAATGAGTTAACTCCTGCATGAAAGTACCTACTGGGACTCCCAGGAATATAATAGTAAAGTTTCTGAATTTTAAAGACAAGGAATTTATATTCAAGAAAAGTCATTCTAAATTTGCAGTTACCTTTGAGAAGCAAAGCATCATGATATTTCAAGATCTCTCTGCAGAAACTTTGCAACACAGAAAAACTGGTGCTTTGAAAGAGGCAGGATTAAAATATCACTGGGGATTTCCATTCAAGTTATTAATATCTTTCAGGGATCAATTGCTAAATGCATGAAATCTTAAAGAGACCAAAGCATTGCTTAAAAGAGTAGGGATTACGCTAAACAGCAACAGCAGCAGATAGAAGAAGAAGAGATTGGATTTATACCCCGCCCTTCACTACCCAAGGGAGTCTCAGAGTGGCTTACAAACTCCTTTCCCTTCCCCTCCCCACAACAGACACCCTGTGAGGTAGGTGGGGCTGAGAGAGCTCTGACAGAAACTGCTCTTTTTTTCAAGAACAGCTTTGCCAGATCTTGTGACTGATCCAAGGTCACACCAGCAGTTGCATGTGGAGGAGTGGGGAAGCAAACCCGGTTCTCCCAGATTAGAGTCCACGGACTTAACCGCTACACCAAACTGGCAAGAGTAGATGGATCCCTCAGATTTCAGTGAAGAAGAGGATGAGGAACAAGAAGGTAGCTGGAGTGTTGTGAAAATGAAACTGTTGTGTACTGACCCGACCATGTGCACGATCCGGCTTCAGCCAGTCCGCACGTGGTCACGCGAAGAGCAGGAGCTTTGCTCCACCAGAACAATAGATGGTAGGATCCTAGTTCCCCTTCCAGTCCGGAGACTAAGATCCTAGAGTTAACCTAATCAGTGTAAATAGACCTATCATGAGTGTTGGGGTGTGTTTGGGGGTGGTTTGATTTCAGGATATAAGCCAGCCTGTGAGCCGGCTTCTGTGTCTTGTTCTTCACCTAATGAAAGTATGAGAGCTGAAATTACTAGTAAGTCTCAGAACTTTTCAGAAACAAAGCCAAAGAAGACCTATGAACAGAAGAATCATAGAATCATAGAGTTGGAAGGGACCTCCAGGGTCATCTAGTCCAACATCTAATCCAACAACATTCTTCTCTTCAGGAAGCAGAAGTGGAGGATAACAACAAATGAAGCTTCATATTTGAATTATAGTTTTACAATTGCCACTTAGTTAAAAACAAACAAATAATATACGGGGATACATTCATATATAGGATACTTCAAATTTAAAGACTCAAAAGACTGCTGGGCTAGAGGAATTCCTTTATCTCTCCTTTCATCCCCTTTCATCCCCACTCTCTGGCAGTAGGCAAAGGGAGCATGGGGGCGTTTTTAGTTCATATGTTGGAGGTTGGGGTGGGAGGTAGATTTATGGCCTGTTCAGTCCTTTTCAATGCATTTGCTAAGCTTGTCTGTTTTGTTAATTTTAATAGTTGAATTTATTGCTAATTTAAATGTTTAATCTTAAAATAGTTACGTATAATGTTAAGGGCCTTAATCACCATATTGAAAGGCGGCATATTTTAAATGCATTAAAGCAAGGATTGTATGATATTATATTTCTACAGGAAGCACATATAAAAATGCAAATGAGAAAATATTTAAAGCCACTCGGCTAGGAGATCAGTATGTTTCTCCCAGGGACAGCCAAAAATAAGAATGCAGTTGTAATATTTAATAAACAGAGTCCCTTGGACTACAAGGAGATCAGTCCTAAAAGAAATCAACCCTAACTGTTCCCTGGAAGGCCAGAGACTGAAGCTGAAGCTCAAATACTTTGGCCATCATCAAATGAGAAGGGAGCACTCACCAGCGAAGACCCTGATGCTGGGAAAGATTGAAGGTCAGACGAAGGGAATGGCAAAGGATTGAGATGGTTAGACAGTGTTATCGAGGCAATGAACATGAAATTAAGCAAACTCCAGAGCATGATGGAAGACGGGAGGGCCTGGTGTGATCTGGTCCATGGGGTCATGAGGAGTCAGACTCGACTGCAACTGAACAACAACAACAACATCTGACTGTATCGACCAATTAAGAGATATTGGTGGCCATTGTAAATTGATCAAGGGAAAGTTGCATGATGAGAGGATAACACTTGGATCAGAATGTGCCCCAAAGGAAGGTCAGGCTGGTGTTTTTTTTTTAAAATTTCATAACACAATTAGAGAATTTTAAAGAAGGTAATATACTAGCAGGAGGGGATTTCAACTGTGCTCCTGACTCGGTACTAGAAAGAATGAGAGTAAGGACTGAAACACCAATGAGGAATTATCACACCAAAGTATTAAATAAGTGTTTGCAGGAACGGGTTGATAGGTGTTTGGAGAAATCTATGTCCTATGGCTAAACATTATACTTTTTATTCAAACGTTCATAAAGCTCACTCTTGAATATACTTAATCTTGGCTTCACAAAATTTCATGTATAATATACACATAGCATATATTGCATTAATGGCAGGGGTTATTTCATAGAAAAAGAGGTGCAGGAGCTCATTAGCATAACTCATTAGCATAACTTATTTGCATATGCCACACCCCCTGACATCTCTCTTCCCTCTGCCTCCAAGCCAGGCAAAGAAAAAGTAGAAGGGAAAGGATCTCAGGCACTTCTGCCTGACAGCAGAGCAAGTGCGCCAGCTCCTCTGACAGGCAGAAGCACCTGGGTTCCATTCCTTTCCCCCTCTCCTTTCCCTTCGCTTCCAAGTGGGGGGAAGGAAAAGGGGGGAAGGATCCCAGGTGCTTCTGCCTGACCGAAGCGGGCCAGGGAGGGCGGTGGGAAGGCTGGGGGGGCGGCCTCTCTGTTTCAGCAGGCTGGCCGGGGAAGGCACAGGGAGGCATTTAAATGCCTCCCCGCTGTTTGCAGGGCCTTCCCCAGCTTGCCCACTTTGGAAATGACCCCTGATTAAACATATGGTCTGATCCTGCCTCAGTTACATGAATGGCTGTTCTTGGTAATCTAAATTGACAACCATACCCTTGGAGATTAAATTGTTCACTCCTTTGTAATAAAGAGATAAAAACTAGAATTTCTAAAGATATAGACTTTTATTTTAAAGAAAACACACTGGCGCAAACTTTAGCAATTATCAAATGGGGACGCCTTTGAATCAGTTATAAGAGGCCATTTAATTAGTCCAGGTTCATAGCATATGTTAAAAAACCAGTTATCACAAAGAGAAGATATTGCCCCTATAAATTTTGCCATGGAAAGAGTACCAGAATCATTTATACCCAATAATAACCATGTCGCCTGTGCCCTTGTACTATCAGGTGCCTCATTAGACCTTTCCCTCATTTGGAGTAAAGGAGTAATTGCACTGGCCCTCAAATAGTTCTATATAGGACACTCCATAACCAATGTTCCCTCTAAGCTGTGGAGTCTTGTGAGCAAAAATTCTACTTTGCGAGCTGCTGGCCTTAAAGTTGTGAGCAAGTGAGTTGGCTCCTGCCTAAATTAGTTTGCTCTGGAGCCCTCCTTCCTGAGCTAAGGCAAAAATGTGTGAGCCGGAGGCTAAAAAACTGTGAGCTAGCTCACACTAACTCAGCTTAGAGGGAACCCTGTCCATAGCCATATGCTCAATAGTTCCAACTTTATCAAATGAGCATCTACATATTGTATTTGTATATGGCAATTTTTAATATCTGCCCTCCAAGACCGCTGAAGGAAGAGAATTCATTCTGGCCAAAGTAAAAGCTCTTCTGAGCTTTGGTATTGTCAACTTTCATGACCCGAGTGGGTTGCCACCTTCAGCTGCCACCACTCTGGACTTAGGATCCCTTGGGAAGGCCCAGAATACCCTCCCAAGCCCAACCAAAATGCCCCTTTTAAGTCAAGAAACATAGGCACGATGACCGGGCAGAGAACAATTAATGTTTTATTAATACAGTATTGTGGCAAGGCAAACAAGACAAGGTGCTTTAAAAGATATAAGTGTTTAAAGGCAAAATAAACAAATCTAACACGACTACCTATTTCTCTTAACTGTTTACTGTTTCAAGGCCTGCAGCCTTTTATACCAGGCCTGTGCCTGTACTCACTCTGTCCCAAGTGAGGGAATTTCCCCTCAGACCAGACTTCCCTCTGTTTAACTCTGTGAGAGGGAAGACCGCAGAAGAGAAAAGAACACAGTTTCACAGTTCACCACTCTTAATTTTTACTGGGACAGTCTACACTCTCTAAATGTTGGCAAAATATTCTCCACGTATCTCAAGCAAAATCCTAATAGAGTTAGTAGGACCAGTTGCATAAATAACCCTGTCATCCGCAAAAAGGCTGACTTTACATCCTTTTCTCTCTCTAGCAGTGCCCTTAATAAGTACGTTATGTCTGATGTATTCCACTAAAGGTTCTATAGCAATGGCAAAGAGTAAGCGGGGTAGAGGACAACCTTGCCTAATGCCTCTAGACAGTAAAAGTTCTTTAGATTTCAGACCATTAATTCTAATTTTAGCTTTAGGTTCTGCATACAATAATTGAATGGCTTGCAAAAAAAAAAATGAAGCCCAGGTGAAAAAGAAGGGTTTGTAAATAACTAATATTTAACCTATCAAATGCTCTTTCTGTGTCTTGAGCAAGAATGATGGTTTCTATATTATTAAGTTTGGAATAATTTATAATATTAAGGGTCTGTCTTATGCTGTCAGTAATGCTTCTATCTGGTCCAGATGTATATAAGATATGATGAATTTATTTAAATGATTTGCTAATATATCTTGGCATCTTGATTTTAATAATGATATAGGTCTGTATGATTTTGGATGAGTGATATCTATCCTTTTTTGGAATAACTATGATGTTCACGTCAGACCATGTTTGGGGAATCAGTCGTTGGGGAAGTACCTGATTACATATTTCCATAATTGGATCTGTTAATAAGTGGATATATATTTTACAAAATTCAGCTGGAAAGCCATCTCTTGGAAGAGATTTATTATTTTTCAGTTTTTAAATAACATTGATAGTGCCCTGCTTAGAGACGGGACTCGCCATTAAGTCTTTATGTTCTGGTGCTATTTTTAATGGGGTTGATGAAGATAGTTTAAAAAATTATCCTGTGGGTCTTCTGATTTATAGAGTCATTTGAAGTATTGAGTGAAAATGTTTAAAATTTCTTTTGAGTTAGAGGTGAGAGTGCCTGATTGGTTTCTAAGTGAGTGGATTATTCCTGTGGATGATTTTTCGCATATTTTCCATACCAGCAGGCGTAGGGTTTGGGGGCTTTTATGCCAGTAGCTTTGTTTCAAATACATATAATTTTTAATTTAGAATGACTCTAGTCATTATAGTTTTTTCCTTTCAATTAAAAGTTTTTAATATATTTTCACACTACATTTTTTGTGTGTTTTTGTTCTAAGTCTTGAATTTTGGATAGTACTTTCATTTTATATTGTTCCCTTTTCTTCTTATAGAATGTGGCTAACGAAATAAATTTGCACCGAACGACTGCCTTCATCGCATCCCAAATTATATTCTGAGGAACATCACACTTTGAGTTGATTTCAAAATAATTATATATTTCTTGTTCAAATTTTTTAATAAAGTTATTGGTCCAATAAAAGGGATTTGTTAAGTGTCCAATTCCATTCTTGTCTGGTAGCTTCTTTTTGTTATAAGTCACACTCAACCAAGGCATGTTGTGACAGATTGCAAAGAAGAGCAGGCTTTTTAAAATGCTGCTTGTGTCAGAGAATCAGGGAGTTCAAGAGTTAATCTACCCTGGAGAGAAGAGCTTATGTGATTGGCTGCTCTACTGACTCTGATTGGCCAACATCAGCTGAGAGAGGAAATAAAACAGCTGATCTGGAGGGGGAAAAGGTCTTTTGGTCTGAAATCTAACATCTGGAGTTTTGGTATTTAACCCCAAGTAAAATGAGAAATATAAATAAGACTAGTCAAAGGTTATGTTGTGTTAAATATGAGCCTTAACAAGGTAGTGATTTCAACAAGTGATTTCAGCTTTATTTAACAGCAAACTAGTCAATCAGACAACACACACAAAATAGTGGAGCACAGCTCCTTTTTTAAATAATCCGGGCTGTCAAAGTCACGCCCATAGTTATGTTAACAACCAGTGATAACACAGGGATAAGGACCAATGAGGTCTGTTCCCTCCATAAACATACATACAGTTCTGATTGGCTATTTACAAGGTTTCACAGAACTAACCAATGGGAATGTCGACTCTTATAATCCCTTTTGCTGACTCAAGCTTAGCATGGTAAAACATAGGTTTTATTCAAGCTTCAGGACATAACATGTTGGAAGGGATATTCTGAAGTAGGTACATATTTTCACACCTGGCAGACCTGTACTAATATGCAAATGTTCTGGAAATTTGCAGTATTTTCTGTTCGTAATGGGGCAGCATCTATAGCAACCACGCAGCAGCAGTCAGTGGAGGCATTGCATGGGGGTGGTGTCACAGTGAGGGACATGGCTGCCAGAACCAATCAGGGGCCATATTGCTAGGGGGTGGTGCCCAGCGTCCATCTCAGGCAGGGGGCAGAGAGGGGCAGGCCACAGGAGTTCTGCACATTTTCGGGAGCACCCCCCAACACCTCTTAGCAGATCGAAGTTCCTGGTAGTGGGGAAGGGGTTTGAGCTGTGCGTTGCCAAGGGCACTCCTGCCCACCCCTGCCAGTAGCAGAGCAGGAGAGAGGGCCACCAGGGTGGGCTCAGATGCGGGGGCATGCAGCACCACCCTCATATCCCCCAATTCCCTCCTTGATGGAGCAGAGGTGGACTTGGACTGGAATGACTATTTGCTTTCTAGAAATAAGACCACAGCACCACAAAAACTGAAAAGACCATTAAATTTTTTTAAATGAAATAACAATTCTTTTCCTAATATCCAACTGGCACCTTCCCCGCATAATAAAAACTGATTATTCTGAAAACTGATTATTCCTCTCCTCTGCTCCCAACAGGAACAGCTCCCTGCACTCCTCTAAGTGGCAGCCCTTCAGATACTTCAAGAGAGCCATCATGTCCCCCCCTCAACCTCCTCTTCTCCAGACTGAACATTCCCGAGTCCCTCAGCCTTTCCTCTTAGGGCTTGGTCTCCAGGCCCCCGGTCATCCTCGTTGCTCTCCTCTGCACCCGCTCCATTCTGTCTACATCCTTTTTGAAGTGAGGCCTCCAGAACCACACACAGTACTCCAGGTGTGGCCTGACCATTGCGGTGGACAGCATAACTGACATCTTCTGATTGGGATGTTATGCCTCTGTTGGAACACCCATGATGGCATTAGCCTTTTTCCCCTGCTGCATCACACTGACTGCCTCTATTTAACTTACAGACCACCCATACCACAAGATGGTGTTCACACACACTGATCCCTGGAAGTGTATCCGCTATGCAGAATGCGTGCTTCTCATTTTTGTTACCCAGATGCAGAACTCTGCACTTATCCTTGTTGAATTACATCTTGTTCACATTCGTGTACTTTTCCCAATGTGTTCAGATCTCACTGAATTCTATCCCAGGGTGTTCAGTGCTCCTCCCAATTTGGTGTAATCCGGAAATGTAATGAGTAGTCTCTCCACCCCCCCATCCAGATCATTTGTAGCAATATTGGACAGTGAGCCCTGTTGTACCACACTGGATACCTTCCTCCAACCAGATGAAATGCCATTGACAACTACTCTTTGGGTGCAGTTCTCCAACCAATTCCCTATCCACCTATCTTAAGAGTCTGGTGCACAGTCCTCCAGTTTACGCATCAGAACACCATGAGGAACCCTGTCAAAGGCTTTACTCAAGTCCAGGTAAACGACATCGAAGGCATTCCCACAATCCAGTAAACCCATCACTAGATCAAAGAAGGAAACAAAGTTGGTCTGGCAGGACCTGTAGGGGTCAAATCTGTGCTGACTTCCCTGGATCATCAAATTGTCCTTCAGATGCTCAAAGGCTGTCCCCTTTCAATTCTGCTCCAATGTCTTCCCTGGGACAGAGGTCAGACTGACTGGCCTGTAGTTTCCTGGGTTATCCTTCCTCAGTTTTTTGAAGATTGGGATAACATTTGCCATCCTCCAGTCTTGTGGCACATTTCCTGTTCTCCAAGAGGTCTTGAAGATGATGGACAAAGGCTCTGCAAGCTCTCTAGAAAGTTCTTTGAGCACTCTTGGGTTCATAACATCTGGCCGGGGGGGATTTGTACTCGTCCAGAGCAGCCAGGTGCCTCACAACAACCTCTCTGTCCATGTCAACCAGCAACCCAGATGCTTTGCCTTGCCTACTACCATCTCTAGATGGGCCTATTCTCTTCTTCAGGAGGAAAAATGAAGCAAAATAGGTATTGAGCCTTTCTGCTTTCTCTCTGTTCTCTGTCAGAATTTCTCCATTTGCCTATCACCTTGTGTTTGCCCCTCACACACCTGAACCAGTTTTTCTTGTTATAGCAAAGCCTCCCTGGCCAGCCTCAGCTGTCTCAGCTGACTCAGAGCTTTGGCTTCTCCGATGGCTGACCAACAGTGCCCAGCTACCCCCAGATACTCTTCTTTAGAAGACTACTCTTCCCTCAGTTTTTTTAAGCTTTCATTTTTCTTCCTTAGCTCATCATGTAGTTTTGTTTATCCACACTGACTTCTTGGGTCCCCTCCCATGTTTCCGTCATGCTGGAAGTTGTATAATTCCCCAGTAGACACTATTTTTGATTTCTGGATGTTCAGCTGTAGCCCTCCTTTGGCATTTTCTGCTTTAATCTTCATCAGCAGTCATTTCAAGTCTTCACTGTTCTCTGCCAGTACTGTGGTGTCATCTGTATATCTCAAATTGTTAATGTTCCAGCAGTTTTCACTCCACCTTCATCTAAATCCAGCCCATCTTTCTTCATGATATGTTATCTATTTAGACTGATGAGATAAGGAGATAAAATACATTCTTGTCTGACACCTTTGCCAATTGGAAACCATTCTGTTTCTCCATATTCTGTCCTAACAATAACCTCTTGTTCAGAGTACAGGTTGCATATCATAACAACGAGATGTTGTGGCACATCTGGTTTTTTAAAAAAACCAACCATAGCTTTTTGTGATCTGCACCGTCATCTATTTTGTATAGTTCTTATTGTTCCCATCCTTTCTCTTTTTTTGTCCTGTTCAATTAATGTGTTTCTGAATTGATCTTTCAGCATGCCTCACCATCCTTTAAATTGCTCTTTGATTTCTTGGATCTTGTGGAGCAGATCTCTTGTTCTTCCTTTTTTGTTGTTCTCTTCTATTACTTTACACTAGTTATTATAATAGTTCTCTTTGTCTCTACCTGCAAGTTGCTGGAATGCTGCATTTAGACTTCTGATTCTATTTCTGTCACCTTTTATTTTTGCTTCTCACCCATTTGTAGCAATTTTAAGAACTTCATCAGTCATCCATTGAGGATTTTAATTTTTTTTTGCTACAGGAATAGTCTTTGCATATTCTTCCTTGATAATATCTCTGATTTCAACCCATATTTCTGGTTCACATTCACTTGACCTTAGTAATGTAAATTTATTCTTTACATAGCCCTTAAAATCTTCAGGAATGTTTAGACTGTATTTTTGCATTATGAATGTTTTGGTGTTTTTCTTCAGCTTTATTCTAATTTTATATATTAACAATTTATAGCCTGTGCCACAATCACCTCCTGGTTATTCTTACAATACAGATTATTATATATACATAGTTTGGTTCAATACATTTCTGCACCAGTGCCTCTGTTTTTCTGTTCTTTGGTTCTGCTCTTTGTTTCTCTTCATTGTTTCTTGTTCTCAGAGGAACTGGTAGGCCAATGGGAACACAGAACTATAAGACTAGCTTCCATTGTAAAGGTGTGTTCGATGGCCATCAGAATAGAAGATATGTAGGAAGAGTCATCCTCACAATAGATCTCTTTCCCCTGAAGGGTGCAAATACAGAAGACTAAAGGATGGATCTTTGGTTGCTCTTGCTGGACAGGGCAGAGGTGAAAGGAAATTCATCCTCCAAACTGAGAGGAAGTTTGTCTTGGTCTTGCTGAAGTAGAGGCTGGAAGCCAATAGATGTGTGGGACGGGGATGGGGGGTAAGAAAGTCAGTGCTGGAGGCCAAACCCCTGCCCCAAGGTGAGAATGTCTCAGGTATCAGCCACTCCACAGAGATCACTCTGGTCCAACGTGGACAGGACTATCCAGAAAGCACCTCCAGGTGTTTCGGGACAGGTTGTCCTGCTGCCCTTGTCCTCCCTGGCTCTTCTGCTGCATGTTCAAGATTTCCAGTTACTGTTCCACGGCCTCTCTGTGGAGATAGGAAAGTAAAGTGGTTGGTGGGGGTGAGATCCAAGACTGGGAGAGGCAGCAATACAAACTGCCTCTTGGGGAAGGCAGGTTTAAAAGGAAGATTTGAGGGATGTTGACTCATGTCACTGGCCATGTGGAGGCACGGCATTTTCAGACTTGGAGACAAGTGCCACTTGGCAGTCCAAGACAGTCACAACGTCATAGCTGCAGTGTGCCAGCCCGTGACAGGTTTTTCATGCTCCTGTTTTAGTCCTGAAAGTACAGGAAGATCTCTTTTCTCTTTGGTTAACACACCTCAGATCACAAGCAAGGAATCAGCTGTGCATGCGGCTCGCTTGAGGTCACCCCCTCCCGTTATGCCCAGGTCACAGGAAAAGGGCAGTTTTTGCCACCTGATCGAGGGTCCCCTTGAGCTGATGTGACCACAGTCTCATAGCCCCTGGCACACAAGTAGGGAACTATGTCTCCCTAAGCAGACACATCACATTTCTGGTCTTCTGTAGATCTTGCCTTCAGCATGAAAAGTGTAGTAGCCAAAGCTGCATGCCCAGGATCAGCAAGAAGAGAGAAGAGAAAAGGAGATTGGATTTATATCCCGCTCTTCACTTGGAGTCTCAGAGCGGCTTACAAACTCCTTTCCCTTCCCTTCCCCACAACAGACACCCTGTGAGGTAGGTGGGCCTGAGGGAGCTCTGGCAGAAACTGCTCTTTTTCAAGAACAGCTCTGAAAGGACTATGGCTTGCCCAAGGTCATCCAGCAGCTGTGAGTGGAGGAGTGGAGAATCAAACCCGGTTCTCCCAGATTAGAGTCCATGCACTTAACCACTACACCAAAATGAAGGTAAGTGTCCACAAACCTTCTACCACAGGGTTCTTGGAGCTCCCAGGCAGGATAAGGAGATGAGCTGAAGGAGGAACCAGGGAGGGCATCACAGAAGTAGAGCATGTTGGGTTAGAAAATGCTTTAGACACTGACTTGTAGACGCCTGCAGAACATGTACAAGGCAGCCAGATACTTGGAGGAAAATAAAGCTTGCTGATGGGAGTTTTTCTATTAATTGGTTCTTTACGATCAAATGGGGAGTTTCTTGCAAGCAGAAAAGGTGACCAGGGTTTCCATGTAAAGAGGCCCCAACCCCCTTCCTGCCCTCTCTCACGTGACTCATGGTCAGAGCTGGTAGCCTTCTCCGCAGGGTGCCAGAGGCCGTCCACTTGCCCTCTTTGGTGTAGTGGTTAAGAGCAGCGGATGCTAATCTGGAGAACCAGGTTTGATTTCCCACTCCTTCACATGCAGCTGCTGGGTGACCTTGGGTCAGCCAAAGTTCTCAGAGAGCTGTTCTCTCAAAGCTCTCTCAACCCCACCTACCTCACAGGGTGTCTGTCATGGGGAGACGAGGGGAAGGTAATTGTTAGCTGCTCTGCGACTCCGAGTGAAGGGCGGGGTATAAATCCAATATCTTCTTCTTCTTTTGGCTCATTTCTGCCCAAGGCCGTAGGTGGCAGGGGAGGGAGGATGTAGGGAGCCACCTCTCTTCACTCACCTGCATGGGGTCAGGACTCAGTTGCATGGCATCCTCAAAGAAGTGCATGGCACTGGGAAAGTCTCCTTGCTCCAAGCATTTCACGCCTTCTTTCAAAGTCCACCAACGGTCCCAGATGAGGTTATCCTCTTCACAGTGATATCCCTGTCAGGGAAGGCAAGCAACAGTTTGGGTTTTATTTTTCTAAATGCATCTCATTGTCATCCCGCTCTCCCTCCAAGACCTCTGAAAGACAGGCAAGGGGTGACGCATTTCATCCTCTCAGCATTTTTGAGATACCCTACATTTGTGGATGCACAGACACAGACACACACACTTTCTCCATCTGGCCACCTGTGTTCTGACCCACGAAAGCTGGTGCTGAGGCAAACCCTCCATCTTTAAGGCACCAGGAGGCTGTTTGTGGAGCATCAGACCCACAGAGCTGTTTGTAAAACAGGCCAGGCTGTGAAAGGCTTGGCCAAGGCTGCCTGGGCTCAGCGGAGGTTTCACCCCAGGTCTCTCCAACCCAGACTCCACTGTCTGTAGCAGGGGACCCTTCCAAAGCATCACAGCAAGAGAGAAGGGCAAAAGGAGCTCCCCTTTGAACAGCATCATTTGTAGACACACACCCCACTCCCGTGCCTATGCTGAAGTCTGCCAACTAGAATCAAGGAAGGCAGGAGAGGAGCTCTGTGGTCAGTGGGGGAAATGGGACACTCTCTGGGCAGAAAAACTCCAAAGCCCAGGAGAAGCTCAGACCCCACCACCTGTGCATACACACAGGAAAAGCCACTACAGCCACAGTACTGAGATGGTGGCCCAGGCCTCCAGCCACTGGGAATCCTTATGCCACCAGAGAGCAGCATGGAGCTGCCAGGCCATGGCCAACCAGGGAAGGGAACTGGCCAGCACGCATTCTCAGGGCACTGGTACCTGCCTGTCATAAGGGGAGCTGGTGAGGTCCTCGTCACTCATTGGCCAGCCACGGATGGGCTGTCTCCTCCCCCTTGGCTCACAGCTTGTCCCAGAAATGCACATCCAGCTGAAGCAAAGCAAAAGGAGGCTCAGGAAGGGCTCTTCTCAGCTCACATGGGGGGGACGGGGACATCTCAGCTCGGCCACAGCACACGGGCCCATTAGCATTAAATGGCCATTATTTCTTGGGTGGGGGCAGACTTGTCTTCCGGACTCGAGGCCATGCCTACCACCCACGTGCTCCTCTGAGCCACGGCCATTAGAAGGGATGCTGTTTTCCAGAAGCGAAGACCAGGTCTTCTGCCCATTGAAAATAATGGCCCTTGAAAGTATAAAGGGCTGATGCATTGCAGCCCAGCTGGGGGCACGTGCTCCCCTCTCCCTTGCCCCTCCGCAGAAGGTTGCTGCCTCCCCCAGACCCAAAGCACTCCTGAAATTCTGGGAGAGAAATTATTGCCACTCCCAGAATTTCAGCAGTATTGGAGGTCTTTCTGGATGTCCCTGGACCAGAACAAAACTGGGAATTCCACGTTTAACTTCCCATTAGGAATATCCAGATGCATCCCCATCGCCTGGCTGTCATCCCAAAGATGAGCAAAAAGAAAATAAGAACTGGGACTGCCAGGCTGCGCACATTCAGGGCACAGGAGGGAACAAACGCATCTTCTCCTACACATGCACACAGTGAGAAAAATACAGTTGTTGTCCAACTCCGTAGCCAGAGATTTTGGCTGGTGGGGCAGGGGCAGGGGCACTGGGGCAGGGAAGCGGGGAGCAGGGGAGCGAAAGAGGGAGAGAAAAGGCATGCCAGACCCCACATCCCCCAGTGCACCTCACCTCCGCATGCTGCAGCAGGGAGGCTGGGGAAGTAAAGGGAAGCTGCCCCCTGCTTCTAGTCAGTTTCACTCCCCCAGGAACAGCCCTTGAACCCAACAGCTGATTGGCAGGGAGTGAAACTGACCAGGAGTGGAAGGCAGCTTCCCTTTCCTTCCCAGCCTCCCTGCCGCTGCTGTGGAGGTGAGGTGCACTGGGGGATGCGGGGTCTGGCATCCTCCCAGGGTGTGGCAGGGCTTGTCCATGGTGGGGCTCTGCCCTCAAATGCCCCACCACGACTTCAGGCCTGTTGTTATGACACTCGCACACCAGTGTATCAAGTATCCCCACTTCCCAGTGAACAAGATGCCAGTCACTTTTCTTGTTTAGATTTCAGAGGTATTCAAGTTGCCACGATCCAGAGACAATCGTTCAGTCTGGTGCTGAGGTCACCTTCAGGACAGTGTTTCTTGTATCTACTGTCAGAAAGCACAAGGAACAAGGGGGAAAGAGATTGTGTTTCTAGTTAAGGGAATACATACATATGTTCTAGAGATGTTCTAAGTGTTTCCCAGAACAAAGCCTGGCTCCAGCATCAGGAGCTTCGTAATCGGGTACCCCAAGGACAAAATAAAAATTAAGAAACTGTGGGCAGCTGCACCCCAAAATGAACTTTTGGACCACCCAAAATCATGCACCACCAGGTTCTGTCCTTTGCAAGGTGACACAATAGCTTGTTCCCCAGCCCAATGCCTGGTTCGGGCACCAGAAGCTTCCAGGTCAGGTGCCAGCAATTGTGTGAAACTGCCTTGGTGCAATGGGAAGCTCTTGGTTCCTCATCCTTACCCCCCAAACACACCCAGAGTTTCTTAAAATGCCCATTCCCTTTACCAGAGGTTTGGTGAATGGATATGGACAGCTGAAACTTTTCAGGGCATGAAGTTAACTTCATAACGGCTTGCACATCAGACTGAAGTTATAGAGACAGCTGGAGGAACCCCTTCCAAAGGCACCGGATGGACTGGATCCCGTGTCCAGGTTACAAGCCTGACGTGAGGCAGAGAGGTGTCCAGCCAGGAAAGGGGGTGAGCTCGGTTCTCCTCCGAGTCCAGCTAGAAGTAAACAGGGCCAGGCCAGAAGTGCTGGTGTCTGTGGAGTGCAACCCATAGCCATAGGGTTGCCAACCTCTGGGTGAGGGCTGGAGATCTCCCGCTTTTACAACTGATCTCCAGACTATAGAGATCTGTTCCCCTGGAGAAAATGGCTTCTTTGGAGGGTGGACTCTGTGGCATTGTCCCCTGCTGAGGTCCCTCCCCTCTCCAAGCCCCAGCCTTTCCAGGCTGCTTCCTGAAATCTCCAGGTATTCCCCAACCCAGTGCTGGCAACCCTATCCAGCCCCCACAGGCTACAAAACGTCAGCAGAAGCCCCTGAAGGAGGAGGAGTTGGAGGCTCTGTGGCCAGACCTTGAGCCCCGCAAATATAGGTGCTCTGAGGACACAGATTTTGTCCCCTTGGGAGAGAAGCAGACACAAAGCGTCAGAAATGGTACCCAGGCCTCTGCCCTGCCCTTTGAGAAGTGGGGTGCCAGGCCTGTGGGCAGGAGAGAAGCAAAACGAGACCAGCAGGGCCAGCCTCCCTGGAGCTCCTGATGCCCTCGGATGGTATTTGGAACCCTGGCAGGGAACCCCGGCAACCAGGATCATCACCTTCGAATCTAGAATCTTCCCTCCAACCACCACCTCCTCCACCAGATTCTCTGGAAGGACGGCAAAGGCACTTTTTTCTAAATAATCACACTGACGGGGTTCCGAGGACTTTGGGTTTGCCAAGTTTTCAGTACGTCCCTCCAGCTGTCCCTTTAATATCAGGCTGAGAGGTGGCATTTATCAGGGGATGGTATTGAGCTCTAGGCCAAGAAAAGCTTCAGCTGCCCCATTCCACATAGTAAACCTCTGTTAAAGGGGCAGGACACTGTGGTTGCCAGCCCCAGGTTAGAAAATTCCTGGATATCAGTTGTAATTCCAGGAGATCTCCAGGCCCCACCTGGAGGCTGGCAACCCCAGTCCCATCCCTTCAGGTTGCAAGCCTGACGAGAGGCAGAGGGTCCGGCCAGGAAAGGGTGCTAGCTTGGTTCTCCTCCAAGTCCAGCTAGAAGTAAATGCGGCCATGCCAGAAGTGCTGGTGTCTCTGGAGGAGACCCCACCCCCCAAGAGCCATAAAAGAGCATCAGAACAAGGGGGAAGTTGGAGGCCCTGTGGCCAGAACTGGAGCCCTGCAAAGATGAGTGCCACAAGGACAGGGACTTTGACCCCTTGGGAGAGAAGGTGGGGGGCCCAAGAGGACACAAAGCATCAGAAATGGTACCCAGGCCTCTGCCCTGACCTTGGAGAAGTGGGGTGCCAAGCCAGGAACCCCTGAGGGCTGGAGAGATGTGAGCTGAACCAAGAAGGGTCTGCCTCCCTGGAGCACATAGGTGCTCTGAGAGTCTCGGAGTCCTGTACAGGTAACCATGGTGTGGAGAAACGTCATTTTGTGAGGCCGGGACAGGAGGGGGCCATCAAACCTGAGGGAGGCTTGGGCCTAGTCTCCTCCTCACCCCCCCTCCTGTCTCCAACCAGTAGTCAGAGTGCAGCTCCCTAGAGAGGACAGGAAGTCCATCATGGGGGTGAGGAGATCTGCCCCAGAATGCTGCAGGAGGGGGAGCCACTTCCTGGGCGGGAAACTGCTGGGATATATACAGGGGAGCTTTTGGGCGGGAAGCCAGTCGGAGAGAACTCTGGAGGCAGCCAGGCTGTTGGCTGGAGTCTGCAGGAGGCCAGATGATCGGACCTCCAGGGAAGGGAAGTGCTTGTGCCTGCCCTGCAGACCATCTAGACAGTGTATGAGTTTAGAGAAGGGAGAGATGGAGCGTTTTTGTCACTTTTCTTTTGATTCTTCCGTTCAGTGTTAACAAGCCTGTAAATAGGTAAGTTCAATAAATCCTTTTTACTGTTGACCTAGAGAAGTCCCTCTGTACCGCATAGTTCCCCCAGCCGCTTGGACATGCCAGAAGTGGGTCGGGGACTCCCTGAGGAGGCAAACAGGGGCAAAAGGGCCAGTTGCCAACTCTCCAGGGGAGCCCCAAAGATTATCAGGAAGCCCCAGGGTGGGTTCCTAGCAACACCAGAGGGAGGTTAGGAGGCTGTCCCACCTAACCAGAGCCCAAGACAGGGAGAGTGGTGGCAGCGATACCCGGAAGTAGTGGAGAAAAACTGCCCCTTCAGGTGCCGGGTCAGGCAAAGGAGGGGTGGGCAGAGCGGGTCCTGCCAACTGACGTGGGCCCGTTCCGTCACAGCTTGGTGGCATAGCGGTGGAATAGGACAGACAGAGGGGACAGAAGACTTAGTGAGAGTCTGAATGAACAGGCATCTAAGAACTGGTGTATCCACCAGACAGTGACAGAAGATTTGTTTTCTTTTTCGGGTCGACCGGAGTAGGGACAGTTTAGATAGACAGGATGGAGAAAGAGATCCTTGCTAGACTTTCTACTCTGAAAAAGCATGAACTTCAGGAGGAGTGCAGGACCCAAGGCATTGAACCAGGAGAAATGACAGTGGATGAACTTAAATACCACCTAACATCTCATTATAAAGCCGCAGCTGGAGCTGACACCTCTGAGAAGCCCGTTTCCCCCAGCACAGTAGAAGTGGAAAGGCTATGCCTGTTACAGATAGAGCAACAAGCCGAGGCCCGCAGACTGGAGCAGGAGAGGGAGATGGAGATGAAGAAAGCAGAGATGGAGATGAAGAAAGCAGAGATGGAGATCAGGAAAGCTGAGATGGAGATGGAGAAGCAGCGTCTTCAGGCTCAAGAAGAGCAACGAAAGCATGAACTTGAGATGCTGCGCCTGAAAGCTGCACAAAGCCAGAAAATAAAAGTCACCCCCAAGGACTTCGTCGCATACAAGGAGGGAGAAGACCCCTCCATATACCTTTCCAACTTTGAGAAGGCAGCCAAGCAGTGGGGAGTTGCAGAGGAAGACTTTATGGCTTACCTCTGTAACATCCTGACTGGGGAACTGGCATCCATTTACCACAGCATGCCTATGGAGGATGGGAGGATAACTTTTGCAGCCTTTAAAGCCGCTGTCTTTAAAAGATTTAAACTAGGGGCAGACCACTTTCGGAAACAATTTCGGGGCTTGGTCCCACAACAGTGTAAATCATATGTTGAATTTGGGGTAAAGCTGAATGACTTGGGGAGGAGATGGGTAGAGGAGGCAAAAGCCCGGGATTATGAGGCTTTGTTCCAGTTGTTGGTCCTGGACGAATTCTACTGTAAACTCCCCAAAGAATTGAAATGCCTGGTAAAAGATAAAAAACCAAAAAATGTTGCAGAGGCCTCAGAACTGGCGGATGAACTGGTGCTGAACAGGGAGGGGTTGGATTGGAGGACTTCCCATTTGGGAAGGGAAGGGAAAGGCCCCCAGAGGGATGGGAATGTACAACCTCCCCCAAAGGGGAAGGGACACCTGCCCAGGCAGAGGGTAGGAAGTCCCCTGATTTGACTAGTTGGAATCAGCCCCAGATTCGAAGGTGTTACAGCTGTGGGGAGGCTGGGCACATAAAGTCAGCCTGCCCAAAGCTGCAAGCTGAGACCTCCAAACCCACTCCAAAAGCACCAGTTACTCCAAAGGAGAAGGAGGAGCGTGTTGCGGTGGTAAGCCATGAGTGCCTCTTCACCAGAATGGAACCAGCAGAAGCCTGGAGTGATTTTGTAGAACTGGTAAGGTTAAAAGGCCGGTTGCTTTTGGGGCATGCTGACACTGACTCCTCAGTTAACTTAGTGAGGGCAGATCTGGTGTCAGAAACTGATATTGTCCCTAATATGGCATTCAGAATCCAGGGGGTTCTGGGACCACCTGCCACGATTCCTGTGGCCCGGATACCAATAGAATGGCAAGGGTCAGCAGGTCTCACAGAGGTGGGGGTAATGAAGGAAAAAGGCAGTTCCAGTGTTATTAGGCCGGGATCTGTTGGCTGGCCAATACACTATTAATGCAGTAACACGCAGCCAAACCCTCAGAGGGAGGTGGGAGGAGGAAGGCAACTTCAAGGAAGCCAACTCATCACCAACTAGGGAGGGGGAAGTAGCCCAGGTTACTGAGAAAGAGGAGAGGGTGGTCACCCAGGAAGGGGAGAACCAGCCCATCTCAAACCCTGAGGGAGGGCATTCCCAAGGGGAAGAAGGGTGCCTTTCCACCCAAGAACAGCTGGAAGCTGTGGAACCTTCCAGGCAGGAAGGGGTTCAGTTGAGGAATACTGAAGAACCAACTGAGGTAACTGAGAACACAAATGAAAACTTTATAGAAGGTCCTGGAAACAGGGGGACTAGGGTTGGCTTGGAGGGACAGATGGCAGAAAGTTTGGGGGAACCAGAAACGTTCTTATCAGAGGTTCAGAGTGACCCTAGTCTGGAACCACTGCACAATGTGGCAAGGGACCATGAAGTGCAGTTCTCAGAAGCTATCACTGAGCAGGTGGTATGGAAGCAGGGTCGGTTATATAGGCTCTGGTTGCCACCTGATAGACAAGAATCTTGGGAAGTGGTTCAACAGCTTGTGGTTCCCAGGAAATATAGGCTAAAGCTCTTAGGGTTGGCTCATGAAATACCCTGTGCAGGGCATTTAGGGGTTAACAAGACCAGATGGAGACTGTTGCTAAACTTTTACTGGCCAAAGCTGGCTCAGGATGTGAGGAATTACTGCAAGTCTTGTCCAATGTGTCAAAAGGTGGGCAAGAGTGGGTGCAAAATCCGAGCTCCTTTGCAGTCCCTTCCTATCATGGAAGAAGCATTCCAACAGGTAGGAATCGACATAGTGGGCCCATTCCCAAAGCCTACTCAGAGAGGCAAGCAGTTTATTCTGACTTTAGTGGACCATGCGACAAGGTACCCAGAAGCAGTACCTCTAGCCTCCACTGAGGCTCCAGTGGTAGCAGAAGCCTTGATCAAGGTATTTTGTCGACTGGGATTTCCTAATGAAATTCTGACAGACAGGGGGCGCAACTTTTTGTCTGAACTGATGGAGTGTGTGTGTGGAAATGCTGTGGGGTGAAGCACCTGAAGACTACCGCTTATCATCCTCAGCCAAATGGGTTGACTGAGAGGTTTAATGGGACTTTGAAGGGAATGCTAAGAGCCTATGTGGATACTCACCCCCAAGACTGGGATGAGAGACTACCACAATTATTATTTGCTTATAGGGAGGTACCCCAAGAATCTACAGGATTCTCCCTTTTGAACTTATGTTTGGCAGAAAGGTCAGGGGACCTCTAGACCTGGTCAAGGAAAGCTGGGAGGAGAAAATCCCAAAGGCAAAGAAATCGGTGGTGGACTATGTGTTATCCTTCAGAGAATGACTGAAGGGGATGATGCACATTGTTAAAGAGAACTTGGCCAAAGCGCGAAGTAATCAGAGCAGTTGGTATGACAAAACTGCTAGGTCTCGAACTTTTGAGATGGGGGACAGGGTAATGGTTTTCCTGCCCCTTTGCACAAACAAACTTAAAGCTGCATGGGAGGGACCCCATGTAATTATGGATAAATTGGATGATGTTACATATGCAGTGGCCATGGAGAGGTCTGGAAAGAAAACTAAAGTGGTGCATGTGAATATGCTTAAACCATTCCTCGAGAGGCCCGTGGTGCTGCATATCACTAGAAGGGAAGGAGAAAATGAGATGCTGGATGATGACCCACTCGATGTTCTAGCTCACTTCTCAGAACCTACAGAGTGGGAAGAACTGGTGTGGCCTACAGGAATGCCCAGGCAAGACAAGGAAAATATCCTTTCAGTGTTACATCAGTTTGAGGACATTTTCCGGAAGGAGCCAGGGAGGACAGATCTGGCAAAGCATGGAATTGATACTGGCTCTCAGGGACCCATCAGGTGCCCCCCTTACAGAGTCAACAGTAAGGTGCTGACAGATATTCGGAGGGAGGTGGCAGAAATGCTGTGGATGGGAGTTATACAACCCTCAGTAAGTCCTTGGGCAGCACCTGTTGTGCTAGTGGCCAAACCGGATGGCTCAATTCGGTTTTGTGTGGACTACCGAAAGTTAAACTGTATCACAAAACCAGATGCCTATCCTATGCCCAGGATGGATGCCCTGCTAGATACGCTAGGTTCAGCCAGGGTGATATCTACTGTGGATTTATGCAAGGGTTTTTGGCAGATGAAACTAGAGCCTGAGGCAAGGGCTAAGTCAGCCTTCATTACCCCAGATGGACTGTACGAGCTCATAGTGATGCCCTTTGGCCTTAGAAATGCCCCGGCATCCTTCCAAAGGCTAGTGAACAATTTGTTAAGTGGCATGTCGGACTGTGCAGTGGCTTACATTGATGACATTGCCATTTTTAGCAAGGACATGGATTCGCACCTGGAACATTTGACTAAAGTGTTAGCAGCCATCCGCAAAGCAGGTCTCACCATCAAGCTGAACAAATGCCAATTTGGTATGCCAGAGGTGGTGTACCTTGGACATAAGGTGGGGAGTGGGAGAATCACTCAAATGTGGGACAAAGTGGGGGCTATCCAAAAGTGGGAGGCCCCAAAGACTAAAAGGCAGGTCAGAGCCTTCTTAGGACTGGCTAACTACTACAGGCAGTTTGTCCCAAATTTTGGAACTATTGCAGACCCACTCTCCTCTCTCACCAGGAAACATTTACCAGACAAAGTGGCTTGGACTCCTAGCTGTCAGGAGGCCTTTGAGCAGCTGAAGGCAGCTCTGGTTTCTGTGCCGGTACTCAGAGCTCCTAACTTTGATGAGAGGTTCTTTGTTGCCACAGATGCCTCAGACCATGGTATTGGAGCTGTTCTGATGCAAGACTGGGAAGGGACCAAACATCCTGTAGCCTACCTGAGTAGGAAGCTCATCCCCCAAGAGAGGAACCTGTCCTCAGTGCAGAAGGAATGTTTGGCAGTTGTATGGGCTCTGGACAAACTTTGGCCTTATTTGTGGGGACAAGAGTTCACCCTCCTGACTGACCATTCCTCTTTGCAATGGTTGCAGACTATGAAGAACATCAATTCCAAGTTGCAGAGGTGGTCCTGGAGGATTCAGGAATACAACATGAAGATTGAGCACATTGTTGGACGCAACAATGTGATCGCAGACTTTCTGTCCAGAAAGGATGTGGACAACTAGGGTGTTACAATTTGTATTCTTGGGACTCTCGTGAACTTTAAATGTTATGTTTTGTTAATGGGTTTCTCCCCGGTTAATTGGATTCTGCTACGGGATTACCTCTGGATGAGGATACCCCTCCGACTCAGAATCTAAGGAGGGGGAGGTGTAGAGAAACGCCATTTTGTGGGGCCGGGATAGGAGGGGGCCATCAAACCTGAGGGAGGCTTGGGCCTAGTCTCCTCTTTATCCCCCCACCCCTGTCTCCAACCAGTAGTCAGAGTGCAGCTCCCTAGAGAGGACAGGAAGTCCATCATGGGGGTGAGGAGATCTGCCCCAGAATGCTGCAGGAGGGGGAACCACTTCCTGGGCGGGAAACTGCTGGGATATATACAGGGGAGCTTTTGGGCGGGAAGCCAGTGGGAGAGAACTCTGAAGGCAGTCAGGCTGTTGGCTGGAGTCTGCAGGAGGCCGGATGATCGATCCTCTAGGGAAGTGAAGTGCTTGTGC
Organism: Gekko gecko; assembly: GCA_029375565.1. Lineage (NCBI taxonomy): Eukaryota > Metazoa > Chordata > Lepidosauria > Squamata > Gekkonidae > Gekko > Gekko gecko. Next base: position 143,900,852 of record JAPDNY010000007.1, on the reverse strand, counting down.
CTGCCCTGCAGACCATCTAGACAGGGTATGAGTTTAGAGAAGGGAGAGATGGAGCGTTTTTGTCACTTTTCTTTTGATTCTTCTGTTCAGTGTTAAGGTAAAGTAAAGGTAAAGGTTCCCTTGCTCGAAAGCCAGTCGAATCCGACTCTAGGGTTGCGGTGCTCATCTCCGTTTCAAAGCCGAAGAGCCAGCGCTGTCCGAAGACGTTTCCGTGGTCATGTGGCCGGCATGACTAAACACCAAGGTGCACAGAACGCTGTTACCTTCCCACCAAAGTGGTACCTATTTATCTACTTGCAATTTCTTGCTTTCGAACTGCTAGGTTGGCAGGAGCTGGAACTAGAGACAGGAGCTCACCCCGTCATGCAGTACCCGGGTCTCAAACTGCTGAACTACTGACCTTCCACAGCCTGCAGTTCAGCATCTTAACCACTTGAGCCACCGCAGTTCAGTGTTAACAAGCCTGTAAATAGTTAAGTTCAATAAATCCTTTTTACTGTTGACCTAGAGAAGTCCCTCTGTACCGCATAGTTCCCCCAGCCGCTTGGACACGCCAGAGGTGGGTCAGGGACTCCCTGAGGAGGAGAACAGGGGCAAAAGGGCCAGTTGCCAACTCTCCAGGGGAGCCCCGAAGATTATCAGGAAGCCCCAGGGTGGGTTCCTAGCAACACCAGAGGGAGGTTAGGAGGCTGTCCCACCTAACCAGAGCCCAAGACAGGGAGAGTGGTGGCAGCGATACCCGGAAGTAGTGGAGAAAAACTGCCCCTTCAGGTAAAGGAGGGGTGGGCAGAGCGGGGCCTGCCAACTGACGTGGGCCCGTTCCGCCACACATGGCAACCGGCATCAACGCCTTTGGAGTTACTCTAGATGGTTCTCGGGCGGGCGGGCCAGGTCAAATAGAGATTTTCTAAACAAACACAGTGACAGGATTGGGTTGCTGAGTTTTAGATGTGCCCCTTCAGCTGTCTTCCTAATATCAATCTGAGCTGTAGCATTTTTTTAGGGGATCTTATTCAGTTCTGGGCCAAGGAAATCCTCTTTCTGGGCACCAAACCTCTGCTAAAGGGACAGGACACGGTTTTCCTGGCCAGAGTTTTCAGCAGGCAAAAGCTGTTGGAAGCTAGAATGTTTGTAGCTTAAAGGCATGAATTATTTGCCCTTCTTGCTGAAATACTTTGGCAAACCTGACTGTCCAGACCCGAGTCCATTCCTCTTTGCCATGTCTTTTGCTGAGTGCTTAGGGTTCCAACCTCCAGGCGGGGCCTGGAGACCTCCCAGAATAGCCACATCTCCAGGCAACAGAGATCGGTTCACCTGGAGAAAATCGCTGCTTTGAAGTTTGGACTGTATGCCATTACAGCTGATAGAGGTCCCTCTCCTCCCCAAACCCTGCCCTCCTTCAGCTCCACCCCAAATCTCCAAGAATTCCCAAGCCAGAGGTGCCAATCCTTACAAATGCCTTCTCTTCTTTTATGCAATCACACGTGTTTTCCTTTCCCCTAGTACTTTAGCTTTCCCTAATTCTCAGGCTGTACCTTGTTGCTTTTCTGTAATGTTATACTTCATACATCACTAATACAGCATTTAATTCATGTCAGTTAAACCCATGAGTCAAGCATTTAAACTTTAACCCGTTCTTTCCCTCCACTCAGGCTGTTAGGGAAAGAAATCTGCCTCCCAAATCAAGAACCTTCCGACCCCGGGAATCCTCCACCCTCTCATTCTTTGTATCAAGGACAAAACTTCCTTCCTTCCTTCCTTCCTTCCTTCCTTCCTTCCTTCCTTCCTTCCTTCCTTCCTTCCTTCCTTCCTTCCTTCCTTCCTTCCTTCCTTCCTTCCTTCCTTCCTTCCTTCCTTCCTTCCTAGCCAGCTGCCTCCTGGCCTCTTTGCCTGCCTGATCTTCCATCTATAATGACCTGCCCTTACCTTCCAGGAATACCTTCCTGCCTGCCTGCCTGCCTCCCTGCAATTTTTTCAGATTGTGTCTCCCTAGCAGCCCGACCCTCCACTCAGGCTGCTAGGGAAAGGAATCTGCCTCCCAAAAACAAGAACCTTCTGACCCCTAGAATCCTCCACCCTTGCATTCTTTATAACAAACACAAAACTTCCTGCCTTCCTGGCTCCCTCCCTGCCTGCCTGCCTTTACATCACCCTGAAATGCCCTCACCTTCCAGGAAAACATTCCCTCTTCCCAGCCTGCAATTTTTTTCAGATTTTGTCTCCCTAGCAGCCTGACCCACCACTCAGGCTGCTAGGGAAAGAAATCTGCCTCCCAAATCAAGAACCTTCCAAACCCTGGAATCCTCCATCCTCTCATTCTTTGTAAGGAACAAAAAACTTCCTTCCTTCCTTCCTTCCTTCCTCCCTGCCTCCCTGCCTGCCTTTCCATCACCCTGACCTGCCCTTACCTTCCAGGAATGCATTCCCTCTTTCCAGTCTGCAGTTTTTTCAGATTTTGTCTCCCTAGCAGCCTGACCCTCCACTTAAGCTCCTTGGGAGAGAAATCTGCCTCCCAAATCAAGAACCTTCCAACCCATAGAATCCTCCACCCTCTCATTCTTTGTAAAGAAGACAAAACATCCTTCCTTCCTTCCTTCCTTCCTTCCCGACCGCTGGCCCCTGTGCCTGCCTGCCTTTCTATCACCCTGACCTTCCAGGAATACATTCCCTCTTCCCAGCCTGCATTTTTTTTCAGATTTTGTCTCCCTAGCAGCCCGACCCTCCACTCAGGCTACTAGGGAAAGAAATCTGCTCCCAAATCAAGAAACTTTAGACCCTTGGAATCCTCCACCCACTCATTCTTCGTAACGAACACAAAACTTCCTGCTTGCCTGCCTGCCAGCCTCTGTCTGCCTGCCTTTCCATCGACCCTGCCCTGCCCTTACCTAACAGGAAAAAAATCCGTCTTCCCAGCATTAATTTTTTTCAGATTTTGTTCCCTAAAAACCTGACCCTCTACCCAGGCTGCTAGAGAAAGAAATCTGCCCCTCAAATCAAGAAACTTCAGACCCCTGGAATCCTCCACACTCTCATTCTTTCAAACGAAAACAAAACTTCCTGCCTTACTGCCTGCCTGCCTCTCTGCCTGTCTGCCTTTCCATCAACCCTGTCCTGGACTTACCTTCAAGGAATGCATTCCCTATTTCCAGCCTGCAATTTTTTCAGATTTAGTCACCCTAGCAGCCTGACCCTCCACCCAGGGTGCTAGGGAAAGGAATCTGCCTCCCAAATCAAGAACCTTCAGAATAAGGGAATCCTCCACCCTCTCATTCTCTGTAACAAATACAGTACTTCCTACCTTCCTGCCTTCCTTCCAGCCTGCCGGCCTCTCTGCCTGCCTGCCTTTCCATCTACCCTGACCAGCCCTTACTTTCCAAGAATGTATTCCCTCTTCCCAGCATGCATTTTTTTCAGATTTTGTCTCCCTAGCAGCCTGACCCGCCACTCAGGTGGCTAGGGAAAGAAATCTGCCTCCCAAATCAAGAATCTTCAGAATCCTCGAATACTCCACCCTCTCAATCTTTCTAATAAACACAAAACTTCCTGCCTGCCTTCATGCCTCCCTCCCTATCATCCTCTCTGCCTGCCTCCCTTTCCATCTATTCTGACCTGCCCTGAACTTCCAACAATACATTCCCTCTTCCCAGCCTGTAATTTTTTTCAGATTCTATCTCCCTAGCAGCCCGACCCTTCACCCTGGCAGCTAGGGAAAGGAATCTCTCTCCCAATTCCGGAACCTTCAGTCCCATTGAATCCTACACCCTCTCATTCATTGTAATGAACACAAAACTTCCTTCCTTCCTGCCTGCCTGCCTGCCTGTCCCTCTGCCTGCCTGCATTTCCATCTACCCTGACCAGCCCTTACCCTCCAGGAAAGCATTCCCCCTTCACAGCTGCAATTTTTTTTCAGATTTTGTCTCCCTAGCATCCCGGCCCACCACTCGGGCTGCTAGGGAAGGAAATCTGCCTCCCAAATCAAGAACCTTCCGCCCCCTGGAATCTTCCACCCTCTCCATCTTTGTAATGAACACAAAACTTCCTGCCTTCCTTCGTGCCGGACGGCCTATCTGCCTGCCTTCCTTTCCATCTACCCTGACCTGCCTTTACCTTCCAGCAATAAATTCCCTGTTCCCAGCCTGCATTTTTTTCAGATTTTATCACCCTAACATCCCGACCCGCCACTCAGGATGCTAGGGAAAGAAATCTGCCTCCCAAAACAAGAAGCTTGGGTTCTGTGGAATCCACTACCCTTTCATTCTTTGTAACAAACACAAAGCTTCCTCCTTTACATTCCTGCCTGCCTGCCCCAGGCTGCTAGGGAAAGAGAAATCTGCCTCCCAAATGAAGAACCTTCCGAACCCTGGAATCCTCCACGCTCTCATTCTTTGAAACGAATGCGAAACTTCCTGCCTTCCTTCCAACCTGCCTGCCTCTTTGCCAGCCTGCTTTTCCATCTTCCCTGACCTGCCCCTACCTTCCGAATGCATTCCCTCTTCCCAGGTGAATTTTTTTTCAGATCTTGTCTCTCTAGCAGCCCGACCCTCCCCCCAGGCTGCTAGGGAAAGGAGTCTGCCTCCCAAATCCAGAACTTTCTGAACCCTGGAATACTCCACGCTCTTATTCCTGGTAACGAATGCAAAACTTCTTGCCTTCCTTCCAACCTGCCTGCCTCTTTGCCAGCCACGCTCTCATTCTTGGTAACAAATGCAGAACTTCCTGCTTTCCTTCCAACCTTCCTACCGCTTTCCCTGCTTCCATTTCCATCTACCCTGACTTTCCCCTACCTTGCAGGAATGTATTCTCTCTTCCCAGGTGCAATTTCTTTTCAGATTTTGTCTCTCTAGCAGCCTGACCGTGCATCCAGGCTGCTGCGGAAAGGACTCTGCTTCCCAAATCAAGAACCTTACGAAAGCTGGAAATCTAAACGCTCTCATCCTTTGTAACGAAAGCAAATCTTCCTGCCTTCCTTCCAGCCTGCCTGCTGCTTTGCCAGCTTACCATTCCACCTACCCTGACTTGCCCCAACCTTGCAGGAATGCATTCCCTATTCCCAGCTGCATTTTTTTTTCAGATTTTGTCTCTCTAGCATCCCGAACCTTCACACAGGCTGCTAGAAAAACAAATCTGCTTCCCAAATCAAGAACCTTCCGAACGCTGGGACCCTCCACACTCTCATTCTTTGCAACGAACGCAAAACTTCCTGCTTTCCTTCCAGCCAGCCTACCGCTTTGCCTGCTTCCTTTCCATCTAGCCAGACTTTCCCATAACGTGCAGGAATGTATTCTCTCTTCCCAGATCCAATTTTTTTTTACATTTTGTCTCTCTAGCAGCTCGAACCTCCCCTCAGGCTGCTAGGGAAAGGATTCTGACTCCCAAATTAAGAAACTTCCAAACCCTGGAATCCTCCATGCTCTCATTCTTCGTAACGAACGCAAAACTTCCTTCCTTCCTTCCAGCCTACCTGCCGCTTTGCCTGCTTCCCTTTGCATCTCCCCTGACTTGCCCCAACCTTGCAGGAATGCATTCCCTCTTCCCAGGTGCAATTTCTTTTCAGATTTTCTCTCCCTTGCAGCCCGACTCTCCATCCAGGCTTTTGGGAAAGTAATCTGCCTCCCAAATCAAGAAACTTCCGAACCCAGGGACCCTCCATGCTCTCATTCTATGTAACGAATCCAAATCTTCCAGCCTTCCTTCCAACCTGCCTGCCAATTTGGCTCCTTCTCTTTCAACCTACCGTGACTTGCCCCAACCTTGCAGGAATGCATTCCCTCTTCCCACGTACAATTTCTTTTCAGATTTTGCCTCCCTAGCGGCCCGCCCGTCCATCCAGGCTGCTAGGGAAAGGAATCTGCCTCCCAAATCAAGAACCTTCCGAACCCTGGAATCCTTCACGCTCTCATTCTCGGTAATGAATGCAAAACTTCCTTCCTTCCTTCCAGCCTGCCTGTCTCTTTGCCTCCTTCCCTTTACATATACGCTGACTGTCCCGTACCTTCCAGGAATGCATTCCCTCTTCTCAAGTGAATTTCTATTCAGATGTTGTCTCCCTAGCAGGCCGCCCGTACATCCAGGCTGCTAGGGAAAGGAATCTGCCTCCGAAATCAAGAACCTGGAATCCTCCATGCTCTCATTCTTTCTAACGAACACAAACTTTCCTGCCTTCCTTCCGGCCTCAATGTCTCTTTGCCTTGTTCTCTTTCCACCTACCGTAACCTGCCCCTACCTTGCAGGAATGCATTCCCCCTTCCCAGGTGAAATTGTTTTTCAGAATTTGTCTCTCTAGCAGCCCAACCCTCCCCCCAGGTTGCTAGTGAAAGGAATCTGCTTCCCAAATCAAGAACTTTCCGAACCCTGGGACTCTCCACACTCTCATTTTTTGTAACGAATGCAAAAATTCCTGCCTTCCTTCCAGCCAGCCTACCGCTTTGCCTGCTTCCCTTTCCATCTACGCTGACTCTCCCGTACCTTGCAGGAATGCATTCCTTCTTCCCAGGTTCAATTTTCTTTCAGATTTTGTATCTCTAGCAGCCTGACCCTTCTTCCAGGCGGCTAGGGAAAAGAATCTGCCGCCAAAATCCAGAACCTTCCGAACCCTGCAATCCTCCATGCTCTCATTCTTGGTAATGAACACCAAGCTTCCTGCCTTCCTTCCAGCCTGCCTGCCGCATTGCCATCCAACCTTTCCATCCTCCGTGACCTGCCCTTACCTTCCACGAATGCATTCCCTCTTCCCAGGTGAAATTTTTTTCAGTATTTGTCTCTCAAGCAGCCCAACCCTCCCCCCAGGCTGCTAGGGAAAGGAATCTGCTTCCCAAATCAAGAACTTTCCGAACTCTGGGACACTCTATGCTCTCATTTTTTGTAACGAATGCAAGAATTCCTGCCTTCCTTCCAGCCAGCCTACCGCTTTGCCTGCTTCCCTTTCCATCTATGCTGACTCTCCCGTACCTTGCAGGAATGTATTCTCTCTTCCCAGGTCCAATTTCTATTCAGATTTTGTCTCTCTAGCAGCCTGCTTGTCCATCCATGCTTCTAGGGAAAGGAATCTACCTCCGAAATCAAGAACCTGGAATCCTCCAAGCTCTCATTCTTTCTAACGAACGCAGACTTTCCTGCCTTCCCTCTTTCAACCTACCATGACTTCCCCTACCTTGCAGGAATGCATTCCCCCTTCCCAGGTGCAATTTTTTTCAGATTTTGTCTCTCTAGCAGCCTGACCCTCCTTCCAAGCTGCTAGGGAAAGGAATCTGCCTCACAAATCCAGCACCTTCCGAACCCTGGAATCCTCCATGCTCTCATTCTTGGTAATGAACACAAAACTTCCTGCCTTCCTTCCAGCCTGCCTTCCACTTTGCCAGCCTGCCTTTCCATCCTTCCTGACCTGCCCCTACCTTCCAGGAATGCATTCCCTCTTCCCAGGTGCAATTTCCTTTCAGATTTTGTCTCTCTAGCTGCCTTACACTCCTTCCAGGAGGCTAGGGAAAGGAATCTGCCTACCAAATCCAGAACCTTCCGAACCCTGGAATCCTCCATGCTCTCATTCTTGGTAATGAACCATTGGAAATTGAGGGTAAGAAGATAATAATTTTAAGAGAAATTCCAAGAGTGATTTTGCAAGACAGGAAAAAATTTAAAAAATTGGTCGATAAGCTGAAAGAAATGGAGATTAGATTCAGATGGGAAATTCCACAAGGCCTCTCATTCTCCTACAACTGTTTGAGATTTACAATTAAAACAGAAGGAGACTTGTGTAGGTTCAAAGAAAATAATGCGGACTTTAAAGATATTTAAATCAGAACAATATGGATTACAAATTTTTATCTTGGAATGTTAATGGACTCAATTCGCCAAACAAAAGGAAATTAGTGAATCATTGGCTAGAAAAACAAAAATGCAATATATTTTGTTTACAAGAAACTCATATTAGAAAGCAAGACAACAAATATTTGATTAATAAAAAATTGGGAGAAGAATTTTGTTCATCAGCAATAAAAAAAAGAAAGGAACAGTGATCTATATTCCTAAAGAATTGGAACCTAAACAAATCTTCGTGGACAAGGAGGGACGATATATTGGAGTGGAAATAATGATGCATAGAAAAAAGACTTTGCTAGTGAACCTATATACACCCAATGGAGCAAAAGAATCTTTTTTTAAAGATTTGACAAAGGAAATGGACAGTTTAAGTTATGAGCAAGTGATCCTTGCAGGAGACTTTAACGGTACGGTGAACAATAGTTTGGACAGAAAATCAAAAACTGCAGGAGAACGGATGGGGAAATTACCAAAAAATGTCTTTGAGCTGACCAAGCAAGAGAAATTAGAAGATGTTTGGAGAAAATGGAATCCTAAGGTCAAAGATTATACTTTTTATTCTAACAGACACAACTCCTTTTCTAGAATTGATATGATATGGATGTCAGAAGAGATGGCTTCAAAAACTCAAAAAGTTGAAATTTTGCCAAAAACCAATTTGGATCATAACCCCATACTTTGGATATCGAAAGAAAAACCAAGACAAATATATTGGAGAATTAATGAAGATTTATTGGACCAAAAATTAGTTAACGAGAATCTAAAAAAGGAAACGTTGAATTTCTTTGAAACAAATTTGAATAAAGGTACTGATATTCAGACTGTATGGGATGCATATAAGGCAGTAATGAGGGGACTACTTATTTCATTAAATTCCAAAGATAGAAAACAAAGGATGCAGCAACAAAATGACCTTCAGGAAAAGATTCGGCAAAAAGAAAAAGAATTAAGAAAAAAACCAGGGAAGAAGAAAATTATTAAAGAGATACATCTTCTACAAGACCAACTTAATGTTTTGTCAAATCGAGAAATTTATTGGAACTTGAAGAAATTACAACAAAAATCGTTTGAAGGTGCGAATAAACCAGGAAAATTCTTAGCATGGCAGTTGAAAAACCGGAAAGAGAGAAAGTTTATAAATAAAATAACTCAAGATGGAAAAGACATTACTGACCCGAATGGCCTAAAGAGAGTTTTCTTCAATTATTATGCAAAGCTGTTTAAAAAGAAAGATGTGGATCTACAGAAACTAAAGAATTATGTGAAAAAAGTGGCAGTACCAGTGATGGGACAACAAATAAAAGAAGAACTCAATGGTCCAATCAAGAAGGAAGAAATAATCAATGCGATAGAAGACGCAAAGTTGGGCAAAGCTCCAGGACCGGATGGTTTTACTGTGAAATTTTATAAAAAATTTAAGGAAGAGCTAACCCCAATTTTGGTACTTTTGTCTAATGATATAAGAGTGACCAAACGAGTCCCAGAGTCATGGAAAGAGGCTAACATTTCACTCATACCTAAAGAAGACTTGGACTTAACCAATGTAAAGAATTACAGACCAATTTCTCTTCTGAATAATGATTATAAGCTATTTGCGAAAATAATTTCTGAAAGACTGAAAAAATATTTGGTAGACGCTATAGCAGAAGAACAAGCTGGCTTTTTGCCAAATAGACAAATAAGAGACAATTTAAGAGTGGTGATTGATGCAATTGAGTATTGTGATAAACATCCAGAGAAAGAAGTTGGATTCCTCTTCTTAGACGCAGAAAAAGCTTTTGACAATTTAAATTGGGACTTTATGTTACAGGTAATAGAAAAAATGGATATAGGCCAGTCCCTTTTGAATATGATTGTGGCAATATATTCGGACCAAAAAGTGGCTCTGAACATAAATAAAGAGAGAACGCAATATTTCAAGGTTCAGAAAGGAACACGTCAAGTTTGCCCTTTATCTCCATTACTATTTATTTGGATACTGGAAGTACTATTGGGAAATATAAGAAGAGACGACAACATCAAAGGACTTACAGTGAAAGGCTTTTCATACAAATATAGAGCATTTGCGGATGATGTAATGTTTATGGTTCAAGACCCAATTGAGAATATACCACAATTGATGAAGAAAATTGAAAACTTTGGGGAGATAGCTGGTTTCTACGTAAACAAAAATAAAACAAAAGTAATGTGTAAAAATATGACCAAACAAAGGCAAGTAGACCTTCAGGAAAAGATCCAATGCGAAGTAGTGCCAAAGACTAAATACTTAGGAATCGAACTGACAATGAAAAATATTGATTTATTTAAAAATAATTATGAAAAAGTTTGGTGTAGAATCCAACAAGATTTGAAAAAATGGGACACCTTAAATCTATCCTTAATGGGAAGGATAGCAACAGTAAAAATGAATGTTTTGCCGCGCTTAATGTTTTTATTTCAAACAATCCCAATATTACGGCAAAGGAAGATATTGGACACTTCGCAGAGAGAGTTATCAAAGTTTGTATGGGCAGGAAGAAAACCGAGAATCAAAATGAAAATATTATGTGATGCAAAAGAAAGAGGAGGACTCCAGTTACCAAATTTAAGACTGTATTATGATGCCGTCTGTTTAACGTGGATAGAACAATGGATTAATCTTGATAATATGAAACTGTTAGCATTAGAAGGTCATGATAACAAATTTGGATGGCATGCATATATGTGGTATGAAAAGTCAAAAATGGACAAATTCTTCAAACACCACTATATAAGAAGATCGCTGTTCGAGACTTGGTTGAAATATAAAAAATTCTTCTCAGAAGAAAGACCACTCTGGATAGTACCGGCAGAAGTGATCAAGCCATACTCTAGACATCAAGGCTCAGACTGGTTACCATATAAGAGTCTTTTGAAACTGGAAGGGAGAAATTATGTGATAAAAGATAGAAATGATGTTGAATTTGATTATGACTGGTTGAACTATAGACAGATCTTTGATTTATTTAAGACCGATAAGAAAAAGTATGGTTTCAGGGCGAAAAATAATGAAATTGAAACTATATGGGTTGAAAAAGGGAAAAAAATGATTTCCAAAATGTATAAGGCTTTATTGAAATGGTATACGGAAGAAGAAACTGTAAAAGAACAAATGATAAAGTGGGCTGTTAATATAAATAATGAAATAACTATGTCATCATGGGAGTATCTGTGGAAAAAATCATTGAAAATCTCAACTTGTGTTAATGTTAAAGAAAATTGTTATAAAATGATGTATAGATGGTACATGACTCCGAAAAAAATTGATATTATAAATGAAGGCATGTCTAACAAATGTTGGAAATGTAAAAAGAAAGAAGGGTCATTTTACCACATGTGGTGGACTTGTGATAAAGCAACAAGTTATTGGTCTCAGATACATAGTGAGATACAGAAAATTTTAAAATGTACTTTTAAGAAAGACCCACAAATGTTACTGTTAGGTCTTAAACTAGAAGAAGTAAATGTAACCAAGAGAACTTTGTTATGGTATTTGGTTACAACAGCAATAATGACTTATGCTCAATTTTGGAAGCAAGAAAAGACACCTGAAATATGGGAATGGATCAAGAAGATGCTGTTCATGGCTGAAATGGATAAATTGACAAGGAAGCTTAACAATGAAGAAGATGAAAAGTTTTTTGAAGAATGGAAAGACTTCAAAGACTATTTGGTGAAAGATTGGGATGTTAAGAATAATTTGATTTGTTTTGACAATTATGAAGTAGAAATTTGAATATGGCTGATATACTAGAGTGTTACCGTTAGTAGATAAAGAAAAGCAAAAAGGATAAGTAAAGTAAATGTTTATTGGAAATAATAAGGGGGTAAGAGCATGGGGGAAGCCTTGTATTGGGGGGGAGGGGAAAAAAGAAAAGGATATATATTCTTGTGTGTTACTTATATATTATGGAACATGTTAAATATATCCATTAATAAAAGGTTTTTTTAAAAAGAAAAATGAACGCAAAGCTTGCTGCCTTCCTTCCAGCCTGCCTGCCGCTTTGGCATCCAACCTTTCCATCCTCCCTGACCTGCCCTTACCTTCCAGGAATGCATTCCCTCTTCCCAGGTGAATATTTTTTCAGAATTTGTCTCTCTAGCAGCCTGACCCTCGTTCCAGGCTGCTAGGGAAATGAATATGTTTCTCAGATCAAGAACTTTCCGAACCCTGGGACCCTCCACGCTCTCATTTTTTATAACGAACGCAAAAATTCCTGTCTTCCTTCCAGACGGCCTACCACTATGCCTGTTTCCCTTTCCATCTACATTGACTCTCCCGTACCTTGAAGGAATGTATTCTCTTTTCCCAGGTCCAATCTCTATTCAGATTTTGTCTCTCTAGCAGCCGCCCGTCCATCCAGGCTGCTAGGGAAAGGAATCTGCCTCCAAAATCAAGAACCTGGAATCCTCTAACGCTCTCATTCTTTCTAACGAATGCAAACTTTCCTGCCTTCTTTCCAGCCTGTATCTCTCTTTCCCTTCTTCTCTTTCCAGCTACCGTGACTTCCCCTACCTTGCAGAAACGCATTCCCTCTTCCCAGGTACAATTGTTTTTCAGATTTTGTCTCTCTAGCAGCCCGACCCTCCCCCCAGGCTGCTAGTGAAAGGAATCTGCTACCCAAATAAAGAATGTTCCGAACTCTGGGACTCTCTACGCTCTCATTTCTTGTAACGAACGCAAACATTCCTGCCTTCCTTCCAGCCAGCCTACCGCTTTGCCTGCTTCTCTTTCCATCTACGCTGACTCACCCGTACCTTCCAGGAATGTATTCTCTCTTCCCAGGTGCAATTTCTATTCAGATTCTGTCTCTCTAGCAGCCCGCCCGTCCATCCAGGCTGCTAGGGAAAGGAATCTGCCTCCGAAATCAAGAACCTGGATCCTCCACGCTCTCATTCTTTCTAACGAATGCAAACTTTCCTGCCTTCCTTCCAGCCTGTATCTCTCTTTGCCTTCTTCTCTTTCCAGCGACCGTGACTTGCCCCTACCTTGCAGGAATGCATTCCCTCTTCCCAGGTGCAATTGTTTTTCAGATTTTGTCTCTCTAGCAGCCTGACCCTCCTTCCAGGCTGCTAGTGAAAGGAATCTGCTACCCAAATAAAGAATGTTCTGAACTCTGGGACTCTCTACGCTCTCATTTCTTGTAAGGAACGCAAACATTCCTGCCTTCCTTCCAGCCAGCCTACCGCTTTGCCTGCTTCCCTTTCCATCTACGCTGACTCACCCGTACCTTCCAGGAATATATTCTCTCTTCCCAGGTGCAATTTCTATTCAGATTCTGTCTCTCTAGCAGCCCGCCCGTCCATCCAGGCTGCTAGGGAAAGGAATCTGCTTCCGAAATCAAGAACCTGGATCCTCCACGCTCTCATTCTTTCTAACGAATGCAAACTTTCCTGCCTTCCTTCCAGCCTGTATCTCTCTTTGCCTTCTTCTCTTTCCAGCGACCGTGACTTGCCCCTACCTTGCAGGAATGCATTCCCTCTTCCCAGGTGCAATTGTTTTTCAGATTTTGTCTCTCTAGCAGCCTGACCCTCCTTCCAGGCTGCTAGCGAAAGGAATCTGCTACCCAAATAAAGAATGTTCTGAACTCTGGGACTCTCTACGCTCTCATTTCTTGTAACGAACGCAAACATTCCTGCCTTCCTTCCAGCCAGCCTACCGCTTTGCCTGCTTCCCTTTCCATCTACGCTGACTCACCCGTACCTTCCAGGAATGTATTCTCTCTTCCCAGGTCCAATTTCTATTCAGATTCTGTCTCTCTAGCAGCCCGCCCGTCCATCCAGGCTGCTAGGGAAAGGAATCTGCCTCCGAAATCAAGAACCTGGATCCTCCACGCTCTCATTCTTTCTAACGAATGCAAACTTTCCTGCCTTCCTTCCAGCCTGTATCTCTCTTTGCCTTCTTCTCTTTCCAGCGACCGTGACTTGCCCCTACCTTGCAGGAATGCATTCCCTCTTCCCAGGTGCAATTGTTTTTCAGATTTTGTCTCTCTAGCAGCCTGACCCTCCTTCCAGGCTGCTAGGGAAAGGAATCAGCCTCCCAAATCATGAACCTTCCGAACTCTGGAATCCTCCATGCTCTCATTCTTGGTAATGAATGGAAAACTTCCTGCCTTCCTTCCAGCCTGCCTGCCGCTTTGCCATCCAACCTTTCCATCCTCCCTGACCTGCCCTTACCTTCCAGGAATGCATTCTCTCTTCCCAGGTGAAATTTTTTTCAGATTTTGTCTCTCAAGCAGCCCAACCCTCCCCCCAGGCTGCTAGCGAAAGGAATCTGCTTCCCAAATCAAGAATTTCCGAACTCTGGGACACTCTATGCTCTCATTTTTTGTAACGAAGGCAAAAATTCCTGCCTTCCTTCCAGGCAGCCTACCACTTTGCCTGCTTCCCTTTCCATCTATGCTGACTCTCCCGTACCTTGCAGGAATGTATTCTCTCTTCCCAGGTCCAATTTCTATTCAGATTTTGTCTCTCTAGCAGCCCGCCCGTCCATCCATGCTTCTAGGGAAAGGAATCTACCTCCGAAATCAAGAACCTGGAATCCTGAATGCTCTCATTCTTTCTAACGAACGCAAACTTTCCTGCCTTCCTTCTGGTTCTTTATGTCTCTTTGCCTTGTTCTCTTTCAACCTACCGTGACTTCCCCTGCCTTGCAGGAATGCATTCCCTCTTCCCAGGTGAATTTTTTTCAAATTTTGTCTCTCTAGCAGCCTGACCCTCCTTCCAAGCTGCTAGGGAAAGGAATCTGCCTCACAAATCCAGCACCTTCCGAACCCTGGAATCCTCCATGCTCTCATTCTTGGTAATGAACACAAAGCTTCCTGCCTTCATTCCAGCCTGCCTGCCGCTTTGACAGCCTGCCTTTCCATCCTCCCTGACCAGCCTTTACCTTCCAGGAATGCACTCCCTCTTCCCAGGTGAATTTTTTTTTCAGATTTTGTCTCTCTAGCAGCCCGACCCTCCTTCCAGGCTGCTAGGGAAAGGAATCTGCCTCCAAAATCAAGAACCTGGAATCCTCCATGCTCTCATTCTTTCTAACGAACGCAAACTTTCCTGCCTTCCTTTTGGTCTCTATGTCTCTTTTGTCTTGTTCTCTTTCAACATACTTTGACTTGCCCCTACCTTGCAGTAATGCATTCCCTCTTCCCAGGGGCGTTTCCCCCCCCAGATTTTGTCTCTCTAGCAGCCCACCCGTCCATCCAGGCTGCTAGGGAAAGGAATCTGCCTCCCAAATCCACCACCTTCCGAACCCTGGAATCCTCCATGCTCTCATTCTTGGTCATGAACGCAAAACTTCCTGCCTTCCTTCCAGCCTGCCTTCTGTTAGCCCCGACGCCATTATGGGGCTTTGCTATGGACTGTTTGCTGTTGCCACATGGTCTGACTAGACTGTAAAATGGATGCCAAAGGAGAAGCCCATAGAAAAGGGAAAAAGCTGTCTTTTTACTCTGAGGGACTCCATTGCATACCTGCCGCATGTCACATACACGGATTAAGGGCCATACAGCAGACAAAGGACTTTTCCTCTGCCAGTCATTTGCATGAAGGGATTAAGTGCTTACCCCACCCAAGCCATACATATGAACAATGGAAGATCCATCAGCTACCTGGCCAGATCATCTGCTTGCCAGCCAGCTTCCTCTGTCCAGCCCCCTGGGCCACCCATTGGTTTGCATTGTCTTACAGTGGGTATATCCCAGCAGACGCATGGCCTTAGACTGTGTGTCTCTGCCATGAGCCAAAATGGCAGTCCACCCCTGAACCCTCTGGGTTTAGGCCACAATCCTTCTTCATGGACTTCTGCACATCTGACAGGTAGTATCACCTCTCCATAAGCCATCAATCCCCTCTGTTTTCTTAGTTCTATTTTATGTGTGTGAATGTTTGAATATTGTTTGTGTGTTTGTGAATGGATAAATAAGGATTATATTCAGTAAAATAATATTTTATTAATTATACCTGGTCTCTGTGTCTTTTACTGGGAACCATTACAAAACAGCAGCATTCTCTGTATATACAGGCGAGAACCCACAATAATAATAATACCAATTGCTATATTTAAAATAGAGCAATTTGGCTAGCAGAAATGGAGGCACCGCTGGGATTCGCCCTGACCGTCTGAACGTGCACGCTAGTCGATACGTGTCCTTCAGATGGCCAGACGTGGAGAAGAAGCTGTTTGTATGATTTCAGTAAAGACCTGTGTGAAAGGCTGCTGTCTGTGTGATGGGCTAGAGAGCATTTTCTGTTGTGGGAGGATGTTTTTCCCCTTTGTCTCCTTCAGCAACTCCTGGTCTATATTGTGGGGTGGGAACCAAGACCGATAGTGTAGGGTGTTAGGAATTGCACCACACTACACCACACCACACCGCGCAGGCAGCCATCACTGCAAACTAAGAGGAGCCGCAAATAGGTTCTAAAAGTCCTCCAGAGCTTCTGGAAGCCCACTTCCCCGTTTCCTTCAGCTTTGACTAGCTAGCAGAGCATAGAATTAAAGTGAGCAAAGAGGTCCGCTCGCTGGAGTACATTACTCCAAGGACCCTAGGTCGGAGGTTTTCCTGAAGCCTTCCCGGGTTTATAGAGGTTATCCCGGCAGGATAGGTGTCCAAAACCCAAATACCGGTTTAAGAGAGTTGCCTGGTTAGGAGGTGAGGTCTAGGCCAGGCCCACTGACCAAAACTCCAATTTAAGGGTTGGTGAGAATAGCTGAGGTGGAGGCAGAGACCTCACCGAAAAATCTCATATTTTAGCGTTTGTGGTCATCGAAGGCAAGGGCGTGGACCCCACCCTTACCAAAAACCACAACTCACGGACCACGAGGCCTAAAGAGCCTAGCTCACCTCGCCCGTGAGCAGAAAACAAAAGAGGGGAGAGGCAACGTGATCAGGGGATCCCTATTCGGAAATGGAGCCACATTGCTCCCAATAAAAAGCAGCACTGCTGCACAACAGATCCGCTCGATCCCTATTCGGAAACAGAGCCACGTTGCTCCCAATAAAAAAAAAAGCAGCCCTGCTGCACACCAGTTCCCCCCCCCTTCCCTGTTAGTGGATAGTGGATGGGAATATCCTGAAATTCTCCCGGGTTAAGTTGGTTTTCCTGGTCACGGGTGGAATGCCTTAAAACCTTCTATATAGTGGATGGGAATATCCTGAAATTCTCCCGGGTTAAGTTGGTTTTCCTGGTCACGGGTGGAACGCCTTAAAACCTTCTATAATCCAAGTCTTAGAACACTTGGGAACCATAAGCCAGAGAACCTGCCAGTGAGCCGTAGAGTCCTTACTGGTTAGAAACATCCAAGTTTTAGAACACTTGGAAACCAGAAGCTGAATGTGTTTAAAATTGTGTTTATGTGTGGGTAGCTGCACACCAGCATCCCACATGGACTTTGAAGCCCCTGGAGTCAGGGTCTTCTCCCTTTTGCTCGGTGGCCCTTGACCGAGTTTGGTTTGTAACATAAGTTTGCTCCTCAGATCCGATAATCTGAAGTCAGGGAGACCCCAGGAATCAGGGTCTTTTTCCCTTTGGTGGCCATTGGCCATTTTGGTTTGTAACGTAAGTTTGTTCCTCAGATCCGAGAATCTGAAGTTAGGCAAAAATGCTAAGTTAAAAACAAGAGAAAGTCTGACCTTGTAATCAAGATCCTCTCTCTCAAATTCCCCTTTTCCAAATGGAAGGAGAACTGAAAAGGGTGATAGAATTGTAACACAATATGCAAAATGCCAGGCAGTCTTTTTAGAAATCAAACTGCCTTGCTCCCTAGCCTCTTAAGTAAAAACCAGCAGGCAGAAGTAAGTCACCAGTTTTGCCATGCTGAGATTAAATTCCCCTGAAACAGCAGCTTGAGACCCTGGTTGCATTTGCACCCCATGTGATGCTGCTAGAACTCTTAGAAAAAAAAGAAATATCCCTAAAATTCCTGTAATCCTGAACAGAATAGTGAGAATTCTGTAGTTTATGCTAAAACCAAGACAATAGTAAGGCAACAACAGAAAATTAGGAAAACAAGGAGCCCTGAAATGGCCCTCTAAAACTTCTGGGAAAGACCAGGCCAACTCCCAGTACAGAAACAGAAGCAGTCATTAAGTACAGCCACTTAATGGCTGGAGCAAAATAAATAAGACAGTGAATGCCTAAAGTAAAACCTCCCTCATTCCAACTCCAAACTGGGCAAGGAATGGAGTGCACCCAGGACTTCCCTGTGGAAAGAACTTAGAAAGTAAAGGAAGAAAAACCCATCCCTTAGTTTCCCTGATGGAAATGAGCTAGCATTTCCATCAGGCCCCAAGCTCAGGACATAAGAGCTCCCCTTAAACCCTTGGGAAGTAAAACTTAGAGGAAATGGTGCTAATTCCCAAGAAACTACTGCCCAGAGAATAACATCTCCCTTTAGTAATACTCTCCAGGCGAAACCTGGAGAACTCCTGGAGTTATAGCAAGTCTCCAGGCAACAGAGTTCAATTGCTCTGTAGAAAATGAGTGTTTGGAGGAGGGGGAAGACTATGGCTTTTGCCCCACTGGAGTCTTCATCCTTCTTCCGACCCAAGCCTAGATCTCCAGGAATCTCCTGCCTGGACCTGGCAGCCTTGCTCAGCGCTCAGCAAGACCAACAGGTCCAAAAACCTGTAACTTTTATGTAAGTAAAGAACCTTAGCTGCAGGATTTATGCTCCATGAAAGAACTTAAAGTCAGTATTATAAAACAGTGCAGCTATGTCACCAAGCTTCCCAAAACAGGCTTAAATGCTTAAGAAAAGAAGTACAATAAAGAAGTAACCTCAAAAATCGTTCTTAGATACTTATTACTGTGATTGAGTGAAATTGAGGAAATTATGTACCTCTATTTATACCTTTTAAAATATAGAACCCTACAACTCCCAGTCTCTCCTGTTGCCTTTGGGAAAGAACTGGCTCCATTTGGGTCAGATTTAAAACGACCAAAAGAGTGAAAATTTAAAACTTGCCCAATCAGGAAAATTTTGGCAACCTGAGAAGTAAATGAGACATTACTTTCCCCTTCCCAAATCTAAATGGGCAGGGATCCCAGCAAGATAATCATAAAATAAGAAATGTAATTTTTATTTTGAAATGGAAGCTCTTAAGCTTCATTCTTTCTGTAAATTCCCAATGATCCATAGGGATACCAATTTCCAGGTAGGACTGGAAGTTTCCCAGAATTATAGCCTTAAGCAGCTATAACTCTCATTAAACTATTTGGAAAAGAGGAAACCTTTCCCCCCACAACCTCTTCTATCTGAAATTTCTATATGTCTAATGTGTTGTCTCCGTTTTGTGTTATAATAACAAGCCTTTAAAGGCTGCCCCTTTTTATATGTTTTAGAAGAATGCCACTTTATTTGGAAAATCTTTCTGTTTAAACTTTTTTTAATAGCCCCACCTCAGGAGTAAATGAGAGGCAAATAGTTTTAAGTGGCACATTTTCAAACTCTGGAGCCCCAGCAGTCTGCAAGAAGCAGCAAAATCTTCATTTTGGGCACAAATGTAGAGCCTCCAGCTTTCAGTGCAGCGAAAACTGAAGTAGCACTGCTTAGCAGAACCCAGGCAGACTCTCTCCTTTCAGCTGCCTTTGAGGGAAAAGAAACAAATTGAGCAAAAGAAGTTAACCCCTTTTGTAAATTTAGCATAATCAAAGAGCTAGGGGGACAAGATAAGAAGGCTCCCAGCGAGATTAATGGCCCTTCTGGAGGGTAACAATTGCACCTCCTTCTTTTGTTAAGAGTAATCTCCCTCTGCAGCCAGAGAGGGAGAAAAAGGGTTGTTGTTTTTTTGTTCCCCGCCCTTAATGTCACCCCCATCCCAAAGGAACTAGGGGGAGCACAGAAAGAAAGAAAAAATGTTTTCTCCTTTGGTTTTTAAAGCATAGATGAGAAATTTTTGGTTTTCGGAATCTCAGAAGCAATTCTGCTAACATCTTTTAGTCTGTGTTTTGTGAATTCACAGAGAAAGGTTTCTCTGTAAATTCAAGGGGGGGGGAGATACTGTGGAAATATATATTTTTAAGGTTTTCCTTTATTGTGATTTTTTTTCTGTCCTCTTTTAATTTGATTTTAATTTAAAAGATACACTTCCAAAACTCAAGAATTTTTTTGTTTGTTTTCATTTATTTGGAGTTTTCCTGTCCTTTTTAAGATTTTATCTGTAAAAGATCTAAACCTTTTTTTTAATTGCAGCATCAGTAGTTCTAATAAAATCTTTTGAGACTCATGTCAAAATTCAAAACTAGTCATGTGGCACATAATTTGTGAAATATAAAAGCTCTCTGAAAACCTAAAATGCATCTGCTATTGTAGAAATGCCAATCTCCAGGTGTCACCTGGAGACACTCCCAAAATTACAGCCTTTGTCCAGAATCTGAAGTCAGTCCCTGGAAAAAAAGGGCACACCTTACAGGGTTGATCTTTATGTAACATTTTACCTAAGTTCCATCTCCAAATCTAAAGGACTTTCCCGGGCTGGAGTTGGCACCCTACCCTACTGTTTGAAAATGCATGGAGAAGACTGATGTTTTCTTCCCTTTTGAATTTGTAATTCCTTGTCTATTACAGGAAGGTCATCTTCCTTCCCCCCCATTCCAAAGTTTAGTTTTTGTTTTTTTTAAAGGTCCGTTTTGTAATTGTTTTTACATGGTAATATCGTTCCCTTTTAATTTTAATGGAAATCTTTCTTTAGAAAGTTAAAAATACATTTATTTGCATCCTCTTCCTTGGAATTTCTCATGATTAGAGATCCCTTAATTTCAAAATGGTACATTTAAAAATAGATTTTAAAATAGATTTGTTTCTGTTCCATTAATTTATTACAGCATCTCGATTTTAAGCTTTGTCTTATCTTCCTATTCTTATAGAAGGGAATCTCTTTTTAAAATTTCTTGGTAAATTTGTGTGATCTAGAACTATTTCATCTCTTTAAGGTTTTATAAATACTCTTTTGGTTTTGGAATTAGCTGTTCTCTTAAAGCCCCACCTTTAGGGCTAACGTTTCTTTAGTCTTGATATCAGTTTATTTTAAGGGGTTTAAGTCTGGCAGCACATCCCTTCTGATTTTGTTCTAGTAATCTATATGCCCAGGCCCCCTTCAGCCCAGCTTCTACTAGCAAGGAAAGAAACTCTGTACATGTTCAGAAGAACTATTTGCTGGCACAAAGCTTGTGCCAGAGACAACTTTTTTTTTCTTTCCTCTTCTCTTGTGGTGTGATCTTTGGCCGCCTTCTTAAATCATGCAGAATTATCAAGGGCTACTGCCTCTTCTCTTCTCTTGGATTTTCAATCCTGTCTGTAATTTAGCTACTTGATTCTTTCATCTTTATTTTGTTTAAGGGCTTCCTCTTTGAGGTACACAATCAGTACCTGATGTTCTAAGTTTATTTTCCTATTTAAGTTTTATCCCTGCATGGCTAGAGCATCTTTCTATCCATGCAAACCTATTAATCTGTCTCTCAAGTTCTTTTATATCTGCGGGACCTCAGTGTCTGAACCTGCAACTGAAATCTTATAAAGGCATGCCTTATAAGTTATTTTAGGAATTGTTTGTTTTATATGTGTGTTAATAATTATTGCTTTCCAGCTTTTTGTTAGCTTTGTTTTTGGGGTATGACCCACCCCCATAAGCCGGCAGTTTCCCCGGGGGCTCCAACTTTTTCTACAATAGCCATGGCAACTTAATTTCATTTTTTTTTTAAACGTTCTTTTGTTTGGCCATTTTTTTTTATAACTTCTTGGTGCCTCCAAACTGTGCACATCTTCACCTGGAACTCTGCTCTGGTCACCATAATAAAAACTGAACGTTCAGCTATTTCCAATTGTACCTGGAGAATACTCTTGCTATGCATATGCATCAAAGACTTTCCAAGATTCCTGTTCAGCCTACAAGACCTCGTGGTCTTGCCAAAGCCATTGCTCCCTATTTGCTACGCACCCAAGTCGCCTCCTAATTTGCCTTTGCTCCAGTTTCAGCAAAGGACCTGCCAATTTACCAGCTGCCTTCTCTGGTCCTCCAGCCACTGCTGACCTGCAAATTGCTTGCAAACCATCTCATGGACATTGGATGCCACCTCAAGGGCAGGCAACTCTCACAACCAGCTGCTAATACCTCATGGCACCCACCCAGTTATTACTTTGGGACCCAAGAATTGCTTTTTGGTCCCTGAAAGTATGAAACCTCCATACTAAGGCTCAGATTGCCTGTGCCTTCTGTCAACTTGGGTACCTGGGGGGGTTCAAAAATGGATCAATGTTCCTTACCCACATTTATCTGTAATGTTCAACTGAAGCTCAAATTGATTTGTATCACTGACTGTATTTATTCATTGGTCCATGTCATTTTCATGTTATTGCTCACATGTCCTAAATGTTTTGTAATCATGCTTTTACACACATTCATTCTCAATTCTTCCAGCATAGCATTTGCATTGGTTTTAGTTGTCTTTCTGCTTTAAGTTTGCTTAACCCACCAATTTTTGCTTTCTGTATTTGTCTAATTGTTTAGGAATTTTGGTAAGCAATTACCTTTGAGTTAGATATGTTTTTAGCTTATAAGTTTTTAGAATTATTAGGATGTCTTGCATTTTCTTTTGCTTTATAATAATTAGAAGCCTTCATTAAGTATTTCTACTTAGATTTGCTATAGGTAGCATTATGTACAGTTGTCATGTCTCCCTGGAAGATGCGCAGAAGGTCCCTGCACACACATACACAGAGGCACTCACCCATCCTTATTTTAATTTGGCTTTAAAACATTTTTTTTTAATTTTTCCTTTTGGTGCCCAGAAAGATATATTTTTATAGCCGGTATGCCTGACTCCCTCACCGAGACTTTCCCCTGTAAGTTCTCTCTCTAACCTTGTTCAGCTGTCTTTTCTTTTCTGGTCATACGGAACTCCAACGGCAGCGAAATATCATTTGAAGTGAAGCCATCTTGGCTCACGCCTAAAGACGGCTTCAAGGGGGGGAATTGTTACCAGAGGCACTTGGGTAGCCCCAAAACAGGGGTGCCCTACTTTCTAACCTGAAGTCCAAAAAAGCCAGGCACTCTCAGCTTGACCACAGAGTCGGGCTGCAGGTGGTCTGCAAAAGAGATTTCATATTCAGGTTTCATAAGGTGACCTCAGAGCAAGCCTCCAGTCTTCCCCTCCACCCAGCAGAGATTATGCTCATGGAATAACAATGAGTTCCAGAGGTAAGTCTTTAGAAGCCACCTGGCACTCTTCAGCACCTCACCCAGCCTTTTGTGTCCTAAGTTTAAATTCTTTGTCTTTCTTGCCTCTGTCCCTCAAGATACCGGGAAGTCTTCATCGAAGTGTGTATGTGCAGACGATGTCATCTGACGCTGCCATGTCTGCAAGGGGGGATATGTTAGCCCCGACGCCATTATGGGGCTTTGCTATGGACTGTTTGCTGTTGCCACATGGTCTGTCTAGACTGTAAAATGGATGCCAAAGGAGAAGCCCATAGAAAAGGGAAAAAGCTGTCTTTTTACTCTGAGGGACTCCATTGCATACCTGCCGCATGTCACATACACGGATTAAGGGCCATACAGCAGACAAAGGACTTTTCCTCTGCCAGTCATTTGCATGAAGGGATTAAGTGCTTACCCCACCCAAGCCATACATATGAACAATGGAAGATCCATCAGCTACCTGGCCAGATCATCTGCTTGCCAGCCAGCTTCCTCTGTCCAGCCCCCTGGGCCACCCATTGGTTTGCATTGTCTTACAGTGGGTATATCCCAGCAGACGCATGGCCTTAGACTGTGTGTCTCTGCCATGAGCCAAAATGGCAGTCCATCGCTGAACCCTCTGGGTTTAGGCCACAATCCTTCTTCATGGACTTCTGCACATCTGACAGGTAGTATCACCACTCCATAAGCCATCAATCCCCTCTGCTTTCTTACTTCTATTTTATGTGTGTGAATGTTTGAATATTGTTTGTGTGTTTGTGAATGGATAAATAAGTATTATATTCAGTAAAATAATATTTTATTAATTATACCTGGTCAATGTGTCTTTTACTGGGAACCATTACAAAACACCAGCATTCTCTGTATATACAGGCGAGAACTCATAATAATAATAATACCAATTGCTATATTTAAAATAGAGCAATTTGGCTAACACTTCAACTTTGCCAGCCTGCCTTTCCATCCTCCCTGACGTGCCCCTACCTTGCAGGAATGTATTCCCTCTTCCCAGGTGCATTTTTTTTTCAGATTTTGTCTCTCTAGCAGCCTGACCCTCCTTCCAGGCTGCTAGGGAAAGGAATCTGCATCCCAAATCCAGAACCTGGAATCCTCCACGCTCTCATTCTTTATAACGAACGCAAACTTTCCTTCCTTCCTTCTGGTCTCTATGTCTCTTTGCCTTGTTCTCTTTCCACATACTGTGACTTACCTCTACATTACAGGAATGCATTCCCTCTTCCCAGGTGCATTTTTTTTTCAGATTTTGTCTCTCTAGCAGCCCGACCGTCCACCCAGGCTGCTAGCAAAAGGAATCTGCTTCCCAAATCAAGAAAAACAGGTTGCTTACCTGTAACTGATGATCTTCGAGTGGTCATCTGTGCATTCACACCAATGGGATTCAGTGC
This sequence comes from Gekko gecko, assembly GCA_029375565.1. Classification (NCBI taxonomy): domain Eukaryota; kingdom Metazoa; phylum Chordata; class Lepidosauria; order Squamata; family Gekkonidae; genus Gekko; species Gekko gecko. Next base: position 143,876,419 of record JAPDNY010000007.1, on the reverse strand, counting down.
GCCTGCGCTGACCTGGTCGGTGTCTGTACAAAGCTCACAACGGGATTTTCATGCCCCTCACCCCCGGGCATGTGCAGGAACCCCACCGCGCATGCCCAAGGGGCGGGGGCACGGACATCCCACCAGTTCCTTCTGACCGCTATCAAGCCTAGCCATGTATGAGAACAGCTGAGGATGACAGCAGTGGGGAAGGACGGGCGGGTGGTGTGAATGCACAGATGACCACTCGAAGATCATCAGTTACAGGTAAGCAACCTGTTTATCTTCTTCGTGGTCTCTGTGCATCACACCCATGGGAGATTAAAAAGCAGTGGCTCACCTGGAGGTGGGTGTTGTCAGACGAGGTGGCCATGGGAACAATGTCGTTGGCAACGCACCAGTTCCAGAGGTCGATTGCAAGCCCACAGAGGCTCCTGGAGACGGTTCCTCCCTGACGATTCAGATAGCTGAGTGCCGTGGTGTTGTCGGTGAGGATGGCAACACAGTGGCCCCGTAAGATGCGCTGAAAAGCTCAAAGAGCTAGAAAAATGGCCAGTAGTTCCAGGTAGTTTATATGCCTGTTCCTGGTGGCAGCATCCCACCGGTATCCTATACTGATGCCGTCGAGGTGGGCCCCCCATCCCCATAAGGAGGCATCTGTTGTCAGGGTGTAATGATGAGTGAGGGGTGAAAAAGGGGCACCCTTGGTAATGTTGGGGACAACAGTCCACCAGGTGAGAGAGTCCCACACGGTTTGTGTTGGGATCAGGATCTTTGACTGAGGCATGCGGTGTGGACGGAAACTCTTCAGAAACCAAAGTTGGAGAGGCCTCATGTGGAGTTTCGCCAGGGGGAGGACCGAAGTCGTGGCGGACATGTGTCCGAGGAGGCGTTGAATGGCGTACGCCGTCGAGGATGGAGAGTCTCGAACCGATGTTGCTAAGTTGGACAGGGTTTGGGCTCTGTCCATCGGTAGGAAGGCTTTGCCGGCCATGGTGTCAAGTAGTGCCCCGATGAATTGCACCCTTTGAGACGGGTGGAGACAGGACTTTTGCAGGTTCACCTGAAGACCAAGTGCTGAGAGAAGGCGCAGGGTGAATGCAGTGTCCCTGCGTAGAGAGATCGGGGAGTCGGCCACCAGAAGCCAGTCGTCGATATAGGGGAAGATGGTGATCCCCTGGAGACGAAGGTGGGCCGCGACAACTACCATGGTCTTGGTGAAGACCCTCGGTGCCGTAGATATTCCGAAGGGGAGACATCGATACTGATAATGATGGTCTCCTATTGCGAAGCGGAGATACTGCCTGTGGGAGGGGTGGATATTTAGGTGGAAGTAGGCATCCTGGAGGTCGATGGTAGCCATCCAGGCACCCCGCGGAATCAAGGGCAGTAGGGCTTGCAGGGTCGTCATCTTGAATTTTCGGTACTTTATATAGATGTTGAGATCCCGAAGATCCAAGATGGGACGTAGTCCTCCGTCTCGCTTCGGTACGGCGAAGTACCGTGAGTAGAATCCCATCCGTTCGGAAATTTTTTGGACAGGTTCTATTGCCCTCTTCTTCAACAGGGAGTTGGTCTCCTGGAGAAGAATAGCGGAAGAAGGGGTGGGTCGGAAGGTTGGTAATGGTGGGAGATCAATGAACTCAATGAAATAGCCATTGGTTATGATGGAAAGAACCCAGACATCTGTGGTTATGGCTCTCCACACCGGAAGGAAGGGGTGGAGGCGGGTCAATTCTCTTGACGTCGAGAGGGTGGAGTCAAAGACCCTGCTTCGGCCCGCGGTTGGACTTGGGCCTTGCCTGTGGGTGTTGGGCAACCGATCTTGTTTTTGGCTGATATGGTTGCTTATTGTAGTTTGGAGACTGGCGGGGTCTCCAAACCGCGTCAGGGGATGGCTTCGTCGGATATGGACGACGAGGAGTATAACGGGACCACGATCTCTGTCTGTAGGATCTTTGTGGTGCTGAAACTCCCAAAGATTTCAAGGCTTTGATGTTTTTATCCATCTCCTGCAAGGCGGCGTCGGTGGAGGAGTGGAATAAGCCGTCCCCGTCAAAGGGGAGATCCTCAATATAGGATCTAGTGTCCTGAGGTAGAGAGGTGGTCCAGAGCCACGCATGACGCCGGATCGATACTGCCGAAGCCATCGACGTCGAGAAAGCGTCTAATGAGTGCTTTGCAGTTCTCAGGAGCTGTTTGGCTACAAGGAGGCCTTCCTTCTGGATGGATCTTGCCTCGGCACACTTGTCCTCTGGCAGAGATGGGAGGAGCGCTGACATCCTCTGCCATAAAGCATACTCGTATCTTCCAAAACAGGCCAAGTAATTAGAGAATTTGATCCCCAAGGCTGCAGAAGAGTAAACCCTACGGCTGTAGGCATCGATCTTTTTACTCTCTCTGTCGGACGGAGTGGAGTTAGAACTTTTGGTCTTGGAAGATGTGGAAACGACCAAGGAATTTGGGCGAGGATGGAGATGGAGGAACGAGGTTCCCTCTTCTTGGACCCGGTACATATGGTCTAAACGCTTGGTGAAGACCGGTGCCGATGATGGTTTAGCCCACGGGGACTGAACCGCTTTTAAAAGGTGTTTGGACATCGGTAAGGCTATCAGCGTAGAGGCGTCGATCTCGATGATATCGTACACCTCGTCAGCTGCGGATGGTTGGGTTTGGACGATAGGTAGGGCAAGAGAGTGTGCCATACGCTTTACTAAGTCCCCGTATGAGGACATGTCCTCCGAAGGAGAGATCGGGCTGCTCCCGGAGATAGATTGCTTGGGGGGGGGGTTCGACATTGGAAAGAACGTCCTCCGGGTCATCGACATCGGAGTCACCCCGAGAAGAGGCGGAGTTGGAACTCGACTCTTGAGGTCTCGGTAGCGGTGGCTCGGCCATCGGAATTGGTGGAGCAGTGGCACGGTCGGAATGAGAAGGAGGAGACGGTGGAGGTTTCGACACTGTCGCCGAGGGCTGGTGGCGAGGCGAGTGCGAGCGGTATCGACAAGGTTCCCAAGGATCTGGGTACCCAGGGAAGTTCCACGGGCCCGAAGAAAACCAGTACGGCATCTCGTGCTTGTTTTCGAAGGGAAACTTCGGAGGTCGATACGGATAGGTTGCATGATACCTGTCGTAGCGTGGACCATAAGATTCCTGCTCATGGTGGTCAGGACGACATGGAGATCTGGAACGGTCCCAAGGGCGATGTCGGGATCGACCGGATTGATCACTGGCCCACAAAGTTGGCGAGGGGGATCGAGACCCCATTGCCTGGACATTCGAACCCAGATCGAGGTCGGTTGGAGGTGGCGACATCGACTGGGGAGGATCACGACGCCGAGGCAGTGCCGACACGGGGGTTCGGAGTGACGTGGTGGAGAGTCCAGAATTTGTATCGGAGGCTCCACGACGATTTTCGTCAGTTCCGGCGTCGGTTAGGACAGTCGTGGGGGTTGCTGTGGTGCGTCCGCACTAGCAGAGCCCCTGGAGATCTAACGCCACTCACACCGTGAGATTTATGCGCGTCTCCCGTCTTGCTCGAGCCCCGAGCCTTCGCCTTATCCTTCTTAGGCTTCCTCACCGGTGTTGACATGGATGAAGTCGCCTTCGATTTCGATTTCTTCGGAGGGGCCCCTCCGGTATCTGAAGAAGATTTCCCTACCTTGGGAGGCTTCGGTGTTGGGGGATCCCTCTGTGTCAACACGGACAACTTCGATGTCGAGACGGCTGGTCTCGCAGTAGAAGGATCAGATTCCATTTCAGGAGCTGGAGGAGCGAGTGCCGACTCCCACAACGCGACCTTCAATCTAGCGGCCCTGTTCTTTCTCGTTTGGTTGGAGAAACAGGCACAGATGGAACAGGCGTCAGACCAGTGAGTCTCCCCCAGACAAAAAACACAAAGTGAGTGCTCGTCTCTCAAGGCTAGCTTGCTCCCGCAGGAAGCGCACCTTTTAAAGCAGCCCCACTTACGACTTTCCATAAACAATGGAAAGGAGCCCTTCCACCCGGCAGGATGAAGGGCGGTGAGGTGGGTGGGGGGAAATGGTCCGGAGACCGAGAAAAATCCACCAAAAAAGTGCGGAGTGGAGAGAAATAGTTGAGAGGAACGATCCAAAAGATCGGAGAGAAAAAATAGAAGAAAAATTGAAGAAAAATTTGTGATGTTTCGCTGAGGAAAATCGCTCTCAGAGACACCAACGCAAGCTGCTAACAGTGAGGCGGTCAGAAGAGAACTGGCGGGATGTCCGTGCCCCCGCCACTTTGGCATGCGCGGTGGGGTTCCTGCGCATGCCCGGGGGCGAGGGGCGCGAAAATCCCATTGTGAGCTTTGTACAGACACCGACCAGATCAGCGCAGGCGCACTGAATCCCATTGGTGTGATGCACAGAGACCACGAAGAAAATCTTTCCGATCTCTGGGACCCTCTATGCTCTCATTTTCTGTAACGAACGCAAAAATTCCTGCCTTCCTTCCAGCCAGCCTACCGCTTTCCCTATTTCCCTTTCCATCTGGAAGGTACGGGAGAGTCAGCGTAGATGGAAAGGGAAGCAGGCAAAGCGGTAGGCTGGCTGGAAGGAAGGCAGGAATTTTTGCGTTCGTTACAGAAAATGAGAGCGTAGAGAGTCCCAGAGTTCGGAACATTCTTTATTTGGGTAGCAGATTCCTTTGCATTCGTTAGAAAGAATGAGAGCATGGAGGATTCCAGGTTCTTAATTTCGGAGGAATATATTCTC